>JAECWR010000266.1:0-1200000 GCA_018150935.1 Drosophila pruinosa
AACGGCTAAAGTCAAGCTTTTGACTGTACGAGGTCATGGAACTTAAGTGTATATGCGGAAGTTAGAGCATAAAAGAAGATATTCTTGAAACGCATGGTTTAATAGTGTTAGAAAATTATGAAAATTATAATAATTATTGTGTAAACCATGTAAGAAAGCTACTGTCGAGTTTCCTCGACTGTGAGATACTCGTCCCCAATTTTACTGAATGGAAGAATGTTAATAAGCGAGCATCGACTGACGGACAACCAGCTGTACAGGTGCAGCTGCACCCGATTTCACATTATAAAAGTAATTCGTTAATAACTTCTATGTTTTTTGTCCGATAGTAACCAGTTTTTCAGAGATCATTATGATGATGATTAGTATTGTGTGTGCCAAAACTGAACGTTCTGGCTTTAACATGGTGCTTTAAAATCGTTTTTTTCGATCTACGGGGGCGGACGGAGGCGTGGCCAACATCTAAAATTAGCTTCGACTGCCTACCAAGTTTTACACGTTGTCTCCAAATTTCGTAGCTCTAGCTTTTATAGTTTCTGAGATCTCGATGTTCATACAGACTCGGCTGTTGATGCTGTACAAGAATGTATATGGTTTATGGGGTCGCAGACGTCTCCTTCTGCTTGTTTCGCACATTAAAACAAAAGCAAAAGGTCATGAGTTTTTTAAAATCCATGACCTAAAAACATAATATCAATATAGTTACCGTAATTGCTAAGAATATGAAATTCATACGACATTTAGAGAAGCATAATAAACACGATCAAATAAAAAAGAAACAAGTAGAAACGGCTACAGTCAAGCTTTGACTGTACGAGGTCATGGAACTTAAGTGTATATGCGGAAGTTAGAGCATAAAAGAAGATATTCTTGAAACGCATGGTTTAATAGTGTTAGAAAATTATGAAAATTATAATAATTATTGTGTAAACCATGTAAGAAAGCTACTGTCGAGTTTCCTCGACTGTGAGATACTCGTCACCCAATTTTACTGAATGGAAGAATGTTAATAAGCGAGCATCGACTGAGGGACAACCAGCTGTACAGGTGCAGCTGCACCCGATTTCACATTATAAAAGTAATTCGTTAATAACTTCTATGTTTTTTGTCCGATAGTAACCAGTTTTTCAGAGATCATTATGATGATGATTAGTATTGTGTGTGCCAAAACTGAACGTTCTGGCTTTAACATGGTGCTTTAAAATCGTTTTTTTCGATCTACGGGGGCGGACGGAGGCGTGGCCAACATCTAAAATTAGCTTCGGCTGCCTACCAAGTTTTTCACGTTGTCTCCAAATTTCGTAGCTCTAGCTTTTATAGTTTCTGAGATCTCGATGTTCATACAGACTCGGCTATTGATGCTGTACAAGAATGTATATGGTTTATGGGGTCGCAGACGTCTCCTTCTGCTTGTTTCGCACATTAAAACAAACGCAAAAGGTCATGAGTTTTTTAAAATCCATGACCTAAAAACATAATATCAATATAGTTACCGTAAATGTTAAGAATATGAAATTGATACAACGTTTAGAGAAGCATAATAAACACGATCAAATGAAAATGAAACAAGTAGGAAAGGCTACAGTCAAGCTTTGACCGTACGAGGTCATGGATCTTAAGTGTACATGCGGAAGTTAGAGCATGAAAGAAGATATTCTTGAAACGCAGGGTTTAATAATGTTAGAAAATTATGAAAATTAATTAATAATAATTATTGTGTAAGACATGTAAGAAAGCTACTGTCGAGTTTCCTCGACTGAATGGAAGAACGCTAATGAGCGACCATCAACTGAGGGACAACTAGCTGTACAGGTGCAGCTGCACCCGATTTCACATTATAAAAGTAATTCGTTAATAACTTCTATGTTTTTTGTCCGATTGTAACCAGTTTTTCGGAGATCATTAAGATGATAATTAGTATTGTGTGTGCCAAAATAGAACGTTCTGGCTTTAACATGGTGCTTCGAAATCGTTTTTTTCGATTTACGGGGGCGGACGGAGGCGTGGCCAACATCTATAATAAGCTTCGGCTGCATACCAAGTTTTACACGTTGTCTCCAAATTTCATAGCTCTAGCTTTTATAGTTTCTGAGATCTCGATATACATACAGACTCGGCTGTTGATGCTGTACAAGGATGTATATGGTTTATGGGGTGGCAGTCGCCCTTCTGCTTGTTACGCACATTGCTGAAAATAAATAATATGACCTAAAAATATAATATCAATATAGTTACCGTAATTGCTAAGAATATGAAATTCATACAACATTTAGAGAAGCATAATAAACACGATCAAATAAAAAAGAAACAAGTAGAAACGGCTACAGTCAATCTTTGACTGTACGAGGTCATGGAACTTAAGTGTATATGCGGAAGTTAGAGCATAAAAGAAGATATTCTTGAAACGCAGGGGTTTAATAGTGTTAGAAAATTATGAAAATTATAATAATTATTGTGTAAAACATGTAAGATAGCGACTGTCGAGTTTCCTCGACTGTGGATACTCGTCGCCCAATTTTACTGAATGGAAGAATGTTAATGAGCGACCATCGACTGAGGTTCAACTAGCTGTACATGGTGCAGCTGCAACCGATTTCACATTATAAAAGTAATTCGTTAATAACTTCTATGTTTTTGTCCGATTGTAACCAGTTTTTCAGAGATCATTAAGATGATGATTAGTATTGTGTGTGCCAAAACTGAACTTTCTGGCTTTAACATGGTGCTTCGAAATCGTTTTTTTCGATTAACGGGGGGGGTGGGGAAGGAGGCGTGGCCAACATCTAAAATTAGCTTCGGCTGCCATACCAAGTTTTTCCACGTTGTCTCCAAATTTCGTAGCTCTAGCTTTTATAGTTTCTGAGATCTCGATGTTCATACAGACTTGGCTGTTGATGCTGTACAAGAATGTATATGGTTTATGGGGTCGCAGACGCCTCCTTTCTCCTTGTTACGCACATTAGACAAACGCAGTTAAAAAAGGTCAATATATTACTGTAATGGACGAATGTTAAAATAAGCGAGTCAGACTGAGGGACAACCACTGTACAGTGCAGAACTCCATAATAAAAAGTATATTCGTTAATAACTTCTATGTTTTTACTGTCCGATAGTAACCAGTTTTCCTAAGTTATGATGATGAGTAGTTGTGTGTGCCAAACTGAAACGTTCTGGCTTTAACATGGTGCTTTAAAAATCGTTTTAATATTTACGGGGCGAGAGCGCACATCTAAGTACGGCTACTGTCCAGTTTTTACACGTTGTCTCCAAATTTCGTAGCTCTAGCTTTTATAGTTTCTGAGATCTCGATGTTCATACAGACTCGGCTGTTGATGCTGATCAAGAATGTATATGGTTTATGGGGTAGCCCCAGACGCCTCCTGCTTGTTACGCACATTAGGACAAACGCAAAAGGTCATGAGTTTTTAAAATCCATGACCTAAAAACATAATATCAATATAGTTACCGTAAATGTTAAGAATATGAAATTGATACAACGTTTAGAGAAGCATAATAAACACGATCAAATGAAAATGAAACAAGTAGGAAAGGCTACAGTCAAGCTTTGACTGTACGAGGTCATGGATCTTAAGTGTACATGCGGAAGTTAGAGCATGAAAGAAGATATTCTTGAAACGCAGGGTTTAATAATGTTAGAAAATTATGAAAATTATAATAATTATTGTGTAAGACATGTAAGGTTTCCTTGACTGTGAGTTACCCGTCCCAATTTTCACTGAATGGAAGAACGCTAATGAGCGACCATCGACTGAGGGACAACTAGCTGTACAGGTGCAGCTGCACCGATTTCCCATTATAAAAGTAATTCGTTAATAACTTCTATGTTTTTTTCCGATTGTAACCAGTTTTTCGGAGATCATTAAGATGATAATTAGTATTGTGTGCCAAAACAGAACGTTCTGGCTTTAACATGGTGCTCGAAATCGTTTTTTTCAATTTACGGGGCGGACGGATGCGTGGCCAACATCTAAAATCAGCTTCGGCTGCCTACCAAGTTTTACACGTTGTGTCCAAATTTCATAGCTCTAGCTTTTATAGTTTCTGAGATCTCGATATTCATACACGCTGACTCGGCTGTTGATGCTGATCAAGAATGTATATGGTTTATGGGCTCGCAGACGCCTCCTTCTGCTTGTTACGCACATTAGGAAAAAAACAACAAATGCAAAATAAACAAGTAGGAACGGCTACAGTCAAGCTTTGACTGTACGAGGTCATGGATCTTAAGTGTACATGCGGAAGTTAGAGCATAAAAGAAGATATTCTTGAAACGCAGGGTTTAATAATGTTAGAAAATTATGAAAATTAATGAGTCAATTATTGTGTACGACATGTAAGATACCCTGTCACCGAGTTTCCTCGACTGAATGGAAGAATGCTAAAGAGCGACCATCGACTGAGGGACAACTAGCTGTACAGGTGCAGCTGCACCCGATTTCACATTATAAAAGTAATTCGTTAATAACTTCTGTGTTTTCTGTCCGATTGTAACCAAATTTTCGGAGATCATTAAGATGATAATTAGTATTTGTGTGCCAAAACTGAACGTTCTGGCTTTAACATGGTGCTTGGAAATCGTTTTTTCAATTTACAGGGGCGGAAGGAGGCGTGGCCAACATCTATAATTAGCTTTGGCTGCCTACCAAGTTTTTACATGTTGTCTCCAAATTTCGTAGCTCTAGCTTTTATAGTTTCTGAGATCTCGATATTCATACAACCCGGACTCGGCTGTTGATGCTGTTCAAGAATGTATATGGTTTATGGGGTCGCAGACGCCTCCTTCTGCTTGTTACGCACATTAGGACAAACGCAAAAGGCTGAGTTTTTTTAAAATCCATGACCTAAAAACATAATATCAATATAGTTACCGCAAATGTCAAGAATATGAAATTTATACAACATTTGAGAAGCATAATAAACACGATCAAATAAAAAAGCAACAAGTAGGAACGGCTACAGTCAAGCTTTGACTGTACGAGGTCATGGAACTTAAGTGTACATGCGGAAGTTAGAGCATAAAAGAAGATATTCTTGAAACGCAGGGTTTAATAATGTTCGAAAATTATGAAAAATATAATAATTATTGTGTAAAACATGTAAGAAAGCTACTGTCGAGTTTCCTCGACTGTAAGACACCCGTCACCCAATTTACTGAATGGAAGAATGTTAAAGAGTGACCACCGACTGAGGGACAACTAGCTGTACAGGTGCAGCTGCACCGATTCCATTTAAAAGTAATTCGTTAATAACTTCTGTTTTCCGATGAAACCAAATTTTCAGAGATCATTAAGATGATGATTATATTGTATGTGAAATCTTTTTCGATTTACGGGGCGGAAGGATGCGTGGCCAACATCTAAATTAGCTTTGGCTGCCTACCAAGTTTTTACATGTTGTGTCCAAATTTCGTAGCTCTAGCTTTTATAGTTTCTGAGATCTCGAATTTCATACAGACAGACGAACGACGGACGACGACAGGGCTATCGACTCGGCTGTTGATGCTGATCAAGAATGTATATAGTTTATGGGTTGCGCAGACGCCTCCTTCTGCTTGTTACGCCCATTAGGACAAACGCAAAATGTCATGAGTTTTTTAAAATCCATGACCTAAAAACATAATATCAGTATAGTTACCGTAAATGTTAAGAATATGAAATTTATACAACATTTAGAGAAGCATAATAAAAACGATCAAATGAAAAAGAAACAAGTAGGAACGGCTACAGGTCAAACTTTGACTGTACGAGGTCATGGATCTTAAGTGTACATGCGGAAGTTAGAGCATAAAAGAAGATATTCTTGAAACGCAGTGGTTATTAATGTTAGAAAATTGTGAAAATTATAATAATTATTGGGTAAAACATGTAAAAAAGCTACTGTCGAGTTTCCTTGACTGTGAGATACCCGTCACCCAATTTTACTGAATGGAAGAATGGTAAAGAGCGACCACCGACTGAGGGACAACTAGCTGTACAGGTGCAGCTGCACCCGATTTCACATTTTAAAAGTAATTCGTTAATAACTTCTGTTTTTTTCCGATTGTAACCAAATTTTCAGAGATCATTAAGCTGATGATTAGTATTGTGTGTGCCAAAACTGAACGTTCTGGCTTTAACATGATGCTTCGGAAATCGTTTTTTTTCGATTTACGGGGGCGGACGGATGCGTGGCCAACATCTTAAAATTAGCTTCGGCTGCCTACCAAGTTTCTACATGTTGTGTTCAAATTTCGTAGCTCTAGCGTTTATAGTTTCAGAGACTCGGTGTTGATGCTGATTCATACAATGTACATGACGGACAGACAGCTTGTTCGCACATTATCGACTCGGCTGTTAGATGCATGACCTCAAAACATAATGTATATGGTTTATCGTTCTCGAAGACGACTTATACAACATTTAGTTACGCATCATTAAAACAAACGCAAAAGAAACAAGTAGGAACGGCTACAGTCAAGCTTTGACTGTACGAGGTCATGGATCTTAAGTGTACATGCGGAAGTTAGAGCATAAAAGAAGATATTCTTGAAACGCAGTGGTTATTAATGTTATAAAATTGTGAAAATTAGTCGAGTCAAGTTTCCTCGACTGTGAGAAACTTCACCAAATTTTACTGAATGGAAGAATGTTAAAGAGCGACCACCGACTGAGGGACAACTAGCTGTACAGGTGCAGCTGCACCCGATTTCACATTATAAAAGTAATTCGTTAATAACTTCTGTGTTTTTTGTCCGGTTGTAACCAAATTTTTCAGAGATCATTAAGATGATGATTAATTATATGTGCCAAAACTGAACGTTCTGGCTTTAAAATGATGCTTGGAAATAGTTTTTTTCGATTTACGGGGGCGGAAGGAGGCGTGGCCAACATCTAAAATTAAGTTTGGCTGCCTACCAAGTTTTTACATGTTGTGTCCAAATTTCGTAGCTCTAGCTTTTATAGTTTCTGAGATCTCGAATATTCATAGGGCTATATCGACTCGGCTGTTGATGCTGATCAATAATGTATATAGTTTATGGGTTGCAAAGACGCCTCCTTCTGCTTGTTACGCCCATTAGGACAAACGCAAAAGGTCATGAGTTTTTTAAAATCCATGACCTAAAAACATAATATCAGTATAGTTACCGCAAATGTTAAGAATATGAAATTTATACAACATTTAGAGAAGCATAATAAAAACGATCAAATGAAAAAAAGCAACAAGTAGGAACGGCTACAGTCAAACTTTGACTGTACGAGGTCATGGATCTTAAGTGTACATGCGGAAGTTAGAGCATAAAAGAAGATATTCTTGAAACGCAGTGGTTATTAATGTTATAAAATTATGAAAATTATAATAATTATTGGGTAAAACATGTAAAAGCTACTGTCGAGTTTCCTTGACTGTGAGATACCCGTCACCCAATTTTACTGAATGGAAGAATGGTAAAGAGCGACCACGACTGAGGGACAACTAGCTGTACAGGTGCAGCTGCACCCGATTTCCCATTTTAAAAGTAATTCGTTAATAACTTCTGTTTTTTTTTTCGATTGAAACCAAATTTTCAGAGATCATTAAGCTGATGATTAGTATTGTGTGTGCCAAAACTGAACGTTCTGGCTTTAACATCATGCTTGGAAATCGTTATTTTCGATTTACGGGGGCGGAAGGATGCGTGGCAAACATCTAAAATCAGCTTCGGCTGCCTACCAAGTTTCTACATGTTGTGTTCCAAATTTCGTAGCTCTAGCTTTTATAGTTTCTGAGATCTTGATATTCATACAGACCAGCGTGAGCTGATCAAGACAGGGCTATGTCCGACCCTCCTCTGGCTGTACAATTGAAATGCTGATTTTTTCAATCAATGCTAAATATAGTATCAATATGGGCTCTCAGACGCCATCAACTTTTGTTTACGCCATAATAAACAACGATCAAAAATGAAACAAGTGGAACGGCTACAGTCAAGCTTTGACTGTACGAGGTCATGGATCTTAAGTGTACATGCGGAAGTTAGAGCATGAAAGAAGATATTCTTGAAACGCAGTGGTTAATAATGTTATAAAATTGTGAAAATTAGTCGAGTCAAGTTTTCTCTAGACTGTAATAACCTTACACCAAATTTTACTGAATGGAAGAATGTTAAAGAGCGGACCACCGACTGAGGGACAACTAGCTGTACAGGTGCAGCTGCACCCGATTTCACATTATAAAAGTAATTCGTTAATAACTTCTGTGTTTTCTGTCCGATTGTAACCAAATTTTCAGAGATCATTAAGATGATGATTAGTATTATATGTGCCAAAACTGAACGTTCTGGCTTTAAAATGATGCTTGGAAATCGTTTTTTCGATTTACGGGGGCGGAAGGAGGCGTGGCCAACATCTAAAATTAAATTTGGCTGCCTACCAAGTTTTTACATGTTGTGTCCACATTTCGTATCTCTAGCTTTTACAGTTTCTGAGATCTCGAATTTCATACAGACAGACGAACAGACGGACAGACAGAGGGCTATATCGACTCGGCTGTTGATGCTGATCAATAATGTATATGGTTTATGCGTTCGCAAGACGCCTCCTTCTGCTTGTTACGCCCATTAGGACAAACGCAAAAGGTCATGAGTTTTATAAAATCCATGACCTAAAAACATAATATCAGTATAGTTACCGCAAATGTCAAGAATATGAAATTTATACAACATGAGAAGCATAATAAACACGATCAAATGAAAAAGAAACAAGTAGGAACGGCTACAGTCAAGCTTTGACTATACGAGGTCATGGATCTTAAGTGTACATGCGGAAGTTAGAGCATAAAAGAAGATATTCTTGAAACGCAGTGGTTATTAATGTTATAAAATTATGAAAAATTATAATAATTATTGGGTAAAACATGTAAGAAAGCTACTGTCGAGTTTCCTCGACTGTAAGACACCCGTCACCCAATTTTACTGAATGGAAGAATGTTAAAGAGTGACCACCGACTGAGGGACAACTAGCTGTACAGGTGCAGCTGCACCCGATTTCCCATTTTAAAAGTAATTCGTTAATAACTTCTGTTTTTTTTCCGATTGTAACCAAATTTTCAGAGATCATTAAGATGATGATTAGTATTGTATGTTTGAAATCGTTTTTTTCGATTTACGGCGGCGGAAGGATGCGTGGCCAACATCTAAAATTAAATTTGGCTGCCTACCAAGTTTTTACATGTTGTGTCCACATTTCGTATCTCTAGCTTTTACAGTTTCTGAGATCTCGAATTTCATACAGACAGACGAACAGACGGACAGACAGACAGGGCTATATCGACTCGGCTGTTGATGCTGATCAATAATGTATATAGTTTATGGGTTCGCAAGACGCCTCCTTCTGCTTGTTACGCCCATTAGGACAAACGCAAAAGGTCATGAGTTTTTATAAAATCCATGACCTAAAAATATAATATCAGTATAGTTACCGTAAATGTTAAGAATATGAAATTTATACAACATTTAGAGAAGCATAATAAAAACGATCAAATGAAAAAGAAACAAGTAGGAACGGCTACAGTCAAACTTTGACTGTACGAGGTCATGGATCTTAAGTGTACATGCGGAAGTTAGAGCATAAAAGAAGATATTCTTGAAACGCAGTGGTTATTAATGTTATAAAATTGTGAAAATTATAATAATTATTGGGTAAAACATGTAAAAAAGCTACTGTCGAGTTTCCTTGACTGTGAGATACCCGTCACCCAATTTTACTGAATGGAAGAATGGTAAAGAGCGACCACCGACTGAGGGACAACTAGCTGTACAGGTGCAGCTGCACCCGATTTCCCATTTTAAAAGTAATTCGTTAATAACTTCTGTTTTTTTTCCGATTGAAACCAAATTTTCAGAGATCATTAAGCTGATGATTAGTATTGTGTGTGCCAAAACTGAACGTTCTGGCTTTAACATCATGCTAGAAAATCGTTATTTTCGATTTACGGGGGCGGAAGGATGCGTGGCAAACATCTAAAATCAGCTTCGGCTGCCTACCAAGTTTCTACATGTTGTGTTAAAATTTCGTAGCTCTAGCTTTTATAGTTTCAGAGATCTTGATATTCATACAGACAGACGGACAGACAGACAGGGCTATATCGACTCGGCTGTTGATGCTGATCAATAATGTATATGGTTTATGGGCTCTCAGACGCCTCCTTCTGCTTGTTACGCTCATTAAAACAAACGCAAAATAAACAAGTGGGAACGGCTACAGTCAAGCTTTGACTGTACGAGGTCATGGATCTTAAGTGTACATGCGGAAGTTAGAGCATAAAAGAAGATATTCTTGAAACGCAGTGGTTATTAATGTTATAAAATTGTGAAAATTAGTCGAGTCGAGTTTCCTCGACTGTGAGATACCCTTCACCAAATTTTACTGAATGGAAGAATGTTAAAGAGCGACCACCGACTGAGGGACAACTAGCTGTACAGGTGCAGCTGCACCCGATTTCACATTATAAAAGTAATTCGTTAATAACTTCTGTGTTTTCTGTCCGGTTGTAACCAAATTTTCAGAGATCATTAAGATGATGATTAGTATTATATGTGCCAAAACTGAACGTTCTGGCTTTAAAATGATGCTTGGAAATAGTTTTTTTCGATTTACAGGGGCGGAAGGAGGCGTGGCCAACATCTAAAATTAAATTTGGCTGCCTACCAAGTTTTTACATGTTGTGTCCAAATTTCGTATCTCTAGCTTTTACAGTTTCTGAGATCTCGAATTTCATACAGACAGACGAACAGACGGACAGACAGACAGGGCTATATCGACTCGGCTGTTGATGCTGATCAATAATGTATATGGTTTATGCGTTCGCAAGACGCCTCCTTCTGCTTGTTACGCCCATTAGGACAAACGCAAAAGGTCATGAGTTTTATAAAATCCATGACCTAAAAAAACATAATATCAGTATAGTTACCGCAAATGTCAAGAATATGAAATTTATACAACATGAGAAGCATAATAAACACGATCAAATGAAAAAGAAACAAGTAGGAACGGCTACAGTCAAGCTTTGACTATACGAGGTCATGGATCTTAAGTGTACATGCGGAAGTTAGAGCATAAAAGAAGATATTCTTGAAACGCAGTGGTTATTAATGTTATAAAATTATGAAAAATATAATAATTATTGGGTAAAACATGTAAGAAAGCTACTGTCGAGTTTCCTCGACTGTAAGACACCCGTCACCCAATTTTACTGAATGGAAGAATGTTAAAGAGTGACCACCGACTGAGGGACAACTAGCTGTACAGGTGCAGCTGCACCCGATTTCCCATTTTAAAAGTAATTCGTTAATAACTTCTGTTTTTTTCCGATTGAAACCAAATTTTCAGAGATCATTAAGATGATGATTATTATTGTATGTGAAATCGTTTTTTTCGATTTACGGCGGCGGAAGGATGCGTGGCCAACATCTAAAATTCAATTTGGCTGCCTACCAAGTTTCTACATGTTGTGTCCAAATTTCGTAGCTCTAGCTTTTACAGTTTCTGAGATCTCGATGTTCATAAAGACAGACGAACAGACGGACAGACAGACAGGGCTATATCGACTCGGCTGTTGATGCTGATCAATAATGTATATGGTTTATGGGCTCTCAGACGCCTCCTTCTGCTTGTTACGCACATTAAAACAAACGCAAACTAAACAAGTAGGAACGGCTACAGTCAAGCTTTGACTGTACGAGGTCATGGATCTTAAGTGTACATGCGGAAGTTAGAGCATAAAAGAAGATATTCTTGAAACGTAGTGGTTATTAATGTTATAAAATTATGAAAATTATAATAATTATTGGGTAAAACATGTAAGAAAGCTACTGTCGAGTTTCCTCGACTGTGCGATACCCGTCACCCAATTTTACTGAATGGAAGAATGTTAAAGAGCGACCACCGACTGAGGGAACACTAGCTGTACAGGTGCAGCTGCACCCGATTTCACATTATAAAAGTAATTCGTCAATAACTTCTGTGTTTTTTTTCCGATTGTAACCAAATTTTCAGAGATCATTAAGATGATGATTAGTATTGTGTGTGGCAAAACTGAACGTTCTGGCTTTAACATGATGCTTGAAAATCGTTTTTTCGATTTACGGGGGCGGAAGGAGGCGTGGCAAACATATAAAATTAGCTTCGGCTGCCTACCAAGTTTCTACATGTTGTGTTCAAATTTCGTAGCTCTAGCTTTTATAGTTTCAGATATCTTGATATTCATACAGACAGACGGACAGACAGACAGGGCTATATCGACTCGGCTGTTGATGCTGATCAATAATGTATATGGTTTATGGGGTCGCAGACGTCTCCTTCTGCTTGTTACGCACATTATTACTAACGCAAAAGGTCATGAGGTCGAAAAAGTCGCGAATCAGACCGCTGTACGAGTTGGACGCGTTTTTTAGTGCGAGGCTTCGTCGGTCGGTGTTCTCCGTCTTTTTGTCGGTAATATCAAAGTGGAGAAAAAGTAGCGAATTTGAAATTAGTAGTCTTGCGCGAAGTAACGCCAAAGAAAAATATATATAATTATAACTGGTGTTATGATAGTTCAAGTGTATATTTGACTTAATTTAATAAGTGCCACGCGTTATAAGCTCAAAAAATGAGCAGCGTTCCAAAGAATGAGCGTAGAAGCTCCCTTAATCCAAGAAACGCTTGTTACTCTTACTTCTCAACACGCGATATCGTTGAAGAAAGCAAGTCAACAAATTGCAACCCGGCTCTACTGACCGTCGACAGCAAGAGAGCGAGCTCTTGCTCACCCACTCCGCTCACCCCAACTACTACATCATGGAGCTACCAATGCCCAACCCCACCACCGCCGGCTTATATGGAAGAAGCTCCAACAACAAGCAGCGCTACAATTTCCGCAGTCGCAGCAAAAGCACCACCAACAACAAAACCAACTACCAATATTGCGAATTCGGTGCCAACGGCCGCAGAGCAAATTGCAATGTCAACAAAAACCGTAAGCTTCGATAAGCAACAAGCGGTCCCGGCTATACAGACCGGTATGGATCGCTACATTCAGATTAAGCGTAAGCTTAGTCCAGTAAACACGGTTGGTAATAAACCAAAGATCAACCGTATCAACAAAAGCAACGACCAAACTAGAAGTTCCAATGACAACCGTTTTTCCATCTTAGCAGAGGCGGAGAACAACCAAGCAGAGCTGGGGCAGGAGACCCAAAAAGAAACCAAAGCCCCCACCTATTTATATAAAGGGAAAAAGCTCTAACGCCCTGGTCAACAAAATTGTTGCGCTGGTCGGGAACGATAATTTTCATGTTGTTCCGCTTATTAAAGGGAACATCCATGAAACTAAAGTTCAAACGAAGTCCGAAGAACACTTCCGAGCTGTGTCTAAGTACCTGGAGGAAACAAAAAAGAACTTCTACACCTACCAACTAAAAAGCAGCAAGGGACTGCAAGTTGTACTTAAAGGAATTGAACCCGACGTCGCCCCCTCTGAAATTCAAGAAGCCCTTAAAGCCAAGGGCTTCTATGCCAAAAATGTCAGCAACATTATCAACAGGAATAAAAAACCGCAACCACTCTTCAAGGTCGAGCTCGAACCAGATAGCAAAGCCTTAAAGAAAAACGAAGTGCACCCAATCTATAAGCTGCAGCTCTTATTGCATCGAAGGATCACCGTGGAAGAACCACACAAACGCATCGGCCCTCTTCAATGCACAAACTGCCAGGAGTATGGACACACAAAGACATACTGCACACTTCGGGCAGTCTGCGTAGTCTGCGGAGACTTCCACAACTCCGTAAATTGCCCCGCAAACAAAGAAGACCCCTTAAAGAAAAAATGTGGCAACTGTGGAGGAAACCATACGGCAAACTACAGAGGCTGTGCGGTCTACAAGGAGCTGAAGAGTCGCATGCAACAAGCGACAGCTACGCGTCAACAAAATACGCAAAATGCGTATTATAACTCAAAAAGTACGCCAGACGTATTTTTCGCCAAGGCAGCCAGATCATCATTCGGTCCGCTAAATTCCACTAAGGGCTTCTCATACGCCGAAGCACTACGATCAGGCATGGAAAATCCACTCCAGCCACACTCAGAAAACACTCAGCAGGTCCCGATGCAGCCACAAAGCAATTTGGAATCTATGATGTATACCATGCAACAAAGTATGATGGAACTCATGTCATTCATGAAAACAACTATGCAAACCCTTGTTCAGAATCAGAACATGGTGATTCAGTTACTTGTAGCTCAACAGTCCAAATAATAAATGTCTAACCTACGTATATCTATGTGGAATGCCAACGGCATTTCACGGCATAACCTGGAAATAACGCAATTCCTAAATATAAATCACATCGACGCCATGCTGCTGGTTGAAACGCACCTCACAGGGAGATATAACTTTCATATAAGAGGTTATACCTTCTACCGCACAGATCATCCGGATGGGAAAGCCCACGGTGGAACCGGCATCTTAATCAGAGAACGCATCAAACACCACTTTCACCAAAGGTTTGCAACAAATTACCTGCAAGCCACGTCCATAAATGTGCAGTCAGGAAACGGCAACCTTTGCATTGCCGCTGTCTACTGCCCACCTCGATTTACTATCTCTGAAGGTCAATTCATGGACTTCTACAACACACTGGGGGATCGCTTCATAGCTGCAGGAGACTACAATGCCAAACACACGCACTGGGGATCACGCCTCGTGACCCCCAAGGGAAGGCAACTGTATAACGCACTTATAAAAGTGAGCAATAAATTGGACTACGTCTCTCCTGGTAGCCCCACATATTGGCCTGCAGACCCCAGAAAGATCCCAGATCTAATTGATTTCGCGGTGACGAAAAACATCCCACGCGATCTTATAAGCGCCATGGCCCTGTCGGATCTCTCATCCGACCACTCGCCCTTGTTGTTAACCCTTCTTCAAAGCCCAGAAATCACGGACCACCCCCATAGGCTGACGTCGCACAACACCAACTGGATGAAATATAGAAAGTATGTGAGTTCCCACATTGAGCTAACTCCTCAACTAAACATCGAATCGGACATCGACTACTCTACCGCCGCGCTGGAAGAGGTACTCGTCACAGCAGCCAGGATCTCAACACCAAAAGGGAAGGATGTGAAAATTAAGACGTTCAAAACCAGCCTGCAAATTGAACAGCTGGTTCTGGAAAAAAGGCGTCTGCGACGGGCGTGGCAAACCAGCAGGTCACCATGCTCAAAGCAACGTCTTAATGAAGCCACCCGCAAACTAAGCCGGGCTCTGAAGCAAGATGCTGAAAACGCACAACTAAAATATATAGAAAAACTATCGCCAACTAGTACAAAGCATCCCTTGTGGAGGGCTCACCCAAATCTAAGCTCTCCGGCTGAAACCGTAACCCCAATAAGAAATTCTTCAGGTTGCTGGGCCCGCAGCGACAAAGACAGAGCCGAAACATTTGCCTTACATCTCAGAGGCGTCTTCCAGCCGAACCCCTCAGCAAATGCACATGTTCTTCCGCAAATTCACTCCGAGACGGAATTAACGCCAACTTCATTTCGGCCGAACGAGATTACAAAAATCATTAGGGAGCTAAAACCAAAAAAGGCTCCAGGCCAGGACCTACAAAAATGATAATGGAACTTCCGTACTGTGCTGTTGAGGTCATCTGTAAGCTCTTCAATGGTATCATAAGTCTCGGCTACTACCCAAGTAAATGGAAAAAATCAATTATAATAATGATACCGAAGCCTGGAAAAGATCACACGATCCCGTCATCTTACAGACCAATAAGTTTATTATCATGCCTGTCCAAACTTTTCGAAAAATGCCTTCTAACGCGCATAATACCATATATGGAAGCTCACAACATTATCCCAGCCCATCAATTTGGCTTCAGAGAAAAACACGGTACTATCGAGCAAGTTAACAGAATAACATCAGAGATTCGCACAGCCTTCGAGCTTAGAGAATACTGCAGCGCGATATTCCTCGACGTATCTCAAGCATTTGACCGCGTCTGGCTCAAAGGTCTTATGCATAAAATTAAAACACACTTGCCTGGGTACACTCATAAACTCCTTGAATCTTACCTCTACAACAGAGCCTTCGCAGTGAGGTGCAACACAACAATATCCGACAACTACACTATCGAAGCTGGAGTCCCACAAGGCAGCGCACTTGGGCCAACTCTATTCGTCCTCTACACAGCGGACATTCCCACAAGTGACCGACTAACAACATCCACCTTTGCTGACGACACTGCGATCCTTAGCCGCTCCAGATGCCCAGTCCGTGCATCAACCCAACTCGCCAAACATCTCATGGTAGTCGAGAAGTGGCTATCTGACTGGCGTATCAAAATAAACGAACAAAAGTGTAAACACATAACGTTTACTCTTAACAGGCAAACTTGCCCTCCGCTCTACCTGAATAGCACGCAGATCCCCCAAGTCAACGAAGTAACGTATCTCGGCATCCATCTCGACAGACGTCTAACATGGCGTAGACATATCGAATGCAAGAAATTACACCTAAAGCTGAAAGCCAGCAGCCTCCACTGGATTATAAACGCCCGCTCGCCCTTGTGCCTGGACTATAAGGTCCTGCTCTATAACTCCACTCTTAAGCCAATCTGGACGTATGGCTCCCAGCTTTGGGGGAACGCGAGCAGAACCAACATTGATATCATACAGCGCGCTCAATCAAAGATCCTGCGAACTATCACTGGGGCACCATGGTATATTCGAAACCAAAACATCCACAGGGACCTCGGCATTTTCGCAGTAAAAGATGAAATAGACAAGCAAAAAGCGTCCTATAATGAAAAACTCTCTGTCCACCCAAATCCCCTCGCAAGGGTCTTGACTCGGGTTTCCAACCGATCCCGCCTGCAACGTACCGACCTTCCAACCCAGCCATAATTTGTCAGGGCCATTCCTAATGTTCCAGTCTACATGACTGTTAGCTAGGTTATAGTATAAGATTTGATACACTTAATGTTAGTCTCAAAAATGAGAAGATTCAATAAATAAAAGCAAAGTATAAAAAAAAAAAAAAAAAAAAAGGTCATGAGTTTTTTAAAATCCATGACCCGAAAACATAATATCAATATAGTTACCGTAAATGTCAAGAATATGAAATTTATACAACATGAGAAGCATAATAAACACGATCAAATGAAAAAGAAACAAGTAGGAACGGCTACAGTCAAGCTTTGACTATACGAGGTCATGGATCTTAAGTGTACATGCGGAAGTTAGAGCATAAAAGAAGATATTCTTGAAACGCAGTGGTTATTAATGTTATAAAATTACGAAAATTATAATAATTATTGGGTAAAACATGTAAGAAAGCTACTGTCGAGTTTCCTCGACTGTGGGATACCCGTCACCCAATTTTACTGAATGGAAGAATGTTAAAGAGCGACCACCGACTGAGGGAACACTAGCTGTACAGGTGCAGCTGCACCCGATTTCACATTATAAAAGTAATTCGTCAATAACTTCTGTGTTTTTTTCCGATTGTAACCAAATTTTCAGAGATCATTAAGATGATGATTAGTATTGTGTGTGGCAAAACTGAACGTTCTGGCTTTAACATGATGCTTAAAAATCGTTTTTTTCGATTTACGGGGGGCGGAAGGAGGCGTGGCAAACATCTAAAATTAGCTTCGGCTGCCTACCATGTTTCTACATGTTGTGTTCAAATTTCGTAGCTCTAGCTTTTATAGTTTCAGATATCTTGATATTCATACAGACAGACGGACAGACAGACAGGGCTATATCGACTCGGCTGTTGATGCTGATCAATAATGTATATGGTTTATGGGGTCGCAGACGTCTCCTTCTGCTTGTTACGCACATTATTACTAACGCAAAAGGTCATGAGTTTTTTAAAATCCATGACCCGAAAACATAATATCAATATAGTTACCGTAAATGTCAAGAATATGAAATGTATACAACATGAGAAGCATAATAAACACGATCAAATGAAAAAGAAACAAGTAGGAACGGCTACAGTCAAGCTTTGACTATACGAGGTCATGGATCTTAAGTGTACATGCGGAAGTTAGAGCATAAAAGAAGATATTCTTGAAACGCAGTGGTTATTAATGTTATAAAATTACGAAAATTATAATAATTATTGGGTAAAACATGTAAGAAAGCTACTGTCGAGTTTCCTCGACTGTGGGATACCCGTCACCCAATTTTACTGAATGGAAGAATGTTAAAGAGCGACCA
Source organism: Drosophila pruinosa (assembly GCA_018150935.1). Taxonomy (NCBI): domain Eukaryota; kingdom Metazoa; phylum Arthropoda; class Insecta; order Diptera; family Drosophilidae; genus Drosophila; species Drosophila pruinosa. The sequence goes on from JAECWR010000266.1 coordinate 18,250, forward strand.
CCGACTGAGGGACAACTAGCTGTACAGGTGCAGCTGCACCCGATTTCACATTATAAAAGTAATTCGATAATAACTTCTGCGTTTTTTGTCCGGTTGTAACCAAATTTTTAAAGATCATTAAGATAATGATTAGTATTGTGTGTGCCAAAACTGAACGTTCTGGCTTTAAAATGATGCTTGAAAATCGTTTTTTTCGATTTACGGGGGCGGAAGGATGCGTGGCCAACATCTAAAATTCAATTTGGCTGCATACCAAGTTTTTACATGTTGTGTCTAAATTTCGTAGCTCTAGCTTTTACAGTTTCTCAGATCTCGATGTTCATACAGACAGACGAACAGACGGACCGACAGACAGGGCTATATGGACTCGGCTGTTGATGCTGATCAATAATGCATATGGTTTATGGGGTCGCAGACGTCTCCTTCTGCTTGTTACGCACATTATTACTAACGCAAAAGGTCATGAGTTTTTTAAAATCCATGACCCGAAAACATAATATCAATATAGTTACCGTAAGTGTCAAGAATATGAAATTTATACAACATTTGAGAAGCATAATAAACACGATCAAATGAAAAAGAAACAAGTAGGAACGGCTACAGTCAAGCTTTGACTATACGAGGTCATGGATCTTAAGTGTATACGCGGAAGTTAGAGCATAAAAGAAGATATTCTTGAAACGCAGTGGTTATTAATGTTATAAAATTATGAAAATTATAATAATTATTGGGTAAAATATGTTTGAAAGCTACTGTCGAGTTTCCTCGACTGTGAGATACCCGTCACCCAATTTTACTGAATGGAAGCGATCATCGACTAAGGGACAACTAGCTGTACAGGTGCAGCTGCACCCGATTTCCCATTTTAAAAGTAATCCGTTAATAACTTCTGTGTTTTTTCCGATTGTAACCAAATTTTCAGAGGTCATTAAGATGATGATTAGTATTGTGTGTGCCAAAACTGAACGTTCTGGCCTTAAAATGATGCTTGGAAATCGTTTTTTTCGATTTAAGGGGGCGAAAGGAGGCGTGGCAAACATCTAAAATTAGCTTCGGCTGCCTACCAAGTTTCTACATGTTGTGTTAAAATTTCGTAGCTCTAGCTTTTACAGTTTCTGAGATCTCGATATTCATACAGACAGACGGACTGACAGACAGGGCTATATCGTCTCGGCTGTTGATGCTGATCAATAATGTATATTGTTTATGGGTTCGCAAGACGCCTCCTTCTGCTTGTTACGCCCATTAGGACAAACGACTGAGGGACAACTAGCTGTACAGGTGCAGCTGCACCCGATTTCCCATTTTAAAAGTAATTCGTTAATAACTTCTGTGTTTTTTTCCGCTTGTAGCCAAATTTTCAGATATCATTAAGATGATGATTAGTATTGTGTGTGCCAAAACTGAACGTTCTGGCTTTAACATGATGCTTGAAAATCGTTTTTTTCGATTTACGGGGGCGGAAGGAGGCGTGGCAAACATCTAAAATTAGCTTCTGCTGCCTACCAAGTTTCTACATGTTGTGTTCAAATTTGTAGCTCTTGCTACAGACAGACGGACAGACAGACAGGGCTATATCGACTCGGCTGTTGATGCTGATCAATAATGTATATGGTTTATGGGCTCTCAGACGCCTCCTTCTGCTTGTTACGCACATTAAAACAAACGCAAAAGAAACAAGTAGGAACGGCTACAGTCAAACTTTGACTGTACGAGGTCATGGATCTTAAGTGTACATGCGGAAGTTAGAGCATAAAAGAAGATATTCTTGAAACGCAGTGGTTATTAATGTTATAAAATTATGAAAATTATAATAATTATTGGGTAAAACATGTAAAAAAGCTACTGTCGAGTTTCCTTGACTGTGAGATACCCGTCACCCAATTTTACTGAATGGAAGAATGTTAAAGAGCGACCACCGACTGAGGGACAACTAGCTGTACAGGTGCAGCTGCACCCGATTTCCCATTTTAAAAGTAATTCGTTAATAACTTCTGTTTTTTTTCCGATTGAAACCAAATTTTCAGAGATCATTAAGCTGATGATTAGTATTGTGTGTGCCAAAACTGAACGTTCTGACTTTAACATCATGCTTGAAAATCGTTTTTTTCGATTTACGGGGGCGGAAGGAGGCGTGGCAAACATCTAAAATTAGCTTCGGCTGCCTACCAAGTTTCTACATGTTGTGTTAAAATTTCGTAGCTCTAGCTTTTATAGTTTCAGAGATCTTGATATTCATACAGACAGACGGACAGACAGACAGGGCTATATCGACTCGGCTGTTGATGCTGATCAATAATGTATATGGTTTATGGGATCTCAGACGCCTCCTTCTGCTTGTTACGCTCATTAAAACAAACGCAAAATAAACAAGTAGGAACGGCTACAGTCAAGCTTTGACTGTACGAGGTCATGGATCTTAAGTGTACATACGGAAGTTAGAGCATAAAAGAAGATATTCTTGAAACGCAGTGGTTATTAATGTTATAAAATTGTGAAAATTATAATAATTATTGGGTAAAACATGTAAGAAAGCTACTGTCGAGTTTCCTCGACTGTGAGATACCCGTCACCCAATTTTACTGAATGGAAGAATGTTAAAGAGCGACCACCGACTGAGGGACAACTAGCTGTACAGGTGCAGCTGCACCCGATTTCCCATTTTAAAAGTAATTCGTTAATAACTTCTGTTTTTTTTCCGATTGAAACCAAATTTTCAGAGATCATTAAGATGATGATTAGTATGTGTGTGCCAAAACTGAACGTTCTGGCTTCAACATGATGCTTGAAAATAGTTTTTTCGATTTACGGGGGCGGAAGGAGGCGTGGCAAACATCTAAAATTAGCTTCGGCTGCCTACCAAGTTTCTACATGTTGTGTTAAAATTTCGTAGCTCTAGCTTTTATAGTTTCAGAGATCTTGATATTCATACAGACAGACGGACAGACAGACAGGGCTACATCGACTCGGCTGTTGATGCTGATCAATAATGTATATGGTTTATGGGCTCTCAGACGCCTCCTTCTGCTTGTTACGCTCATTAAAACAAACGCAAAATAAACAAGTAGGAACGGCTACAGTCAAGCTTTGACTGTACGAGGTCATGGATCTTAAGTGTACATACGGAAGTTAGAGCATAAAAGAAGATATTCTTGAAACGCAGTGGTTATTAATGTTATAAAATTGTGAAAATTATAATAATTATTGGGTAAAACATGTAAGAAAGCTACTGTCGAGTTTCCTCGACTGTGACATACCCGTCACCCAATTTTACTGAATGGAATAATGTTAAAGAGCGACCACCGACTGAGGGACAACTAGCTGTACAGGTGCAGCTGCACCCGATTTCCCATTTTAAAAGTAATTCGTTAATAACTTCTGTTTTTTTTCCGATTGAAACCAAATTTTCAGAGATCATTAAGATGATGATTAGTATTGTGTGTGCCAAAACTGAACGTTCTGGCTTTAACATGATGCTTGAAAATAGTTTTTTCGATTTACGGGGGCGGAAGGAGGCGTGGCAAACATCTAAAATTAGCTTCGGCTGCCTACCAAGTTTCTACATGTTGTGTTAAAATTTCGTAGCTCTAGCTTTTATAGTTTCAGAGATCTTGATATTCATACAGACAGACGGACAGACAGACAAGGCTACATCGACTCGGCTGTTGATGCTGATCAATAATGTATATGGTTTATGGGATCTCAGACGCCTCCTTCTGCTTGTTACGCACATTAAAACAAACGCAAAATAAACAAGTAGGAACGGCTACAGTCAAGCTTTGACTGTACGAGGTCATGGATCTTAAGTGTACATACGGAAGTTAGAGCATAAAAGAAGATATTCTTGAAACGCAGTGGTTATTAATGTTATAAAATTGTGAAAATTATAATAATTATTGGGTAAAACATGTAAGAAAGCTACTGTCGAGTTTCCTCGACTGTGAGATACCCGTCACCCAATTTTACTGAATGGAAGAATGTTAAAGAGCGACCACCGACTGAGGGACAACTAGCTGTACAGGTGCAGCTGCACCCGATTTCCCATTTTAAAAGTAATTCGTTAATAATTTCTTTTTTTCCGATTGAAACCAAATTTTCAGAGATCATTAAGCTGATGATTAGTATTGTGTGTGCCAAAACTGAACGTTCTGGCTTTAACATCATGCTTGAAAATCGTTTTTTTCGATTTACGGGGGCGGAAGGAGGCGTGGCAAACATCTAAAATTAGCTTCGGCTGCCTACCAAGTTTCTACATGTTGTGTTAAAATTTCGTAGCTCTAGCTTTTATAGTTTCAGAGATCTTGATATTCATACAGACAGACGGACAGACAGACAGGGCTATATCGACTCGGCTGTTGATGCTGATCAATAATGTATATGGTTTATGGGCTCTCAGACGCCTCCTTCTGCTTGTTACGCACATTAAAACAAACGCAAAATAAACAAGTAGGAACGGCTACAGTCAAGCTTTGACTGTACGAGGTCAGGTGGATCTTAAGTGTACATACGGAAGTTAGAGCATAAAAGAAGATATTCTTGAAACGCAGTGGTTATTAATGTTATAAAATTGTGAAAATTATAATAATTATTGGGTAAAACATGTAAGAAAGCTACTGTCGAGTTTCCTCGACTGTGAGATACCCGTCACCCAATATTACTGAATGGAAGAATGTTAAAGAGCGACCACCGACTGAGGGACAACTAGCTGTACAGGTGCAGCTGCACCCGATTTCACATTATAAAAGTAATTCGTTAATAACTTCTGTGTTTTTTGTCCGGTTGTAACCAAATTTTCAGAGCTCATTAAGATGATGATTAGTATTGTATGTGCCAAAACTGAACGTTCTGGCTTTAACATGATGCTTGGAAATCGTTTTTTTCGATTTACGGGGGCGCAAGGATGCGTGGCTAACATCAAAAATTAACTTCGGCTGCCTACCAAGTTTCTACATGTTGTGTCCAAATTTCGTAGCTCTAACTTTTATAGTTTCTGAGATCTCGATGTACACACAGACAGACGAACAGACGGACAGACAGACAGGGCTATATCGACTCGGCTGTTGATGCTGATTAATAATGCATATGGTTTATGGGGTCGCAGACGTCTCCTTCTGCTTGTTACGCACGTTATTACAAACGCAAAAGGTCATGAGTTTTTTACAATCCATGACCTAAAAACATAATATCAGTAAAGTTACCGCAAATGTTAATAATATGAAATTTATACAACATTTAGAGAAGCATAATAAACACGATCAAATGAAAAAGAAACAATAAGGAACGGCTACAGTCAAGCTTTGACTGTACGAGGTCATGGATCTTAAGTGTACATGCGGAAGTTAGAGCATAAAAGAAGATATTCTTGAAATACAGTGTTTAATAATGTTATCAAAATATGAAAATAATAATAATTATTCGGTAAAACATGTAAGAAAGCTACTGTCGAGTTTTCTCGACTGTGAGATACCCGTCACCCAATTTTACTGAATGGAAGAATGTTAAAGAGCGACCACCGACTGAGGGACAACTAGCTGTACAGGTGCAGCTGCACCGATTTCCCATTTTAAAAGTAATTCGTTAATAACTTCTGTTTTTTTTCCGATTGAAACCAAATTTTCAGAGATCATTAAGATGATGATTAGCATTGTGTGTGCCAAAACTGAACGTTCTGGCTTTAACATGATGCTAGGAACGGCTACAGTAAAGCCTTGACTGTACGAGGTCATGGATCTTAAGTGTACATGCGGAAGTTAGAGCATAAAAAGAAGATATTCTTGAAACGCAGTGGTTATTAATGTTATAAAATTGTGAAAATTATAATAATTATTGGGTAAAACATGTAAGAAAGCTACTGTCGAGTTTCCTCGACTGTGAGATACCCGTCACCCAATTTTACTGAATGGAAGAATGTTAAAGAGCAACCATCGACTGAGGGACAACTAGCTGTACAGGTGCAGCTGCACTCGATTTCACATTATAAAAGTAATTCGTTAATAACTTCTGTGTTTTTTGTCCGGTTGTAACCAAATTTTCAGAGATCATTAAGATGATGATTAGTATTGTATGTGCCAAAACTGAACGTTCTGGCTTTAAAATTATGCTTGGAAATCGTTTTTTTCGATTTACGGGGGCGGAAGGAGGCGTGGCCAACATCTAAAATTAAATTTGGCTGCCTACCAAGTTTTTACATGTTGTGTCCAAATTTCGTAGCTCTAGCTTTTACAGTTTCTGAGATCTCGAATTTCATACAGACAGACAGACAGGGCTATATCGACTCGGCTGTTGATGCTGATCAATAATGTATATGGTTTATGGGTTCGCAAGACGCCTCCTTCTGCTTGTTACGCCCATTAGGACAAACGCAAAAGGTCATGAGTTTTTTAAAATCCATGACCTAAAAAAATAATATCAGTATAGTTACCGCAAATGTTAAGAATATGAAATTTATACAACATTTAGAGAAGCATAATAAACACGATCAAATGAAAAAGAAACAAGTAGGAACGGCTACAGTCAAGCTTTGACTGTACGAGGTCATGGATCTTAAGTGTACATGCGGAAGTTAGAGCATAAAAGAAGATATTCTTGAAACGCAGTGGTTATTAATGTTATAAAATTATGAAAATTATAATAATTATTGGGTAAAACATGTAAAAAAAGCTACTGTCGAGTTTCCTTGACTGTGAGATACCCGTCACCCAATTTTACTGAATGGAAGAATGTTAAAGAGCGACCACCGACTGAGGGACAACTAGCTGTACAGGTGCAGCTGCACCCGATTTCCCATTTTAAAAGTAATTCGTTAATAATTTCTGTTTTTTTTCCGATTGAAACCAAATTTTCAGAGATCATTAAGATGATGATTAGCATTGTGTGTGCCAAAACTGAACGTTCTGGCTTTAACATGATGCTAGGAACGGCTACAGTAAAGCCTTGACTGTACGAGGTCATGGATCTTAAGTGTACATGCGGAAGTTAGAGCATAAAAGAAGATATTCTTGAAACGCAGTGGTTATTAATGTTATAAAATTATGAAAATTATAATAATTATTGGGTAAAATATGTTTGAAAGCTACTGTCGAGTTTCCTCGACTGTGAGATACCCGTCACCCAATTTTACTGAATGGAAGAATGTTAAAGAGCGACCATCGACTAAGGGACAACTAGCTGTACAGGTGCAGCTGCACCCGATTTCCCATTTTAAAAGTAATTCGTTAATAACTTCAGTGTTTTTTGTCAAGTTGTAACCAAATTTTCAGAGATCATTAAGATGATGATCGGTATTGTATGTGCCAAAACAGAACGTTCTGGCTTTAAAATGATGCTTGGAAATCGTTTTTTGCGATTTACGGGGGCGGAAGGAGGCATGGCCAACATCTAAAATTAAATTTGGCTTCCTACCAAATTTTTACATGTTGTGTCCGAATTTCGTAGCTCTAGCTTTTACAGTTTCTGAGATCTCGACAGACGAACAGACGGACAGACAGACAGGGCTATATCGACTCGGCTGTTGATGCTGATCAATAATGTATATGGTTTATGGGCTCTCAGACGCCTCCTTCTGCTTGTTACGCACATTAAAACAAACGCAAAATAAACAAGTAGGAACGGCTACAGTCAAGCTTTGACTGTACGAGGTCATGGATCTTAAGTGTACATACGGAGTTAGAGCATAAAAGAAGATATTCTTGAAACGCAGTGGTTATTAATGTTATAAAATTGTGAAAATTATAATAATTATTGGGTAAAACATGTAAGAAAGCTACTGTCGAGTTTCCTCGACTGTGAGGTACCCCTCACCCAATTTTACTGAATGGAAGAATGTTAAAGAGCGACCACCGACTGAGGGACAACTAGCTGTACAGGTGCAGCTGCACCCGATTTCCCATTTTAAAAGTAATTCGTTAATAACTTCTGTTTTTTTCCGATTGAAACCAAATTTTCAGAGATCATTAAGCTGATGATTAGTATTGTGTGTGCCAAAACTGAACGTTCTGGCTTTAACATCATGCTTGAAAATCGTTTTTTCGATTTACGGGGGCGGAAGGAGGCGTGGCAAACATCTAAAATTAGCTTCGGCTGCCTACCAAGTTTCTACATGTTGTGTTCAAATTTCGTAGCTCTAGCTTTTATAGTTTCAGAGATCTTGATATTCATACAGACAGACGGACAGACAGACAGGGCTATGTCGACTCGGCTGTTGATGCTGATCAATAATGTATATGGTTTATGGGCTCTCAGACGCCTCCTTCTGCTTGTTACGCACATTGAAACAAACGCAAAATAAACAAGTGGGAACGACTACAGTCAAGATTTGACTGTACGAGGTCATGGATCTTAAGTGTACATGCGGAAGTTAGAGCATAAAAGAAGATATTCTTGAAACGCAGTGGTTATTAATGTTATAAAATTGTGAAAATTAGTCGAGTCGAGTTTCCTCGACTGTGAGACACCCGTCACCCAATTTTACTGAATGGAAGAATGTTAAAGAGCGACCACAACTGAGGGACAACTAGCTGTACAGGTGCAGCTGCACCCGATTTCACATTATAAAAGTAATTCGTTAATAACTTCTGTGTTTTTTGTCCGGTTGTAACCAAATTTTCAGAGATCATTAAGATGATGATTAGTATTATATGTGCCAAAACTGAACGTTCTGGCTTTAAAATGATGCTTGGAAATAGTTTTTTTCGATTTACAGGGGCGGAAGGAGGCGTGGCCAACATCTAAAATTAGCTTCGGCTGCCTACCAAGTTTCTACATGTTGTGTTAAAATTTCGTAGCTCTAGCTTTTATAGTTTCAGAGATCTTGATATTCATACAGACAGACGGACAGACAGACAGGGCTATATCGACTCGGCTGTTGATGCCGATCAATAATGTATATGGTTTATGGGTTCGCAAGACGCCTCCTTCTGCTTGTTACGCCCATTAGGACAAACGCAAAAGGTCATGAGTTTTATAAAATCCATGACCTAAAAAACATAATATCAGTATAGTTACCGCAAATGTTAAGAATATGAAATTTATACAACATTTAGAGAAGCATAATAAAAACGATCAAATGAAAAAGAAACAAGTAGGAACGGCTACAGTCAAACTTTGACTGTACGAGGTCATGGATCTTAAGTGTACATGCGGAAGTTAGAGCATAAAAGAAGATATTCTTGAAACGCAGTGGTTATTAATGTTATAAAATTATGAAAATTATAATAATTATTGGGTAAAACATGTAAAAAAGCTACTGTCGAGTTTCCTTGACTGTGAGATACCCGTCACCCAATTTTACTGAATGGAAGAATGTTAAAGAGCGACCACCGACTGAGGGACAACTAGCTGTACAGGTGCAGCTGCACCCGATTTCCCATTTTAAAAGTAATTCGTTAATAATTTCGTGTTTTTTTCCGATTGAAACCAAATTTTCAGAGATCATTAAGCTGATGATTAGTATTGTGTGTGCCAAAACTGAACGTTCTGGCTTTAACATCATGCTTGAAAATCGTTTTTTCGATTTACGGGGGCGGAAGGAGGCGTGGCAAACATCTAAAATTAGCTTCGGCTGCCTACCAAGTTTCTACATGTTGTGTTAAAATTTCGTAGCTCTAGCTTTTATAGTTTCAGAGATCTTGATATTCATACAGACAGACGGACAGACAGACAGGGCTATATCGACTCGGCTGTTGATGCTGATCAATAATGTATATGGTTTATGGGCTCTCAGACGCCTCCTTCTGCTTGTTACGCACATTAAAACAAACGCAAAATAAACAAGTAGGAACGGCTACAGTCAAGCTTTGACTGTACGAGGTCAGGTGGATCTTAAGTGTACATACGGAAGTTAGAGCATAAAAGAAGATATTCTTGAAACGCAGTGGTTATTAATGTTATAAAATTGTGAAAATTATAATAATTATTGGGTAAAACATGTAAGAAAGGTACTGTCGAGTTTCCTCGACTGTGAGATACCCATCACCCAATTTTACTGAATGGAAGAATGTTAAAGAGCGACCATCGACTGAGGGACAACTAGCTGTACAGGTGCAGCTGCACCCGATTTCCCATTTTAAAAGTAATTCGTTAATAACTTCTGTGTTTTTTGTCCGATTGTAACCAAATTTTCAGAGGTCATTAATATGATGATTAGTATTACGTGTTCCAAAACTAAACGTTCTGGCTTTAAAATGATGCTTGAAAATCGTTTTTTGCGATTTACGGGGGCGAAAGGAGGCGTGGCAAACATATAAAATTAGCCTCGTCTGCCTACCAAGTTTCTACATGTTGTGTTAAAATTTCGTAGCTCTAGCTTTTATAGTTTCTGAGATCTCGATATTCATACAGACAGACAGACAGGGCTATATCGACTCGGCTGTTGATGCTGATCAATAATGTATACGGTTTATGGGCTCTCAGACGGCTACAGTCAAGTTTTGACTGTACGAGGTCATGGATCTTAAGTGTACATGCGGAAGTTAGAGCATAAAAGAAGATATTCTTGAAACGCAGTGGTTATTAATGTTATAAAATTATGAAAATTATAATAATTATTGGGTAAAATATGTAAGAAATCTACTGTCGAGTTTCCTCGACTGTGAGATACCCGTCACCCAATTTTACTGAATGGAAGAATGTTAAAGAGCGCCCATCGACTGAGGGACTACTAGCTGTACAGGTGCAGCTGCACCCGATTTCACATTATAAAATTAATTCGTTAACAACTTCTATTTTTTTTCCGATTGTAACCAAATTTTCAGAGATCATTAAGATGATGATTAGTATTGTGTGTGCCAAAACTGAACGTTCTGGCTTTAACATGATGCTTGAAAATCGTTTTTTCGATTTACGGGGGCGGAAGGAGTCGTGGCAAACATCTAAAATTAGCTTCGGCTGCCTACCAAGTTTCTACATGTTGTGTTAAAATTTCGTAGCTCCATTTATTATAGTTTCAGAGATCTCGATATTCATACAGACAGACGGACAGACAGACAGGGCTATATCGACTCGGCTGTTGATGCTGATCAATAATGTATATGGTTTATGGGCTCTCAGACGGCTACAGTCAAGCTTTGACTGTACGAGGTCATAGATCTTAAGTGTACATGCGGAAGTTAGAGCATAAAAGAAGATATTTTTGAAACGCAGTGGTTATTAATGTTATAAAATTATGAAAATTATAATAATTATTGGGTAAAACATGTAAGAAAGCTACTGTCGTGTTTCCTCGACTGTGAGATACCCGTAACCCAATTCTACTGAATGGAAGAATGTTAAAGAGCGACCATCGACTGAGGGACAACTAGCTGTACAGGTGCAGCTGCACCCGACTTCCCATTTTAAAAGTAATTCGTTAATAACTTCTGTGTTTTTTGTCCGATTGTAACCACATTCTCAGAGATCATTAAGATGATGATTGATATTGTGTGTGCCAAAACTGAACGTTCTGGCTTTAACATGATGCTTGAAAATCGTTTTTTTCAATTTACGGGGGCGGAAGGAGTCGTGGCAAACATCTAAAATTAGCTTCGGCTGCCTACCAAGTTTCTACATGTTGTGTTAAAATTTCGTAGCTCCATTTATTATAGTTTCAGAGATCTCGATATTCATACAGACAGACGGACAGACAGACAGGGCTATATCGACTCGGCTGTTGATGCTGATCAATAATGTATATAGTTTATGGGTTCGCACGACGTCTTCTTCTGCTTGTTACGCACATTAAAACAAACGCAAAAGAAACAAGTAGGAACGGCTAGAGCCAAGCTTTGACTGTACGAGGTCATGGATCTTAAGTGTACATGCGGAAGTTAGAGCATAAAAGAAGATATTCTTGAAACGCAGTGATTATTAATGTTATAAAATTATGAAAGTTATAATAATTATTGGGTAAAACATGTAAGAAAGCTACTGTCGAGTTTCCTCGACTGTGAGATACCCGTCACCCAATTTTACTGAATGGAAGAATGTTAAAGAGCGAGCATCGACTGAGGGACAACTAGCTGTACAGGTGCAGCTGCACCCGATTTCCCATTTTAAAAGTAATTCGTTAATAACTTCTGTGTTTTTTGTCCGATTGTAACCAAATTTTCAGAGGTCATTAATATGATGACTAGTATTACGTGTTCCAAAACTGAACGTTCTGGCTTTAAAATGATGCTTGAAAATCGTTTTTTGCGATTTACGGGGGGCGAAAGGAGGCGTGGCAAACATCTAAAATTAGCCTCGTCTGCCTACCAAGTTTCTACATGTTGTGTTAAAATTTCGTAGCTCTAGCTTTTATAATTTCTGAGATCTCGATATTCATACAGACAGACAGACAGGGCTATATCGACTCGGCTGTTGATGCTGATCAATAATGTATATGGTTTATGGGCTCTCAGACGGCTACAGTCAAACTTTGACTGTACGAGGTCATGGATCTTAAGTGTACATGCGGAAGTTAGAGCATAAAAGAAGATATTCTTGAAACGCAGTGGTTATTAATGTTATAAAATTATGAAAATTGTAATAATTATTGGGTAAAACATGTAAGAAAGCTACTGTCGTGTTTCCACGACTGTGAGATACCCGTAACCCAATTCTACTGAATGGAAGAATGTTAAAGAGCGACCATCGACTGAGGGACAACTAGCTGTACAGGTGCAGCTGCACCCGACTTCCCATTTTAAAAGTAATTCGTTAATAACTTCTGTGTTTTTTGTCCGATTGTAACCACATTCTCAGAGATCATTAAGATGATGATTAGTATTGTGTGTGCCAAAACTGAACGTTCTGGCTTTAACATGATGCTTGAAAATCGTTTTTTCGATTTACGGGGGCGGAAGGAGGCGTGGCAAACATCTAAAATTAGCTTCGGCTGCCTACCAAGTTTCTACATGTTGTGTTAAAATTTCGTAGCTCCATTTATTATAGTTTCAGAGATCTCGATATTCATACAGACAGACGGACAGACAGACAGGGCTATATCGACTCGGCTGTTGATGCTGATCAATAATGTATATAGTTTATGGGTTCGAAAGACGTCTTCTTCTGCTTGTTACGCACATTAAAACAAACGCAAAAGAAACAAGTAGGAACGGCTAGAGCCAAGCTTTGACTGTACGAGGTCATGGATCTTAAGTGTACATGCGGAAGTTAGAGCATAAAAGAAGATATTCTTGAAACGCAGTGGTTATTAATGTTATAAAATTATGAAAATTATAATAATTATTGGGTAAAACATGTAAGAAAGCTACTGTCGAGTTTCCTCGACTGTGAGATACCCGTCACCCAATTTTACTGAATGGAAGAATGTTAAAGAGCGACCATCGACTGAGGGACAACTAGCTGTACAGGTGCAGCTGCACCCGATTTCCCATTTTAAAAGTAATTCGTTAATAACTTCTGTGTTTTTTTCCGATTGTAACCAAATTTTCAGAGATCATTAATATGATGATTAGTATTACGTGTTCCAAAACTGAACGTTCTGGCTTTAACATGATGCTTGAAAATCGTTTTTTTCGATTTACGGGGGCGAAAGGAGGCGTGGCAAATATCTAAAATTAGCTTCGGCTGCCTACCAAGTTTCCACATGTTGTGTTCAAATTTCGTAGCTCTAGCTTTTATAGTTTCAGAGATCTTGATATTCATACAGACAGACGGACAGACAGACAGGGCTATATCGACTCGGCTATTGATGCTGATCAATAATATATATGGTTTATGGGCTCTCAGACGGCTACAGTCAAGCTTTGACTGTACGAGGTCATGGATCTTAAGTGTACATGCGGAAGTTAGAGCATAAAAGAAGATATTCTTGAAACGCAGTGGTTATTAATGTTATAAAATTATGAAAATTATAATAATTATTGGGTAAAACATGTAAGAAAGCTACTGTCGTGTTTCCTCGAGAATTTTCAGAGGTCATTAATATGATGACTAGTATTACGTGTTCCAAAACTGAACGTTCTGGCTTTAAAATGATGCTTGAAAATCGTTTTTGCGATTTACGGGGGCGAAAGGAGGCGTGGCAAACATCTAAAATTAGCCTCGTCTGCCTACCAAGTTTCTACATGTTGTGTTAAAATTTCGTAGCTCTAGCTTTTATAATTTCTGAGATCTCGATATTCATACAGACAGACAGACAGGGCTATATCGACTCGGCTGTTGATGCTGATCAATAATGTATATGGTTTATGGGCTCTCAGACGGCTACAGTCAAGCTTTGACTGTACGAGGTCATGGATCTTAAGTGTACATGCGGAAGTTAGAGCATAAAAGAAGATATTCTTGAAACGCAGTGGTTATTAATGTTATAAAATTATGAAAATTGTAATAATTATTGGGTAAAACATGTAAGAAAGCTACTGTCGTGTTTCCTCGACTGTGAGATACCCGTAACCCAATTCTACTGAATGGAAGAATGTTAAAGAGCGACCACCGACTGAGGGACAACTAGCTGTACAGGTGCAGCTGCACCCGCTTTCACATCATATAAGTAATTCGTTAATAACTTCTGTGTTTTTTTTCCGATTGTAACCAAATTTTCAGAGATCATTAATATGATGATTAGTATTACGTGTTCCAAAACTGAACGTTCTGGCTTTAACATGATGCTTGAAAATCGTTTTTTTCGATTTACGGGGGCGGAAGGAGGCGTGGCAAACATCTAAAATTAGCTTCGGCTGCCTACCAAGTTTCTACATGTTGTGTTAAAATTTCGTAGCTCCATTTATTATAGTTTCAGAGATCTCGATATTCATACAGACAGACGGACAGACAGACAGGGCTATATCGACTCGGCTGTTGATGCTGATCAATAATGTATATAGTTTATGGGTTCGCAAGACGTCTTCTGCTTGTTACGCACATAGAGCCAAGCTTTGACTGTACGAGGTCATGGATCTTAAGTGTACATGCGGAAGTTAGAGCATAAAAGAAGATATTCTTGAAACGCAGTGGTTATTAATGTTATAAAATTATGAAAATTATAATAATTATTGGGTAAAACATGTAAGAAAGCTACTGTCGAGTTTCCTCGACTGTGAGATACCCGTCACCCAATTTTACTGAATGGAAGAATGTTAAAGAGCGACCATCGACTGAGGGACAACTAGCTGTACAGGTGCAGCTGCACCCGATTTCCCATTTTAAAAGTAATTCGTTAATAACTTCTGTGTTTTTTGTCCGATTGTAACCAAATTTTCAGAGGTCATTAATATGATGATTAGTATTACGTGTTCCAAAACTGAACGTTCTGGCTTTAAAATGATGCTTGAAAATCGTTTTTTGCGATTTACGGGGGCGAAAGGAGGCGTGGCAAACATCTAAAATTAGCCTCGTCTGCCTACCAAGTTTCTACATGTTGTGTTAAAATTTCGTAGCTCTAGCTTTTATAGTTTCTGAGATCTCGATATTCATACAGACAGACAGACAGGGCTATATCGACTCGGCTGTTGATGCTGATCAATAATGTATATGGTTTATGGGCTCTCAGACGGCTACAGTCAAGCTTTGACTGTACGAGGTCATGGATCTTAAGTGTACATGCGGAAGTTAGAGCATAAAAGAAGATATTCTTGAAACGCAGTGGTTATTAATGTTATAAAATTATGAAAATTGTAATAATTATTGGGTAAAACATGTAAGAAAGCTACTGTCGTGTTTCCTCGACTGTGAGATACCCGTAACCCAATTCTACTGAATGGAAGAATGTTAAAGAGCGACCATCGACTGAGGGACAACTAGCTGTACAGGTGCAGCTGCACCCGACTTCCCATTTTAAAAGTAATTCGTTAATAACTTCTGTGTTTTTTGTCCGATTGTAACCACATTCTCAGAGATCATTAAGATGATGATTAGTATTGTGTGTGCCAAAACTGAACGTTCTGGCTTTAACATGATACTTGAAAATCGTTTTTTTTGTTTTTTTGGGGCGGAAGGAGGCGTGGCAAACATCTAAAATTAGCTTCGGCTGCCTACCAAGTTTCTACATGTTGTGTTAAAATTTCGTAGCTCCATTTATTATAGTTTCAGAGATCTCGATATTCATACAGACAGACGGACAGGCAGACAGGGCTATATCGACTCGGCTGTTGATGCTGATCAATAATGTATATGGTTTATTGGCTCTCAGACGCCTCCTTCTGCTTGTTACGCACATTAAAACAAACGCAAAAGAAACAAGTAGGAACGGCTAGAGCCAAGCTTTGACTGTACGAGGTCATGGATCTTAAGTGTACATGCGGAAGTTAGAGCATAAAAGAAGATATTCTTGAAACGCAGTGGTTATTAATGTTATAAAATTATGAAAATTATAATAATTATTGGGTAAAACATGTAAGAAAGCTACTGTCGAGTTTCCTCGACTGTGAGATACCCGTCACCCAATTTTACTGAATGGAAGAATGTTAAAGAGCGACCATCGACTGAGGGACAACTAGCTGTACAGGTGCAGCTGCACCCGATTTCCCATTTTTAAAAGTAATTCGTTAATAACTTCTGTGTTTTTTGTCCGATTGTAACCAAATTTTCAGAGGTCATTAATATGATGATTAGTATTACGTGTTCCAAAACTGAACGTTCTGGCTTTAAAATGATGCTTGAAAATCGTTTTTTGCGATTTACGGGGGGCCAAAGGAGGCGTGGCAAACATCTAAAATTAGCCTCGTCTGCCTACCAAGTTTCTACATGTTGTGTTAAAATTTCGTAGCTCTAGCTTTTATAGTTTCTGAGATCTCGATATTCATACAGACAGACAGACAGGGCTATATCGACTCGGCTGTTGATGCTGATCAATAATGTATATGGTTTATGGGCTCTCAGACGGCTACAGTCAAGCTTTGACTGTACGAGGTCATGGATCTTAAGTGTACATGCGGAAGTTAGAGCATAAAAGAAGATATTCTTGAAACGCAGTGGTTATTAATGTTATAAAATTATGAAAATTATAATAATTATTGGGTAAAACATGTAAGAAAGCTACTGTCGTGTTTCCTCGACTGTGAGATACCCGTAACCCAATTCTACTGAATGGAAGAATGTTAAAGAGCGACCACCGACTGAGGGACAACTAGCTGTACAGGTGCAGCTGCACCCGCTTTCACATCATATAAGTAATTCGTTAATAACTTCTGTGTTTTTTTCCGATTGTAACCAAATTTTCAGAGATCATTAATATGATGATTAGTATTACGTGTTCCAAAACTGAACGTTCTGGCTTTTAAATGATGCTTGAAAATGGTTTTTTCGATTTACTGGGGCGAAAGGAGGCGTGGCAAATATCTAAAATTAGCTTCGGCTGCCTACCAAGTTTCCACATGTTGTGTTCAAATTTCGTAGCTCTAGCTTTGATAGTTTCAGAGATCTTGATATTCATACAGACAGACGGACAGACAGACAGGGCTATATCGACTCGGCTATTGATGCTGATCAATAATGTATATGGTTTATGGGCTCTCAGACGGCTATAGTCAAGCTTTGACTGTACGAGGTCATGGATCTTAAGTGTACATGCGGAAGTTAGAGCATAAAAGAAGATATTCTTGAAACGCAGTGGTTATTAATGTTATAAAATTATGAAAATTATAATAATTATTGGGTAAAACATGTAAGAAAGCTACTGTCGTGTTTCCTCGACTGTGAGATACCCGTAACCCAATTCTACTGAATGGAAGAATGTTAAAGAGCGACCACCGACTGAGGGACAACTAGCTGTACAGGTGCAGCTGCACCCGCTTTCACATCATATAAGTAATTCGTTAATAACTTCTGTGTTTTTTTCCGATTGTAACCAAATTTTCAGAGATCATTAATATGATGATTAGTATTACGTGTTCCAAAACTGAACGTTCTGGCTTTAACATGATGCTTGAAAATCGTTTTTTTCGATTTACGGGGGCGGAAGGAGGCGTGGCAAACATCTAAAATTAGCTTCGGCTGCCTACCAAGTTTCTACATGTTGTGTTAAAATTTCGTAGCTCCATTTATTATAGTTTCAGAGATCTCGATATTCATACAGACAGACGGACAGACAGACAGGGCTATATCGACTCGGCTGTTGATGCTGATCAATAATGTATATAGTTTATGGGTTCGCAAGACGTCTTCTTCTGCTTGTTATGCACATAGAGCCAAGCTTTGACTGTACGAGGTCATGGATCTTAAGTGTACATGCGGAAGTTAGAGCATAAAAGAAGATATTCTTGAAACGCAGTGGTTATTAATGTTATAAAATTATGAAAATTATAATAATTATTGGGTAAAACATGTAAGAAAGCTACTGTCGAGTTTCCTCGACTGTGAGATACCCGTCACCCAATTTTACTGAATGGAAGAATGTTAAAGAGCGACCATCGACTGAGGGACAACTAGCTGTACAGGTGCAGCTGCACCCGATTTCCCATTTTAAAAGTAATTCGTTAATAACTTCTGTGTTTTTTGTCCGATTGTAACCAAATTTCCAGAGGTCATTAATATGATGATTAGTATTACGTGTTCCAAAACTGAACGTTCTGGCTTTAAAATGATGCTTGAAAATCGTTTTTTGCGATTTACGGGGGCGAAAGGAGGCGTGGCAAACATCTAAAATTAGCCTCGTCTGCCTACCAAGTTTCTACATGTTGTGTTAAAATTTCGTAGCTCTAGCTTTTATAGTTTCTGAGATCTCGATATTCATACAGACAGACAGACAGGGCTATATCGACTCGGCTGTTGATGCTGATCAATAATGTATATGGTTTATGGGCTCTCAGACAGCTACAGTCAAGCTTTGACTGTACGAGGTCATGGATCTTAAGTGTACATGCGGAAGTTAGAGCATAAAAGAAGATATTCTTGAAACGCAGTGGTTATTAATGTTATAAAATTATGAAAATTGTAATAATTATTGGGTAAAACATGTAAGAAAGCTACTGTCGTGTTTCCTCGACTGTGAGATACCCGTAACCCAATTCTACTGAATGGAAGAATGTTAAAGAGCGACCATCGACTGAGGGACAACTAGCTGTACAGGTGCAGCTGCACCCGACTTCCCATTTTAAAAGTAATTCGTTAATAACTTCTGTGTTTTTTGTCCGATTGTAACCACATTCTCAGAGATCATTAAGATGATGATTAGTATTGTGTGTGCCAAAACTGAACGTTCTGGCTTTAACATGATACTTGAAAATCGTTTTTTTCGATTTACGGGGGCGGAAGGAGGCGTGGCAAACATCTAAAATTAGCTTCGGCTGCCTACCAAGTTTCTACATGTTGTGTTAAAATTTCGTAGCTCCATTTATTATAGTTTCAGAGATCTCGATATTCATACAGACAGACGGACAGACAGACAGGGCTATATCGACTCGGCTGTTGATGCTGATCAATAATGTATATGGTTTATTGGCTCTCAGACGCCTCCTTCTGCTTGTTACGCACATTAAAACAAACGCAAAAGAAACAAGTAGGAACGGCTAGAGCCAAGCTTTGACTGTACGAGGTCATGGATCTTAAGTGTACATGCGGAAGTTAGAGCATAAAAGAAGATATTCTTGAAACGCAGTGGTTATTAATGTTATAAAATTATGAAAATTATAATAATTATTGGGTAAAACATGTAAGAAAGCTACTGTCGAGTTTCCTCGACTGTGAGATACCCGTCACCCAATTTTACTGAATGGAAGAATGTTAAAGAGCGACCATCGACTGAGGGACAACTAGCTGTACAGGTGCAGCTGCACCCGATTTCCCATTTTAAAAGTAATTCGTTAATAACTTCTGTGTTTTTGTCCGATTGTAACCAAATTTTCAGAGGTCATTAATATGATGATTAGTATTACGTGTTCCAAAACTGAACGTTCTGGCTTTAAAATGATGCTTGAAAATCGTTTTTTGCGATTTACGGGGGCGAAAGGAGGCGTGGCAAACATCTAAAATTAGCCTCGTCTGCCTACCAAGTTTCTACATGTTGTGTTAAAATTTCGTAGCTCTAGCTTTTATAGTTTCTGAGATCTCGATATTCATACAGACAGACAGACAGGGCTATATCGACTCGGCTGTTGATGCTGATCAATAATGTATATGGTTTATGGGCTCTCAGACGGCTACAGTCAAGCTTTGACTGTACGAGGTCATGGATCTTAAGTGTACATGCGGAAGTTAGAGCATAAAAGAAGATATTCTTGAAACGCAGTGGTTATTAATGTTATAAAATTATGAAAATTATAATAATTATTGGGTAAAACATGTAAGAAAGCTACTGTCGTGTTTCCTCGACTGTGAGATACCCGTAACCCAATTCTACTGAATGGAAGAATGTTAAAGAGCGACCACCGACTGAGGGACAACTAGCTGTACAGGTGCAGCTGCACCCGCTTTCACATCATATAAGTAATTCGTTAATAACTTCTGTGTTTTTTTCCGATTGTAACCAAATTTTCAGAGATCATTAATATGATGATTAGTATTACGTGTTCCAAAACTGAACGTTCTGGCTTTAAAATGATGCTTCAAAATGGTTTTTTCGATTTACTGGGGCGAAAGGAGGCGTGGCAAATATCTAAAATTAGCTTCGGCTGCCTACCAAGTTTCCACATGTTGTGTTCAAATTTCGTAGCTCTAGCTTTGATAGTTTCAGAGATCTTGATATTCATACAGACAGACGGACAGACAGCCAAGGCTATATCGACTCGGCTATTGATGCTGATCAATAATGTATATGGTTTATGGGCTCTCAGACGGCTATAGTCAAGCTTTGACTGTACGAGGTCATGGATCTTAAGTGTACATGCGGAAGTTAGAGCATAAAAGAAGATATTCTTGAAACGCAGTGGTTATTAATGTTATAAAATTATGAAAATTATAATAATTATTGGGTAAAACATGTAAGAAAGCTACTGTCGTGTTTCCTCGACTGTGAGATACCCGTAACCCAATTCTACTGAATGGAAGAATGTTAAAGAGCGACCATCGACTGAGGGACAACTAGCTGTACAGGTGCAGCTGCACCCGACTTCCCATTTTAAAAGTAATTTGTTAATAACTTCTGTGTTATTTTCCGATTGTAACCAAATTTTCAGAGATCATTAAGATGATGATTAGTATTGTGTGTGCCAAAACTGAACGTTCTGGCTTTAACATGATGCTTGAAAATCGTTTTTTTCAATTTACGGGGGGCGGAAGGAGGCGTGGCAAACATCTAAAATTAGCTTCGGCTGCCTACCAAGTTTTTACATGTTGTGTTCAAATTTCGTAGCTCTAGCTTTTATAGTTTCAGAGATCTTGATATTCATACAGACAGACGGACAGACAGACAGGGCTATATCGACTCGGCTGTTGATGCTGATCAATAATGTATATGGTTTATGGGCTCTCAGACGCCTCCTTCTGCTTGTTACGCACATTAAAACAAACGCAAAAGAAACAAGTAGGAACGGCTACAGTCAAGCTTTGACTGTACAAGGTCATGGATCTTAAGTGTACATGCGGAAGTTAGAGCATAAAAGAAGATATTCTTGAAACGCAGTGGTTATTAATGTTATAAAATTATGAAAATTATAATAATTATTGGGTAAAACATGTAAGAAAGCTACTGTCGAGTTTCCTCGACTGTGAGATACCCGTCACCCAATTTTACTGAATGGAAGAATGTTAAAGAGCGACCATCGACTGAGGGACAACTAGCTGTACAGGTGCAGCTGCACCCGATTTCCCATTTTAAAAGTAATTCGTTAATAACTTCTGTGTTTTTGTCCGATTGTAACCAAATTTTCAAAGGTCATTAATATGATGATTAGTATTACGTGTTCCAAAACTGAACGTTCTGTCTTTAAAATGATGCTTGAAAATCGTTTTTTGCGATTTACGGGGGCGAAAGGAGGCGTGGCAAACATCTAAAATTAGCCTCGTTTGCCTACCAAGTTTCTACATGTGTTAAAATTTCGTAGCTCTAGCTTTTATAGTTTCTGAGATCTCGATATTCATACAGACAGACAGACAGGGCTATATCGACTCGGCTGTTGATGCTGATCAATAATGTATATGGTTTATGGGCTCTCAGACGGCTACAGTCAAGCTTTGACTGTACGAGGTCATGGATCTTAAGTGTACATGCGGAAGTTAGAGCATAAAAGAAGATTTTCTTGAAACGCAGTGGTTATTAATGTTATAAAATTATGAAAATTATAATAATTATTGGGTAAAACATGTAAGAAAGCTACTGTCGTGTTTCCTCGACTGTGAGATACCCGTAACCCAATTCTACTGAATGGAAGAATGTTAAAGAGCGACCACCGACTGAGGGACAACTAGCTGTACAGGTGCAGCTGCACCCGCTTTCACATCATATAAGTAATTCGTTAATAACTTCTGTGTTTTTTTCCGATTGTAACCAAATTTTCAGAGATCATTAATATGATGATTAGTATTACGTGTTCCAAAACTGAACGTTCTGGCTTTAAAATGATGCTTGAAAATCGTTTTTTGCGATTTACGGGGGCGAAAGGAGGCGTGGCAAATATCTAAAATTAGCTTCGGCTGCCTACCAAGTTTCCACATGTTGTGTTCAAATTTCGTAGCTCTAGCTTTTATAGTTTCAGAGATCTTGATATTCATACAGACAGACGGACAGACAGACAGGGCTATATCGACTCGGCTATTGATGCTGATCAATAATGTATATGGTTTATGGGCTCTCAGACGGCTACAGTCAAGCTTTGACTGTACGAGGTCATAGATCTTAAGTGTACATGCGGAAGTTAGAGCATAAAAGAAGATATTCTTGAAACGCAGTGGTTATTAATGTTATAAAATTATGAAAATTATAATAATTATTGGGTAAAACATGTAAGAAAGCTACTGTCGTGTTTCCTCGACTGTGAGATACTCGTAACCCAATTCTACTGAATGGAAGAATGTTAAAGAGCGACCATCGACTGAGGGACAACTAGCTGTACAGGTGCAGCTGCACCCGACTTCCCATTTTAAAAGTAATTCGTTAATAACTTCTGTGTTTTTTGTCCGATTGTAACCACATTCTCAGAGATCATTAAGATGATGATTAGTATTGTGTGTCCCAAAACTGAACGTTCTGGCTTTAACATGATGCTTGGAAATCGTTTTTTTCGATTTACGGGGGCGGAAGGAGGCGTGGCCAACATCTAAAATTAACTTTGGCTGTCTACCAAGTTTTTACATGTAGTGTCCAAATTTCGTAGCTCTAGCTTTTACAGTATCTGAGATCTCGATGTTCATACAGACAGACTAACAGACGGACAGCCAGTCAGGGCTATATCGACTCGAGTGTTGATGCTGATAAATAATGCATATGGTTTATGGGGTCGCAGACGTCTCCTTCTGCTTGTTACGCACATTATTACTAACGCAAAAGGTCATGAGTTTTTTAAAACCCATGACCTGAAAACACAATATCAATATAGTTACCGTAAATGTCAAGAATATGAAATTTATACAACATTTAGAGAAGCATAATAAACACGATCAAATTAAAAAGAAACAAGTAGGAATGGCTACAGTCAAGTTTTAACTGTACGAGGTCATGGATCTCAAGTGTACATGCGGAAGTTAGAGCATAAAAGAAGATATTCTTGAAACGCAGTGGTTATTAATGTTATAAAATTACGAAAATTATAATAATTATTGGGTAAAACATGTAAGAAAGCTACTGTCGAGTTTCCTCGACTGTGGGATACCCGTCACCCAATTTTACTGAATGGAAGAATGTTAAAGAGCGACCACCGACTGAGGGAACACTAGCTGTACAGGTGCAGCTGCACCCGATTTCACATTTTAAAAGTAATTCGTTAATAACTTCTTTTTTTTTTCCGATTGTAACCAAATTTTCAGAGATCATTAAGTTGATGATTAGTATTGTGTGTGCCAAAACTGAACGTTCTGGCTTTAAAATGATGCTTGGAAATAATTTTTTCGATGTACGGGGGCGGAAGGAGGCGTGGCAAACATCTAAAATTAGCTTCGGCTGCCTACCAAGTTTCTACATGTTGTGTTAAAATTTCGTAGCTCCATTTATTATAGTTTCAGAGATCTCGATATTCATACAGACAGACGGACAGACAGACAGGGCTATATCGAC
Organism: Drosophila pruinosa; assembly: GCA_018150935.1. Taxonomy (NCBI): domain Eukaryota; kingdom Metazoa; phylum Arthropoda; class Insecta; order Diptera; family Drosophilidae; genus Drosophila; species Drosophila pruinosa. The sequence goes on from JAECWR010000266.1 coordinate 42,311, forward strand.
TCGGCTGTTGATGCTGATCAATAATGTATATAGTTTATGGGTTCGCAAGACGTCTTCTTCTGCTTGTTACGCACATTAAAACAAACGCAAAAGAAACAAGTAGGAACGGCTACAGCCAAGCTTTGACTGTACGAGGTCATGGATCTTAAGTGTACATGCGGAAGTTAGAGCATAAAAGAAGACATTCTTGAATCGCAGTGGTTATTAATGTTATAAAACTATGAAAATTATAATAATTATTGGGTAAAACATGTAAGAAAGCTACTGTCGTGTTTCCTCGACTGTGAGATACCCGTCACCCAATTTTACTGAATGGAAGAATGTTAAAGAGCGACCACCGACTGAGGGACAACTAGCTGTACAGGTCCAGTGCACCCGATTTCACATTATAAAAGTAATTCGTTAATAACTTCTGTGTTTTTTTTCCGGTTGTAACCAAATTTTCAGAGATCATTAAGATGATGATTAGTATTGTATGTGCCAAAACTGAACGTTCTGGCTTTAACATGATGCTTGGAAATCGTTTTTTCGATTTACGGGGGCGGAAGGAGGCGTGGCCAACATCTAAAATTAACTTTGGCTGCCTACCAAGTTTTTACATGTTGTGAGGTCATGAGTTTTTTAAAATCCATGACCTAAAAACATAATATCAGTAAAGTTACCGCAAATGTTAATAATATGAAATTTATACAACATTTAGAGAAGCATAATAAACACGATCAAATGAAAAAGAAACAATAAGGAACGGCTACAGTCAAGCTTTGACTGTACGAGGTCATGGATCTTAAGTGTACATGCGGAAGTTAGAGCATAAAAGAAGATATTCTTGAAACGCAGTGGTTATTAATGTTATAAAATTATGAAAATTATAATATTTATTGGGTAAAATATGTTTGAAAGCTACTGTCGAGTTTCCTCGACTGTGAGATACCTGTCACCCAATTTTACTGAATGGAAGAATGTTAAAGAGCGACCACCGACAGAGGGACAACTAGCTGTACAGGTGCAGCTGCACCCGATTTCCCATTTTAAAAGTAATTCGTTAATAACTTCAGTTTTTTTTTCCGATTGTAACCAAATTTTCAGAGATCATTAAGATGATGATTAGTATTGTGTGTGCCAAAACTGAACGTTCTGGCTTTAAAATAGTGCTTGGGAATCGTTCTTTTAAATTTACGGGGGCGGAAGGAGGCGTGGCAAACATCTAAAATTAGCTTCGGCTGCCTACCAAGTTTCTACATGTTGTGTTAAAATTTCGTAGCTCCAGCTATTACAGTTTCAGAGATCTCGATATTCATACAGACAGACGGACAGACAGACAGGGCTATATCGACTCGGCTGTTGATGCTGATCAATAATGTATATAGTTTATGGGTTCGCAAGACGCCTCCTTCTGCTTGTTTCGCCCATTAGGACAAACGCAAAAGGTCATGAGTTTTTTAAATTCTATGACCTAAAAACATAATGTCAGTATAGTTACCGCAAATGTTAAGAATATGAAATTTATACAACATTTAGAGAAGCATAATAAACACGATCAAATGAAAAAGAAACAAGTAGGAACGGCTACAGGCAGGCTTTGACTGTACGAGGTCATGGATCTTAAGTGTACATGCGGAAGTTAGAGCATAAAAGAAGATATTCTTGAAACGCAGTGGTTATTAATGTTATAAAATTATGAAAATTATAATAATTATTGGGTAAAGCATGTAAGAAAGCTACTGTCGAGTTTCCTCGACTGTGAGATACCCGTCACCCAATTTTACTGAATGGAAGAATGTTAAAGAGCGACCAACGACTGAGGGACAACTAGCTGTACAGGTGCAGCTGCACCCGATTTCCCATGTTAAAGTAATTCGTTAATAACTTCAGTTTTTTTTTCCGATTGTAACCAAATTTTCAGAGATCATTAAGTTGATGATTAGTATTGTGTGTGCCAAAACTGAACGTTCTGGCTTTAAAATGATGCTTGGGAATAGTTTTTTTTGATTTACGGGGGCGGAAGGAGGCGTGGCAAACATTCAAAATTAGCTTCGGCTGCCTACCAAATTTCTACATATTGTGTTCAAATTTCGTAGCTATATGGTTGATGGGTTCGCAAAGACGCCTCCTTCTGCTTGTTACGCACAATAAAACAAACGCAAAAGAAACAAGTAGGAACGGCTACAGGCAAGCTTTGACTGTACGAGTTCATGGATCTTAAGTGTACATGCGGAAGTTAGAGCATAAAAGAAGACATTCTTGAATCGCAGTGGTTATTAATCTTATAAAATTATGAAACTTATAATAATTATTGGGTAAAACATGTAAGAAAGCTACTGTCGAGTTTCTTCAACTGTGAGATACCCGTCACCCAATTTTACTGAATGGAAGAATAATAAAGAGCGACTATACTGGAAAATATACAAAAAAAAAAAAAAAAAAAATATACCAAAAAAATATACCGAAATCAATTTTGTTCAAAATGATTAGCTTTGTAGCACTTCATTTTGTTTATTGAACACCATTATTATGTCACTGAGTGATGATGCTTGGAAATGTTTTTTTCGATTTACGGAGGCGGAAGGAGGCGTGGCAAACATCTAAAATAAACTACGGCTGTCTACCGAGTTTTTACATGTTGTCTCCAAATTTCGTAGCTCTAGCTTTTATAGTATCTGAGATCTCGATGTTCATACAGACAGACGGAGAGACAGACAGGGCTATATCGACTCGGCTGTTGATGGTGAACAAGAATATATATAGTTTATGTGGTCGCAGACACCTCCTTCTGCCTGTTTTGCACATTCGCAAAAACGCGAAAGGTCATGATTTTTTTAAATCCATGACCTAAAAACATAATATCAATATAGTTAACCTTAAATGACAAGACTATGAAATTGATACAACATTTAGAGAAGCATAATAAACACGGTTAAATGAAAAATAAACAAGTAGGAACGGCTACTGTCAAGCCTTGACTGTATGAGATCATGGATTTTAAGTGTACATGCGGAAGTTAGAGCATAAAAGAAGATACTCTTGAAACGCAGTACTTAATAATGTTATAAAATTATGAAAATGATTATAATTATTGCGTTAAACAAGTAAGAAAACTATTGTCGAGTTTGCTCGACTGTGAGATACCCAATCTTACTGAATGAAAAAATAAAATAAAGAGTGACTATCGAAATATTTTTTTTTTCAAAAATATACTGGAAAATATACTAAAAAGCTTACTAAAATATACCAAAAATATACCGAAATCAATTTTGTTCAAAATGATTAGCTTGGTAGCACTTCATTATCTTTATTGAACACCATTATTATGTCACTGAATGATGATGCTTGGAAATCTTTTTTTCGATTTACGGAGGTGGAAGGCGGCGTGGCAACATCCAAAATAAACTTCGGCTGCCTACCGAGTTTTTACATATTGTCTCCAAATTTCGTAGCTCTAGCTTTTATAGTATCTGAGATCTCGATGTCCATACAGACAGACAGACAGACAGGGCTATATCTACTTGGCTGTTGATGCTAATCAAGAAATATATATAGTGTATGGGATCGCAGACACCTTCTCCCAATTTTACTGAATGGAAGAATGTTAAAAAGCGACCATCGACTGAGGGACAACTAGCTGTACAGGTGCAGCTGCACCCGATTTCACCTTGTAAAAGTAATTCGTTAATAACTTCTGTTTTTTTCCCGATTGTAACCAAATTTTCAGAGATCATTAAGATGAGGATTAGTATTGTGTGTGCCAAAACTGAACGTTCTAGCTTTAACACGATGCTTGGAAATCAGCTGCCTGCCGAGTTTTACATGTTGTCTCCAAATTTCATAGCTCTAGCTCTAGCGATGTCCATACAGACAGACAGACAGACAGGGCTATATCTACTCGGCTGTTGATGCTAATCAAGAATATATATAGTTTATGGGATCGCAGACACCTCCTCCCAATTTTACTGAATGGAAGAATGTTAAAAAGCGACCATCGACTGAGGGACAACTAGCTGTACAGGTGCAGCTGCACCCGATTTCACCTTGTAAAAGTAATTCGTTAATAACTTCTGTTTTTTCCCGATTGTAACCAAATTTTCAGAGATCATTAAGATGAGGATTAGTATTGTGTGTGCCAAAACTGAACGTTCTAGCTTTAACACGATGCTTGGAAATCAGCTGCCTGCCGAGTTTTTACATGTTGTCTCCAAATTTCATAGCTCTAGCTCTAGCGATGTCCATACAGACAGACAGACAGACAGGGCTATATCTACTCGGCTGTTGATGCTAATCAAGAATATATATAGTTTATGGGATCGCAGACCTCATCCCAATTTTACTGAATGGAAGAATGTTAAAAAGCGACCATCGACTGAGGGACAACTATCTGTACAGGTGCAGCTGCACCCGATTTCACCTTGTAAAAGTAATTCGTTAATAACTTCTGTTTTTTTCCCGATTGTAACCAAATTTTCAGAGATCATTAAGATGAGGATTAGTATTGTGTGTGCCAAAACTGAACGTTCTAGCTTTAACACGATGCTTGGAAATCAGCTGCCTGCCGAGTTTTTACATGTTGTCTCCAAATTTCATAGCTCTAGCTTTTATAGTATCTGAGATCTCGATGTTCATACAGACAGACAGACGGAAAGACAGACCGGGCTATATCGACTCGGCTGTTGATGCTGATCAAGAATATATATACTTTATGGGGTCGGAGATGCTTCCTTCTGCCTGCTACATACATTTTCGGTCGGCACAAGGCCATAATACCCTATGGGTAGGCGGGTATAAAAATATAATATCAATATAGTTAACGTTAGATGACAAGACTATGAAATTGATACAACATTTAGAGAAGCATAATTAAAATTAACACAATCAAATGGAAAAGAAACAAGTAGGAGCGGCTACAGTCAAGCCTTGACTGTATGAGATTATGGATTTTAAGTGTACATGCGGAAGTTAGAGCATAAAAGAAGATTTTCTTGAAACGCAGTGTTCAATAATTAAAATTTATGAAATTGATAATAATTATTGCGTTAAATAAGTAAGAAAGCTACTGTCGAGTTTGCTCGACTGTGAGATACCCGTCACCCAATTTTACTGAATGGAAAAACAACAAGTAAGAAAGCTACAGTCGAGTTTGCTCGACTGTGAGATACCCGCCACACAATTTTACCATCAAAATATTATATTTTTCAAAAATATACTGAAAAAAATACTTTAAAAAATATACTAAAAAATACCAAAATAATATATCAAAATTTTTATTGTTCGAAATTATTAGCTTGCCGGCACTTTAGTTTGTTTATTGACCACCATTATTCGGAGGAGTGTCATAGCAACTAACTAGCCAGCTCTACGAGTTGGTAACGCCTTATAAAAGTAATTTCTTAATAACTTCTGTGTTTTTTATCCGATTGTAACCAAATTTTCAGAGATCATTAAGATGGTGATTAGTATTGTGCGTAGCAAAATTGAACGTTCTAGGTTTACGCTTGAAATTTGTTTTTTTTTTATTTACGTGGGCGGAAGGGGGCGTGGCAAAAATCTAAAACAAACTTGATCTGCGTGCAAGACACACTGTCCCGAAAAATTTGTTGCTCTATCTATTATAGTCTCTGAGATCTAGGTGTTCATACGGACAGACAGACGGACAGACAGAGGCCCTGACAGAGTTCCTAGTTGCATGCTTAGATTCTGTGCAGAGGGACTTTGTAAACCACTTTTAAAATTATTTGAATTGTCTGTAGAGTTGTGCTGTTCCCCTAATCTTTGGAAAGAGTCTTACATTATTCCTCTCTAGAAAAAAAGGAAATAAATCCAACATTCAAAATTATAGAGGTATTTCTAAGTTGTCTACCATTCCCAAAGTATTTGAGAAACTAATAACTTCTCAACTGCAACACTGCTGTAAATATATAATTTCACCCTAACAGCATGCGTTTGTGAAATGTAGCTCTACTACCAATAACTTATTAGAATTCTCATCAATTGTTATTGAAGGGTTCCAATCAAAAATGCAAACGGATGTCATTTACACTGATTTAGCTAAGGCTTTTGATTCGGTCAACCATAATCTCTTATTATACAAGCTCAATCTTATTGGATTTCCACAGAAATTAATTTTGTGGATATCCTCATATCTTACATGTAGAATTCAAAGAGTATTTTACAAGGGCTCTGTGTCCAAGACTGTCCAAGTCACTTCTGGTGTACCCCAAGGAAGTCTTTAGGCCCATTGCTGTTTACATTATTTATGAATGATCTACCGTCCGTTATATCATACTCTCGCATACTTATGTATGCAGATGATGTTAAGATGTGTCTGAATTTTAATGATCCCATATATAGCCTCAGATTGCAATCTGACCTTTAGTGTTTTCAATCGTGGTGTGCTATAAATTTATTAAATCTTAATTGCAATTAATGTAAACTTATGACATTTTTTAGGGGTATTCTCCATTTAAATAATTATCATCTTAATGATACTCCACTTGAGCGAATAGAGTCAGTAACTGATTTAGGTATCCTTCTTGATTCAAAATTAAAGTTTGATAAGCAGATTTGGTCTGCTTCTAATAGAGTCATGGGTGTCCTTGGATTTATTAAACGTTGGTCAAAAAGAATTTAACGATCCCTACATTACTAAACACTTGTACATCTCACTGGTTCGTCCTATTCTTGAGTATGGATCTAATATCTGGTTTCCCCAGTATAGGGTTCACCAAGATAGGCTTGAATCAGTGCAGACACTATTTCTTCTTTTTGCTCTTCGTTGTCTTAGCTAGTAGACTTTTATTACTAAACCTTCCTTCTCTTTCTGACCATAGAACTATGCCAGGTGTAGTGTAGTATACTAATCATTGGCGAAATTGACTCCTTGCAGTTGACAAGACAGATTAGCCTTGCTGTTTCGGTCAGAACGACTAGAAATTTCCTTCCCCTCTCTCATTCGCGTTGTAGTACTAACTATGCCAGTCACAATCCGTTTCGTATTTTATGTGTAAATTATAATAAATCTTCTAATTTACTCTAAATAAAAACATTACTTCTACATACATTAGCTCGTATTTAAGAACAGTTATAATTATTATTATTAGTAGTATTAGTATTATTATTATTATTTTATTCTTTTTATTAATGTAATACTATTTGGTTTTGTCTATGTTAATTGTTCGTGACCTCCGTTCCCGCACGTTATGCGGTTACCCCTTGGTCGGGTAGTGGTGTCTGCCTAGGTCCGCGCGTTAACAAGCCCAAGCTTGGTGTCGCTGGGCCACTTGATCATACTGCCGTTAGTACGTCAACGTCCAAGATATGTCAGATACTATAAAAGCTAGAGCTACGAAATTTGGAGACAATATGTAAAAATTCGGTAGGCAGCTGAAGTTTATTTTAGATATTGGCCATGCCCCCTTCAGCCTCCGTGAATTCAAAACAAGTAAGAACCCAATTTTACCATCCAAATATTTTATTTTTCCAAATATACTGAAAAAATACTAAAAAAATACTAAAATACTAAAAAATACCAATATAATATATCAACATTTTCTTTGTTCGAAATTATTAGCTTGGCGGCACTTTAGTTGGTTTATTGAACACCATTATTATGTCGCGGAGTGTCACAGCAACTAACTAGGCAGCACTAGCAGTTTCACGTGGTAACGCCTTATAAAAGTAATATCTTAATAACTTCTGTGTTTTTTATCCGATTGTAACAAAATTCGCAGAGATCATTAAGATGGTGATTGTTATTGTGTGTGCCAAAATTGAACGTTCTAGGTTTAAAACGACGCCTGCAATTCGGTTTTACTCGATTTACGGGGGCGGGAGGGGCGTGGCCAAAATCAAAAACAAACTTGATCTGCGTGCAATAATAAGACATACTGTCGCGAAAAATTTGTTGCTCTATCTCTTATAGTCTCTGAGATCAAGGTGTTCATACGGACGGACGGACAGACGGACATGGCTATATCGTCTCGGCTGTTGACGCTGATCAAGAATATATATACATTATGGGGTCGGAGATGCTTCCTTCTGCCTGTTACATACATTTTCGGTCGGCACAAAGCCATAATACCCTTCTACCCTTTGGGTAGGCGGGTATAAAAACGATTTCCAAGTATCATCACTCAGTGACATAATAATGGTGTTCAATAAATATAATGAAGTGCTACCAAGCTAATCAATTTGTACAAAATTGATTTCGGTATATTTTTTTGTATATTTTTAGTATGTTTTTTATATTTAGTATATTTTCCAGTATATATTTAAATAAGTAAGAAAGCTACAGTCGAGTTTGCTCGACTGTGAGATACCCGCCACCCAATTTTACCATCAAAATATTATATTTATATAATAGTATAAAAATACTGAAAAAATACTAAAAAAAATATACTCAAAATACCAAAATAATATATCAAAATTTTCTTTGTTCGAAGTTATTAGCTTGGCGGCACTTTAGTTGGTTTATTGAACACCATTATTATGTCGCGGAGTGTCATAGCAATTAGCTAGGTGTAGATGTACGTGGTAACGCCTTATAAAAGTAATATCTTAATAACTTCTGTGTTTTTTATCCGATTGTAACCAAACGCAGAAATCATTAAGATGGTGACTGGTATTGTGCGTACCAAAATTGAACGTTCTAGTTTTAAAACGACGCTTGCAATTCAGTTTTTTTCAATTTGCATGGGCGGAAGGGGGCGTGGTCAAAATCTAAAACAAACTTGATCTGCATGCAACAATAAGACATACTGTCCCGAAAAATTTGTTGCTCTATCTATTATAGTCTCTGCGATCTAGGTGTTCACACGGACGGACAGACGGACAGACGGATAGACGGACAGACGGACATGGCTATATCGTTGACGCTGATCAAGAATATATATACCATATGGGGTCGGAGATGCTTGCTTCTGCCTGTTACATACATTTTCGGTCGGCACAAAGCCATAATACCCTTCTACCCTTTGGGTAGGTGGGTATAAAAATATAATATTTCATTAGTCGCTCTTTATTTTTATACCCGACTACCCAAAGGGTACAAGTGACATAGTTAAAACAGTGTAAATGACATCCGTTTGCATTTTTGATTGGAACCCTTCAATAACAATTGTTGAGAATTCAAATAAGTTATTGGTAGTAGACCCACATTTCACAAACCCATGCTGTTAGGGTGAAATTATAGATTTACAGCAGTGTTGCAGTTGAGAAGTTATTAGTTTCTCAAATACTTTGGGAATGGCAGACAACTTAGAAATACCTCTATAATTTTGAATGTTGGATTTATTTCCTTTTTTTCAAAAGAGGAATAATGTAAGACTCTTTTCAAAGATTAGGGAAAGAGCACAACTCTACAGACAATTCAAATAATTTTAAAAGTGGTTTACAAAGTCCCTCTGCACAGAACCTAAGCATGCAACTAGGAACTCCGTCAGGGCCAGGAGAAAAAACTGGTTTACATGACTTAAGCTCACGTAAGAGTAAACTTTCAGAAAGTAAGGGACCAAAAATGCAATTCGCTTGGTTTACTTGATACGGATAAGACTGGGCTCTATAAAAAGTAGATGTGAAATAGGTCGTTGCAAAAAATTAAAAGCTGTCTTTTTATCAAAAAATAATGTTGTTAGAAGTGTTGACGTCTTCCGCTTCGAATTGACGAAGTCATAGAAGCGTTTCGGGTCACGCTGAAACGTTATTCTGCACTTTCTCAAATAATCTTTGTAGCAAAGATTATTTAACGTGGAGAAATCGGAACGAGCAACAGAGTAGCGAGATATAATATCTTGGACGTTGACGTACTAACGGCAGTACGATCAAATGGCCAGCGACACCAAGCTCGGGCTTGTTAACGCGCGGACCTAGGCAGACACGACCACCCGCCCATCCGACCGAGGGGCAACCGCATAACGTGCGGGAACGGAGGTCGCGAACAATTAACACAGACAAAAAAACCACATTGTATTAACAAAAAGAATAAAACAATAATAGTAATACTATTACTACTAATAATAATAATTAGAACTATTCTTAAATACGAGCTAATGTATCTAGGAGTAATGTTTTAATTTCTAAGGTAGTGTTAGTATTATTAACTAGACTAGAAAAGTTATTATAATTTACACATAAAATACGGAAAGGATTGTGACTGGCATAGTTAGTACTACAACGGGAAAGTGAGAGGGGAAGAAAATTTCTAGTCGTTCTGACCGGAACCGCAAAGCTAATCTGACTTGTTAACTGCAATGAGTCAATTTCGCCAATGATTAGTCTATGTAGAAACACTACACCTAGCATAGTTCTACGGTCAGAAAGAGAAGGAAGGTTTAGTAATAAAAGTCTACTACGATACGAAGGCAATCTAATTGTGGGATTCCAGCTAAGACTACGAAGAGCAAAAAGAAGAAATTGTTTCTGCACTGATTCAAGCCTATCTTGATGAACCCTATACTGGGGGAACCAGATATTAGATCCATACTCAAGAATAGGACGAACCAGTGAGATGTACAAGTGTTTAGTAATGTAGGGATCGTTAAATTCTTTTGACCAACGTTTAATAAATCCAAGGACACCCATGGCTCTATTAGAAGCAGCCAAAATATGCTTATCAAACTTTAATTTTGAATCAAGAAGGATACCTAAATCAGTTACTGACTCTATTCGCTCAAGTGGAGTATCATTAAGACGATAATTATTTAAATGGAGAATACCCCTAAAAAATGTCATAAGTTTACATTTATTGCAATTATTATTATTATTATTATTAGAGAAAGGGAGTCTCCCAATAGAGAAGGTGCGAGGCACTGCGACCATGGAGGTCTTTTTGCCTGTAGGCTCTCCCTAGCTAGACAAAAGTAGCTCTGCTTCCCTAATGAAGCAGAGCAGATCTTTGTCGAGGAACGCACAATATGCTCGGGACCTGCGGTATCCACGTGCAGATGTTTCCTCCTAGTCCACACCAAGGCTGGACAGTCGCACAGAATGTGTTTGGTTGTCTCGTCGTCCTCTTTGCAAAGTCTGCACTCAGCATCAGAAGACAGACGCATTTTGGTGAGGTGATAGTTCACCGTGTGATGGCCACTAAGATAGCCAACGAGGAGGTGAAGATCCCTCCTGGAGAGTAAGCTGGTTTTCCGGTCGACCACGGGATTGATAAGCTCCTTGCCTTGCCGCATCCCTGGTTGGACCGACCAGTAACGATCAGTCAACCTAACAGCCCAGGTTTTAACAATAGCTGAGATGGTTGACCAACCCAAGCCACAGTAGGGCTCAGGGCCGGAAAAAGTAGCTGACGAACCGGCCCTCGCAAGTTCGTCCGCCAGCTCATTGCCCTGGATACCAGAGTGTCCAGGTACCCATAGAAGGGTGACGTTGTTAGTAAGAGACAGTCTCTGGAGGCAGTTCCAGCAATCGGCCACCCGTCGAGAGCTTACTCTTTTGGAGGAGAGGGCTAAGATGGCGGCTTGACTGTCAGAGAAGATATAGATGTTCGCTCCTCTAATCCCCTTCTCTAGGATCAGACGGCAGCAGAACTCGATGGCATGAACCTCAGATTGGAAGACTGTGGGCCATTAGCCCATAGCAATTGAGGTTTTAGAGTTGGGTCCAAAGATCCCAGCTCCAACCCCCTGATCAGTTTTAGACCCGTCGGTATACCAGTGAATACCGTAGGGGTCGCTGATGGGGTTGCCAGTGTCCCAGTCCTTCCGGTCCGGGATGAGGGTTCTGAATTTAGCACCAAAGAACAGTTCCTTAGTCATAGTATCTGATCTAGTGCAGGTATCTATGCCAGGAATATCTTTGATCAGGCTAGCATGACCTGATTCGGTAGCTAGAAGCCCTGATTGGAGCTTGATTCTAAGAAGGCTCAAAGCAGCGACTTCTTTAATTTGGATGTGCAGCGGAGTCAGATTCAGTATCGATTCCATTGCTGCGGTGGGACAGGTACGAAGTGCACCTGTCAGTGAGAGGCACAGCAGCCTGTGCAATTTATTGCATTTGCTGATGGCAGTGACCTGCGTAACCTTTGGCCACCACACAATAGCAGCATAGGTGACGATCGGTCTGACCATCATGGCAAAAAGCCACCGGATGGTGCAGGATTTAAGACCCCAAATTCTACCAAAGAATCTCCTGCAGGCCCACATGGCATGGGTCGCCTTTGTGAGGGTGTTGCTGAGGTGGGAGTTCCAATTTAGTCTTTTATCGAGGGTCACCCCTAGATATTTGACTTCGTTGGATAGCCCCACAGGGGAGCCGCTGATATAAAGTTGACCAATGTCAACGGAATAGCGCCTAGTGAAAGGAACTATAATAGCTTTTTGTGGATTGATGCTAAGACCAACATCTGCGCACCATCTACTTACCGTGTTTCGAGCTGATTGCATCAACTCTGTCACGGTGCTGGTATAGTTCCCGGTCACTATTAGAGCCAGGTCGTCAGCGTAGCCGATAGCTTCAACGCCCTGCTCGGAGAGTAAGACTAGTAGTTCGTCAACTACTAAGGACCAGAGTAGGGGGGATAGAACCCCTCCCTGGGGACAGCCTTTGACTGCATTAATGCATGCAGTCGTGGAGTCCAGGGTGGAAGTGATAATCCGGTGTTTGAGCATAGCTTCAATCCACCGGATCAAAGGACGGGCAGTTCCTCTACGTTCTAGAGCAGTAGAGATTGACCCGTAGCCGGTATTATCAAAAGCACCTTCTATATCCAGAAAAGAGCACAAAGCAATGTTCTTGGATACAAAGGCTCTTTCAATTTTTCCCACTAACCTGTGGAGAGCGACCTCCGTCGATCTGCCGGCTATGTACGCAAACTGCGTGGGATGCAGAGGTGTCGACGTCTGCAGAGAGCACCGAATGTGCATATCTATAAGTCTTTCCGCCGTTTTAAGCAGAAAGGAAGTAAGACTGATCGGCCGATAGGACTTAGGCTGGTCAAGCGGACGATTCCCTTGCTTGGGGATGAATACTACATTGACTCTCCTCCAAGAGATGGGTATGTATCCCCAAGTAAAACTAGCTCTAAGAAGGCCGACCAGTGGATCAAGAATATGAGCCATGCTGTTTTGAATAAGGGCTGGGAAGATTTTGTCACCCCCTGGGGCTTTGAAAGGAGCAAAAGAATCTACAGCCCATTTGACCTTTTCGGGGTCGAAGATGGATCCAGATAGGCTGAATCCGCGTGAGTCCGGTGACAAAGTGGCGTCATCGCGACCGGAGAGATCTGGATTCGCCACAGAACCCGGGAAGTGGACTTGCAGTAAAAGCTCAAGTGTTTCCCTGCGATCTTGAGTGAAAGAGCCATCTACTCTTTTAAGAAGCCATTCCATTAGACGACCCTTTAGCCAATACTTTGTGAAGCCTCGCTGCCTCTGGCAGCGATTCTAAGCTACCACAGTAGCTGCGCCATGTATCGCGTTTAGCTCGTCTAATGCTTTTGTTGTAGTTGGTAAGAGCGTCCCTATAGATGTCCCATCTAGTACGGTTAGATTTAGCCTTATTAAAAAGGCTTCTAACCCTCCTTCTAAGGACAGCCAGTTCCTCATTCCACCACGGAATTTTTCGATTGACCCTTAGGGTCTTCTGGACTGAGCTGTCCTCGAAGGATGAGACAAGCACATCTTGGAGCAGATTGGCAGCCAGTTCTATCTCACTGATAGAGCTAGGATTGCTGACCAATAGGTCTGCTTTGAAAGCTACAGAGGCTTTAAAGAGCTCCCAATTTGTCTTTTTGGGACAGAAGGAGTTTTGGCGAATTTCGACTTGGCCAGGGAGGTCAAACCTGATGTGCTGATGGTCTGACAAAGTGGCTTCGTCTGTGACTCGCCAATTAACAAGCGAACTTGCTATCGACGTGCTGATTAGAGTGAGATCTAAAACCTCTTCCCTAATAGCATTTATAAAAGTGGGTTTGCACCCTATGTTAGCTACATCTAATTGACAACACAATAAGTAGTCTAAGAGGACTCACCACGTTTGTTGATATCGCTGCTCCCCCAGATCGTGTGATGTGCATTGGCATCACAGCCGATCACGAGCGGCTTGTTGTTGCGGCGACAGAATTCCACCTCGCCCGGGAAGTATGCGGAGGCGATCACAACTTCCTGGACACCGTCTGCAGTGGCTACCTCAATAGCCGTTGCTACTAGGTCTCTGTGGATGAAGTTAGTTAGTGGGAAATGTCTGACACTGTTATCCATAAGTATAGCAGTGCGCGGGGCACCTCCCATACGGTCATATAACAACTTACATGATCCACATGAAAGTCCACGTATTCGGCCACCGATCAACCATGGTTCTTGGACGAGAGCCAGGTTGATTAGATCTTCACAGACGACCCTGCACAGTGTGGCCGACGCTCCTCTAGCGTGGTGCAGGTTCGCCTGGAGCACTTTAAGCTTGCTCATCTTCCCTCCTGATGGCGGTTGAGACAAGGCCACTTGCCTTGCCCCCCGAGAATCGTTTCCGCGAATGCCCTTCGGCGGTCGGGACGAGCCACTCGGGGGAGGTCGCCTTGCGACCCCGCTCGTGGGAGGTGCCCTTGCGGGTGGGTTGCGGCCTGAGGTGCTGGCAGTGGGCCTGGCCGAGGCACCTCTGACGGTTGACGGACGGTGACCACTTGTCACCCGTCTAGTTGGGCCCTTCGGGGCTGTGACCACAATGGCCGGTGGGGTGGGGGAAGGAACCTTGGGTACCAATCCGGCCGCAGCGCTCGTGGAGGCCACAGGGTCAGCCAATGCTGAAATCCCTGAGGGAACCACTGGCGCCGTAGCCGGAGCGGCACTGGCAAGAGAGGGTGCGGGTGAGGATGTGGATGGAGCAGGGGTGGCGGAGGAGGCTTTGGGAGCTGAATTCTTTAGGATCAGTTTGACCCTGCCAAAGCAGAATTTCACCTTCCCTTGGCACTCCGTCAGAGCCCTGTACGACTCCTCGTCAACCAACATTGCGAGGTGAGTCGTTGTGCCGTTAAAGCTGTGCTGCACCACTCGCCACAGCTTCGTGGAGAAGCTGCTGGCGTTCTGGAGCCTAATGAATTCCAGGATGGTTGCAGGAGTGTACTCAGCACTACTGGGGAAGTAACCTCTGATGAGGTGAGCCTTGGGAACTCCGTTTCCTCCAGCAATTTGACGTCGAGGGCGCTGATGGACCTGATGTGTCCAACAGCTCCCCTGACCCAATTGGCAGTACTGTTATCCTCGCACACCAAAAGCAGCCACTCATTTCGGGGTATACAACCCTCGAAACCCGGACTAACCGTTGGTGAAGAGTGCAACAGCACCGCCTTTAGAATGCTGGACTTCAACGTAGCCAACTGCTCCGCTGAGAGGGGTTTGGTAGGATCAGCCGAAGTGAAGCCCAATTTCACGCTGCTAACCACTTGGCTGAAGAGTGGTTTCGTGGACTCCTTATGAGTCTTTTTGGACCTCTTTGAAGAGCTGGTGAGCTCGACGATGGTATCGTCAGCGCGCGTCCGTTTAGCCTTGGTGTTAACGGGGGCGCAGTGGCGATAGCCAGAGCCTCCTCTCTGTTAGAACCCTTTGCGAGTGCAGCTTTAAAAAGCTTCTTCTCGCGGCTCTTCAATTTAATAAAGGCGTCCTTAGATTCCAGCCGCAGCAACTGGATCTGAGAGCCTGCTTCCGTAAGGCCTGACCTCTGAGAGGCCACGGAAGCGTCGTCAGCAAAGCTGATTCGGTCGCAGTTAGCTTCCTCGTCCGAGGACAATACCTCGACGGGTTGCTGACGGACTGAACCGCTACTGGACGGAAGTTCAGCACTAGCGAACCCTGTGTCCAAGGGAGTTCGTGGCCTATCCGAGTCCCCTAGAATACTAGAGTCGAGACCCGTAGTATTGGGGTGGAAGCCAGCAGCCCACTGGCTGCAGTGCTGGTATAGGGGTCGGCCGTGAAGGCATCGCCCGGAGATGATACTTTTAAAGCCGTATCAGACTTTTCTATTTTTAAAAATTGATCCATTAATTAAGATCCCACGAGTAGGCGGGAAGGGAAGGTCATCCACGGCATAGCCCGCATACCGTGGAAAGTCTAAATGAAACTGGAGGACGACAGGTATCCAGAGTCCGCATACTAGAGACCGGGCTACCCCCCGGCCATGCATCCATCAGCGTATGCTGTTCCACCTTGGATTGGGGTGATTTATAGATTCACGATCTTCGCCCGACTACAATTAGTCAGCACCTCTAGCAGAGACATGACCGTGCTAGGGGTCTGCTTCCAGCCGCCCTCGCGTGGAGAGTATAGTCGCACTTCCGACAGTAGGAGCAAGGACGGCACGTGCCCCAGCCAATACTGGGATTACATGTTGGTCCCCTTGCTTCCTCTGACGGCTGACGGCCCATTATTGCCCATTATTGCAATTAAGATTTAATAAATTTATAGCACACCACGATTGAAAACAATCAAGGTCAGATTGCAATCTGAGGCTATATATGGGATTATTAAAAGTCAGACAAATCTTAACATCATCTGCATACATAAGTATGCGAGAGTATGATATAACGGACGGTAGATCATTTATAAATAATGTGAACAGCAATGGGCCTAAATGACTTCCTTGGGGTACGCCGGAAGTGACTTGGACAGTCTTGGACACAGAGCCCTTTGTAAAATACTCTTTGAATTCTAAATGAAAGATATAAAGATATCCACAAAATTAAGTGCTGTGGAAATCCAAGAAGATTGAGCTTGTATAATAAGAGACTATAGTTGACCGAATCAAAAGCCTTACTGAAATCAGTGTAAATGACATCCGTTTGCATTTTTGATTGGAACCCTTCAATAACAATTGATGAGAATTCAAATAAGTTAGTGGTAGTAGACCTACATTTCACAAACCCATGCCGGTTGGGTGAAATTATAGATTTACAGCAGTGTTGCAGTTGAGAAGTTATTAGTTTCTCAAATGCTTTGGCAATAGCAGACAACTTGGAGATACCTCTATAGTTTTGAACGTTGGATTTATTTCCTTTTTTCCAAGAGAGGAATAATGTAAGACTCTTTCCAAAGATTAGGAAAGAGCACAACTCTACAGACAATTCAAATAATTTTAAAAGTGGTTTACAAAGTCCCTCTGCACAGAACCTAAGCATGCAACTAGGAACACCGTCAGGGCCAGGAGAAAAAACTGGTTTACATGACTTAAGTTCACGTAAGAGTAAACTTTCAGAAAGTAAGGGACCTAAAATGCAATTCGTTTGGTTTACTTGATACGGATAAGACTGGGCTCTATAAAAAGTTGATGTGGAATAGGTCGTTTGAAAAAAATCAGCAAACAGATCGGCAATGCCACGATCATTAAAAGCTGTCTTTTATCATAAAATAATGTTGTTGGAAGTGTTGACGTCTTTCGCTTCGAATTAACGAAGTCATAGAAGCGTTTCGGGTGACGCTGAAACGTAAGTCTGCAGTTTCTCAAATAATCCTTGTAGCAAAGTTTATTTAGCGTGGAGAAATCGGAACGAGCAACAGAGTAGCGAGAAAAATATAAGAGAGAGCCAGTTTCCTTATATTTTTTATAAAGCTTTGATTTTTTATTCTTTAACTTTGTTAGTTCATTGGTAAACCATAACGGTCTATTAGACAATTGTGGAGTACCAAAGGGAACACAAGCATCAAACAGAGAGTTTAATGTAGAATAAAAAATTTCAACTGCCTTGTCCACCGAAACACTTGCTGGTAAGTCAATCAGCACCTCCAGAGTAGGGTGGTAGGGATCCTCAGGTGAGGAAATAGGATTTAATCAGGACACCGTGCAGGTATTGGGATCCAAAACAAAAATCAGATCAAGCATTTTACCTAGACAATTTGGTATAGAATTGGTTTGAGACAAAGCTATATCAAAAAGGCTATCAACAAATACATAAGTTGACGAAGGATTCAATACGTTGGACTCACATGGCGAAAGCTACGAATATAGCTGTGATTTTTTATTCTTTAACTTTGTTAGGTTTTTAGTAAACCATAACGGTCTACCAAGTACCAAGGGGAATACAAGCATCAAACAGAGAGTTTAATGTAGAATAAAAAATTTCAACTGCCATATCCAGGTCAATACACAAAGAAAGTTGGGACCAGTCAGTACGCGAAAGAAGCAAAGAAAGTTTTTTAAAATTGGTCTTCCGAAAACAACAAACTCGCTTCTCCGGTAAAACACCTGCATCCGACACACTTGTTGGTAACTCAATCAACACCTCCAGAGTAGGGTGGTAGGGATCCTCAGGTGGGATCCAAAACAAAAATCAGATCAAGCGATTTACCTAGACAATTTGGTATAGAATGGTTTGAGACAAAGCTTTATCAAAAAGGCTATCAACAAAGATATGAGTTGACGAAGAATTAAATTTACGTTGGACGCCCATGACGAAAGCCACGAAATTCCACAAATATTAAAATCTCCAAGAACTATTAAGAAATCACGATCAGAAAGCTTTCAGAAATACTATTGATTACAGAAAAATGGGATAAATACAGAGAGTTATCTGAGGCAGGAGGTATATATGCTCATGCAGGTGATAAAGATACTAAAACTTCAATAAATTAGTTGTGCAGCTACAAATTCGATATCTAAATCACTACATAAGTCTACGTGCTTAGAAGAGATATCAGCATCAACAGCGATAAGTACACTAGTATTCAGAATATCATGCCTTAACCAAGTTTCAGTGAAGGCAATGACATGAAAAGGAAAATTTAAGCTTTCTAAATAAACATTATTAAGTTTACTACAAAGGCCTTTTATATTTTGATAGCCAAGCAGGAGAGAAGTTAGTTTTTTGAGCTATCAGATGGAGTTTGAGGCTTAGAGGAATTAGTGGTAACATTTGGAAGTAAAATCGGTGGCCGATTTTTCTTTTTATTTACATACTCTTTAATAATTAAGTATTCCGGCCAGAAGTCTTTAGAGCAAACTTTACTAAAATGCTCGGCAGGAACACTTATTTTGAAAGATGCGATTTCCCGTTCATATGAGAAATTAAATTTTTCCACCTCTAATGATGCTTGAATTTTGGACCGAATAAAGGTCCTAATGTCGTACCGAGACTGAAACGGGATCAGAACAAATGACATCCATGGGAACAATGTCATTGTCGGCAATCATTGACGCTGAGGAGTGTCGAGGGGTGGGAGACGTAAATGACATTAGATTATTCGGAACGGACGAGTTGTTGACCAGTTCAGGGATATCAAGTTCGTTTTGGCCCAATGGACAAACGAGTATTAGCTTTTTACGCTTTAGAGACTCGGTGAAAGGCTTCATGCCCTTAAACCCAGAGTGCAGAGTTGCGAAACTATCCGCAAGTTTTTTGAAACCTGCGAATAGATCACCAAAGTCTTGCTTCGTCTGACGTATGAATCCCGAAACATTCCTTTCAACATCCCTGCATGACTTAAGTTGCTTAGGTTGGTAGAAGCAGAGCTGGAGCGTGCGTCGACAGAGACGGAGTTGTTGTTTGCAGCGACAGAAGCAGAGCTGTTATTTGCGTCATCAGAGGCAGAGCTTGGAGCGAACGTCAGCAGAGTCCAAATTGCTGCATTAATCGAGGCAGAACTGGTGCGTACAGTCAACAGAGGCAGAGTTGCTGTTTGCGTCGACAGATGGAGTGTTTCTGTGTGAGTGTGCAGAGGCAGGACTTGGTGCGAACTTCGACAGATGCAGAGCTTGATACGATCGTCGGCAGAGGTAGCGCTGTTGCGTAAAACTTCCGAGGCAAAGCTGGTGTGTGTGTCGATAGAGGCGAAACTGATGCGTGAGTCAATAGAGGCAGAGCTGGCGTGAGCATCGGAGGCAGTGCTGGTGTAAGTTAGCAGAGTTGGCGTTACCAACAAGTGGAAGGAAACTAGAGTTGCAGAATAGATTGCTTACACATTTTGGAATTCAGGATGAAGAGGAAAGCGATTCAGATGAAGCTCAATCCGTGGTTACAGAGCGAAATTTAGTTGAAAATCAAAGATTAGACAATGGCAGGTCATGGTTCACTCTTAAAGATGTAGAAGGCAGCGTATCTAGTTTCTCTGGAACAGGAAGTCCTGATGTAGAACAATGGATCGATGAGTTAGAAAGTTGTTCAATTACTGTCAAGTGGAGTGATTTGCAAATTTTTATCTATTCGAAACAAATGCTTACAGGAGCGGCTAAACTATTTGTGCGTAGTGAGGCGAATATTCGTAGTTGGAGAAATCGCAAAGCAAGTTAATATTGATGAGCCAAGTTTAATTGACTATTACATAAAGGGTATTCCAGATTCGAAAGGGAATAAGATTATGTTATACCAGGCTTGAAATATACAGGAACTGAAACATCAAATTGAGATATATCAGAAAGCTAGATCTGGCAAATCGAACCAATCAGTTGGGGAACGTCAGGAGCAAAAGAAAGATCAAGGCAAAAAATCCAGGTTAAGTCTGGAACATCCAGGAAATGTTTCAAATGCGGCGATAGACAAGTCTTCATGAGTCTAGGAGCAGCAGAAATAACTAGTAAAGGAAAGAGTTTGACGGGAATTGGAGAAAGTCGGATTTTAACATTTGGAAGCGTCATTATATCCGTTCTAATAGATGGTATTCCAATGTAAGTGGAATTTTATGTGGTTCAAGATCAGGATACAGGTTTCGATGCAATTTTAGGTTGGACAATTTCGGACACTGTCGATATGAAGGTTACCAAAAGTGGTACTCACTTTAATATCAGGATGAAAACTGAAGATGGAGGTAAAATTAGGGATACAAAGATATTTTATCGTCAGGTGAATGACGAATTTCGAAGCATGTGTGTGGAAGAGCTTATAGCAACTTCTAAGGTAGATGTATCTCATCTTAATCAGCCTGAAGCTAAAACGGTATTGGAGATGATCAAGCAATATTGTCCAATTCGTAATACAAATGCCCCTGTCGAGATGAATATTGTTTTGAAAGATGACGTTCCAGTTTATCAGCATCCCAGGCGACAGTCGTATAGTGACCAAAACTTTGTAGATGAGCAGGTGCGGGAATGGTTAAAAGAAGGTATAATACAGCCAAGTATATCCGAGTATGCTTCACCCGTAGTCCTGGTGGCTAAGAAAAATGGGAGAAAGCGTCTATGCTGCGACTATCGCAAATTAAATGAGAAAACAAGTAAGAAAGCTACAGTCGAGTTTGCTCGACTGTGAGATACCCGCCACCCAATTTTACCATCCAAATATTATATTTTTCAAAATATACTGAAAAACAACTAAAAAAAATATACTGAAAAATACCAAAATAATATATCAACATTTTCTTTGTTCGAAATTATTAGCTTGGCGGCACTTTAGTTGGTTTATTGAACACCATTATTATGTCGCGGAGTGTCACAGCAACTAACTAGGCAGCACTAGCAGTTTCACGTGGTAACGCCTTATAAAAAGTAATATCTTAATAACTTCTGTTTTTTTATCCGATTGTAACCAAAGATCATTAAGATGGTGATTAGTATTGTGCCTACCAAAACTGAACGTTCTAGGTTTAAAACGACGCTTGCAATTCGGTTTTATTCGATTTACGGGGGCGGGAGGGGGCGTGGCCATAATCAAAAACAAACTTGATCTGCGTGCAACAATAAGACATACTGTCGCGAAAAATTTGTTGCTCTATCTCTTATAGTCTCTGAGATCTAGGTGTTCCAACGGACGGACGGACAGACGGACAGACGGACATGGCTATATCGTCTCGGCTGTTGACGCTGATCAAGAATATATATACTTTATGGGGTCGGAGATCTTCCTTCTGCCTGTTACATACATTTTCGGTCGGCACAAAGCCATAATACCCTTCTACCCGTTGGGTAGGCGGGTATAATTATACGAGATAATTTTCCGATGGCACACATGGACAATGTTTTAGACAATCTGCGGAATGCGAAGATATATACAACATTGGATTTGACCAATGGGTTTTTCCATGTGCCCGTAGAAGCAGCTTCAAAAAAAAACACTTCGTTCGTGACTCAAAGCGGGCAGTACGAATTTTTATTTCTACCGTTCGGCATTTCGAATTCGCCTGCAGTTTTTACTAGGTTTATAATGTCTCTTCTACGAGAGTTGCTCGCTAGTGGCATTGTAGTATTTTACATGGATGATGTTATTGTGCCTAGTAACGATGTTGATGAGGGGATAAGAAAATTGAAGCAAGGGTTAGAAATATCTTCTCAAAATAGGCTACGAATTAATTGGGGCAAATGCCAGATATTACATCGGAGAATAAATTTTTTAGGATATATCGTTCAAGATGGAACCATAACCCCAAGCAAAGGAAATATACAGGCCGTTAGAGAATTTCCGGAACCCAAAGATAAAAAGGGGATAGAACGTTTTTTAGGGTTAACGTCTTACTTTAGAAAATTCATAAATGGATATGCAGCTATTGCTAAGCCATTATCAGATCTTTTAAGGCAAGATGCTAAGTTCGGATTTACTGAAGTTCAGCGGAAGGCATTTGAAGAACTGATATTAGCATTAGTTAGTGAGCCAGTATTAAAGCTGTATAACCTGAACTTGCGAACAGAGATTTACACAGATGCTTCAAAGTATGGGTAAGGGGCAGTATTATTACAAAAAAAATCCAGAAGATAATATGTTTCACCCTGTACAATTTATGAGTCGGAAAACTAAGTGAGGAGAATTACAGTTCGTATGAGCTAGATCTTTTACTATAGTAACTGATTGTAACGCGTTCATGATGACCATGAAAAAGAAAGAGGTTCCTTTAAGAGTAGAGCGTGGGGCATTGTATTTGCAAGATTTTGATTATAAAATAGAACATCGTTCAGGTTCCAAATTAAAGCATGCTGATGCTTTGAGCCGAGTGTCTTGCTTTTTTATAACAGATAATTTGATCCATCGATTGAGAGAGGCCCAGCTGCAAGATGAGTGGATAAGAGGAGTTAGAGAATTGGTCGCTAAAGATTCGTATGAAGATTTTTATATTCAAAATCAGGTTCTATATAAGGACCCAAATAAAGAACTCATAGTAGTCCCTGGTCAAATGGAAAACGAGATAATTGTTACTGCTCATAACCAAGGGCATTTCTCGGCTGCTAAAACGCAAGATTTAGTGGAAAAGTCGTATTATATTCCAAAATTGAAAGGAAAAGTTGTTCGTGTTGTAGATAGTTGTGTTCGTTGCATAACAGTTAACGCGAAATCTGGTAAAAAGAAAGGGTTTTTGACAGCAATCGATAAGGGTAATATACCGTTTATTACATACCATATTGACCATGTTGGACCAATGGAACTAACTAATAAGCGATATAATCACATTTTAGTTGTGGTAGATGGGTTTTCGAAAGATGTTTGGTTGTATCCAACCCGTAGTACAGGTGTCGATGAGGTTATAGAGTGCTTGAAAAAACAAGCAGTTAATTTTGGGAACCCCTACAGATTTGTGTCGGATAGAGGTTCCGGATTTACCTCGAATTCCTTTAAATAATATTACGAGAATGAAAATATTCAACATTTGCTCATTGCCATCCATTCATTGGAATGGATGCATAAGCTTGTAGTTCCAATGTTGTCTAAGTTAAGTAATGACAATCCAGGATTATGGTATAAGAATTTAGGACAAGTTCAGCAAGTAATTAATAATACAGAGCCAAGAAGCACGAAAATAGCACCTTTTAAGTTAATAACTGGAGTAGATATGCGCGTTTCTGATAATAAGGAGCTAAAAGATTTAGTAACCGAATTCATGATTAGAGAGTTAGAAGAAAAGTGTAAAAATTTGCGACAAGAAGCTCGTGAAAATATTAGGCATATACAGGAAGAAAATAAAAAAGAATTTGATTTAAAAAACAAGTAAGAAAGCTACAGTCGAGTTTGCTCGACTGTGAGATACCCGCCACCCAATTTTACCTTCAAAATATTATATTTATATAATAGTATAAAAATATACTAAAAAAAAATATACTAAAAATACCAAAATAATATATCAAAATTTTCTTTGTTCGAAGTTATTAGCTTGGCGGCACTTTAGTTGGTTTATTGAACACCATTATTATGTCGCGGAGTGTCATAGCAACTAGCTAGGCAGCACTAGCAGTTGCACGTGGTAACGCCTTATAAAAGTCATATCT
Organism: Drosophila pruinosa; assembly: GCA_018150935.1. Taxonomy (NCBI): domain Eukaryota; kingdom Metazoa; phylum Arthropoda; class Insecta; order Diptera; family Drosophilidae; genus Drosophila; species Drosophila pruinosa. The sequence goes on from JAECWR010000266.1 coordinate 66,407, forward strand.
TAATAACTTCTGTGTTTTTTATCCGATTGTAACCAAATTCGCAGAGATCATTAAGATGGTGATTAGTATTGTGCGTACCAAAATTGAACGTTCTAGGTTTAAAACGACGCTTGCAATTCGGATTTATTCGATTTACGGGGCGGGAGGGGGCGTGGCCAAAATCAAAAACAAACTTGATCTGCGTGCAACAATAAGACATACTGTCGCGAAAAATTTGTTGCTCTATCTCTTATAGTCTCTGAGATCTAGGTGTTCATACGGACGGACAGACGGACAGACGGACATGGCTATATCGTCTCGGCTGTTGACGCTGATCAAGAATATATATACTTTATGGGGTCGGAGATGCTTCCTTCTGCCTGTTACATACATTTTCGGTCGGCACAAAGCCATAATACCCTTCTACCCTTTGGGTAGGCGGGTATAAAAACAACAGAAACAGTATAATATTAATGATTTGGTAGCCATAACAAGGACACAGTACGTAGTAGGGCTAAAGCTGAAAGGTAAATATTTGGGCCCATATAAAGTGGTTGAGATCAAAGATCATGGGAGGTATGAGGTTGAAAAGATAGGAGATAATGAAGGTCCTATAAAAACAATTACAGTTGCAGAGTATATGAATCCATGGGTTGATCTATTCGAGGCGAATGTACTGTCAGGAGGGCCGATTGTGGAAATTGGTTCCAGTAAGAATACTCGAAGTGGTAATCGATATTAAATGTTTCGATACTTCTAAAATGAAATACTAGACAAGAACAAGTTATCGAGAAAGGGAGCAAGTGTAGAGTAAAGACGTCGAGAACAGAAAGTTGCCAAGAGCGGTTGTTACTAAATCTAAAGAATAAGCTTCGTCATAATTAAATGTAAATCTTCAAGAACCTAAATAATTTTTTACACTTATAAGCTATATTACTTGTTAAATAAATCTTCATAAACAATAAACTACATATATATAGTTTATGGGGTTGCAGACACCTGCTTCTGCAAATGCAAAAGATCATAATTTTTTTTAAATCCATGACCTAAAAACATATTATCAATATAGTTAACCTTAAATGAAATTGATACAACATTTAGAGAAGCACAATAAAAACACAATCAAATGAAAAAGAAACAAGCAGAAACGGCTACAGTCAGGCCTCGACTGTATCTGAGGTCATGGATTTTTAGTGTACATGCGGAAGTTAGAGCATAAAAGAAGATATTGTTGAAACGTAGTGTTTAATAATGTTATAAAATTTTGAAAATTATAATAATTATTGGGTGAAACAAGTAAGAAGCTACTGTCGAATTTGCTCGAATGTGAGATAACCGTCACCCATTTTTACTGAATGGAAGAATAATAAAGAGCGACTGTCGAAGTCGGACAGACATACAGGCTATATCGACTCGGCTGTTGATGCTGATAAAGAATATATATAGTTTATTGGGTCGTAGATACCTCCTTCTGCCTTTTTCGCGCATTCGGACAAACGCAAAAGGTCATGATTTTTTTTAAATCTATGACCTAAAAACATAATATCAATATAGTTAACCTTAAACCACAAGACTATGAAATTGATACAACATGAAAATGAAATGAAAAAGAAACAAATAGGAACGGCTACAGTCAAGCTTTGGAGGTCATGGACTTTAAGTGTACTTTCGGAAGTTAGAGAATAAAAGAAGATATTCTTGAAACGCAGTGCTTAATAATGTTATAAAATTATGAAAATTATAATAATTATTGGGTTAAACAAGTAAGAAAGCTACTGTCGAGATTGCTCGACTGTGAGATACCCGTCACCCAATTTTACTGAATGGAAGAATAATAAAGACTGACTGTCGAAATATTTTATTTTTTAAAAATAAACTGGAAAATATACTAAAAATATACTAAAAATATACAAATAAACTATACCGAAATCAATTTTGTTCAAAATGATTAGCTTGGTTGATTAGCTTCATTATGTTTATTGAACATCATTATTATGTCACTGAGTGATGATGTTTGGAAATCGTTTTTTTCGATTTACGGAGGCGGACGCGGCGTGGCAAACATCTAAAATAAACTTCGGCTGCCTACCGAGTTTTTACATGTTGTCTCCAAATTTCGTAGCTCTAGCTTTTATAGTATCTGAGATCTCGATGTTCATACAGACAGACAGACGGACAGACAGACAGGGTTATATCGGCTCGGCTGTTGACGCTGATCAAGAATATATAAGCATCTCCGATCCCTAAAGTATATACTTTATGGGGTCGGAGATGCTTCCTTCTACCTGTTACATATATTTTCGGTCGGCACATAGCCATAATACCCTTCTACCCTGTGGGTAGGCGGGTATAAATATATGTTTATAACTGGTGTTATGATAGTGCATATTTGACTGATATTGAGAGAGCGAGCTCTTGCTCACCTACTCTTCTCACCCCAACTCCTACATCATGGAGCTACCAATGCCAAACCCCGGCTACACAGACTGGTAAGGAACGCTACGTCCAGATTAAGCGTAAGCTTATTCTACTAAACACGGTTGGTACCAACAAAAGCAACGACCAAACTAGGAGTTCCAATGATAACCGTTTTTCCATCTTAGCAGAGGCGGAGAACAACCAAGCAGAGCCGGGGCAGGAGACCCAAAAGAAACCAAAGCCCTCACCTATTTATATAAGGAAAAAAGGCTCTAACGCCCTCGTCATCAAAATTGTTGCGTTGATCGGGGACGATAATTTCCATGTTGTTCCGGTTATTAAAGGGAACATCCATGAAACCAAAGTTCAAAAGAAGTCCGAAGAACACTTACGAGCTGAGTCTAAGTACCTAGAGGAAACAAAAAAGAACTTCTACACCTACCAACTAAAAATCAGCAAGGGACTACAAGTTGTACTAAAAGGAATCGAACCCGACGTCGTCCCCTCTGTGATTCAAGAAGCCCTAAAAGCCCTATCAACAGAAATAAAACGCCGCAACTACTCTTCAAGGTCGAGCTCGAACCAGATACCAAAGCCTTAAAGAAAAACGAAGCGCACCCAATCTACAAGCTGCAGCTATTACTGCATCGAAGGATCACAGTGGAAGAACCACACAAACGCTACGGCCCTTTACAATGCACCAACTGCCAGGAGTATGAACATATCATGACTTACTGCACACTTCGGGCAGTCTGCGTAGCCTGCGGAAACTTCTACAACTCCATAAAATGCCCCGCAAACAAAGAAGATCCATTAAAGAAAAAATGTGGCAACTGTGGAGGAAACCATACTGCAAACTACAGAGGCTATGCGGTCTGCAAGCAGTTGAAAAGTCGCATGCAACGAGCGACAGCTAGGCGTCAACAAAATACGCAAAATGCGTATTATAACTACTACAGAGGCTGTCCAGTCTACAAGGAGTCTAAAATACGCCACATGTGTATTATAAATCAAAAAGTACGCCAGACGTATTGTTCGCCAAGGCAGCCAGATCATGATTCGCTCCGCTAAATACCACTAAGGGCTTCTCCTACGCCGAAGCACTCCAGCCACACTCAGAAAACCCTCAGCAGGTCCGGATGCAGCCGCAAAGGCAATTTGGAAACTATGATGTTTACCATGGAACAACGTATGATGGATCTCATGCTATTTATGAATATTATGAACAATGCAAACCCTTGTTCAGATCTAGAACATGGTGATACAGTTGCTTGTAGCACAACAGTCCAAATAATAAAAATCTAACTTACGTATATCCATGTGGAATGCCAACAGCATTTCACGGCATAAACTGAAAATAACACAATTCCTAAATGTAAATCACATCGACGCCATGCTGCTGGTTGAAATGCACCTCACAAGGAGATAAAACTTCCATATAAGAGGTTATACCTTCTACCGCACAGATCATACAGATGGCAAAGCCCACGGCAGAACCGGCATCTTAATCAGAGAACGTAATCAAACATCACTTTCACCAAAGGTTTCCAACAAATTACTTGCAAGCCACGTCCATAAATGAGCAGTCAGGAAATGGCAACCTTTGCATTGCCGCTGTCTACTGCCCTCCTCGATTTATTTTTCTCTGAAGGTCAATTCATGGACTTCTACAACACACTGGGGGATCGCTTCATAGTTGCAGCAGACTACAATGCCAAATCTATTTGATCTAATTGATTCCGCGGGGACAATCAATATCCCACGCGATGTAATAAGCGGATCTCTCATCCGACAACTCGCCTTAGTTGTTAACCCTTCTTCAAAACCCAGAAATTACGGTCCACCCATATAGGCTCACGTCGCACAAAACAATCTGGACGTATGGCTCCCAGCTTTGGGGGAACGCGAGCAGAACCAACATAAACATCATACAGCGCGCTCAATCAAAGATCCTGCGACCTATTACTGTGGCACTATTGTATATTCGAAACCAAAACATCCACAGGGACCTCGGCATTCTCGCAGTAAAAGATGAAATAGACAAGCAAAAAGCGTCCTACAAGGAAAAACTCTCTGTCCACCCAAATCCCATCGCAAGGCTCTTGACTCGTGTTTCTAACCGATTCCGCCTGCAACGTACCGACCTTCCAACCCAGCCATAATTTGTTAGGGCCATTTCTACTGTTCCAGTCCACATGACTGCTAGTTAGGTTATAGTATAAGATTTGATACACTTTTTGTTAGTCTCGACAATAAGATTCAATAAATAATAGCCAAATAAAAAATAAAAAATAAAAAAAAATAAAACATATTTGGGTCCTATCCTTAAGAACTCACAACTCCAAACTTCTTAATTAATACATCCATCTCAAAGTTTGTATTTAAACGAAAACTAACACAAAAGCATCATATGCTCACTCGCTTTTGCATTCGCATGTGGAGGTGTGTTTTTTGCTGACATTTGTGATTTTACCCTTAGTGCGATTTGTTATAAAAAAAACTTTTTTGAACACTAACAATACCTGTGCTAGACGGTGTGTACTGTCATTTAATATTTTATAATAATTTGGTGTTTTAATATATCAACAATTAGTGAGGCTTAATTTTCTGTTTGCGAGAGCTTACAGTAACTTACAGCTTACAGTGTTTTGAACTACTACAGTACATTGTTGTTGTATCATTATATATCGCGCTCTTTCCGATTTCGCAGCATTTGTGCTCTTCTGCTGTGTTTTGTTGTTAGCCGTTTTGGTTATTCTTTGCTCTATTTTCGTCGCGCCCGCGATTGTGTTTTCGTGCTTGCTGTTTTTTCTGTAAGTAGATATCACAGTCCTAATACCCTGCTATTAACACAAATTTTATTCTTATTTAAATTTTTGGTTTCAATTAATCCTTATTTGCATTAAAAACCTGCAGTATGTTTGTCTGCTATAATAAAAAATGCCGTGTATCAGAAAGTGCAAAAATGGGTTTCGTTTGCTGCTGGCTCTGTGACAATGTTTCACATGAAAAATGTGCTGGCTTCACCGGCTGTATAGTCGACCTTATTGGCTCAAAATCTGGTTTAAGATGGACATGTGAGCCATGCAGCGATGTTGAAAGGGATGTTGCGGGATTCATACGTCAGACGAAGCAAGGCTTTGGTGATCTATTCGCAGGTTTTAAAAAACTTGCGGATAGTTTCGCAACTCTGCACTCTGGGTTTAAGGGCATGAAGCTTTTAACCGAGTCTCCACAGCGCAAAAAAACTAATACTCGTTTGTCCATTGGCCCTAACGAACTTGATGTCCTTGAACAGGTCAATAACTCTTCCGTTCCCAGTAATCTTATGTCATTTACGTCTCCCACCCCTCCACACTCCACAGCATCAATGATTGCCGACAATGACATTGCTCCCATGTAATTTGTTCTGATCCCGTTTCAGTCTAGTTACCCGCAGTACTTGTTAATGTTGCAGAAACTCAACATGATCAACCTTCTGATATACCTAATGTTCTACCAGCTAGTACAGACGCTCCTATCTCGACTTCTGTTACAGTTGCTCAGAATACTAGAGTAGGTATCCCACCTATGAAACATATTTTTGTTTCTAGACTTGCCCCCTAATACGTCATCTGACGACATTAGGACCTTTATTCGGTCCAAAATTCAAGCATCATTAAAGGTGGAAAAATTTAATTTCTCATATGAACGGGAAATCGCATCTTTCAAAAAAGCTGTTCCTCCCGAGCATTTCAGTAAATTTTGTTCCAAAGACTTTTGGCCGGAATACTTAATTATTAAAGAGTATGTAAATAAGAAGAAAAATCGGCCTCCGATTTTACATCCAAATGTTACCACTAATTCCTCTAAGCCTCAAACTCCATCTGATAGCTCAAAAAACTAACTTCTTCTCTCCTGCTTGGCTATCAAAATGTAAGAGGCCTTTGCAGTAATCTCAGTAATGTTTATTTTGAAAGCTTTTCCTTTTCATGTCATTGCCTTCACTGATACTTGGTTACGGCATGATATTCTGAATACTGAAATCTTTACTAACAAATTTTCTGTCTATAGACGTGATCGGATGAGGCGCCGTGGTGGTTGTGTACTTATCGCTGTCGATGCTGATATCTCGTTCGAGCATATAGATTTATGTTGTGATTTAGATATTGAATTTGTAGCTGTAAAATTATTTTATTGTAGTTAACCTATAGTAGTTTTGTAGTATACCTCCTGCCTCAGAATAACTCTCTGTATTTATCTCATTTTTTTTAATCAATAGTATCTTGTCTGAAATGCTATCTGAGCGTCATTTCTTAATAGTTCTTGGAGACTTTAATATTTCTGGAGTTTCGTGGCTTGCATCATGTGAGTCCAACTCATGTCTTTGTTGATAGCCTTTTTGACATAGCTTTGCCTCAAACCAATTCTATACCAAATTGTCTAGGTAAAATGCTTGATCTGATTTTTGTTTTGGATCCCAATACCCGCACGGTGTCCAGATCAAACCCTATTTCCTGACCTGAGGATCCCTACCACCACCCTACAACAAGTATTTCGGATGCAGGTGTTTTACCAGAGAAGCGAATTCGTTGTTTTCGGAAGACCGATTTAAAAAAATTCTCTTTGCTTCTTTCGCGTACATGGCCTGGAAAAAGCAATTGACATTTTTTATTCTACATTTAACTCTCTGTTTGATGCTTCTGTTCCCCTTGGAATTCCACAATTGTCTAATAGACCGTTATGGGTTACTAAAGAACTACCAAAGTTAAAGAATTAAAAATCAAATCAGTTAATAAATCCAACGTTCAAAACTATAGAGGTATCTCTAAGTTGTTTGCTATTCCCAACGCATTTGAGAAACTAATAACTTCTCAACTGCAACACTGCTGTAAATCTATAATTTCACCCTACCGGCATGGGTTTGTGAAATGTAGGTCTGCTACCACTAACTTATTAGAATTCTCATCAATTTTTATTGAAGGGTTCCAATCAAAAATGCAAACGGATGTCATTTACACTGATTTCAGTAAGGCTTTTGATTCTGTCAACCATAGTCTCTTATTATATAAGTTCAATCTTCTTGGATTTCCAAAAAACTTAATTTTGTGGATATCTTCATATCTTACATGTAGAATTCAAAGAGTATTTTACAAGAGCTCTGTGTCCAAGACGATCCAAGTCACATCTGGTGTACCCCAAGGAAGTCATTTAGGCCCATTGCTGTTTACATTATTCATAAATGATCTACCGTCCATTATATCATACTCTCGCATACTGATGTTAAGTTTTGTCTGACTTTTAATGATCCCATATATAGCCTCAGATTGCAATCTGACCTTGATTGTTTTCAATCGTGATTATTTTCAATCATCTTAATGATACTCCACTTGAGCGAATACAATCAATAACTGATTTAGGTATCCTTCTTGATTCAAAATTAAAGTTTGATAAGCATATTTTGTCTGCTTCCAATAGAGGCATGGATGTCCTTGGATTTATTAAACATTGATCAAAGGAATTTAACGATCCCTACATAACTGGTTTCCCCAGTATAGGGCTCATCAAGATAGGCTTGAATCAGTGCAGAAACAATTTCTTCTTTTTGCTTTTCGTAGTCTTAGCTGGAATCCCGCAATTAGATTGCCTTCGTATCGTAGTTGACTTTTATTACTAAACCTTCCTTCTCTTTCTGACCGTAGAACTATGCTAGGTGTAGTATTTCTACATAGACTAATCATTGGCGAAATTGACTCTTTGCATTTGACAAGCCAGATTAGCTTTTCCGTTCCGGTCAGAACGACTAGAAATTTTCTTCCCTCTCTCTTTCCCGTTGTAGTACTAACTATGCCTGTCACAATTCCTTTCGTATTATATGTGTAAATTATAATAAATTCTCTAATCTTGTTAACAATACTAACACTACATTTCAACTAAAAATATTACTTTTACAAACTTTAGTTCGTAGTTAAGTATAGTTCTTATTATTATTATTAATAGTATTAGTATCAATAGTATTATTATTATTATTATTTTTTCTATATTTCTATATATTTATAAAAAATTTTTGGAATTTTTAAATTCTAAAAGAAGTGGGACATGCCGTAAATCTCCAATATGAGCTATCTCAATTCAATTGAAACTGAATGGAATATATTTAAATACCCTTACTTAGAATAGAACCGAGATACGTTATTCAGATTGACCTAAGAATAGAAATTTTTCTTTTACTCAAGCAAGAATCGTGTACTTTCTAATTTCTATATGATAAATTTTCTTTTCTTTTATAAATTTGAAAATTCTGTTAGACCATCTTTACTTAGTAGTTTCAAGGGATTCAAACTTGTACGGGTGTTGGGTATTTGCTAGCTGTGATGTATATACTAAAATGGAATATGCTACTCGTATTACGCATTTTAGGATATGCCATTCTTAAGTAGTTATCGACAAATAATTACAAATTGACTGAAGATTCCGGATGAGCTGTTGGAACTTCCCAAATGAGGATTAGAATGTGATATATATATGTATATGTAACATCTAGAACTTCATTTGTTTACGTACCGTACCAGATTAAATATTATACAAATGATTAGTGAAAGATTACTTAAATTTACTTTACACTACTACATATGCATTCCATATAACATTCAATAAGAATTCAAAAATAAGGAAAACATTTAGAGCGACACTTAGCATGTTATCCATGGCAACTTTGAGGTTGGAATGAACTTCTCCAGGTGGCGGTCAGTATGGCAGTGGGCAATGCATAGGCAGTTGGTATTAAGATGTCCAACAGAGGAGTATTAGCAAATATTGGATGGGATTAATCAATCCTCTTGGGTGCCGTTCAAGAAGGCAGAAGGAAGCATCCCCATAAAGTATATATATTCTTGATCAGCGTCAACAGTCGAGACAATATAGCCAAGTTGTCGTTTGGAGCAACCAAATTTTCGGAATAGTGAATGTAATTATTGCACGCAGATCAAGTTTTTTTTGATTTTGGCCACGAAACCTTCCAGCCCCGAAAATCTAATAAAACCGAATTACAGGCGTCATTTTAATCCTAGAATGTTCAATTTTGGTATGCAAAATACCAATCACCATGTTACTGATCTCTGCGAATTTGGTTACAATCGGATAAAAAGCACAGAAGTTATTAAGAAATTAGTTTTATAAGGCGTTACCACGTACAGCTGCACCTAGTTAATTGCTATAACACTCCGTGACATAATAATGGTGGTCAATAAACCAACTAAAGTGGCGCCAAGCTAATAATTTCGAGCAAAGGAAAGTTTGATATATTATTTTGGTATAATTATACCCAAAGGGTAGAAGGGTATTATTGCTTTGTGCCGATCGAAAATGTATGAGACAGGCAGAAGGAAGCATCTCCGACCCCATAAAGTATATATATTCTTGATCAGCGTAAACAGCCGAGACGATATAGCCATGTCCGTCTGTCCGTCCGTATGAACACCTAGTACTCAGAGACTATAAGAGCAACCAAGTTAGCCAACCAAGAACAGTATATTGTGATAAGATTATTGCGAGTTAAATCGATTTTGATAGACAAGGCACATCCGTGCCGTTTGATTGTTGTTTTGAGACTTCTTTATTCAAGTTTAAAATGTGAGCGTGCAAGCTCTGTTTCTTATATCTAACACTTATGTTTGTAATTATGTACTTATGTACTAAGAGGAATGTTCATGTATATTTGAATATGTGTATATATTCATAAGCGGGCTAGCGCTGCGTGGGAAACGCGCGGTCAGCATAACTGTAGGTATGCATGCATGTACATACGTATGTATGTACGCCGCGTTCAAGCAGAAGGCTTGAACCGCAAGCTCCAATTACTTTATTCGCGACATTGCCGTTGTATATTTATGCAACGACAATGTTGTTGCGCTTATGTATATATATTCATATTCATATGTTTGGAGCATGAGTTGTGCAGAAGGCACTTCGATGTTCATAAGTACAATATATATATGTACATTGTTACTCATGCTTTGAGTCGCTTATATTGCGCTCATTGTTCTTTATGCAATGATGCACATGTATTTATGTACATGTACATCTTGAGTCGCCAATATGCGCTCGTTCATTAGCTATTCATTGAACATGATAATGTAGGTATTTGAATACTCTACACCTCCCCTTTTAAAAGAATAACGCAGTATTTGCGTAGTTATTCCGATTTAAATGTTTATTTCTATTTCTTAATATATAGTACTGTATATATATATTTTTATTATTAAAAATTTTTTTTTTTTTTATATATATTTTTTTTTTTTTTTTTTTTATATTTTTTTGGTTGATCAGACCGTTTTTTTTTTTTTTTTTTTAAGTAATTTATCTTTTTGTAAAAATTGTGTTAATAAAAATTGTTTTCAAAACATTCTAAATGCAAATGCAATTAAAAAAATTTTTTTTTTTTCGTAAATATACGTTTTTAATTAAATTTATATATTGTTATTATTTTTTTTTTTTTTAATTTAAATTTTAGTTGTTAAAAATTTTTAACCTATCTTTGTGAACTAATTGTTCTTTATTTCTATTACTTTTAATCCTAATATTGTTCCTATCTTCTATTCTTATTACCTCGTAAGGTCCTGTATATTTATATTCTAACTTATGCCCCGTTTCGTTTTTTTAGAAGTACGAAGCTACCAATTTTAAAATCTATTTCCTTACTGTTTCTATCGTATTCTATTTTCCTTTTTGTTTTTCTTTTTCTATTAATAACTTGGCTCTATGTTGAGCTATTTGTAATCTATACTTAAATTCCTTAGCGTAATCTTCTATATTGTAAATAGGATCTATTTTGCTTAAATTATTAAATTCTATGAACTGTCTTTGCAATCTGCCATAGACGAGTTCGTACGGACAATACTCATGTACTGTCGACGGCGTAGTGTTGAAACAATAGGTGAAGTAATTCAGCCATATGTCCCAATCATCTTTGTCAATCGAAATGTATGATCTTATGTATTCATTAAAAGTTCGATGACTTCTTTCTACCGTCCCTAAAGTCTGGTGGTGATGTGCTGTTGACTGTATATTACTTATCTTCATATACTTGCACAAGTCATTAATTAGTGTGTTTTTATATTCTGCACCCATATCGGTTATGAACGTCTTCATAGGGCCGTATTTGAGAACAAAATTCTCGAATATTGCTTTGGCTACTGTTTTCGCGCTTTTATCTGCTACAGGAATTGTAACTAGATATTTTGTTAAGTCACATATTATAGTGACTGCGTACTCGTTGCCATTAACTGTTCTAGGTAATGGTCCGACGGTGTCTATCAAAACAGTATCGAAAGCTGTGTTTGGTGTATCTGATATAACCATAAGCGCCTTGATATGTGTTGTTACTTTTACTTGTTGGCATTTTTCACAATTTTTAACATACTTGGTTATAGCTTGGTTCATTCCAGGCCAAAAGTAAAATCTTTTAATTTTCAACAGGGTTCGCGTTATCCCTGTGTGGCCTCCTTCTATGGGATCGTCATGATATTTCGACAGGATTGCATTAATATGACTTGTGTCATTTTTGTCTATGTTGGTCACCTTTGATAGTAGCGCTACTTTTATATTCAACCTTTTATTGCCCATATTTTTAAATTCATTTAGTGATACATACTCGAAAATATGCTCACTTGGTGACAACTTTACGTTAGTGACTTTGTGTACCCCGGCTTCAGAATTAAGCCTAGTCAAGAATTGACCTAAGTCAAACTTTTCTTCAGAGTACAAGTCGTTAACTGGGAATTGTGAGATAACTCTTTTGCCGTGTTTGAACTGGCATTTAAGGTTATTAATTTTTAAACTCACATATTTCTTAACGTCATTATTATTAATGACTTCATAGACTTTGGGCTCATTATTTTCATTGTGCAATTTTTGTTTCGTATCTGGCCAGATATCTACCTGTCTTTTTGATGATCTTGTTTGGACCATCAATATGCTTCTATTAATTTCTTTTAGGTTTTTGATGCTTATTCGTGATAAGGCATCTGCGACGTAATTATTTTTCCCCTTAAGGTATTCAACAGTAAAATCATATTCCTCAAGGTCCAATCTCATTCGTGTTAACTTTGAGCTTGGATTCTTCATTGAGAATAAATATGACAGCGGTCGGTGGTCGCTTTTAACTAAGAAATGCCTGCCATAAATGTACGGTCTAAAATGGTTTATTGCCCAGTGTATTGCTGCTAGTTCTTGTTCTGTAGTGGACTTATTACTTTCGCCTTGTGTAAAGGTTCGAGAAGCGTATGCCACTGGAAGTTGTTGACCGTTATGGTCTTGTGATAGTACCGCTCCACATGCCTGTTTACTAGCATCTGTGGTTATGCAAAATTCTTTGCTAAAATCAGGGTACTGAAGTAATGTTGGCTGCATTAATGCCTTTTTTAAATATTCAAATGCGTTATTCCAATCTTTAGTCCATTCGAATTGGACATTCTTTTTGCAAAGCCTCGTTAAGTGGCGTGAATAATCAGAAAAGTTTTTGATAAATCTGCGATAGTAATTGCAAAATGCAACAAAACGTCGAGATTCATCCGCATTTGTCGGAATAGGGTATTTTTCTATCACCTCATATTTAGAATCATCAGGCAATATACCTCTATCAGTGCATTTGTGACCTAGATATGTGACTTCTGTCATGAAAAATGTGCATTTCTCTGGATGTAATTTTAAATTATGCTGTCTACACAGCTTGAAAACATCGGTTAAGTTTTTAAACATATGCTTCTCAGAGCATCCGATAACTACTAAATCATCCATATATAAGAAAGCTTGTGAAGGCTGTAAGCCTGAAAATGCAATGGTCATCATGCGTTGAAAAGAATTAGGGGCTATTTTTAACCCAAATGGTAATCGCGTGTAACGATATGAGCCGGTGGCTGTAGAAAATGAAGTTAGATTTCTAGATTTTTCGTCAAGTTCAATCTGGTGGAATCCAGACATTAAATCGAGACATGAGAAATATTTAGCTCGACCTAATTGATCAAGAATATCTTCTATTCTTGGAAGTGGAAATTTATCAGCTAGCAATTTTTTATTGATTTGACGATAGTCAACTACCAATCGCCATCTCTTTTCTGCCGAGTTAGGCAATGATTTCTTGGGAACCAAGAGAAGTGGGCTGTTATATTCTGATATAGATGGTTCTACGATTCCATCCAATATCAGTTTCTTGACCTGTTTTTCTATTTCTGGTTTTTGGCTTTCTGGCATTCTGTAATTCTTGATGTATACAGGCGTTTTGTCATTCAATCTCAATTTTTGCCTATAAAAGTTATTTGCAGATATGGTCTCTGTTTCGAGACCAAAAATATCGCTATATTCGGTGCATAGTTTGGTTAAATTCTTTTTAAACAAATTTGGAAATTTTAATTGTTTTAATACCTCCCCAACTCTGTTACCATTTTCTTGTTCTGCTTCATAGATCTCAAAGTCGTCTACTGATTCGCAATATATTCTTGCGCTATCAATTATAGCGTCTTCATTATTTGTATTTATTATGCGAATAAGCGCGTTTGTTGAGTCTACTAAAGCACTTGCTACTATAATTCCAGAGTGTAACTCTTGATTTGGAATTATAGCATATTTCTCACTAGTCGTTAGTCGTACCTTTCGTATAACTTCTGATCTAGCTGGCAATATTATTTTATCTTCGAGTGAGTGCAGTATTGGGACACTAATGTGTCGACATGTTGTGGGTCTTATTGTGAACCAGTCTTGTTCGTTTTGGAATTCCAAAATACAATTGTATTTCTTAATGAAATCCAATCCGATTATACCATCACCTGGTATAGGAAAATCATCTGGCACTACATGGAAATCATACGGTATCAATATATCTTCAACACGTATGTCCAAATCAAGTGTACCTATCGACTGTATTGTTCCTTGCCCAATTCCTGATATATTTGTTAAATTATTTCTGTTTATTAAATTTGTATTGTTGTTGCTGCATTTGAGCAACGAAATGTCTGCACCTGTATCTACCAGGAGATTAATATGCGAAGATGTTTGCATATTTTGAAATCGGACAAAAATACTTAAATTGAGATTGATTTTATAAAGCCTTACTGTTGGCTGCTTAAGGGGGTTGATTGGTTTTCCGCCTGTATATGTCTTGCATTGCGGTTATTATTACTTTGGTTTTGGTTGCCACTGTAGGAACCTCGACCTCTGTTGTTTCCTTGGTTACCGCCGCGTGAACGATATCCTCCGCGGTAACTACTTCTGCCTTTATTATTGTTGTAATAATTATTCTGGCTATTACCTCTGTTCTGGTAACTGCCTCTATTATTATTACCTCTATAATTGTTTCGTCCTCTATTATTATAGAACAAAACCGTTTTAGAGTTGCCGGTCATTTCAGTGCAACAGTGTATATATTTTTCAGTGACGCTATTCATGTCTCTGAAGTTGCCTGCTTCAAGAATTGTTTTAATTTTGTCGTTTTCACAATTCTTGGTAATTGCAGATATTGCCTCTTTCGTGGCGAATTTCTCTGCATTATCTACGTCAAGGCCGTCGTCTATGTAGGCCGCTTCAAGTGACCTTCGAAGATTTTCGATTTCGGCCGTATATTGAGCTGCGGTTTTTCCGCGCTGTTGTGTATTGAGTAATTTAGCTTTTATTACATCAGGCGATCCGCCTTTAACTGATGTCTTCAGAATATTAATTATTCCGGAAATTGTCGTGGCATTATCAATTTTGTAGGCCAAGGGACCAGTAACCTTAGTTTTGATCACCTCTACGGCCAACTCTTCTTGATTGCCTTTTGTTAAGTTTGTCAATTTTAGAGCGGTGATGAACCTGTGTAAGTTCATCTTTTTGCCATCAAATTCAGGTATCGTGGACGAAATCTGTCGCACGTAATCCCGTGAGGCTGCCGCTGTGTCTGTCATGATTGGTGTACTAGAATTTTCTGGAACTTCAGTGGGTAAATCTATTACCGCAGGGATTGTGAGATCGTGAAGATCTTCTTCCTTAAGTTCTCTTTCAGTAAGTAATTGTTACTGGAATATCAAATATAGTTGGTACTGTTAGGTTTAGATTGTGCCTGCGTTTTGCAGACAACAAGTTGTCACGAAACCTATTTAGGAGTGTGGATACCTGGGTCAAGTGTTCTCTTGTCAACAACCCTTTATTACTGTTTAATAATTGGCGTGCTTCATTAAAGCATTCTACCAATGTTTGTACGTGTCTATTAAGAGTTCCTTCTAGGATGTCTCTGTTTTGACTTACGCACTTGTACGACTTATCGAACGTCGTTTTTATTTCAGTCAGCTGTGACTTTATTGTCTGCCACTCCATTAATATTGTTGTTCACAATATATATTTATCGGTGCAGACGAACTTTTATGGTTCTTATTTGACCCAGGTATAGATTATCCTCTATTACCTCTACTACTTTTACGTAGGGTAATGTTTCTAGTACTATACCCTTTTCTATCTTAGAGCAGTGTATGAGAGGTGAGAATGCTGTTTCGTGCATATCCATGTATGCTGTTTCAAACTCACTTACGTTTATGAACGTATGAAATTGTCTCAATACACTTAAAGCTCTTAATATGAATAGCGGGTCTTTGTTTAATGTTTCACTTATGAAACTCATTTAATTGCATTCGGTTTAATGGAATTAAAAATTTTTCTTTGATTGTGTAGCTGTTTAAACCAGCTCCTGGCTTGCCGATCTAGTTAAATATTTCTTCTTCAATTGCTTATGATGCATTGAATAGATTTTATATAGGATCGCAGCCATTAATATTGCTATTATAACAAGCAATAGGGTTTCTATGGAGCTCAAAAGCTCTGTATGTCCTGTTTCTATCTTGTTTACGACGTTTGCCGTCGGATTTTCTACTTTTGACTGGGTTTTACCCATCTTGAAATGTTGAGTTCAGTATCTATTGGAATGTCTGGTTTGAATTTTTATTCGATTAAAATTTCAAAAAAAAATTTTTTTTTTTAAGTTGTTACTTGCATTTTCATGCAGAATGTGTTTATTATATTTTTGTATATTATTATTATTTTTTTTTTTTTTAAAAAAGAATAGTCTGATCATCGCTACTTGCGCATTTTGCTGCAAGTGCCCAAGAAATGCCTATTTAAGTGAATATATTTTTGTCTATATATGTACACACCCAAGGTGTGTACTATTTATCTTGTAGTTTTGTTTTACGTTACTTAATTTTAAGAGGTTTTTTTTTGAATTTTAAAATATTAAATTTTTAAAATTTGAAATTATTCACTTAAAATTTTTACAGCTTCCTACCTAATTGTCGTCTGGCTTTACGGGCCAGACTGCTACCAAGCGTCGTTATCAACGCTAGGTTTAACATGTATTTACTTAATTTAAGATAATGTTAAAGTATTGTATCATAATTATTTTCGTTGTGCGCACTATGGAGCGCTGCCGGTCCGCTGCGACTTCTCCGTCTGTTGGCCCGCCTTGGTGCGGCGGGCGTTGCCGGTGCTGGCTGCACTGGCTGTTGTCGCTGGTGGTGCTGCCGTGTGACGGCAGGTAGACTCGCAATGGGGCGAGTACAGTGGTCCCTCGCAGTCCGCTGGGCACGTCTTCAGTAGCTTTGGAATCTGTTTTGTTGGATATTTAATTTGTTTATTATACGTTGTTTCAATATTTTGTGAGCAAGTGGGCTGCTCTTCAGTAGCTTTTGGTTTGCGCTTATATTCTGTTTGCAGAATCGAATCTAGATGATCTAGTTCGTTCTGTAGTTTTTGCGCGGTATCCCAATGAGGGGGGATATTGGCGTATAAGACTTTTTTTATCTCGATTTTTCGTTGTCTTATTTTCTCTTTAACGCCACCGCGTTTGCGCTTTTTCACCATGCTACATATGCTCACTTGTACTCACTCAGATTGTATTCGTTGGTTTTCTAGTTAGAGGGTTTTTTTTTAATAACCTCAATAACTTGGTGCACTCTTGTGCATCCATATCTTCAGCGATATCATTGAGCTCCTTTTTTAGGTCGCTCTTAATTCTGTGTTCTTTTAACACTTTTTCTATATAATCCCAATCTTCTGTGGGTATTATTTTAAGCGCCTCTTCTAGGTCGCTTTCAATGTTTCTTTCACTTGTTTCTTCCATATATATACATCCACCTTGGTTTTTGTATTATTGCTTGAATGTTGTTTGTTTTTCTTCGCCTTGCTGCTGATGCTTCTGCTGTTGTTTATTCCTGCTCCTGTCCTAGGTCCTCCTGGACCCACGTCACGGTCGCCATGTGATAAGATTATTGCGAGTTAAATCGATTTTGATAGACAAGGCACATCCGTGCCGTTTGATAGTTGTTTTGAGACTTCTTTATTCAAGTTTAAAATGTGAGCGTGCAAGCTCTGTTTCTTATATCTAACACTTATGTTTGTACTTATGTACTTATGTACTAAGAGGAATGTTCATGTATATTTGAATATGTGTATATATTCATAAGCGGGCTAGCGCTGCGTGGGAAACGCGCGGTCAGCATAACTGTAGGTATGCATGCATGTACATACGTATGTATGTACGCCGCGTTCAAGCAGAAGGCTTGAACCACAGGCTCCAATTACTTTATTAGCGACATTGCCGTTGTATATTTATGCAACGACAATGTTGTTGCGCTTATGTATATATATTCATATTCATATGTTTGGAGCATGAGTTGTGCAGAAGGCACTTCGATGTTCATAAGTACAATATATATATGTACATTGTTACTCATGCTTTGAGTCGCTTATATTGCGCTCATTGTTCTTTATGCAATGATGCACATGTATTTATGTACATGTACATCTTGAGTCGCCAATATGCGCTCGTTCATTAGCTATTCATTGAACATGATAATGTAGGTATTTGAATACTCTACAATATGTAATTATTGCACGCAGATCAAGTTTGTTTTTGATTTTGGCCACGCCATCCTCCGCCCCCGTAAATCTAATAAAACCGAATTATAGGCGTCATTTTCATCCTAGAATGTTCAATTTTGGTACGCACAATACCAATCACGATCTTAATGATCTCTGCGAATTTGGTTACAATCGGATAAAAACCACAGAAGTTATTAAGAAATTACTTTTATAAGGCGCTACCACGTGCAGCTGCACCTAGTTAATTGCTATGACACTCCGTGACATAATAATGGTGGTCAATAAACCAACTAAAGTGCCGCCAAGCTAATAATTTCGAACAAAGAAAATTTTTGTATATTACTTTGGTATAATTATACCCGCCTACCCAAATAGGGAAATAGTGTAAAATAGGGAATAGTGTATGTAATTATTGCACGCAGATCAAGTTTGTTTTTTATTTTGGCCACGCCCCCTTCCGCCCCCGTAAATCTAATAAAACCGAATTACAGGCGTCATTTTATTCCTAGAATGTTCAATTTTGGTACGCACAATACCAATCACCATCTTAATGATCATTGCGAATTTGGTTACAATCGGATAAAAAACACAGAAGTTATTAAGAAATTACTTTTATAGCGTATTCGCTCGAATTCGTTTTCGCATTCGGACGTGTTTTTTTTGCTGTCAACTAACATTTGTTATTTTACCTTTCCTGCGCCTAGTTATTAAATAATTTTGTTTGCAAACTAACAATACCTGTGCTATACGTCGGAGTGTTTAGTCACAGTGTAATAATATTCAATAATTTACAATTAATTGTGTGTTTTAATATATCAACAATTTGTGAGGCCTAATTCTCTGTTTGTGAGAGCTTACAGTAAATTTGTGTTTTGTTTTGAACTGCTACAGCACATTGTTGGTATATCATTACATATCATTACATTGTGCTGTGTTTTGTTGTTGGCCGTTTTGGCTATTCTTTTCTCTGCTTTCGTCGCGCCCGCGATTGTGATTTTGTGCTTGCTGTTTTTCTGTAAGTAGATATCATCGTACTAATACCCTGTTAGTAACACAAATTTTATTCTTATTTAAATTTTTGGTTTCATTTAATTTTTATTTACTCTAAAACCTGCAGTATGTTTGTCTGCTATAATAAAAAATGCCGTGCACCTGCAAGCGCAAAAATGGATTTCGTTTGCTGCTGGCTCTGTGACAATGTTTCACATGAAAAATGTGCTGGCTTCACCGGCCGTATAGTCGACCTAATTGGCTCAAAATCTGGTTTAAGATGGACATGTGAGTCATGCAGGGATGTTGAAAGGGATGTTGCGGGATTCAT
The DNA here is from genome assembly GCA_018150935.1 of Drosophila pruinosa. Taxonomy (NCBI): domain Eukaryota; kingdom Metazoa; phylum Arthropoda; class Insecta; order Diptera; family Drosophilidae; genus Drosophila; species Drosophila pruinosa. Next base: position 86,004 of record JAECWR010000266.1, read on the forward strand.
ACGTCAGACGAAGCAAGGCTTTGGTGATCTATTCGCAGGGTTTTAAAAAATTGCGGATAGTTTCGCAACTTTGGACTCTGGGTTTAAGGGCATGAAGCTTTTAACCAGTCTCGGTACCTGCAGTAGTTGTTAATGTTGCAGAGACTCAACATGATCAACGTTCTGCTGTACCTAACGTTCTACCAGCTAGTATAGATGCTCCTATCTCGACTTCTGCTACAGTTGCTCAGAACACTATAGTAGGTGTCCTATGAAACAAATTTTTGTTTCCAGGCTTGCCCCTAATACGTCATCTGACGACATTAGGACCTTTATTCGATCCAAAATTCAAGCATCATTAAAGGTGGAAAAATTTAACTTCTCATATGAACGGGAAATCGCATCATTCCAAATAAGTGTTCCTGCCGAGCATTTTAGTAAAGTTTGCTCAAAAGACTTCTGGCCGGAATACTTAATTATTAAAGAGTATGTAAATAAGAAGAAAAATCGGCCACCGATTTTACTTCCAAATGTTACCACTAATTCCTCTAAGCCTCAAACTCCATCTGATAGCTCAAAAACTAACTTCTCTCCTGCTTGGCTATCAAAATGTAAGAGGCCTTTGTAGTAAACTTAATAATGTTTATTTAGATAGCTTAAATTTTCCTTTTCATGTCATTGCCTTCACTGAAACTTGGTTAAGGCATGATATTTTGAGTACTGAAATCTTTACTAACAAATTTTCTGTCTATAGACGTGATCGCATGCAGCGTCGTGGTGGTGGTGTACTTATTGCTGTCGAGGCTGATATCTCTTCTGAGCACGTAGATTTAGGTAGTGATTTAGATATCGAATTTGTAGCTGTAAAACTAATTTATTGTAGTTTTAGTATCTTTATCACCTGCTCATATATACCTCCTGCCTCAGATAACTCTCTGTATTTATCCCATTTTTCTGTAATCAATAGTATTTCTGAAATGCTTTCTGATCGTGATTTCTTAATAGTTCTTGGAGATTTTAATATTTCTGGAATTTCGTGGCTTTCGTCATGTGAGTCCAACGTATTGAATTCTTCGTCAACTCATGTCTTTGTTGATAGCCTTTCTAATATAGCTTTGTCTCAAACCAATTCTATACCAAATTGTCTAGGTAAAATGCTTGATCTGATTTTTGTTTTGGATCCCAATACCTGCACGGTGTCCAGATTAAATCCTATTTCCTCACCTGAGGATCCCTACCACCCTACTCTGTAGGTGCTGATTGACTTACCAGCAAGTGTTTCGGTTGCAGGTGTTTTACCGGAGAAGCGAGTTCGTTGTTTTCGGAAGACCGATTTTAAAAAACTTTCTTTGCTTCTTTCACGTACTGACTGGTCCCAACTTTCTTCGTGTATTGACCTGGACAAGGCAGTTGAAATTTTTTATTCTACATTAAACTCTCTGTTTGATGCTTGTGTTCCCTTTGGTACTCCACAATTGTCTAATAGACCGTTATGGTTTACCAATGAACTAACAAAGTTAAAGAATAAAAAATCAAAGCTTTATAAAAAATATAAGGAAACAGGCTCTCTCTTATATTTTTCTCGCTACACTGTTGCTCGTTCCGATTTCTCCACGCTAAATAATCTTTGCTACAAGAATTATTTGAGAAACTGCAGACCTACGTTTCAGCGTGACCCGAAACGCTTCTATGACTTCGGTAATTCGAAGCGAAAGACGTCAACACTTCCAACAACATTATTTTATAATAAAAAGACAGCTTTTAATGATCGTGGCATTGCCGATCTGTTTGCTGATTTTTTTCAAACGACCTATTCCATATCAACTTTTTATAGAGCCCAGTCTTATCCGTATGAAGTAAACCAAGCGAATTTGCATTTTTGGTCCCTTACTTTCTGAAAGTTTACTCTTACGTGAACTTAAGTCATGTAAACCTAATAACTTCTCAACTGCAACACTGCTGTAAATCTATAATTTCACCCTACCAGCATGGGTTTGTGAAATTAGAATTCTCATCAATTGTTATTGAAGGGTTCCAATCAAAAATGCAAACGGATGTCATTTACACTGATTTCAGTAAGGCTTTTGATTCTGTCAACCATAGTCTCTTATTATACAAGCTCAATCTTCTTGGATTTCCACAGAACTTAATTTTGTGGATATCTTCATATCTTTCATTTAGAATTCAAAGAGTATTTTACAAGGGCTATGTGTCCAAGACTGTCCAAGTCACTTCCGGCGTACCCCAAGGAAGTCATTTAGGCCCATTGCTGTTCACATTATTTATAAATGATCTACCGTCCGTTATATCATACTCTCGCATACTTATGTATGCAGATGATGTTAAGATTTGTCTGACTTTTAATGATCCCATATATAGCCTCAGATTGCAATCTGACCTTGATTGTTTTCAATCGTGGTGTGCTATAAATTTATTAAATCTTAATTGCAATAAATGTAAACTTATGACATTTTTTAGGGGTATTCTTAATTTAAATAATTATCATCTTAATGATACTCCACTTGAGCGAATAGAGTCAGTAACTGATTTAGGTATCCTTCTTGATTCAAAATTAAAGTTTGATAAGCATATTTTGGCTGCTTCTAATAGAGCCATGGGTATCCTTGGACTTATTAAATGTTGGTCAATAGAATTTAATGATCCCTGCATTACTAAACACTTGTACATCTCACTGGTTCGTCCTATTCTTGAGTATGGATCTAATATCTGGTTCCCCCAGTATAGGGTTCATCAAGATAGGCTTGAATCAGTGCAGAAACAATTTCTTCTTTTTGCTCTTCGTAGTCTTAGCTGGAATCCCACAATTAGATTGCCTTCGTATCGTAGTAGACTTTTATTACTAAACCTTCCTTCTCTTTCTGACCGTAGAACTATGCTAGGTGTAGTGTTTCTACATAGACTAATCATTGGCGAAATTGACTCATTGCAGTTGACAAGTCAGATTAGCTTTGCCGTTCCGGTCAGAACGACTAGAAATTTCCTTCCCTCTCACTTTCCCGTTGTAGTACTAACTATGCCAGTCACAATCCTTTCCGTATTTTATGTGTAAATTTTAATAACTTTTCTAGTCTAGTTAATAATACTAACACTACCTTGGAAATTAAAACATTACTCCTAGATACATTAGCTCGTATTTAAGAATAGTTCTAATTATTATTATTAGTAGTAATAGTATTATTATTATTGTTTTATTCTTTTTGTTAATACAATTTGGTTTTTTTGTCGGTGTTAATTGTTCGCGACCTCCGTTCCCGCACGTTATGCGGTTGCCCCTCGGTCGGATGGGCGGGTGGTCGTGTCTGCCTACATAGGTCCGCGCGTTAACAAGCCCGAGCTTGGTGTCGCTGGGCCACTTGATCGTACTGCCGTTAGTACGTCAACGTCCAAGATATAATATAAAAACCATAAGGAAACTGGCTCTCTCTTATATTTTTCTCGCTACTCTGTTGCTCGTTCCGATTTCTCCACGTTAAATAATCTTTGCAACAAAGATTATTTGAGAAAGTGCAGAATAACGTTTCAGCGTGACCCGAAACGCTTCTATGACTTCGTCAATTCGAAGCGGAAGACGTCAACACTTCCAACAACATTATTTTTTGATAAAAAGACAGCTTTTAATTTTTTGAAACGACCCATTCCACATCTACTTTTTATAGAGCCCAGTCTTATCTGTATCAAGTAAACCAAGCGAATTGCATTTTTGGTCTCTTACTTTCTGAAAGTTTACTCTTACGTGAGCTTAAGTCATGTAAACCAGTTTTTTCTCCTGGCCCTGACGGAGTTCCTAGTTGCATGCTTAGGTTCTGTGCAGAGGGACTTTGTAAACCACTTTTAAAATTATTTGAATTTTCTGTAGAGTTGAGCTCTTTCCCTAATCTTTGAAAAGAGTCTTACATTATTCCTCTCTAGAAAAAAAGGAAATAAATCCAACATTCAAAATTATAGAGGTATTTCTAAGTTGTCTGCCATTCCCAAAGTATTTGAGAAACTAATAACTTCTCAACTGCAACACTGCTGTAATTCTATAATTTCACCCTAACAGCATGGGTTTGTGAAATGTAGGTCTACTACCAATAACTTATTAGAATTCTCATCAATTGTTATTGAAGGGTTCCAATCAAAAATGCAAACGGATGTCATTTACACTGATTTAACTATGTCACTTGTACCCTTTGGGTAGTCGGGTATAAAAATAAAGAGCGACTAATGAAATATTATGTAACAGGCGAAAATGTATGTAACAGGCAGAAGGAAGCATCTCCGACCCCATATGGTATATATATTCTTGATCAGCGTCAACAGCCGAGACGATATAGCCATGTCCGTCTGTCCGTCTATCCGTCTGTCCGTCCGTGTGAACACCTAGATCGCAGAGACTATAATAGATAGAGCAACAAATTTTCGGGACAGTATGTCTAATTGTTGCATGCAGATCAAGTTTGTTTTAGATTTTGACCACGCCCCCTTCCGCTCATGCAAATTGAAAAAAACTGAATTGCAAGCGTCGTTTTAAAACTAGAACGTTCAAGTTTGGTACGCACAATACTAATCACCATCTTAATGATTTCTGCGTTTGGTTACAATCGGATGAAAAACACAGAAGTTATTAAGATATTACTTTTATAAGGCGTTACCACGTACTACGTACTACGTAGCTACACCTAGCTAGTTGCTATGACACTCCGTGACATAATTATGGTGGTCCATAAACCAACTAAAGTGCCGCCAAGCTAATAATTTCGAACAAAGAAAATTTTGGTATATTATTTTGGTATAATTATACCCGCCTGCCCAAAGGGAATAGTGTATGTAATTATTGCACGCAGATCAAGTTTGTTTTTGATTTTGGCCACGCCCCTTCCGCCCCCGTAAATCTAATAAAACCGAATTACAGGCGTCATTTCAATCCTAGAATGTTCAATTTTGGTACGCACAATACCAATCACCATCTTAATGATCTCTGCGAATTTGGTTACAATCGGATAAAAAACACAGAAGTTATTAAGAAATTACTTTTATAAGGCGTTACCACGTGCAGCTGCACCTAGTTAATTGCTATGACACTCCGTGACATAATAATGGTGGTCAATAACCCAACTAAATTGCCGCCAAGCTAATAATTTCGAACAAAGAAAATTTTGGTATATTATTTTGGTATAATTATACCCGCCTACCCAAAGCGTAGAAGGGTATTATGGCTTTGTGCCGACCGAAAATGTATGTGACAGGCAGAATGAAGCATCTCCGACCCCATAAAGTATATATATTCTTGATCAGCGTCAACAGCCGAGACGATATAGCCATGTCCGTCGTTTGAATCAACCAAATTTTCGGAATAGTGTGTGTAATTATTGCACGCAGATCAAATTTGTTCGTGATTGATACCCAAAGGGTAGAATGGTATTATGGCTTTGTGCCGACCAAAAATGTATGTGACAGGCAGAAGGAAGCATCGTCGAGCTCATAAACTATATATATTCTTGATCAGCGTCAACAGCCGAGACGATATAGCCATGTCCGTCGTTTGAAGCAACCAAATTTTCGGAATAGTGTGTGTAATTATTGCACGCAGATCAAATTTGTTCTTGATTGATACCCAAAGGGTAGAATGGTATTATGTCTTTGTGCCGACCAAAAATGTATGTGACAGGCCGAAGGAAGCATCTCCGAGCCCATAAAGGATATATATTCTTGATCAGCGTCAACAGCCGAGACGATATAGCCATGTCCGTCTGTCCGTCCGTATGAACACCTAGATCTCAGAGACTATAAGAGCAACCAAGTTAGCCAACCAAAAACAGTGTGTGTAATTATTGCACGAGTTACCACATCGGGTGTACCCCTCTCGACTCTGGACAGCAGCAACACTAATTACAGCGGATTTGGCATTCAACGTCACAGAAGAGGCATGCACGGAGAAGAAAGGCAACATTCACACACATACACACAAAACACTCACATACACACAAATCACACACATCCACACACACAAACACACACACATATATGTATATATAAGAGCTGTCTATGAACAGCATACAAACTAATAAGCATACATGTCAATAAACAGTCTAATTGTGAAGTTCAACGAGAGTAGATTTGTTCTCATTGAATAGTTTTAATAACGAGGGTTTATATACCTAAATTAAGAAAACATTGTTACCCTCCAAGCCACGGTTGGTAACTGACGCAGCCGGACTCGTCATTGGACTAGAAGAAGAGCCGAGGACGAACACCCCACGCAATGCAGATCGAGATAATGTTAATAACAAAGTAAGTGTTGGATGTGATAAATGGCAAAGTGAAAGTTTAGCAATATAAAAGTGCCGCCTAGCTACATACATATGTATGTATGTGAATACAAAAAAAAGAAGGAAAGAGCCAACTAGGTTCACGGGTGAAAAAGGCGTCTATGCCCACTCGCAACGTTCAATAAAGGGCCAACTAGGCTCACGGATGAAACAGGCGCCTATGCCCATCCGCAACGAAGTGTTCAATTAGCAATTGTATTGTTCGCCGTGTTCTATTTGTTCACACGCTATCCTCTATTTGGCAGTGTGAGGTGCCGACTACATATTGGTCGAATAGTTCGCTTACATTACGATAGCTGATTTGAACATACATACAAATGTACAAGTATATAGAACATGCATATTAGTTTTAGTTTTCATCAGCAATAACTCCAATGAATTCCAGTCGATTCTACAGTTCGAACGTCGCGACAGTTCTGGCGCCTAACCAGCGTCGACGACGTCGCTGTCGCTGATACACAGCTAGAAGCTGTATACATTCGTACGATCACAAGTACTACCCACGTTCTGTTGCAGAGGCAATAATTCTAGCAAAAGCAAGAATTCTATAAAAAATTTTTTTTTCGGCTGTGGTTCAACAGCTCTGGCGTCTGGCTGGTCGTCGACGACGCGTTGCGACGTTCTTCGATCAAGCCAAAGCGCTACAACAGCGTTGCAACGGTAATAATTCCAGTGAATTTTTGCACCAAAGCAAAAATTGTATGAATTCGGCTGTTGGTTCAACAATTCTGGCGCCTGGCTGGTCGTTGACGACGCTTCGCGACGTTCTTCCATCAAGCCCAAGCGCTGCAACAGCGTTTGTAACGGTAATAATTTCAGTGAATTCCTGGACCAAAGCAGTTCGGCCGCCAGCTCTGGCGCCTACACCAGCGTCAACGACGCAATAACCCACCCCTATATAAGGGCAATGTTAAATGTCTTTAACTCAGTACACAATCGTTCTGTAGTGAAACAACATCTTGAACATTTTGCTTGCAATACGCATAAAATATATACAAAAAAAAAACATTTGATATAAAGCTCTACAGTATATTATACAAATTGGAAAAAGTTATAAGTGATATACTATATGAAATAAATAAATAAATACTGGAACAACAATAGTGACACAAACATTTATAATAAACAATTTTACATATGTACGTGAAAGATGTAAAAAGGTACACACACAGACGTATGTACATACCCTGCTGGTGAATCAAAGTGCACAAACAACTAGCAAGCGGAATAACGTAGCAGAGGTGGGTCATCCACATGCATGTTTACATATCTAAAATTATATTATTAATTTTATGCATTTCTTTATATTAAAAGATATCAAATTACAAAAGCCAAAACGAAATTCTTTGCCACTTACCACAACCATACACAACAAATATTATTAAAACAAGTAAGAAAGCTACAGTCGAGTGTGCTCGACTGTGATATACCCGCCAACCATAGTTTTAAATGTGTTAAATTAATAAACAATTTTAGGTTTATAAATTTATTTATTAATTTAATTTGTTTGATATTTTCATTATTATTTATTACATTTGTACATTTGTCGCCGCTCGAATTAGCTCCCGATTTAAAAAATTATATTAATTTTGAAATAATAAATAAAATAAATAAATAATTTAAACCGAGACCCAGGGAACACCACGTGGAGGCCATTATAAATAATGGGGTCTTTTCCAAAGTAAAATTTTGGAGACCTACGAGTCGACTTGTGCTGCCTAAAAGAAGCACCATTGTTCCCCAAAAATATTTTTTTACCTCCACTGCCGGAGGAGGTAGAATTATCAAAATTAATTTAAATAAATGAAACAAAAGAAACAAAATATAAACATAGGTTTAAAAAATAAAAAAGATTAATTAAATTCAACAAAAACTTACAAATATATACTATTTACAACAACTATTTTCCCTACAAGAAACTATCATCTATGCTCACTAAAATACCACTGTGGTAACTATAAACTGTCTCATAAGTGCGTGCTCTGGCCCTATCATTCCTTATATTCGAACACGCCCAATCAATGTGTGTATCACTATTGGTTGTAGACGTGTTCAAATCTAACAAAGACCTATAACTGCTTCTACCTAAAAATTCAAAAAGTCTCCTACTACATCCTGAGAGAGATCGCAGACACAGATTAAAATCTCCTAACACTATGCTATCGCTACCTAAAAATGAAAATCTCTGAAATAAGTCCTCAAACTCAGCTTCCAACTTCTGAACTGGATATGTTGGGCTTCTGTAAACTATTAAAAATCCTATTGACTTAAATTTGAATACTGCATACTCAAACACTGCTGAACCTAAATTATTTACGTCTGAATAAAATCGCCCACTTGAACAGAGAGTTATCTCGTCAAATATTCCGATCTTTACTAAGATTAGAATCCCTCTCTTTGGACGAGCACCACAAGATATACTTTGGCAATCGAGACGTATTACAGTTCGAAAGCCAGATATTTCATATACTTCGTTGGAGTATGTGGAAGCTTCAACAAAACATAAGAAAGAAGATAACAGCATTAACTGATCGGAGCAAATATCAGCAATGTGGCAATGTACACTTTGCGTGTTATGAAAGAATATATTGATTTTAGAAATGTCGGAGAGACAGCTAAAATTTGAATCTAATATCTTAGTGGTGCGTAGACTTTCTAGCTCTTTCTCTACTACTGAGTGACGATCTGGTCTAGGGGGACAAATTGCCCAACAATAAAGAGGCCAGCTGCACTTGTGGCTCTACTGCAAGCTACATACAATGCTTCTCGTTGCATTCCTGGAGTTGTGTGGACCACCACGTTGGTGTATGTAGCTCCCTGGCTTTTATGAATAGTAATACCTTCTGCAGGTACAACTGGAAATTGTTTGCGGTCGATTGTTACTTGCGCGTTTGAATGATATTGAAAACTTTTGACAGTTTTCAGAACTGGGGTCCAAGATGGTTCAGTGCGATGACTGCATTTAGCTCAAGCATTAACTCCTACACTTTCATCTAAAAATTGAATCCAAAGAACTTGAGGACAATTTTCTATGTTGAAACCTATTTCCATTAGAATCCCTGAAGCTCCATTAACGAGACCATCTGCAGTATCTATATTGACCGTCATCATGTACTTTGCAATGATTTTCAGTATAAGGGTAGTACAAAGCCCTTGTGTTTGTGCAGTTTTGAAATCTTTGACAGATTCCAAGCATCTAGCCCTAGCTTCTATATTGAGATGTGCAGCTTTTACTGAATCAAGAGCAATTGAAATAAATTGATCCGTAGGGATTGAATTTAATTTAGCAGTGTTAAAAGTATTTGTATCAACATTCCTAAGAAATAAATGAATAGCCTCACTTGGAATTTGGTCTAAGACCGAAACTCGGGACCTAAGTAAATCTATATCTACTGATGTCATTTGACCGGATGCCATGTTATTAAGCGCTAACGTAAATGCTTGATCGTCTCGTTGTCGCATAATCTCTGTAAGCTCAAAAAACCTAAAACTATCCCACAGAGATGACCCAAATATAGCACTGTATGGGTCATGCGACGATGTGGTGGATTGAAAAAATCCAACGATCTCCTACCGGACGTAGTTGTCTGAGATCGCCGAAAACTATTATTGAAATACCTCCAAATGAGGTTTCTCTGTTATTAAAAATTTGCTTGAGACGAGCATCTAAATGAGATAACATTTTGGCACCGACCATTGATATTTCATCAATAATTAAAAGCTTAAGGTCAATAAACCTTGAGCGAAGTGTATTTAATAAATCTGCTCCTAAGTCTTTAAAAGAAGATCCTGATTAATTCACGGGAAGTGAAAACATAGAATGAAGGGTTGAACCTCCAATTCCAAAAGCAGCTTTTCCTGTGGGTGCACACAAAAGGATCTTAACCGTTGTGGGGTCACAACCTGGTCTACTATTATATTGATGTGAAAGGGACTGAAAAATTGCTGTTATTAACCTAATTTTGCCTACACCTGCTCCGCTACCTACAAACTCATAAAATATTCTATTATTTTTAGCATTATGCAAAATATGCATAAAAAAAGGTTTTTTGTTTTAAATTCAAAGATCTAACTATGCTTGCTAAGTTTTCAGGCGATATAATTGGCGGGAGCTTAATTATACGGAAATTATTTTCCGAATCTTCACTATTATTAACATTTCCAGTATTTAAGTTTAAAACATTTATTTGAGAACTTATTTCAGGGATGGCCAAAGCCCTAAACTGGCTGTCTAAGTCATCAACCTGATTATTCTCTTCTATATTTTCCTCGGCTTCTAGAGCCCTCCTAAGCACGTCTTCTAAAATGTTGTACTTCCTATAATTAAATCTAATGGAATCTACATTTCTAGAGTAAATGCTTTCGCAATTTACTTGAAGCAATTCTACCTCTTCATCTCTCCATGGGAAATATAACATTAACAATTCCCTGAAATAGTTCGCTCTGTCGGCATTCAGATTGAACTTTCTAAATCTAATTATTGCTGGCTTGGTCCTTTCCCTAATGAAACCACTACTATTCCGGAGAGGATAAAATAATCTACCTAGGACCTCGTTTTTTTCATCATCCTCATTATCACTACCTTGGCGAAATGATCTACAAGTTTTCGAAAAATTGAAGTTTGCAGCAAAATCGGCTAAACACAGGCCGTCGAGGCTATCTGGCCGCTGAATATAATGATCCAGCATTCCTAAAACAAATATGTCAGTATAATCTTGATCCACATTTTCTAACTGTTGTCTGGACTTAAGCATTCGAACTCTGTGCTCTGGTCGTGAAGTATTAATATAAACTTCTGCGTTGCTGGTCTCAGACAAACGCATTCCTAAACAACAGTAAGCGGCTTCCTGAGCAGAAATCTCAGTGCCGGAAATAAATTTGTGGCCAATATACTGCAGTTTCTGCTTGATGCTGAAGTTTCCTCTGTGAATCTCGTTTACAGCTTCACGCATCAACTTTGAAATGCCTCTTTGGGATTTATTAATATAATTAATAATGTAACTGCAGCAAGCATAAGGATCCAATATAAACTGAATGTCCATATTGGCTCTTTGCATTGAAAGAATGTGTTTATTATAAGAATTAATATTAATGGCTGCAAATGCTCTCTTCAGGAAAATTTGAGGCTTTTTCAAGCCAGACCTAATAGCTAATAAATAGTCCTCGTAGCTGAGGCTCACTTGATTGTGAGATAGAAAATTTTCGAAATTACTTAAATGAGCTACATTTTCGGAATCGAAAGGAAAGTTTAAAACATATTGAATTTTTTTAAATTTTCGCGATGAAGAGAATAAGTTTCTGAATCTTCGGTAAGGGGACGAAGAATTTCTGTTCGCGGCATGGGAAAATAAGGAATACCGAAGCGACAAATAGAGTTACCCCTTACTTCACGAGTACACGAATGTCCGTGATTATGCTTTTGGTATTCAATATACTGAGCTAGCTCAGCATTTGTGGAGTCAGTGGTAATAAATTGATCAATGAAGGCTATTGCAGAAGTAATAGTCGCTTCAATCTCAAAGTCCACCAAAGGGGCATCTTTCAGCCAAAACATGCCGTGAATGTGAGGCGAACCACGTTGTTGGAATTCAACTCGCCAATAGTATTTGCTAACGGGATGATTTCCAAAAACGCCCCCTGCTTCCTGAATATTACTAGCAATTGCCGAGCCCGATATTCAAAATACCTCGCACAAGTTACAGGATCTGATCTAATTAATCCAGCCTTTTCTCTAAAACTAAAATTCGAAACTTCTACTTCTGTAACTTGTTGTCTATCTACAGTTTCTTTTAGTATTATAAGCAATTCCGTCCACCTTGTCTCGGCAGCCGACAAGGTGATGAAGAAGGTAGGCAGACCGAACTGTCGTATCATTGCCATTACCTTCTTCTTTTCTGCTTCCCAATGCGCAGGAGATGTGCGAATACCTTTCAGGACCCTATAACCTTCATAATGGAGAATAATACTATCTAAATGGTCCTCATTAAGAGCGTTGGCCGCTGTAGTAGGGCGTGAAGCGCTCTGCTTTCTTAAACAAACTGAAGTGTTACTACGAATTTGAATGAGTTCCAACTTCTTATAGTTAAATAAGAGTTTATCTATTCTACAAACTCTCCTATCTACATTTCGGAGCTCAGATCTAACTATTTTAGAGAAACTAAGAGAAGAAGTTCTTTTCTTGCCAGCATATAAACAGGGGAATGCTAACTCTTCTGAGTCAGCATCGAGAATCATATCTAGGGGCCTTTGGCCTTCGCCAGGAGCAAGGGTGATTCTCTGCATGGCAACATTATCTGCCTGATTATTCTCTAGCAGGGTTTCTTGGCCCCCAGGATTGAGCTCCTCCGCCTCAACATCATCTTGCTGATGTGCTGGATCTCGAACTATTTGCTCAAACCCTCCACTATTTCAACGTCTGCTTGAGATGCAACGAATGGAACAGTCTCGGTTGTATAAGATGACAACCACTGTTCGTTTACTGAAACATTATGCTTTCTATAAAGCTCTGTGCTAACTAAATATCTAATTGCTTCTGCAATTTTTAAGGGTCTAATGGTTTCGGCCATGAAATCATGGCTATATACCATTCTACGTTTGAGGTGGAGCTGAACGACCTCGGCTTCATGAAAAGCTCGTGGGGAGGAAGTCACGATATTGCTTATTGGAATTGGAACATTGACAACAGCTCCTTTAATTTCGCTCTGACGCTCATGACCTAAAGACTTTATAATCATAAATGGTAGGTGAGGAGAAATAAGGCGTTCCTCTAATGAAGTAAGCCCCTTAAGGCATTCAGGCAACTCTGGGAAATCTAATCTGTAGAGTATTCAAATACCTACATTATCATGTTCTATGAATACCTAATGAACGAGCGCATATTGGCGACTCAAGATGTACATGTACATAAATACATGTGCATCATTACATAAAGAACAATGAGCGCAATATAAGCGACTCATAGCATGGGTAACAATGTACATATATATATTGTACATATATACATTGAGGTGCCTTCTGCACAACTCATGCCCTAAATCGATTAATGTGAATATATACACATAGGCGCAACAACATTGTCGTTGCATAAATATACAACGGCAATGTCGCAAATAAAGTAACTTGAGCCTGCGCTTCAAGTCTTCCGCTTGAAGGCAGCGTACATACGGATGTACATGCATGCATACCTACAGTTATGCTGACCGCGCGTTTCCCAATGCAGCGCTAGCCCACTTATGAATATATACACATATTCATACATGAACATTCCCCTTAGTACATAAGTACATAATTACAAACATAAGTGTTAGATATAAGAATCAGAGCTTGCACGCTCACAGTTTTGAACTTTAATAAAACATTCGGAAAAGACAATCAATCGGCACAGATGTGCCTTAGCTCCTACATCCATCGTTGGGGAAACATAACATGGCGACCGTGACGTGGGTCCAGGAGGACCTAGGACAGGAGCAACAATAAACAACAGCGGAAGCATCAGCAGCAAGGCGAAGAAAAACAAACAACATTCAAACAACAATACAACAGCAGTAGGAGCAATAATACAACAACCAATGTGGATATATATATGGAGGATAATAAAGTGGAAGAAACAAGTGAAACAAACGTTGAAAGCTACCTAGAAGAGGCGCTTGGAATAATACCCACGGAAGATTGGGATTATTTAGAAAAGTGTTGGAAGAACACAGGATTAAGAGCGACCTAAAAAATGCGCTCAATGAAATCGATGAAAATATGGATGCACGAGAGTGCACCGAGTTATTGAGGTTACTAAAAACCCTCTAACTACAAAACCAACAAATACAACTTCAAATCTGAGTGAGTACAAGTGAGGCTTGAGTATAGCATGGTGAAAAAGCGCAAACGCGGTGGCGTCAAGGAGAAAATAAGACAACGAAAAATTGATATAAAAAAAGTCTTATCAATATCCCACCTCATTGGGATACCGCACAAAAAACTACAGAACGAACTAGATCATCTAGATTCGATTCTGCAAAAAAGACTATAAGCGCAAACCAAAAGCTACTGAAGAGCAGCCCACTTGCTCACAAAATATTACAACAACATACACTAAACAAAATAAATATATCACAAAACAGATCCCAAAACTATTGAAGATGTGCCCAACAGACGTAGAAGTTGCAGCGGACAACAGCCAGTGCAGCCAGCACCGGCAACGCCCGCCGTACCAAGGCGGGCCAACAGACGAAGAAAACGCAGCGGACCGGCAGCGCTCCCATAGTGCGCACACCGATAATAATTTAAAAATAATACCTTAACATTATCTTAAATTAAGTAAATACATGTTAAACCTAGCGTTGATAACGACGCTTGGTAGCAGTCTGGCCCGTAAAGCCAGACGACAATTAGGTAGGAAGTTGTAAAAGATTAAGTGAATAATTTCAAATTTTTAAAATTTAATGTTTTCAAAAAAACTTCTTAAAAATAAGTAAAGTAAAATCAAACTACAAAATAAATAACACACACCTTGGGTGTCTACATATGTAGATAAAAATATATTCACTTAAATAGGCATTTCTTGGGCACTTGCAGATGATCACACCCTTCTTTTTTTTATAAAAAAATTTTATATACAAAACTATAATAAAAACATTCTGCATGAAAATGCAAGTCTCAACTTAAAAAAAAAATTCTTTTTTTTTCTTGAAATTTTAATCGAATAATCAAACCAGACATTCCAATAGATACTGACCTCAACATTTCAAGATGGGTAAAACCCAGTCTAAAGTAGAAAATCCGACGGCAAACGTCGTGAACAAAAAAGAAACAGGACATACAGAGCTTTTGAGCTCCATAGAAACTCTATTGCTTGTTATAATAGCAATATTAATGGCTGCGATCCTATATAAACTTTATTCAATGCATCATAAGCAATTGAAGATGAAATATTTAACAAGATCGGCAGGCCAGGAGCTGGTCTAAACAAGCTGGTTTAAACAGCTACACAATCTTAAAAAATTTATATTTCCATTACGCTGATTTGGTTTTGACGACAGTCAGAACTAAACCGAATGCAATTAAATGAGTTTCATAAGTGAAACACTAAACAAAGACCCTCTATTCATATTAAGAGCTTTAAGTGTATTGAGACAATTTCATACGTTCATAAACGTAAGTGAGTTTGAAACAGCATACATGGAGATGCACGAAACATCATTCTCACCTCTCATACACTGCTCTAAGATAGAAAAGGGTATAGTACTAGAAACATTACCCTACGTAAAAGTAGTAGAGGTAATAGAGGATAATCTATACCTGGGTCAAATAAGAACCATAAAAGTTCGTCTGCACCGATAAATATATATTGTGAACAACAATATTAATGGAGTGGCAGACAATAAAGTCACAGGCTGACTGAAATAAAAACGACGTTCGATAAGTCGTACAAGTGCGTAAGTCAAAACAGAGACATCCTAGAAGGAACTCATAATAGACACGTACAAACATTGGTAGAATGCTTTAATGAAGCACGCCAATTATTAAACAGTAATAAAGGGTTGTTGACAAGGGAACACTTGACCCAGGTATCCACACTCCTAAATAGGTTTCGTGACAACTTGTTGTCTGCAAACGCAGGCACAATCTAAACCTAACAGTACCAACTATATTTGATATTCCAGTAACAATTAATACTGGTCAAACACTATCAGATATAGAAGATACTGAAAGAGAACTTAAGGAAGAAGATCTTCACGATCTCACAATCCCTGCGGTAATAGATTTACCCGCTGAAGTTCCAGAAAATTCTAGTACACCAATCATGACAGACACAGCGGCAGCCTCACGGGATTACGTGCGACAGATTTCGTCCACGATACCTGAATTTGATGGCAAAAGATGAACTTACACAGGTTCATCACCGCTCTAAAATTGACAAACTTAACAAAAGGCAATCAAGAAGAGTTGGCCGTAGAGGTGATCAAAACTAAGGTTACTGGTCCCTTGGCCTACAAAATTGATAATGCCACGACAATTTCCTTAATAATTAATATTTTGAAGACATCAGTTAAAGGCGAATCGCCTGATATAATAAAAGCTAAATTACTTAATACACAACAGCGCGGAAAAACCGCAGCTCAATATACGGCCGAAGTCTAAAATCTTCGTAGGTCACTTGAAGCGGCCTACATAGACGACGGCCTTGACGTAGATAATGCAGAGAAATTCGCCACGAAAGAGGCAATATCTGCAATTACCAAGAATTGTGAAAACGACAAAATTAAAACAATTCTTGAAGCAGGCAACTTCAGAGACATGAATAGCGTCACTGAAAAATATATACACTGTTGCACTGAAATGACCGGCAACTCTAAAACGGTTTTGTTCTATAATAATAGAGGACGAAACAATTATAGAGGTAATAATAATAGAGGCAGTTACCAGAACAGAGGTAATAGCCAGAATAATTATTACAACAATAATAAAGGCAGAAGTAGTTACCGCGGAGGATATCGTTCACGCGGCGGTAACCAAGGAAACAACAGAGGACGAGGTTCCTACAGTGGCAACCAACACCAAAATAATAATAACCGCAATGCAAGACATATACAGGCGGAAAACCAATCCAACCCCCTTAAGCAGCCAACAGTAAGGCTTTATAAAATCAATCTCAATTTAAGTATTTTTGTCCGATTTCAAAATATGCAAACATCTTCGCATATTAATCTCCTGGTAGATACAGGTGCAGACATTTCGTTGCTCAAATGCAGCAACAATAATACAAATTTAATAAACAGAAATAATTTAACAAATATATCAGGAATTGGGCAAGGAACAATACAGTCGATAGGTACACTTGATTGACAAAATAATATTGCCAGCTAGATCTGAAGTTATACGAAAGGTACGACTAACGACTGGTGAGAAATATGCTATAATTCCAAATCAAGAGTTACACTCTGGAATTATAGTAGCAAGTGCTTTAGTAGACTCAAAAAACGCGCTGATTCGCATAATAAATACAAATAATGAAGACGCTATAAATGATAGCGCAAGAATATATTGGGAATCAGTAGACGACTATGAGATCTATGAAGCAGAACAAGAAAATGGTAACAGAGTTGGGGAGGTATTAAAACAATTAAAATTTCCAAATTTGTTTAAAAAGAATTTAACCAAACTATGCACCGAATATAGTGATATTTTTGGTCTCGAAACAGAGACCATATCTGCAAATAACTTTTATAGGCAAAAATTGAGATTGAATGACAAAACGCCTGTATACATCAAGAATTACAGAATGCCAGAAAGCCAAAAACCAGAAATAGAAAAACAGGTCAAGAAACTGATATTGGATGGAATCGTAGAACCATCTATATCAGAATATAACAGCCCACTTCTCTTGGTTCCCAAGAAATCATTGCCTAACTCGGCAGAAAAGAGATGGCGATTGGTAGTTGACTATCGTCAAATCAATAAAAAATTGCTAGCTGATAAATTTCCACTTCCAAGAATAGAAGATATTCTTGATCAATTAGGTCGAGCTAAATATTTCTCATGTCTCGATTTAATGTCTGGATTCCCCCAGATTGAACTTGACGAAAAATCTAGAAATCTAACTTCATTTTCTACAGCCACCGGCTCATATCGTTACACGCGATTACCATTTGGGTTAAAAATAGCCCTAATTCTTTTCAACGCATGATGACCATTGCATTTTCAGGCTTACAGCCTTCACAAGCTTTCTTATATATGGATGATTTAGTAGTTATCGGATGCTCTGAGAAGCATATGTTTAAAAACTTAACCGATGTTTTCAAGCTGTGCAGACAGCATAATTTAAAATTACATCCAGAAAAATGCACATTTTTCATGACAGAAGTCACATATCTAGGTCACAAATGCACTGATAGAGGTATATTGCCTGATGATTCTAAATATGAGGTGATAGAGAAATACCCTATTCCAACAAATGCGGATGAATCTCGACGTTTTGTTGCATTTTGCAATTACTATCGCAGATTTATCAAAAACTTTTCTGATTATTCACGCCACTTAACGAGGCTTTGCAAAAGAATGTCCAATTCGAATGGACTAAAGATTGGAATAACGCATTTGAATATTTAAAAAAGGCATTAATGCAGCCAACATTACTTCAGTACCCTGATTTTAGCAAAGAATTTTGCATAACCACAGATGCTAGTAAACAGGCATGTGGAGCGGTACTATCACAAGACCATAACGGTCAACAACTTCCAGTGGCATACGCTTCTCGAACCTTTACACAAGGCGAAAGTAATAAGTCCACTACAGAACAAGAACTAGCAGCAATACACTGGGCAATAAACCATTTTAGACCGTACATTTATGGCAGGCATTTCTTAGTTAAAAGCGACCACCGACCGCTGTCATATTTATTCTCAATGAAGAATCCAAGCTCAAAGTTAACACGAATGAGATTGGACCTTGAGGAATATGATTTTACTGTTGAATACCTTAAGGGGAAAAATAATTATGTCGCAGATGCCTTATCACGAATAAACATCAAAAATCTAAAAGAAATTAATAGAAACATATTGATGGTCCAAACAAGATCATCAAAAAGACAGGTAGATATCTGGCCAGATACAAAACAAAAATTGCAAAAAGAAAATAATGAGCCCAAAGTCTATGAAGTCATTAATAATAATGACGTGAAGAAATATGTGAGTTTAAAAATTAATAACCTTAAATGCCAGTTCAAACACGGCAAAAGAGTTATCTCACAATTCCCAGTTAACGACTTGTACTCTGAAGAAAAGTTTGACTTAGGTCAATTCTTGACTAGGCTTAATTCTGAAGCCGGGGTACACAAAGTCACTAACGTAAAGTTGTCACCAAGTGAGCATATTTTCGAGTATGTATCACTAAACGAATTTAAAACAAGTAAGAAAGCTACAGTCGAGTTTGCTCGACTGTGAGATACCCGCCACCCAATTTTACCATCAAAATATTATATTTATATAATAGTAAATATACTAAAAAAAATATACTAAAAATACCAAAATAATATATCAAAATTTTCTTTGTTCGAAGTTATTAGCTTGGCGGCACTTTAGTTGGTTTATTATTATGTCGCGGAGTGTCATAGCAACTAGCTAGGCAGCACTAGCAGTTGCACGTGGTAACGCCTTATAAAAGTAATATCTTAATAACTTCTGTGTTTTTTATCCGATTGTAACCAAATTCGCAGAGATCATTAAGATGGTGATTAGTATTGTGCGTACCAAAATTGAACGTTCTAGGTTTTATTCGATTTACGGGGGCGGGAGGGGGGCGTGGCCAAAATCAAAAACAAACTTGATCTGCGTGCAACATCAAGACATACTGTCGCGAAAAATTTGTTGCTCTATCTCTTATAGTCTCTGAGATCTAGGTGTTCATACGGACAGACGGACAGACGGACATAGCTATATCGTCTCGGCTGTTGACGCTGATCAAGAATATATATACTTTATGGGGTCGGAGATGCTTCCTTCAGCCTGTTACATACATTTTCGGTCGGCACAAAGCCATAATACCCTTCTACCCTTTGGGTAGGCGGGTATAAATATGGGCAATAAAAAGTTGAATATAAAAGTAGCGCTACTATCAAAGGTGACCAACATAGACAAAAATGACACAAGTCATATTAATGCAATCCTGTCGAAATATCATGACGATCCCATAGAAGGAGGCCACACAGGGATTACGCGAACCCTGTTGAAAATTAAAAGATTTTACTATTGGCCCGGAATGAATCAAGTTATAACCAAATATGTGAAAAAATGTGAAAAATGCCAACAGGCAAAAGTAACAACACATACAAGAGCTCCAATGGTAATAACAAATACACCTGACACAGCTTTCAGTACTGTTTTAATAGACACCGTTGGACCATTACCTAGAACAGTAAATGGCAACGAATACGCAGTCACTATAATATGTGACTTAACAAAATATCTAGTTACAATTCCTGTAGCAGATAAAAGTGCAAAAACAGTAGCTAAAGCAATATTCGAGAATTTTGTACTCAAGTACGGCCCTATGAAGACGTTCATAACCGATATGGGTACAGAATTCAAGAACACACTAATTAACAACTTGTGCAAGTATATGAAGATAAATAATATACAATCAACAGCACATCACCACCAGACTTTAGGGACGGTAGAAAGAAGTCATCGAACTTTTAATGAATACATAAGATCATACATTTCGATTGACAAAGATGATTGGGACATATGGCTGAATTACTTCACCTATTGTTTCAACACTACGCCGTCGACAGTACATGAGTATTGTCCGTATGAACTCGTCTATGGCAGATTGCCAAGACAGTTCATAGAATTTAATAATTTAAGCAAAATAGATCCTATTTACAATATGGAAGATTACGCTGAGGAATTTAAGTATAGATTACAAATAGCTCAACATAGAGCCAAGTTATTAATAGAAAAAGAAAAACAAAAAAGAAAAATAGAATACGATAGAAACAGTAAGGAAATAGATTTTAAAATTGGTAGCTTCGTACTTCTAAAAAACGAAACGGGGCATAAGTTAGAATATAAATATACAGGACCTTACGAGGTAATAAGAATAGAAGATAGAAACAATATTAGGATTAAAAGTAATAGAAATAAAGAACAATTAGTTCACAAAGATAGGTTAAAAATTTTTAACGACTAAAATTTCAATTTAAAAAAAAAAACAACAATATATAAATTTAATTAAAAACGTATATTTACGAAAAAAAAATTTTTTTTATTGCATTTGCATTTAGAATGTTTTGAAAACAATTTTTACTAACACAATTTTTACAAAAGATAAATTACTTAAAAAAAAAAAACGGTCTGATCAACCAAAAAAAAAAAAAAAATTAATAATAAAAATATATATATATAGTACTATATATTAATAAATAGAAACAAACATTTAAATCAGAATAACTACGCAAATACTGCGTTATTCTTTTAAAAGGGGAGGTGTAGAATATTCAAATACCTACATTATCATGTTCTATGAATACCTAATGAACGAGCGCATATTGGCGACTCAATTCGCTCGTATTCGCATTCGCATTCGGACGGTTTTTTTGCTGTCAACTAATATTTGTTATTTTACCCTTCCTGCGCCTTGTTATTAAATAATTTTGTTTGCAAACTAACAATACCTGCGCTATACGTCGGAGTGTTTAGTCACAGTGTAATAATATTTAATAATTTACAATTAATTCTGTGTTTTAATATATCAACAATTTGCGAGGCCTAATTTTCTGTTTGTGAGAGCTTACAGTAAATTTGTGTTTTGTTTTGAACTGCTACAGCACATTGTTGGTATATCATTGCATATCGCGCTCTTTCCGATCTCGCGCACTTTCCGCTCTCGCGCTCTTTGTGCTGTGTTTTGTTGTTGGCCGTTTTGGCTATTCTTTTCTCTGCTTTCGTCGCGCCCGCGATTGTGATTTTGTGCTTGCTGTTTTTCTGTAAGTAGATATCAGCGTACTAATACCCTGTTATTAATACAAATTTTTTTTTATTCTTATTTCAATTTTTGGTTTCATTAAATTTTTATTTGCATCAAAAAACCTGCAGTATGTTTGTCTGCTATAATAAAAATACCGTGTACCAGCAAGCGCAAAAATGGGTTTCGTTTGCTGCTGGCTCTGTGACAATGTTTCACATGAAAAATGTGCTGGCTTCACCGGCCGTATAGTCGACCTAATTGGCTCAAAATCGGGTTTAAGATGGACATGTGAGTCATGCAGGGATGTTGAAAGGGATGTTGCGGGATTCATACGTCAGACGAAGCAAGGCTTTGGTGAACTATTCGCAGGTTTCAAAAAACTTGCGAATAGTTTCGCAACTTTGGACTCTGGGTTTAAGGGCATGAAGCTTTTAACTGAGTCTCCAAAGCGTAAAAAATCTAATACTCGTTTGTCCATTGGCCCTAACGAACTTGATGTCCCTGAACTGGTCAACAACTCGTCTGTTCCGAATAATTTAATGTCATTTACGTCTCCCCACCCCTCGACACTCGTCAGCGTCAATGATTGCCAACAATGACATTGTTCCCATGGATGTCATTTGTTCTGATCCCGTTTCAGTCTCGGTACGACATTAGGACCTTTATTCGGTCCAAAATTCAAGCATCATTAAAGGTGGAAAAATTTAACTTCTCATATGAACGGGAAATCGCATCATTCCAAATAAGTGTTCCTGCCGAGCATTTTAGTAAAGTTTGCTCAAAAGACTTCTGGCCGGAATACTTAATTATTAAAGAGTATGTAAATAAAAAGAAAAATCGGCCACCGATTTTACTTCCAAATGTTACCACTAATTCCTCTAAGCCTCAAACTCCATCTGATAGCTCAAAAACTAACTTCTCTCCTGCTTGGCTATCAAAATGTAAGAGGCCTTTGTAGTAAACTTAATAGTGTTTATTTAGATAGCTTAAATTTTCCTTTTTCATGTCATTGCCTTCACTGAAACTTGGTTAAGGCATGATATTTTGAATACTGAAATCTTTACTAACAAATTTTCTGTCTATAGACGTGATCGCATGCAGCGTCGTGGTGGTGGTATACTTATTGCTGTCGATGCTGATATCTCTTCTGAGCACGTAGATTTAGGTAGTGATTTAGATATCGAATTTGTAGCTGTAAAACTAAGTTATTGTAGTTTTAGTATCTTTATCACCTGCTCATATATACCTCCTGCCTCAGATAACTCTCTGTATTTATCCCATTTTTCTGTAATCAATAGTATTTCTGAAATGCTTTCTGATCGTGATTTCTTAATAGTTCTTGGAGATTTTAATATTTCTGGAATTTCGTGGCTTTCGTCATGTGAGTCCAACGTATTGAATCCTTCGTCAACTCATGTCTTTGTTGATAGCCTTTTTGATATAGCTTTGTCTCAAGCCAATTCTATACCAAATTGTCTAGGTAAAATGCTTGTTCTGATTTTTGTTTTGGATCCCAATACCTGCACGGTGTCCAGATTAAATCCTATTTCCTCACCTGAGGATCCCTACCACCCTACTCTGGAGGTGCTGATTGACTTACCAGTAAGTGTTTCGGTTGCAGGTGTTTTACCGGAGAAGCGAGTTCGTTGTTTTCGGAAGACAGATTTTAAAAAACTTTCTTTGCTTCTTTCACGTACTGACTGGTCCCAACTTTCTTCGTGTATTGACCTGGACAAGGCAGTTGAAATTTTTTATTCTACATTAAACTCTCTGTTTGATGCTTGTGTTCCCTTTGGTACTCCACAATTGTCTAATAGACCGTTATGGTTTACCAAAGAACTAACAAAGTTAAAGAATAAAAAATCAAAGCTTTATAAAAAATATAAGGAAACTGGCTCTCTCTTATATTAGACTTACGTTTCAGCGTGACCCGAAACGCTTCTATGACTTCGTTAATTCGAAGCGATAGACGTCAACACTTCCAACAACATTATTTTATGAAAAAAAGACAGCTTTTAATGATCGTGGCATTGCCGATCTGTTTGCTGATTTTTTCAAACGACCTATTCCACATCAACTTTTTATAGAGCCCAGTCTTATCCGTATCAAGTAAACCAAGCGAATTGCATTTTTGGTCCCTTACTTTCTGAAAGTTTACTCTTACGTGAACTTAAGTCATGTAAACCACTTTTTCTCCTGGCCCTGACGGTGTTCCTAGTTGCATGCTTAGGTTCTGTGCAGAGGGACTTTGTAAACCACTTTTAAAATTATTTGAATTATCTGTAGAGTTGTGCTCTTTCCCTAATCTTTGGAAAGAGTCTTACATTATTCCTCTCTTGAAAAATGGAAATAAATCCAACGTTCAAAACTATAGAGGTATCTCCAAGTTGTCTGCTATTCCCAAAGCATTTGAGAAACTAATAACTTCTCAACTGCAACACTGCTGTAAATCTATGATTTCACCCTACCAGCATGGATTTGTGAAATGTAGGTCTACTACCACTAACTTATTAGAATTCTCATCAATTGTTATTGAAGGGTTCCAATCAAAAATGCAAACGGATGTCATTTACACTGATTTCAGGTAGGCTTTTGATTCCGTCAACCATAGTCTCTTATTATACAAGCTCAATCTTCTTGGATTTCCACAGAACTTAATTTTGTGGATATTTTCATATCTTTCATTTAGAATTCAAAGAGTATTTTGCAAGGGCTCTGTGTCCAAGACTGTCCAAGTCACTTCCGGCGTACCCCAAGGAAGTCATTTAGGCCCATTGCTGTTCACATTATTTATAAATGATCTACCGTCCGTTATATCATACTCTCGCATACTTATGTATGCAGATGATGTTAAGATTTGTCTGACTTTTAATGATCCCATATATAGCCGCAGATTGCAATCTGACCTTGATTGTTTTCAATCGTGGTGTGCTATAAATTTATTAAATCTTAATTGCAATAAATGTAAACTTATGACATTTTTTAGGGATATTCTCCATTTAAATAATTATCATCTTAATGATACTCCACTTGAGCGAATAGAGTCAGTAACTGATTTAGGTATCCTTCTTGATTCAAAATTAAAGTTTGATAAGCATATTTTGGCTGCTTCTAATAGAGCCATGGGTGTCCTTGGATTTATTAAACGTTGGTCAAAAAAATTTAACGATCCCTACATTACTAAACACTTGTACATCTCACTGGTTCGTCCTATTCTTGAGTATGGATCTAATATCTGGTTCCAGTATAGGGTTCATCAAGATAGGCTTGAATCAGTGCAGAAACAATTTCTTCTTTTTGCTCTTCGTAGTCTTAGCTGGAATCCCACAATTAGATTGCCTTCGTATCGTAGTAGACTTTTATTACTAAACCTTCCTTCTCTTTCTGACCGTAGAACTATGCTAGGTGTAGTGTTTCTACATAGACTAATCATTGGCGAAATTGACTCATTGCAGTTGACAAGTCAGATTAGCTTTGCCGTTCCGGTCAGAACGACTAGAAATTTTCTTCCCCTCTCACTTTCCCGTTGTAGTACTAACTATGCCAGTCACAATCCTTTCCGTATTTTATGTGTAAATTATAATAACTTTTCTAGTCTATTTAATAATACTAACACTACCTTAGAAATTAAAACATTACTCCTAGATACATTAGCTCGTATTTAAGAATAGTTCTAATTATTATTATTAGTAGTAATAGTATTATTATTATTATTTTATTCTTTTTGTTAATACAATTTGGTTGTTTTGTCTGTGTTAATTGTTCGCGACCTCCGTTCCCGCACGTTATGCGGTTGCCCCTTGGTCGGATGGGCGGGTGGTCGTGTCTGCCTAGGTCCGCGCGTTAACAAGCCCGAGCTTGGTGTCGCTGGGCCACTTGATCGTACTGCCGTTAGTACGTCAACGTCCAAGAAAACGTCCAAGATGTACATGTACATAAATACATGTGCATCATTACATAAAGAACAATGAGCGCAATATAAGCGACTCATAGCATGGGTAACAATGTACATATATATATTGTACATATATACATTGAGGTGCCTTCTGCACAACTCATGCCCTAAATCGATTAATGTGAATATATACACATAAGCGCAACAACATTGTCGTTGCATAAATATACAACGGCAATGTTGCAAATAAAGTAACTTGAGGCTGCGCTTCAAGTCTTCCGCTTGAAGGCAGCGTACATACGGATGTACATGCATGCATACCTACAGTTATGCTGACCGCGCGTTTCCCAATGCAGCGCTAGCCCACTTATGAATATATACACATATTCATACTTGAACATTCCCCTTAGTACATAAGTACATAATTACAAACATAAGTGTTAGATATAAGAATCAGAGCTTGCACGCTCACAGTTTTGAACTTTAATAAAACATTCGGAAAAAGACAATCAATCGGCACAGATGTGCCTTCGCTCCTACATCCATCGTTGGGGGAAACATAACAAATCCATCAGAAATAAAGTTTTTTCTAATATTGCGGTTGCATGTCTTGCAAAAAGTTAGAAAACTGTCAGATGAAATGTACTGACTTCCATTATCTAAAATTTCCGCACTAAATTCACAATTATCTATTATGAAAGAATGTGGTATCCTAGCTATCTGATGGGGAAACCACAGGCCTTTACATGAAAGGCAAATTTTATTTGGCCCTAATTTAACTAATCTATTAAAATTCTCCATTAGTGATTCTAAGATTGTGGGACGTGGCAAACTATCTACATCCTGCAAGATATTCGCACGCTCATCTCTGTTATGGTCAGCATTTCAAAGGTTTTCTAATTGCCTATTTTCACTATTTTTCCTATACTGACTAACTCGCTGACTAATCCTTCTCAAGGCATCAAATGCCGCTTGTCTAGCTAATAACCGGGCACTTCGCCGTGCCGCAGTGTTCCTAACTTGTTCGACTATCCTGCGAGTAATATTATTCCTAACCTGAGATCTATTAACTCTTTCTAATTCTCGTTCTAATACTCGGCGCTCAACCTCTGTCCTGTGCATACATGTACTGTGCATCCCGTCTGCGTCTGCGTAACGTATCGTTGTCCTGCTCAGTTCGCCTAAATTGTGCGTCCGTTAGTCTTTGTCTTCTATGCTCTGAATTACCCGTCTGCTCACTGACCCTGACTTCTATATTCTGTCTACGGTTTGCCCTACGCGATGTGTCAGGCTGCTGCTCAGAGAGTCTAAAATCTGCGTCAGTACGTCGTTGTCTTCTAAGCTCTGAGTTACCCGTCTACTCTATTGCCCTGACATCTATATTCTGTCTACGGCTTGATCTTCGTAATGTATCAGCCTGCTGTTCAGGCTGCCTAAAACTAATGTCAGTTCGTCGCTGTCTTCTAAGTTCTGAGTTTCCTATTTGTTCGTTCGTTCTGTAGTCTATAGCCTGCCTACGAGCTGATCTCCGTAAAGTGTCAGCCTCCTGTTCTGGCTGCCGAAAATCTGTGTCCCTCCTACGGTTCCTTCTGCGCAAAGTATTTACCTCCTGCTCCGGTAACCTATACTCTGGATCTGTCCGTCTCTCGCTCCCTATTTACCGTATTATCTATTTGCTCAAATTGTCTTATTCGCCTAGAGCGCCTTCTGATTGAGCGCCGCTGAGTATTTCGAACCTGCTCTTGTTCCCTATATTCTTGGTCTGCTCTACGATCTCTCTGTGAATTTATATTATTAATGTTTTGCTCCTGCATATATTCAACATTTTCCCTATTTATTCTGTTTCTCAATTGTCTTGAACGAGACCTTTGAGAAGCAGATTGGCGACGAAGTCGAGGCATATTTAAATGTTGTAAAAATATATATTTATAAATATAACAATTAAAATAAATAATATAAAAAATTAAACAATACGTAAATTTAAAATAAATAAATTAAATTAAAATAAATTAAATTAAAATAAATTAAATTAAAAAGTAAATAGTTATTTATTTAAAGACTTAAATAAAGCTGTTTACATATGTAAATATTGTTGTCCAATCTTTAAATATGCATACACGCTTTACTACAAAAACAACAACAAACTACAGTCTGTGTATGTTTGTATGCATGCATATACAAACATACATACGCCTAAGCCAATGGGAATTAATAAATATCAATAGTCACCACTGCAAATATTCGTCGTCTTACAAAAATGTACTTATGCACATACATATGCACAAATGCACATATGTATGTACATACGTACGCAAGACCTGGCACACGCGACACACGCGACACTATTTATCCAAATAATTATATCAACAAAATCGAATTTTTGTGCTTTCACCGGCACTAACACAAAATTCACTTTTAAATCTAATTAATAAATTTCGCAACTAAAATTGCGTTTCACAAAAGTAATTTTTAATATTTTACTTTACAATACACTCCGCACAAGTCACTCGCTTAATCGCGCCAAACGAATAGAGAAGCATAAGAAGCAGAAAAGCAACTCTCTGTATTCACTTTTGACACTATTCCTTTTTGGCGCGTGCCAAATCTAATGCAAGTCGATCTATCCTTCCCACTCTCACAATTTTGTCCGTTAGCGCTTTCTGTGCATTCTCACACACAGTGTAAAGCCAATAGCAAAAATACCAGCGAAAAAAAAAACAAATCGCAAATAATGAGGAAAAGACAAACAAAAGAGGAAAAAAACTTGTTGAAACAATGATATTAATAGAAAAAGAACTATCATCTGCGGTAGGTTGAACCCGGGTCCACCGATCAAGAGTGCAGCGCACAACCCACTGCACCACTATCTCTTTTCTTTAACATTAACATAATTTGATTAAAGTAATGCTATTCATATTATTTGCCATTTCTATGAATTGATCGTTTGTGGATAAGAGAGGAGGTGCATTCCAGAATAATGGAAATTGGAAGAGAGCTGAAAACTATGTATGTGTGTATACATGAAATGCAAACATATACAAATGTACGTAAATATTGTGTGCATTGGCGCGATAGAGATGCTAGCTTAATATAATATTACATATATATATATATATATACATATATGTATATTGTATATATAAATGTATATAATAATATGTATATTGTATATATAAATATATATATAAAATAAAAAAAAAAAAAATCAAATTGCAAGAAAATATGTACACTTGAACTGAGGATCTATTGTATGTGAGACAAAGACTTTCGTAGCGAGCCACCTTATTTGTTCTTCTAACGTTTTATTGCCATATAAATAGCAATACCATTTGCAATATTTCATTTACAAATTTATAATATGTTTCGATAACGGCTAAAAATAAAGCAAACATAAGAGGAAAACACTCGTTAAAAGAATGACTTGAAAAAAAGCCTTTTCTCCTGTGGGTTGAACTTGGGTCCACCGAACCACAGTCTAGCACCCAATTCACACGACCACTCAACGAATTAGTGTCTATCAGCATAATTCTATTAAAGTAAGGCAATTCAAATTATTGTTTGCCTTTTCTGTAAATTTATCGTTTGTGGATAAGAGGAGAATAGAAGAAACTGACAAAGCTGAAAACGTGCGTATATGAGGTGCAAAAATAACATATGTTTTGTATGTATACGTATATATGTATATATTGTGTGCTTTGTTGCGACACACATTTTATGCAATACTAAAGAGATGCAATCGAATTTCTGCCAATCAGATTTGGCTACAGTTACTGATATTGTCATATATATACATATGCATATGTGCATGCACATGCATGTATGTGTGTATGTATGTCAATAAGGGAGATACAAACACAATCAGGGCAGCCGCACTGGATTTTAACCCAATAAAATATTTTATTTAATATCTTCCATGTTTATTATCCGATCGTAAACAAATTTTCAGAGATTATTAAGATGTTGACTATTGTTATGCATACCAAAAATGAACATTCTAGATTTACAATTTCGCTTGCAATCCGTTTTTTTCGATTTGCGGGGGCGGAAGTGGGCGTGGTAAAAATCTAAAACAAACTTGATCTGCGTGCTATCCCAAAAATTTGTTGGTCTAGCTCTTATAGTCTCTGAGATCTAGGTGTTCATACGGACGGACGGACAGACGGACATGGCTATATCGTCTCGGCTGTTGACGCTGATCAAGAATATATATACTTTATGGGGTCGGAGATGCTTCCTTCTGCCTGTTACATACATTTTCGGTCGGCACAAGCCATAATACCCTTCTACCCTTTGGGTAGGCGGGTATAAAAATTACGTACAAACTATTCAAGGAATTCAAACAAAGTGGTGAATTTACCTTTTTCTTATTTAAATTCCACGCATTTTTTGACGGAATCATCGGTATAGACCTTTTAACGTTTTTAAATGCAAAAATTGATTTCGAAAATTTAATCTTAGTAACCCCCAATACAAAAATCGAGATACTTCAAAGAAAAATGAGATCAGAACCCCAATAAAACTAGATGCAAGGACAAGAACTTTAGTAGAAATACCAGTAACAGAAAGGGAAGGAGAAATATATATAAACGAAATAGTAATACAGGAGGGAATATATATTAGCGAGGGAATTTACAGAACAAATAATTACACAGCCAAAGTAGAAATAATAAACGAAACCGATCAAGACAGAATGATAAATGCTAATTACTCGATACAGGTAGATGTATACAATGCAGAGAGTTTTACGAAATAGACACGACAAAACATACAAATATTGAAAACAATAACAATAGAGTTAAACTCAACATAAGAACAGAACACCTTAACAAAGAAGAAAAAGCTAAAATTTTGGAAATTTGTAAACAATATAGAACACTATTATATAACGACGGGGACCAATTGTCAGTAACAGAAGGAACAAAGCATGATATTAGATTATCAGACGAACAACCCATATTCGTAAGACCATTTAGGTATTCTATAAAGGAAAACGCAGAGATCAAGAAGCAAGTTTCCGAGTTATTAGATCAAGGTATAATCAGAAATAGTCGCTCACCATGGAGTGCACCCGTTTGGTTGGTACCCAAGAAAAGCGACGCCTCTGGACAAAGAAAATGGAGGTTAGTCGTAGATTTCAGAAAATTGAATGAAAAAACCATCAAGGACAAATACCCATTACCATTAATTGACGAAGTACTGGATTCCCTGGGAAAAGCAAAATATTTCTCTACGTTAGACTTAAAAGCGGATATCATCAAATCGAAATGAACCCAAAAGACAGAGAAAACAGCTTTCACGGCAGTAGGCGGGCATTTCGAATTCTTGAGAATGCCATTCGGGTTAACAAATGCCCCCCGCAACATTCCAGAGGTTCATTAACAACTTGTTAGGAGATATAGTAGGAAAATGTTGTTTAGTGTATATGGATGACATAGTAATATATTCAGCTTCGCTCCAGCAACACATTCAAGATTTAAAGGTCGTATTCAAAAAACTCAAAATGTCTAATTTAAAAATACAATAAGATAAGTCAGAGTTCTTACGAAAAGAGATAGACTTTTTGGGACATATCGTTACGCCAGAAGGCATAAAACCGAACCCCAAAAAGATGGAAGCCGTAAAGAAATTTCCATTACCCACGACAAGAACACACATAAAATCTTTTATCGGACTCCTGAGTTACTATAGAAAATTTATTAAGGACTTAGCTAAAATAACAAAACCACTGACGAAACAACTGAAAGGAAAGAAACACGTCGAGATTTCAGAGGACTATAGAAACGCATTTGAACATGCAAAAACATTGCTTTGCAACGACCCATTCTTAATCTATCCGAATTACGAACAACCATTCCTTTTAACTACTGATGCAAGCAATTATGCACTAGTAGCAGTATTATCACAAGGACAAGTGGGAAAGGACAGACCAGTAGCGTACGCTGGTAGAACATTAAACGATACGCAAACCAACTATTCAGCGTCTGAAAAGGAAATGCTAGCAATAGTATGGGCCGTCAAACACTTTAGGCACGATATACGATATACACAGATCATCAGCCACTCATCTACATTAACAACAGCAAAAACAACCCAAAGTTAATAAGATGGCGATTACAGTTAGCCGAGTATGAGTACGACATCGTATATAAAAAAGGAAAGTTTAACACGAATGCTGACGCATTAAGTAGAATGCAACCGGAAATATTCATGGCAGATATAGAATCGACAAGAGCAACAAATGGAGAAACAACACAAAGTGCAGAGGACACAGGCAATATACAAACCACGGAAAAACCTAAGAATGATTTTAAAACTCAAGTAGTATTGAAGGTAGGAGAAGGAACAAATAGAATGGTAGAGAACCCATTTAAGTCAAAAACTCGGGCAACGTTTACAGACAAAGAATTCACTGAGGACAAAATTATTAGGATTTTAAAAGAAACATTGAAACCTGGACGAACCACAGCGGTGATGGCGAATAACGACATTTTTAACAAAATACAAGAAACGTACAAAACTTATTTTTCTGGACAAAAATACACAATCA
Source organism: Drosophila pruinosa (assembly GCA_018150935.1). Classification (NCBI taxonomy): domain Eukaryota; kingdom Metazoa; phylum Arthropoda; class Insecta; order Diptera; family Drosophilidae; genus Drosophila; species Drosophila pruinosa. The sequence goes on from JAECWR010000266.1 coordinate 118,216, forward strand.
TAAGAGCAACTATATTACTTAATGAAATTTACGAACAGAAAGACAAAGAGACGCTAATAATCCAAGACCATAGAAATAACAATCACAGGGGAATAGACGAAACGACGTTACATTTGAAAAGACATCACTACTTCCCATGCATGAAACAGACTATATCCAGAATAATTAACGATTGCGACATATGTCACACAATGAAATATGATCGCAACCCACAAAAAATTAAAATTTCAGCTACCATAAATCCCAGCATTACCGTTACATATTGTTCACATCGATCTGTATTTTATCAACAATAAAACCATGCTAACAATTACAGACAAATTTTCCAAATTTGCTGCCGCATATACCGTTTCAAGTAGGGATTCGATTAATATCACAAATCAGATTAAAACTTTTATTTGTAATTTCGGGACACACAGGAAAATCATCTGTGACCAAGGTGCGGAGTTTAACTCTGTGCTCTTCAAAGACTTCTGTAAGCAATTTAACATTGACTTACATTTCACATCATTCCAACAATCGAGTAGCAACTCCACAGTAGAACGGTTGCACTCAACGCTTACAGAAATCTATAGGATTATTTATAAAGTCAGGAAAGATCAGAAGTTAGAGTGCGAACATGACGAAATTATGGCAGAAACGTTAATAACATACAACAACGCCATACATTCCGCGACAAAATTAACGCCATACGAATTATTCACAGGAAAGACACACATTTTTAATAGAACGATCGAATATTCAGACGAACATGATTATTTACAAAAAACTTAACGAATTTAAAACAAAATTATACACCCAGGTACAGACAGAAATGGCAGCAAAGGCCGAAGAAAGAATACAGAAGCTGAATGGAACAAGAACAGACCCAATAACGTTAACAGCAGAAGACATAGTATTTAGAAAAGAGAACCGAAGAAATAAGATAACACCAAGATTTTCAAAACACATAGTTAGAGCAGATCACGGAATAACTTTTGAATCAAAGAAAGGACAAAAAATCCATAAAGAAAAATAAAAAATAAAATTAAAGATAGGCAAGCAGTATAGTAAGTTGAAACAAAAGATAATAATAATTACAAGCAAATAAACATGAACAAATAGCTATAAGTCACACACTCATTGTACTAAATTTTCATTTTCGAAAACAGAACACACAATACGATTATATCACATATATATGTATATATATAACGACTAGTATATAAGGATTACTATTCTAATGTTAATAATAATAATTATACTTAGTATGAACACATTATTATAAGTACACTAGCTACACCGAAATTCGTTCCGCCATGCGTTCCATCTCTCTGGCTGTCACTTCATTCTAAGAGGGGAGGAGTTACCACATCGGGTGTACCCCTCTCGACTCTGGACAGCAGCAACACTAATTACAGCGGATTTGGCATTCAACGTCACAGAGAGGCATGTTTCGCGGAAACACGGAGAAGAACGGCAACATTCACACACAAAACACTCACATACACACAAATCACACACATCACACACACAAACACACACACATATATATATAAGAGCTGTCTGTGAACAGCATACAAACTAATAAGCATACATGTCAATAAACAGTCTAATTGTGAAGTTCAACGAGAGTAGATGTGTTCTCATTGAATAGTTTTAAAAACGAGGGTTTATATACCTAAATTAAGAAAACATTGTTACCCTCCAAGCCACGGTTGGTAACTCACGCAAATCAAGTATGTTTTTGATTTTGGCCACGCCCCCTTCCTCTCCCGTAAATCTAATAAAACCGAATTACAGGCGTCATTTTAATCCTAGAATGTTCAATTTTGGTACGCACAATACCAATCACCATCTTAATGATCTCTGCGAATTTGGTTACAATCGGATAAAAAACACAGAAGTTATTAAGAAATTACTTTTATAAGGCGTTACCACGTGCAGCTGCACCTAGTTAATTGCTATGACACCCCGTGACATAATAATGGTGGTCAATAAACCAACTAAAGTGCAGCCAAGCTAATACTTTCGAGCGAAGAAAATTTTGGTATATTATTTTGGTATAATTATACCCGCCTACTCAAAGGGTAGAAGGGTATTATGGCTTTGTGCCGACCGAAAATGTATGTGACAGGCAGAATGAAGCATCTCCGACCCCATAAAGTATATATATTCTTGATCAGCGTCAACAGCCGAGACGATATAGCCATGTCCGTCGTTTGGAGCAACCAAATTTACGGAATAGTGTGTGTAAGTATTGCACGCAGATCAAGTTTGTTCTTGATTTTGACCACGCCCCCTTTCCGCCCCCGTAAATCTAATAAAAACGAATTACAGGCGACATTTTAATCCTAGAATGTTCAATTTTGGTACGCACAATACCAATCACCATCTTAATGATCTATGCGAAGTTGGTTACAATCGAATAAAAAACACAGAAGTTATTAAAAGTTACTTTTATAAGGCGTTACCACGTGCAGCTGCACATAGTTAATTGCTATGACACTCCGTGACATAATAATGGTGGTCAATAAACGAACTAAAGTGCCGCCAAGCTAATAATTTCGAACAAAGAAAATGTTGGTATATTATTTTGGTATAAATATACCCGCCTGACCAAAGGGAATAGTGTATGTAATTATTGCACGCAAATCAAGTTTGTTTTTGATTTTTGTCCACGCCCCTTCCGCCCCCGTAAATCTAATAAAACCGAATTACAGGCGTCATTTTAATCCTAGAATATTCAATTTTGGTACGCACAATACCAATCACCATTTTAATGATCTAAGCGAAGTTGGTTACAATCGGATAAAAAACACCGAATTTACTAAGAAATTACTTTTATAAGGCGTTACCACGTGCAGCTGCACCTAGTTAATTGCTATGACACTCCGTGACATAATAATGGTGTTCAATAAGACAACTAAAGTGTCGCCAAGCTAATAATTTCGAACAAAGAAAATTTTGGGGTATTATTTTGGTATAATTATAATTTGGTTACAATCGGATAAAAAACACAGAAGTTATTAAGAAATTACTTTTATAAGGCGTTACCACGTGCAGCTACACCTAGTTAATTGCTATGACACCCCGTGATATAATAATGGTGGTCAATAAACCAACTAAAGTGCCGCCAAGCTAATAATTTCGAACGAAGAAAATTTTTGTATATTATTTTGGTATAATTATACCCGCCTGCCCAAAGGGAATAGTGTATGTAATTATTGCATGCAGATCAAGTTTGTTTTTGATTTTGGTCACGCCCCCTTCCGCTCCCGTAAATCTAATAAAACCGAATTACGGGCGTCATTTTAATCATAGAATGTTCAATTTTGGTACGCACAATACCCATCACCATCTTAATGATCTAAGCGAAGTTGATTACAATCGGATAAAAAACACCGAAGTTATTAAGAAATTACTTTTATAAGGCGTTACCACGTGCAGCTGCACCTAGTTAATTGCTATGACACTCCGTGACATAATAATGGTGGTCAATAAGCCAACTAAAGTGTCGCCAAGCTAATAATTTCGAACAAAGAAAATTTGGGTATATTATTTTGGTATAATTATACCCGCCTACCCAAAGGGTAGAAGGGTATTATGGCTTTGTGCCGACCGAAAATGTATGTGACAGGCAGAATGAAGCATCTCCGACCCCATAAAGTATATATGTATATTCTTGATCAGCGTCAACAGCCGAGACGATATAGCCATGTCCGTCGTTTGGAGCAACCAAATTTTCGGAATAGTGTGTGTAATTATTGCACGCAGATCAAGTTTGTTTTTAATTTTGACCATGCCCCCTTCCGCCCCCGCAAATCTAATAAAAACGAATTACAGGCGTCATTTAATCCAAGAATGTTCAATTTTGGTACGCACAATACCCATCACCATCTTAATGATCTAAGCGAAGTTGATTACAATCGGATAAAAAACACCGAAGTTACTAAGAAATTACTTTTATAAGGCGTTACCACGTGCAGCTGCACCTAGTTAATTGCTATGACACTCCGTGACATAATAATGGTGGTCAATAAGCCAACTAAAGTGCCGCCAAGCTAATAATTGCGAACAAAGATAATTTTGGTATATTATTTTGGTATAATTATACCCGGCTACCCAAAGGGTAGAAGGGTATTATGGCTTTGTGCCGACCGAAAATGTATGTGACAGGCAGAATGAAGCATCTTCGACCCCATAAAGTATATATATTCTTGATCAGCGTTAACAGCCGAGACGATGTAGCCATGTTCGTCGTTTGGAGCAATCAAATTTTCGGAATAGTGTGTGTAATTATTGCACGCAGATCTAGTTTGTTTTTGATTTTGGCCACGCCCCCTTCTGCCCCCGTAAATCTAATAAAACTGAATTACAGGCGTCATTTTAATCCTAGAATGCTCAATTTTGGTACGCACAATAATAATCACCATCTTAATGATCTCTGCGAATTTGGTTACAATCGGATAAAAAACACCGAATTTATTAAGAAATTACTTTTATAAGGCGTTACCACTTGCAACTGCTAGTGCTGTCTAGATAGTTGCTATGACACTCCACGGCATAATAATTGTGTTCAATAAACCAACTAAAGTGCCGGCAAGCTTAATATTTCGTACACGGAAAATTTTGATTGTATTATTTTGGAATTTTTAGTATATTTTATAATACTAAAATCAATAAACCAACTAAACTAATTATACCCGCCTGCCCAAAGGGAATAGTGTATGTAATTATTGCATGCAGATCAAGTTTGTTTTTGATTTTGGCCACGCCCCTTCCCCCACGTAAATCTAATAAAACCGAATTACAGGCGTCATTTAAATCCTAGAATATTCAATTTTGGTATGCACAATACCAAGCACAATCTTAATGATCTCTGCGAATTTGGTTACAATCGGATAAAAAACACAGAAGTTATTAAGAAATTACTTTTATAAGGCGTTACCACGTGCAGCAGCACCTAGTTAATTGCTATGACACTCCGTGACATAATAATGGTGATCAATAAGCCAACTAAAGTGCCGCCAAGCTAATAACTGCGAACAAAGAAAAGTTTGGTATATTATTTTGGTATAGTTATACCCGCCTACCCAAAGGGTAGAAGGGTATTATGGCTTTGTGCCGACCGAAAATGTATGTGACAGGCAGAATGAAGCATCTCCGACCCCATAAAGTATATATATTCTTAGTCAGCGTCAACAGCCGAGACGATATAGCCATGTCCGTCGTTTGGAGCAACCAAATTTTCGGAATAGTGTGTGTAATTATTGCACGCAGATCAAGTTTGTTCTTGACTTTGACCACGCCCCCTTCCGCCCCGTAAATCTAATAAAATCGAATTACAGGCGTCATTTTAATCCTAGAATGTTCAATTTTGGTACGCACAATAATAATCACCATCTTAATGATCTCTGCGAATTTGGTTACAATCGGATAAAAAACACAGAAGTTATTAAAAAGTTACTTTTATAAGGCGTTACCACGTGCAGCTGCACATAGTTAATTGCTATGACACTCCGTGACATAATAATGGTGGTCAATAAACGAACTAAAGTGCCGCCAAGCTAATAATTTCGAACAAAGAAAATGTTGGTATATTATTTTGGTATAAATATACCCGCCTGACCAAAGGGAATAGTGTATGTAATTATTGCACGCAAATCAAGTTTGTTTTTGATTTTGTCCACGCCCCCTTCCGCCCCCGTAAATCTAATAAAACCGAATTACAGGCGTCATTTTAATCCTAGAATATTCAATTTTGGTACGCACAATACCAATCACCATTTTAATGATCTAAGCGAAGTTGGTTACAATCGGATAAAAAACACCGAATTTACTAAGAAATTACTTTTATAAGGCGTTACCACGTGCAGCTGCACCTAGTTAATTGCTATGACACTCCGTGACATAATAATGGTGTTCAATAAGACAACTAAAGTGTCGCCAAGCTAATAATTTCGAACAAAGAAAATTTTGGGGTATTATTTTGGTATAATTATAATTTGGTTACAATCGGATAAAAAACACAGAAGTTATTAAGAAATTACTTTTATAAGGCGTTACCACGTGCAGCTACACCTAGTTAATTGCTATGACACCCCGTGATATAATAATGGTGGTCAATAAACCAACTAAAGTGCCGCCAAGCTAATAATTTCGAACGAAGAAAAATTTTTGTATATTATTTTGGTATAATTATACCCGCCTGCCCAAAGGGAATAGTGTATGTAATTATTGCATGCAGATCAAGTTTGTTTTTGATTTTGGTCACGCCCCCTTCCGCTCCCGTAAATCTAATAAAACCGAATTACGGGCGTCATTTTAATCATAGAATGTTCAATTTTGGTACGCACAATACCCATCACCATCTTAATGATCTAAGCGAAGTTGATTACAATCGGATAAAAAACACCGAAGTTATTAAGAAATTACTTTTTATAAGGCGTTACCACGTGCAGCTGCACCTAGTTAATTGCTATGACACTCCGTGACATAATAATGGTGGTCAATAAGCCAACTAAAGTGTCGCCAAGCTAATAATTTCGAACAAAGAAAATTTGGGTATATTATTTTGGTATAATTATACCCGCCTACCCAAAGGGTAGAAGGGTATTATGGCTTTGTGCCGACCGAAAATGTATGTGACAGGCAGAATGAAGCATCTCCGACCCCATAAAGTATATATGTATATTCTTGATCAGCGTCAACAGCCGAGACGATATAGCCATGTCCGTCGTTTGGAGCAACCAAATTTTCGGAATAGTGTGTGTAATTATTGCACGCAGATCAAGTTTGTTTTTAATTTTGACCATGCCCCCTTCCGCCCCCGCAAATCTAATAAAAACGAATTACAGGCGTCATTTTAATCCAAGAATGTTCAATTTTGGTACGCACAATACCCATCACCATCTTAATGATCTAAGCGAAGTTGATTACAATCGGATAAAAAACACCGAAGTTACTAAGAAATTACTTTTATAAGGCGTTACCACGTGCAGCTGCACCTAGTTAATTGCTATGACACTCCGTGACATAATAATGGTGGTCAATAAGCCAACTAAAGTGCCGCCAAGCTAATAATTGCGAACAAAGATAATTTTGGTATATTATTTTGGTATAATTATACCCGGCTACCCAAAGGGTAGAAGGGTATTATGGCTTTGTGCCGACCGAAATGTATGTGACAGGCAGAATGAAGCATCTTCGACCCCATAAAGTATATATATTCTTGATCAGCGTTAACAGCCGAGACGATGTAGCCATGTTCGTCGTTTGGAGCAATCAAATTTTCGGAATAGTGTGTAATTATTGCACGCAGATCTAGTTTGTTTTTGATTTTGGCCACGCCCCCTTCTGCCCCCGTAAATCTAATAAAACTGAATTACAGGCGTCATTTTAATCCTAGAATGCTCAATTTTGGTACGCACAATAATAATCACCATCTTAATGATCTCTGCGAATTTGGTTACAATCGGATAAAAAACACCGAATTTATTAAGAAATTACTTTTATAAGGCGTTACCACTTGCAACTGCTAGTGCTGTCTAGATAGTTGCTATGACACTCCACGGCATAATAATTGTGTTCAATAAACCAACTAAAGTGCCGGCAAGCTTAATATTTCGTACACGGAAAATTTTGATTGTATTATTTTGGAATTTTTAGTATATTTTATAATACTAAAATCAATAAACCAACTAAACTAATTATACCCGCCTGCCCAAAGGGAATAGTGTATGTAATTATTGCATGCAGATCAAGTTTGTTTTTGATTTTGGCCACGCCCCCTTCCCCCCCACGTAAATCTAATAAAACCGAATTACAGGCGTCATTTAAATCCTAGAATATTCAATTTTGGTATGCACAATACCAAGCACAATCTTAATGATCTCTGCGAATTTGGTTACAATCGGATAAAAAACACAGAAGTTATTAAGAAATTACTTTTATAAGGCGTTACCACGTGCAGCTGCACCTAGTTAATTGCTATGACACTCCGTGACATAATAATGGTGATCAATAAGCCAACTAAAGTGCCGCCAAGCTAATAACTGCGAACAAAGAAAAGTTTGGTATATTATTTTGGTATAGTTATACCCGCCTACCCAAAGGGTAGAAGGGTATTATGGCTTTGTGCCGACCGAAAATGTATGTGACAGGCAGAATGAAGCATCTCCGACCCCATAAAGTATATATATTCTTAGTCAGCGTCAACAGCCGAGACGATATAGCCATGTCCGTCGTTTGGAGCAACCAAATTTTCGGAATAGTGTGTGTAATTATTGCACGCAGATCAAGTTTGTTCTTGACTTTGACCACGCCCCCTTCCGCCCCGTAAATCTAATAAAATCGAATTACAGGCGTCATTTTAATCCTAGAATGTTCAATTTTGGTACGCACAATAATAATCACCATCTTAATGATCTCTGCGAATTTGGTTACAATCGGATAAAAAACACAGAAGTTATTAAGAAATTACTTTTATAAGGAGTTACCATGTGCAGCTGCACCTAGTAAATTGCTATGACACCCCGTGACATAATAATGGTGGTCAATAACCCAACTAAAGTGCCGCCAAGCTAATAACTGCGAACAAAGAAAAGTTTGGTATATTATTTTGGTATAGTTATACCCGCCTACCCAAAGGGTAGAAGGGTATTATGGCTTTGTGCCGACCGAAAATGTATGTGACAGGCAGAATGAAGCATCGCCGACCCCATAAAGTATATATATTCTTAGTCAGCGTCAACAGCCGAGACGATATAGCCATGTCCGTCGTTTGGAGCAACCAAATTTTCGGAATAGTGTGTGTAATTATTGCACGCAGATCAAGTTTGTACTTGACCATGCCCCCTTCCGCCCCGTAAATCTAATAAAACCGAATTACAGGCGTCATTTCAATCCTAGAATGTTCAATTTTGGTACGCACAATAATAATCACCATCTTACTGATCTATTCGAAGTTGGTTACAATCCGATAAAAAACACAGAAGTTATTAAGAAGTTACTTTTATAAGGCGTTACCACGTGCAGCTGCACATGGTCATTTTAATCCTAGAATATTCAATTTTGGTACGCACAATACCAATCACCATCTCAATCGGATAAAAAACACAGAAGTTATTAAGAAGTTACTTTTATAAGGCGTTACCACGTGCAGCTGCACCTAGTTAATTGCTATGACACTCCGTGACATAATAATGGTGGTCAATAACCCAACTAAATTGCCGCCAAGCTAATAATTTCGAACAAAGAAAATGTTGGTATATTATTTTGGTATAATTATACCCGCCTACCCAAAGGGTAGAAGGATATTATGGCTTTGTGCCGACCCAAAATGTATGTGACAGGCAGAATGAAGCATCTCCGACCCCATAAAGTATATATATTCTTGATCAGCGTCAACAGCCGAGACGATATAGCCATGTCCGTCGTTTGGAGCAAGCAAATTTTCGGAGTAGTGTGTGTAATTATTGCACGCAGATCAAGTTTGTTATTGATTTTGACCACGACCCCTTCCGCCCCCGTAAATCTAATAAAACCGAATTACGGGCGTCATTTTAATCCTAGAATGTTCAATTTTGGTACGCACAAAACCAATCACCATCTTAATGATCTATGCGAAGTTGGTTACAATCGGATAAAAAACACAGAAGTTATTAGGAAGTTACTTTTTATAAGGCGTTACCACGTGCAGCTGCACCTAGTTAAATGCTATGACCTCCGTGACATAATAATGGTGGTCAATAAACCAACTAAAGTGCCGCCAAGCTAATAATTTCGAACAAAGAAAATTTTGGTATATTATTTTGGTATAATTATACCCGCCTGCCCAAAGGGAATAGTGTATGTAATTATTGCACGCAGATCAAGTTTGTTTTTGATTTTCTCCACGCCCCCTTCAGCCCCGGAAATCTAATAAAACTGAATTACAGGCGTCATTTTATTCCTAGAATGTTCAACTTTGGTACGCACAATAATAATCACCATCTTAATGATCTCTGCGAATTTGGTTACAATCGGATAAAAAACACAGAAGTTATTAAGAAATTACTTTTATAAGGAGTTACCACGTGCAGCTGCACCTAGTAAATTGCTATGACACCCCGTGACATAATAATGGTGGTCAATAAACCAACTAAAGTGCCGCCAAGCTAATAATTTCGAACAAAGAAAATTTTGGTATATTATTTTTGGTATAGTTATAGCCGCCTACCCAAAGGGTAGAAGGGTATTATGGCTTTGTGCCGACCGAAAATGTATGTGACAGGCAGAATGAAGCATCTCCGACCCCATAAAGTATATATGTCGGAGATAAATTTTCATTTTCGTCGTTCATGATTATTAACTTCTTTTACTGTCGCGCAGCGAGTCGCAATGCTAACACTTCTGTTCTTTTCGGAGGCCGATTCGAACTGTCCTCTTTTCTTCTTGTTTCTTCTTCCCTCCTCACCTCGCATTGCGCCACGCTCAGCAGGGATTTTCGCTCTCCTTCCCCACAGCGCTCTTATACAGAGACTCTCATACACACGCTCTCTTCAATAAAGCGCTCTCTCTCTTTTCATTCCTTTTTATCCTCATTTATTTCCATAGCGAATGTACAGAGGGACTTACAATTATCATTAAATCTTTTAACCAAGTAAATTCCCGACACGGCCTTCCTGACTATAACACGTCCTCGTGTTCCTTAATTCAACATAAACTTCATTTTATTTCTTTCTTCTTTTATTCTTAATTCAACATAAACTTCATTGTATTTCTTTCTTAATTTTTCTAATGTATCGCTTGACTTCATTACTCATATCATTCTACTTAACTTTCCATAGTAAATTTTCTCACACTTCTTGTGTCTTCAAATGTTAGTTTGGCGGGATAAACCTTTTCAATCTTCTCTAGAGCACACGCTCTCTTCCGCACAAACCCTACAATTTGGCTATCAACCATACATTTCATCAGAGATTAGCTTAGTAGGATATTCTTCAACTTAACGCTTAGAGTACAGGCTCTCTTCTACTCAAGCTCAATCGTCTGGCTATCTTACACTAGTCATCAAATGTCAGTTTAGCAGGCTTTACACTTTCCAATTGGAGTACACGCTCCCTTCTGCACAAACTCGACCATTTGGATACCAATCCGCTCACAACTCATTATCGGTTCCTTTTCTACATTTTCTTCTCTGTTGCCGTCGTCAAGCTCTTCTATTAACTCACGAGTTTCTCTTTCATCGGGCAAACTGCGTACACTATCATGTGGATACTTGTACATTCGCTTAGTCGTTAATGATTTCAACATGTAACGATCTCCATCTAGCAACTCTACTATAACAAACGGCCCTTTGTACTTAGGATCTAGTTTCGTTTGGTGTCTTTCTTCACTCTTCAACAACACATGATCACCAATATTATATTTTACCACACGGGCATGCTTTTTATCAACTCTGGCCTTGTCATACTTTGCATTTCTTTCAATGTTTTCTTTAGCCTTTCTCTAGCTTTCTCCAGATCTACTGGCATTTCTTCGTTGATGGTCAACATTCCCATCGGCCTTGCCTCTTTTCCTATCAGCAATTCTAAGGGACTGTGCTGAGTCACCCGATTAGTGGTGCAATTTATGGCCAACTGTATCTCACCCAATGCCTCCTGCCACGAACGTTCGCTAGTCTCTACTGCTGTTAACATCCCTTTAAGTACACTCATCACTCGCTCTACCTGCCCATTCGCTCTGCTAGCACCAGTTGCTATCACGTGTAAATCCATTTTGTTTGTATTACAGAACTTGCGAAATTCGCTACTTGTGAAGCATCGTCCCTGATCCGCTATAATCCTACTGGGGACGCCAAATATCGATATGGCGGACTTCACCGCCTGTATGCAACTAATCGAGTCTAAATTCCAGGTGTGGTACAAATAGACGTACTTAGTGAACGCATCAATTTGTACAATGACATATTCCTTTTTCGTCTTTCTTGCCACTCAATTTCCCACTCATGTCAATATGAATGGTATGCCACGGTATCTCTACTTTGGGTATTGGATGTAATTCTGTTTGCGTTCTGCCTGACGCTGATTTCGATAATTTACATGTGACGCAATTTTCCACGAATTTCCTAACATATTTTGCCATATTTTCAAACCAGTACTGCTCGTAGACCTTATCTAGTGTCTTCTGCCAACCCATGTGCATTATGGCCTCGTGAATATGATTAACAACGGACCATCTAAACGCCCTCGGAATAACAGGCAAGCATCGCGTCTTGCCATTTCTTTGAATAATACGATGCAACAGACTCTTTCTAATCTCATACGTGTTCGCTAATCCTCTCTGCATCTCGTCACTATTCAACTCGCTCATAATGTTCCAAATGTTTTCATCGCGCTGCTGCTCGGATACTAGCCAGTTGTGTGTGATAGTTGCCAAGTCAACTCGTACTTCCACAACTTTGCTTGTATTTGTTTGTGCTTCTACAGCGACAGGATTCCTCGATAAGCAATCAACATGCGCCATTTGGCTCCTTTGCGATGGTCAACGTGGAACTCAAAGAGTTGCATGAATGACCACCATCGATGCACTCGCGGGGTCAATACCGCCTTGTCCTGACTCGCCTTAATAGCATTGCAGTCTGTATACACAGTAAACTGTCTACCGGTTAAATAATGGCGAAAGTGCTTGATGGCGTTAAAAACTGCCAGTGTTTCGAGCTCATAAGAGTGGTATTTAGATTCTGCTAACGTGGTGCATTTGCTAAAATACTCGATTACCCTGCGTTTTCCTTCCACTTTGTGCAATAACATAGCGCCATAACCATTTGCGCTCGCATCCGTGTGCAATTCGATTGGAAACTTGGGGTCAAAAATTATTAATACTGGATCACTGATCAGCACTTTAATAATTCTTTGACGAATTTCCCTCATGTTGTTTTCCCATTTGAAATCATTTAATTTCGAAGTTAATTGGTACAATGGTTTCATCACTTCCGAAAATCTAGGGACGAACTGCCTGAAGTAGGATGCTAAACCAATAAACTGTCGTATCTGTGTGATTGAACCTGGTTCTGGAAGTTGAGATAATGCCTGAATTTTTCGTGGATTGGGCTTTAGTTCACCCTCCTTAACAACGAAACCCAAGTATTCTATTTCCCTTTCGCAGAAATTGACATTTGTTTACATTGAAAGAAAACCCTGACTTTGATAACACGCTTAACACTTTCTCTAATCTTTCGTACGCTTCCTCTTCAGAATTTGAGACAATCAACACATCATCACAATGTAGACCACCGCATAGGTATTAACTAAATTCCCCAGGGCTCGGACTATGGCACGCTGAAAAACAGATGACGCATTCTTTAATCCGAACGGCATTGCTAAAAACTCGTATTGACCTTCAGGGGTCACAAAAGCTGTTCTCTCAACAGAATCGGGATGAATTGGCACCTGATAAAAACCACTGGCCATATCCAAACTGGAAAAATACTTTCCGCCACGTAAACGATCAATCTGGTCTGATATTAACGGCAAGGGATACTTATCTGACACCGTATTTGCGTTCAACTCACGATAGTCAATGCAAAGCCTATCACTGCCGTCTTTCTTTTTCACAAGTAACATAGGGCTAGCGAAGGGAGAGCTACTAGGTCTAATTACCTTTGCTTCTAACATTTGATCAATTTTATTTCTTACTATCTGCCTTTCGTCTTCGCTGAGCCGATACGGTCGCCTTTGAACAGTTTTATTCATGTCTAGCAAACGGATTTCCAGTGAACCCGTGGTCACACGCCTACATGGGATACCATCAATGAAGAATTCCGAATATTTGGCCAATATAGCATTAAGTTTTGATTTTCACTAGCAATTGAGTCGACCTTGTTTAACATGCTATCGTCATTTATCGATAATACCGTTTGTGTTTTGTAAATATCGAACCTGTTACTTTCTAACATTACTCCAAAACCAAGCTAAAAAATATCTTGCCCAATCATCATGTCGTATTTAAGGCATTTCTTATCAACTACGTGAAATAACAATTCAAGATTAAATTCAGAAATTTTTACAGTGGACAGAATTTGCAAATTGCTCTTGACAACATTGTCGCCAATGCCTCTCAAAACTACAAGGTTATGGCATCTCTTGCCAGCAAGCTTCTCGCTAATTGTCTCTTTTATTAACGAGCATTCCGAACCAGAATCAAAGAAAAATGGAAACCGCTCACCAAACTGTATTGCTGTCCCGTTCTGCTGAATTACCGCACACGTGTCGACTCTCCTCTCTATGCTTATGTTCGCTGTTGCTGGTCTCTTCGTGCAAGCCGATGCAATATGTCCAACGTTGCCACATTTGAAACACGTAACTGTAGTTCTGCCGCTGCTATAGCCTGGTCTCGTCTCGTTTCTCTCGTTCCTCTCTTCTGCTCTTCTCTTTCGGCACTCCATTGCCGTGTTTATTGTCCGAGTTTACCGCAACTATGGCATCTAATCGGTGTTTGCATTTTGTGCCTCTTCTTTTCGGGGCCTTGCTCGATTCCAGCGAATTCGGCATTTCTGACGAACGAGTGAGCTCTGAGTTGTTGTTGTAGCTCCGCTCGTGACTTTACGTTCGTTGTGAATACCAAACGCTGAAGTCTGGGGTGGATTTGCGATGTATGTGCCAGGACCAATGATACCGCAATCTCTTCGTGCGTCATTGCCTTCCACTTGGTCAGTAAGTTGTAACCAAACGGCTGGAGTACACCGAAAGGCATTCATGTTGATTTGGGCGTCCTTTCAGCATGTTCAACAACACTGCAGCCGTTGTCTCGTTGCCTTCATAGCGTTCCATGAACAATTCCTTGAACTGCAGCCAGCTCATTCCAGGAAAGCAAATTTGAAAGCCACTGCGATGCACTGCCGAAGTGATTTGCTGAGCATCATCTCAAAGATGCGCCTTCTTGAGGATGTTCACATAGAATCATGTTAGCCGTTTGCACCATGCAGCTGCGTCGGCGTCAGCAGCTTCGGGGTTGAATGTCGGTAGAGTCACAGCACGTGCGCCAGGCACCGACGCTTTAGTAATTCAGCAATCACTTTATTTTGCCTTTCAACTATAGCGTAAACTTTCTTCCGAATTGTTTTTGTAGGTGTGATCCCACTTCTGATGTCGGAGATAAATTTTCATTTTCGTCGTTCATGATTATTAACTTCTTTTACTGTCGCGCAGCGAGTCGCAATGCTAACACTTCTGTTTTTTTTAGGAGGCCGATTCGAACTGTCCTCTTTTCTTGTTTCTTCTTCCTCCTCACCTCGCATTGCGCCACGCTCAGCAGGGATTTTTCGCTCTCCTTCCCCACAGCGCTCTTATACAGAGACTCTCATACACACGCTCTCTCAATAAAGCGCTCTCTCTCTCTTTTCATTCCTTTTATCCTCATTTATTTCACATAGCGAATGTACAGAGGGACTACAATTATCATTAAATCTTTTTAACCAAGTAAATTCCCGACATATATATTCTTAGTCAGCGTCAACAGCCGAGACGATATAGCCATGTCCGTCGTTTGGAGCAACCAAATTTTCGGAATAGTGTGTAATTATTGCACGCAGATCAAGTTTGTTCTTGACCATGCCCCCTTCCGCCCCCGTAAATCTAATAAAACTGAATTACAGCCGTCATTTTAATCCTAGAATGTTCAATTTTGGTACGCACAAAACCAATCACCATCTTAATGATCTATGCGAAGTTGGTTACAATCGGATAAAAACACAGAAGTTATTAAGAAGTTACTTTTATAAGGCGTTACAACGTGCAGCTGCACATAGTTAATTGCTATGACACTCATAATAATGAGTGGTAAATAAGCCAACTAAGGTGCCGCCAAGCTAATAATTGCGAACAAAAATAATTTTTGGAATATTATTTTGGTATAATTATACCCGCCTACCCAAAAGGGTAATAAGTTAATAAGTTACTTTTATAAGGCGTTACCACGTGCAGCTGCACTATGGTTAATTGCTATGACACTCCGTGACATAATAATGGTGGTCAATAAGCCAACTAAAGTGCCGCCAGCTAATAATTGCGAACAAAGATAATTTTGGTATATTATTTTGGTATAATTATACCCGCCTACCCAAAGGGTAGAAGGGTATTATATTTGTGCCGACCGAAAATGTATGTGACAGGCAGAATGAAGCATCTTCGACCCCATAAAGTATATATATTCTTGATCAGCGTTAACAGCCGAGACGATATAGCCATGTCCGTCGTTTGGAGCAACCAAATTTTTTATGAATAGTGTGTGTAATTATTGCACGCAGATCAAGTTTGTTCTTGACCATGCCCCCTTCCGCCCCCCGTAAATCTAATAAAACTGAATTACAGGCGTCTTTTTAATCCTAGAATGCTCAATTTTGGTACGCACAATAATAATCACCATCTTAATGATCTCTGCGAATTTGGTTACAATCGGATAAAAAAACACAGAAGTTATTCAGAAATTACTTTATAAGGCGTTACCACTTGCAACTGCTAGAGCTGTCTAGATAGTTGCTATGACACTCCACGGCATAATAATTGTGTTCAATAAACCAACTAAAGTGCCGGCAAGCTTAATTTTTCGTACACTGAAAATTTTGATTGTATTATTTTGGTATTTTTAGTATATTTTATTAGAGTATTTTTCAGTATATTTTTGAAAAATGTAATATTTTGATGGTAAATTGGGTGGCGGGTATCTCACAGTCGATCAAACTCGACTGTAGCTTTCCTGCTTGATTTAATCCTAGAATGTTCAATTTTGGTACGCACAATACCAAATATATATTATTTTGGAGTAATTATACCCACCTACCCAAAGGAAATAGTGTATGTAATTATTGCACGCAGATCAAGTTTGTTCTTAATTTGACCACGCCCCCTTCCGCCCCCGTAAATCTAATAAAACGAATTACAGGCGTCATTTTAATCCTAGAATGTTCAATTTTGTTATTAAGAAATTACTTTTATAAGGAGTTCCACCGTGCAGCTGCACCTAGTAAATTGCTATGACACCCCGTGACATAATAATGGTGGTAAATAAACCAACTAAAGTGCCGCCAAGCTAATAATTTCGAGCAAAGAAAATTTTGGTATATTATTTTGGTATAGTTATACCCGCCTACCCAAAGGGTAGAAGGGTATTATGGCTTTGTGCCGACCGAAAATGTATGTGACAGGCAGAATGAAGCATCTCCGACCCCATAAAGTATATATATTCTTAGTCAGCGTCAACAGCCGAGACGATATAGCCATGTCCGTCGTTTGGAGCCACCAAATTTTCGGAATAGTGTGTGTAATTATTGCACGCAGATCAAGTTTGTACTTGACCATGCCCCCTTCCGCCCCCGTAAATCTAATAAAACCGAATTACGGGCGTCATATTAATCCTAGAATGTTCAATTTTGGTACGCACAATACCAATCACCATCTTACTGATCTATTCGAAGTTGGTTACAATCCGATAAAAAACACAGAAGTTATTAAGAAGTTACTTTTATAAGGCGTTACCACGTGCAGCTGCACATGGTCATTTTAATCCTAGAATATTCAATTTTGGTACGCACAATACCAATCACCATCTCAATCGGATAAAAACATAGAAGTTATTAAGAAGTTACTTTTATAAGGCGTTACCATGCAGCTGCACCTAGTTAATTGCTATGACACTCCGTGACATAATAATGGTGGTCAATAACCCAACTAAATTGCCGCCAAGCTAATAATTTCGAACAAAGAAAATGTTGGTATATTATTTTGGTATAATTATACCCGCCTACCCAAAGGGTAGAAGGATATTATGGCTTTGTGCCGACCCAAAATGTATGTGACAGGCAGAATGAAGCATCTCCGACCCCATAAAGTATATATATTCTTGATCAGCGTCAACAGCCGAGACGATATAGCCATGTCCGTCGTTTGAGCAACCAAATTTTCGGAGTAGTGTGTGTAATTATTGCACGCAGATCAAGTTTGTTCTTGATTTTGACCACGACCCTTCCGCCCCCGTAAATCTAATAAAAACCGAATTACGGGCGTCATTTTAATCCTAGAATGTTCAATTTTGGTACGCACAAACCAATCACCATCTTAATGATCTATGCGAAGTTGGTTACAATCGGATAAAAACACAGAAGTTATTAGGAAGTTACTTTTATAAGGCGTTACCACGTGCAGCTGCACCTAGTTAAATGCTATGACACTCCGTGACATAATAATGGTGGTCAATAAACCAACTAAAGTGCCGCCAAGCTAATAATTTCGAACAAAGAAAATTTTGGTATATTATTTTGGTATAATTATACCCGCCTGCCCAAAGGGAATAGTGTATGTAATTATTGCACGCAGAACAAGTTTGTTTTTGATTTTCTCCACGCCCCCTTCAGCCCCGGAAATCTAATAAAACTGAATTACAGGCGTCATTTTATTCCTAGAATGTTCAACTTTGGTACGCACAATAATAATCACCATCTTAATGATCTCTGCGAATTTGGTTACAATCGGATAAAAAACACAGAAGTTATTAGGAAGTTTTCGGAATAGTGTGTGTAATTATTGCACGCAGATCAAGTTTGTTCTTGATTTTGACCACGCCCCCTTCCGCCCCCGTAAATCGAATAAAAACAAATTACAGGCGTCATTTTTAATCCTAGAATGTTCAATTTTGGTACGCACAAAACCAATCACCATCTTAATGATCTATGAAGTTGGTTACAATCGGATAAAAAACACAGAAGTTATTAGGAAGTTACTTTTATAAGGCGTTACCACGTGCAGCTGCACCTAGTTAAATGCTATGATACTCCGTGACATAATAATGGTGGTCAATAAACCAACTAAAGTGCCGCCAAGCTAATAATTTCGAACAAAGAAAATTTTGGTATATTATTTTGGTATAATTATACCCGCCTGCCCAAAGGGAATAGTGTATGTAATTATTGCACGCAGATCAAGTTTGTTCTTGATTTTGACCACGCCCCCTTCCGCCCTCGTAAATCTAATAAAAACGAATTACAGGCGTCATTTTAATCCTAGAATGTTCAATTTTGTTATTAAGAAGTTACTTTTATAAGGCGTTACCACGTGCAGCTGCACCTAGTTAATTGCTATGACACTCCGTGACATAATAATGGTGGTAAATAAACCAACTAAAGTGCCGCCAAGCTAATAATTTCGAACAAAGAAAATTTTGGTATATTATTTTGGTATAGTTATACCCGCCTACCCAAAGGGTAGAAGGGTATTATGGCTTTGTGCCGACCGAAAATGTATGTGACAGGCAGAATGAAGCATCTCCGACCCCATAAAGTATATATATTCTTAGTCAGCGTCAACAGCCGAGACGATATAGCCATGTCCGTCGTTTGGAGCAACCAAATTTTCGGAATAGTGTGTGTAATTATTGCACGCAGATCAAGTTTGTTCTTGATTTTGACCACGCCCCCTTCCGCCCCCGTAAATCTAATAAAAACGAATTACAGGCGTCATTTTAATCCTAGAATGTTCAATTTTGATACGCACAAAACCAATCACCATCTTAATGATCTATGCGAAGTTGGTTACAATCGGATAAAAAACACAGAAGTTATTAGGATTTACTTTTATAAGGCGTTACCACGTGCAGCTGCACCTAGTTAAATGCTATGACACTCCGTGACATAATAATTGTGGTCAATAAACCAACTAAAGTGCCGCCAAGCTAATAATTTCGAACAAAGAAAATTTTGGTATATTATTTTGGTATAATTATACCCGCCTGCCCAAAGGGAATAGTGTATGTAATTATTGCACGCAGATCAAGTTTGTTTTTTGATTTTCTCCACGCCCCCTTCAGCCCCGGAAATCTAATAAAACTGAATTACAGGCGTCATTTTATTCCTAGAATGTTCAACTTTGGTACGCGCAATAATAATCACCATCTTAATGATCTCTGCGAATTTGGTTACAATCGGATAAAAACACAGAAGTTATTAAGAAATTACTTTTATAAGGAGTTACCGCAGCTGCACCTAGTAAATTGCTATGACACCCCGTGACATAATAATGGTGGTCAATAAACCAACTAAAGTGCCGCCAAGCTAATAATTTCGAACAAAGAAAATTTTGGTATATTATTTTGGTATAGTTATGCCCGCCTAATCAAAGGGTAGAAGGGTATTATGGCTTTGTGCCGACCGAAAATGTATGTGACAGGCAGAATGAAGCATCTCCGACCCCATAAAGTATATATATTCTTAGTCAGCGTCAACTGCCGAGACGATATAGCCATGTCCGTCGTTTGGAGCAACCAAATTTTTCGGAATAGTGTGTGTAATTATTGCACGCAGATCAAGTTTGTTCTTGATTTTGACCACGCCCCCTTCCGCCCCCGTAAATCTAATAAAAACGAATTACAAGCGTCATTTTAATCCTAGAATGTTCAATTTTGATACGCACAAAACCAATCACCATCTTAATGATCTATGCGAAGTTGGTTACAATCGGATAAAAAAACACAGAAGTTATTAAGAAGTTACTTTTTATAAGGCGTTACCACGTGCAGCTGCACATAGTTAATTGCTATGACACTCATAATAATGAGTGGTAAATAAGCCAACTAAAGTGCCGCCAAGCTAATAATTGCGAACAAAAATAATTTTGGAATATTATTTTGGTATAATTATACCCGCCTACCCAAAGGGTAATAAGTTAATAAGTTACTTTTATAAGGCGTTACCACGTGCAGCTGCACCTAGTTAATTGCTATGACACTCCGTGACATAATAATGGTGGTCAATAAGCCAACTAAAGTGCCGCCAAGCTAATAATTGCGAACAAAGATAATTTTGGTATATTATTTTGGTATAATTATACCCGCCTACCCAAAGGGTAGAAGGGTATTATGGCTTTGTGCCGACCGAAAATGTATGTGACAGGCAGAATGAAGCATCTTCAACCCCATAAAGTATATATATTCTTGATCAGCGTTAACAGCCGAGACGATATAGCCATGTCCGTCGTTTGGAGCAACCAAATTTTTTATGAATAGTGTGTGTAATTATTGCACGCAGATCAAGTTTGTTCTTGACCATGTCCCCTTCCGCCCCCGTAAATCTAATAAAACTGAATTACAGGCGTCATTTTAATCCTAGAATGCTCAATTTTGGTACGCACAATAATAATCACCATCTTAATGATCTCTGCGAATTTGGTTACAATCGGATAAAAAACACAGAAGTTATTAAGAAATTACTTTTATAAGGCGTTACCACTTGCAACTGCTAGTGCTGTCTAGATAGTTGCTATGACACTCCACGGCATAATTATTGTGTTCAATAAACCAACTAAAGTGCCGGCAAGCTTAATATTTCGTACACTGAAAATTTTGATTGTATTATTTTGGTATTTTAGTATATTTTATTAGAGTATTTTTTCAGTATATTTTTGAAAAATGTAATATTTTGATGGTAAAATTGGGTGGCGGGTATCTCACAGTCGATCAAACTCGACTGTAGCTTTCCTTCTTGATTTAATCCTAGAATGTTCAATTTTGGTACGCACAATACCAAATATATATTATTTTGGTATAATTATACCCACCTACCCAGTTTGTTCTTGATTTTGACCAGGCCCCCTTCCGCCCCCGTAAATCTAATAAAAACGAATTACAGGCGTCATTTTAATCCTAAAATGTTCAATTTTGTTATTAAGAAGTTACTTTTATAAGGCGTTACCACGTGCAGCTGCACCTAGTTAATTGCTATGACACTCCGTGACATAATAATGGTGGTAAATAAACCAACTAAAGTGCCGCCAAGCTAATAATTTCGAACAAAGAAAATTTTGGTATATTATTTTGGTATAGTTATACCCGCCTACCCAAAGGGTAGAAGGGTATTATGGCTTTGTGCCGACCGAAAATGTATGTGACAGGCAGAATGAAGCATCTCCGACCCCCATAAAGTATATATATTCTTGATCAGCGTCAACAGCCGAGACGATATAGCCATGTCCGTCGTTTGGAGCCACCAAATTTTCGGAATAGTGTGTGTATTAATCCTAGAATGTTCAATTTTGGTACGCACAATACCAATCACCATCTTACTGATCTATTCGAAGTTGGTTACAATCGGATAAAAAACACAGAAGTTATTAAGAAGTTACTTTTATAAGGCGTTACCACGTGCAGCTGCACATGGTCATTTTAATCCTAGAATATTCAATTTTGGTACGCACAATACCAATCACCATCTCAATCGGATAAAAACACAGAAGTTATTAAGAAGTTACTTTTATAAGGCGTTACCACGTGCAGCTGCACCTAGTTAATTGCTATGACACTCCGTGACATAATAATGGTGGTCAATAACCCAACTAAAGTGCCGCCAAGCTAATAATTTCGAACAAAGAAAATGTTGGTATATTATTTTGGTATAATTATACCCGCCTACCCAAAGGGTAGAAGGGTATTATGGCTTTGTGCCGACCGAAAATGTATGTGACAGGCAGAATGAAGCATCTCCGACCCCATAAAGTATATATATTCTTAGTCAGCGTCAACAGCCGAGACGATGTAGCCATGTCCGTCGTTTGGAGCAACCAAATTTCGGAATAGTGTGTGTAATTATTGCACGCAGATCAAGTTTGTTCTTGATTTTGACCACGCCCCCTTCCGCCCCCGTAAATCTAATAAAAACGAATTACAGGCGTCATTTTAATCCTAGAATGTTCAATTTTGGTACGCACAAAACCAATCACCATCTTAATGATCTATGCGAAGTTGGTTACAATCGGATAAAAAACACAGAAGTTATTAGGAACTTACTTTTATAAGGCGTTACCACGTGCAGCTGCACCTAGTTAAATGCTATGAAACTCCGTGACATAATAATGGTGGTCAATAAACCAACTAAAGTGCCGCCAAGCTAATAATTTTGAACAAAGAAAATTTTGGTATATTATTTTGGTATAATTATACCCGCCTGCCCAAAGGGAATAGTGTATGTAATTATTGCACGCTGTAGTGTATCTACCCTCAATATGTAGAGTAGAGTTAATATGTAAGTAAAGTATATACATTGTGACACTTTGTCACACAAATTATAATAAACATAAATAATATCAAAAGACCACCAACACTTACATGAACACTCCAGCTCTTGAAATACGATCTAACGCTTATACATAAGCCGATCGCGGAGCGTGAGAATGCTGAGCATGCACTTAGCAGCTCAAGTGGTCAAGCTATACATAACATATGTATGCCCTCTGCATACACATGTATATGTATATAATATAACAAATACCTAGTCTTAAGCACACCATGTACGGGTAGCTGTACCCAAGAACAGCAATATGAATTCATTCCAATAAACCGATTCAAACAGAGCAGATGCTCTGAGCTCCAAAACCAAATCTATTACATCTACTACATCTATACCTATTACGTCTATGAAATATTACATGGCGACCGTGACTCGGTCTCGAGTCTGTCTCTGTGTTGTGTGTGTGTGGATAAAAATTATATATACATTGTGAATTAAAATGTGCAAGTTGGTACTTGTTCTACTGTTGGTACTGTTAAATCGTAAATGCAAAATTAATACACAACAACAAATGTTCTATTAAAACAAACAACGCACAGCCACACGCACCAAAAAAACACACAAAACACACAGACACAAGCGGCAATTGATGGCAGACGAGCCACAATTGACCGAGGCGCAACCCGAGATAAAGAGGAACCAGCCAACGCTGGAGGAAGCGCGGGAATTAAACCCCGCCAATGGACCACGCCCACTCACAATAGCTGAGTACCGGGCACGTCAGGAGAAGCGCCAACCCAGGAAACATTAACGCTCTGGACGTAGAGTGAAATTACTACAACAACGCCGACTGGTCAAGGAAATGACCCAGTTGGCCAAGGAGGAATCAGCCCGGCAACGCTACAAAGAGCGTTTGGAAATTATAGAAAAAGAACTTCGCCAAAGTGCGAAGACACGCAAACGGGCTGCTTAAATGCAAATGCCCCAATTTGCCATAGATTTAAACTAAACCCAAGCCGAGGCGGGAAACCGCTGCTTGGAAAAACTAACAACAAAACTGTCAGGCTATATACTAACAAATGTGGTTGGAGATTTTTTTTTTAAATTCTAATGAAATGTAAACTTTGACTTGTGAGCCAACCACATTAAAACTATCAAATATCCATGTCTCTGGCACTTGTATATATTTAAATCAAGTTGCAAATATTTAAAGTAAATTCATTAAATTTCAATATTCACTATAAAAACTTTTCAAACTTTATTTCCAATAAATTGAGAGATTAAACAGATTTCATTTTTTTTCTTTATTGCAAATTAATATTTCCAAAATGGGTTCTACTGAATCAAGAGTAGATCACCCAACAGCCAATGTAGTTAATGAAGTAAGAATAATTGATCACAAAGATGAACTACAAAATATATTCATCTTGTTATTGATTATGACTGTCATATCAATTTTGAGTTTGACCCTTAAGATTTATCAGGAACATAATAAACGACTTAAGAAAAGATATCAGAGCCGTGCAGATGGCCTAGACAAGATATAAACTGTACTTACGAAATAAAACAATATAGATATGACTTAGAAGACTATACAGAATATAGACAACAGTATAGAATACCATTTTTATCAAGGAAAAACACAATAGGTAGACATCCTTCTTGTCAAATACATTTATATGATTCCGAATTCCACTTTAGTAGACAAAATTGTTGCGAATATAAAAGAAACACATAAAGATAATAATAAAAGAATACAATAACATATGTAGAATAATCACAACTATAGAAGATAGATTAACAGAAACACATAAGAAACATTGTCATAAAATACTAAGATCTCTCAATAAAAGATTGATCAATATTAGCATCAGACATAATCTAGATATTCAAATACCTGAAGATTTGCATTCATTGGTTAATATAAATGAAAACCAATTACAAAATCTTGAGGAATCTAAAGGTAATATCGACATTGAAATCGAAAGCGATATTGAGTCGTTACCAGAAGACATTGAAATAAAAAAACAACGAAACCAAAATGCCAGATCAAATTGAGAAAGATAGAGAATATGTTCGACAATTGTCGACAACAATACCAGAATTCGATGGCAAAAAGTCATCGTTGACACGCTTTATAACAGCGTTAAGAATAACAGATAGAACAAAGGGAACTCAGGAAGATCTAGCAGTAGAGATAATAAAATCAAAAATAATAGGACCAATTTTATACAAAGTAACAAATGAAACAACCATCAGAGTCATCATTGACATACTAAATAATAATGTAAAAGGTGAATCAGCTGAAGTTGTAAAAGCAAAGTTACTAAATATTAAACAGAAAGGGAAGACAGCTTCCCAATACACCACTGAAATTGACAATTTGCGTAAGCAATTAGAAACAATATATATTGACTTAGGCCTTTCAGCCGAAATTGCGGATAACTTCGCAACTAAAGAGTCAATACAAGCAATGACTAAAAAATTGTGAATACGAAAAGCTACGAATAATACTCGAAGCTGGTAATTACAATACATTCAGTGATGCAGCAGGAAAATACATACACTGCTCCACTGAAATGATAGGCAGTCCCAGTAGCGTCCTATATTTCAACAATGGACAACAAAACTACGGGGAAATAACAACTATCGCGGCCATTACCGAGGCCGAGGCAGAGGTAACCGCGGTGGTTACAATACCAATTACAACAACAGAGGTAATTTCAGAGGAAATTACAAAGGAAACAACCGAGGAAGGAATAATTCCAACCGGGGTAATAGACAAAATCAAAATAACAAAAACAATAACAATGTCCGAGCAATCGAAACTGCTAGTACATCACAAAATGCTACAGCTTCGGGAAACTAAATAAGACGGTTCACACAATCAATCTTAATTTCAACATTTTTATACATGTGCATAATAATAATACGAATACAAAATTAACATTTTTAATAGATACAGGAGCAGATATTTCACTTATCAAAAACAGCTCAGATAATTTCCAAGACATAGACCAAAATACAATAACAAACATTTTTGGAGTTGGAGAAGGTTCAACAACCTCTCTAGGTCTAGTAAACATAGAACTAGCAACAAATAATTACATAATTCCACATAATTTCCACATAGTTAATTCTAATTTCCCAATACCCACCGATGGAATAGACAAAGAATAGAATAGGATCAAGTTTGTTTTTGATTTTCTCCACGCCCCCTTCAGCTCCGTAAATCTAATAAAACCGAATTACAGGCGTCATTTTAATCCTAGAATGTTCAACTTTGGTACGCACAATAATAATCACCATCTTAATGATCTCTGCGAATTTGGTTACAATCGGATAAAAAACACAGAAGTTATTAAGAAATTACTTTTATAAGGAGTTACCACGTGCAGCTGCACCTAGTAAATTGCTATGACACCCCGTGACATAATAATGGTGGTCAATAAACCAACTAAAGTGCCGCCAAGCTAATAATTTCGAACAAAGAAAATTTTGGTATATTATTTTGGTATAGTTATACCCGCCTACTCAAAGGGTAGAAGGGTATTATGGCTTTGTGCCGACCGAAAATGTATGTGACAGGCAGAATGAAGCATCTCCGACCCCATAAAGTATATATATTCTTAGTCAGCGTCAACAGCCGAGACGATATAGCCATGTCCGTCGTTTGGAGCCACCAAATTTTCGGAATAGTGTGTGTAATTATTGCACGCAGATCAAGTTTGTACTTGACCATGCCCCCTTCCGCCCCCGTAAATCTAATAAAATAAAATTACAGGCGTCATTTTAATCCTAGAATGTTCAATTTTGGTACGCACAATACCAATCACCATCTTACTGATCTCTGCGAATTTGGTTACAATCGGATAAAAAACACAGAAGTTATTAAGAAGTTACTTTTATAAGGCGTTACCACGTGCAGCTGCACATGGTCATTTTAACATAATACCAATCACCATCTCAATCGGATAAAAAACACAGCTGTTATTAAGAAGTTACTTTTATAAGGCGTTACCACGTGCAGCTGCACCTAGTTAATTGATATGACACTCCGTGACATAATAATGGTGGTCAATAACCCAACTAAAGTGCCGCCAAGCTAATAACTGCGAACAAAGAAAAGTTTGGTTTATTATTTTGGTATAATTATACCCGCCTACCCAAAGAGCAGAAGGGTATTATGGCTTTGTGCCGACCGAAAATGTATGTGACAGGCAGAATGAAGCATCTCCGACCCAATAAAGTATATATATTCTTGATCAGCGTCAACAGCCGAGACGATGTAGCCATGTCCGTCGTTTGGAGCAACCAAATTTTCGGAATAGTGTGTGTAATTATTGCACGCAGATCAAGTTTGTTCTTGATTTTGACCACGCCCCCTTCCGCCCCGTAAATCTAATAAAAACGAATTATAGGCGTCATTTTAATCCTAGAATGTTTAATTTTGATACGCATAAAACCAATCACCATCTTAATGATGTATGCGAAGTTGGTTACAATCGGATAAAAAACACAGAAGTTATTAGGAAGTTACTTTTATAAGGCGTTACCACGTGCAGCTGCACCTAGTTAATTGCTATGACACTCCGTGACATAATAATGGTGGTCAATAAACCAACTAAAGTGCCGCCAAGCTAATAATTTCGAACAAAGAAAATTTTGGTATATTATTTTGGTATAATTACACCCGTCTGCCCAAACGGAATAGTGTATGTAATTATTGCACGCAGATCAAGTTTGTTTTTGATTTTCTCCACGCCCCCTTCAGCCCCGTAAATCTAATAAAACCGAATTACAGGCGTCATTTTAATCCTAGAATGTTCAATTTTGGTACGCACAATACCAATCACCATCTTAATGATCTCTGCGAAGTTGGTTAAAATCGGATAAAAAACACAGAAGTTATTAGGAAGTTACTTTTATAAGGCGTTACCACGTGCAGCTGCACCTAGTTAAATGCTATGACACTCCGTGACATTATAATGGTGGTCAATAAACCAAGTAAAGTGCCGCCAAGCTAATAATTTCGAACAAAGAAAATTTAGGTTTAATTATACCCGCCTGCCCAAAGGGAATAGTGTATGTAATTATTGCACGCAGATCAAGTTTGTTTTTGATTTTGGCCACGCCCCTTTCCGCCCCCGTAAATCTAATAAAACCGAATTACAGGCGTCATTTTAATCCTAGAATGTTCAATTTTGGTACGCACAATACCAATCACCATCTTAATGATCTCTGCGAATTTGGTTACAATCGGATAAAAAACACAGAAGTTATTAAGAAATTACTTTTATAAGGCGTTACCACGTGCAGCTGCACCTAGTTAATTGCTATGACACTCCGTGACATAATAATGGTGGTCAATAACCCAACTAAAGTGCCGCCAAGCTAATAATTTCGAAAAAAGAAAATGTTGGTATATTATTTTGGTATAATTATACCCGCCTACCCAAAGGGTAGAAGGGTATTATGGCTTTGTGCCGACCGAAAATGTATGTGACAGGCAGAATGAAGCATCTCCGACCCCATAAAGTATATATATTCTTGATCAGCGTCAACAGCCGAGACGATATAGCCATGTCCGTCGTTTGGATTTTCGGAATAGTGTGTGTAATTATTGCACGCAGATCAAGTTTGTTCTTGATTGATACCCAAAGGGTAGAAGGGTATTATGGCTTTGTGCCGACCGAAAATGTATGTGACAGGCAGAAGGAAGCATCTTCGAGCCCATAAAGTATATATATTCTTGATTAGCGTCAACAGCCGAGACGATATAGCCATGTCCGTCCGTGTGAACACCTAGATCTCAGAAACTATAAGAGCAACCAAGTTAGCCAACCAATAACAGTGTGTGTAATTATTGCACGCAAATCAAGTTTGTTTTTGATTTTGGCCACGCCCCTTCCGCTCCCGTAAATCTAATAAAACCGAATTACAGGCGTCATTTTAATCCTAGAATGTTTAATTTTGGTACGAACAATACCAATCACCATCTTAATGATCTCTGCGAATTTGGTTACAATTGGATAAAAACACAGAATTTATTAAGAAATTACTTTTATAAGGCGTTACCACGTGCAGCTGCACCTAGTTAATTGCTGTGACACTCCGTGACATAATAATGGTGGTCAATAATCCAACTAAAATGCCGCCAAGCTAATAACTGCGAACAAAGAAAATGTTGGTATATTATTATGGTATAATTATACCCGCCAGCCCAAAGGGTAGAAGGGTATTATGGCTTTGTGCCGACCGAAAATGTATGTGACAGGCAGAATGAAGCATCTCCGACCCCATAAAGTATATATATTCTTGATCAGCGTCAACAGCCGAGACGATATAGCCATGTCCGTCGTTTTGAGCAACCAAATTTTCGGAATAGTGTGTGTAATTATTGCACGCAGATCAAGTTTGTTCTTGATTGATACCCAAAGGGTAGAAGGGTATTATGGCTTTGTACCGACCGAAAATGTATGTGACAGGCAGAAGGAAGCATCTTCGAGCCCATAAAGTATATATATTCTTGATCAGGGTCAACAGCCGAGACGATATAGCCATGTCCGTCTGTCCGTCTGTCCGTCCGTATGAACACCTAGATCTCAGAGACTATAAGAGCAACCAAGTTAGCCAACCAATAACAATGTGTGTAATTATTGCACGCAAATCAAGTTTGTTTTTGATTTTGGCCACGCCCCCTTCCGCTCCCGTAAATCTAATAAAACTGAATTACAGGCGTCATTTTAATCCTAGAATGTTCAATTTTGGTACACACAATACCAATCACCATCTTAATAATCTCTGCGAATTTGGTTACAATCGGATAAAAAACACAGAAGTTATTAAGAAATTACTTTTATAAGGCGTTACCACGTGCAGCTGCACCTAGTTAATTGCTATGACACCCCGTGACATAATAATGGTGGTCATTAAACCAACTAAAGTGCCGCCATGCTAATAATTTCGAACAAAGAAAATTTTGGTATATTATTTTGGTATAATTATACCCGCCTACCCAAAGGGTAGAAGGGTATTATGGCTTTGTGCCGACCGAAAATGTATGTGACAGGCAGAATGAAGCATCTCCGACCCCATAAAGTATATATATTCTTAATCAGCGTCAACAGCCGAGACGATGTAGCCATGTCCGTCGTTTGGAGCAACCAAATTTTCGGAATAGTGTGTGTAATTATTGCACGCAGATCAAGTTTGTTCTTGATTTTGACCACGCCCCCTTCCGCCCCCGTAAATCTAATAAAAAAAATTACAGGCGTCATTTTAATACTAGAATGTTCAATTTTGGTACGCACAAAACCAATCACCATCTTAATGATCTATTCGAAGTTGGTTACAATCGGATAAAAAACACAGAAGTTATTAGGAAGTTTTCGGAATAGTGTGTGTAATTATTGCACGCAGATCAAGTTTGTTCTTGATTTTGACCACGCCCCCTTCCGCCCCCGTAAATCTAATAAAAACAAATTACAGGCGTCATTTTAATCCTAGAATGTTCAATTTTGGTACGCACAAAACCAATCACCATCTTAATGATCTATGCGAAGTTGGTTAAAATCGGATAAAAACAAGTAAGAAAGCTACAGTCGAGTTTGCTCGACTGTGAGATACCCGCCACCCAATTTTACCATCAAAATATTATATTTATATAATAGTATAAAAATATACTAAAAATACCAAAATAATATATCAAAATTTTCTTTGTTCGAAGTTATTAGCTTGGCGGCACTTTAGTTGGTTTATTGAACACCATTATTATGTCGCGGAGTGTCATAGCAACTAGCTAGGCAGCACTAGCAGTTGCACGTGGTAACGCCTTATAAAAGTCATATCTTAATAACTTCTGTGTTTTTTATCCGATTATAACCAAATTCGCAGAGATCATTAAGATGGTGATTAGTATTGTGCGTACCAAAATTGAACGTTCTAGGTTTAAAACGACGCTTGCAATTCGATTTTATTCGGTTTACGGGGGCGGAGGGGACGTGGCCAAAATTAAAAACAAACTTGATCTGCGTGCAACAATAAGACATACTGTCGCGAAAAATTTGTTGCTCTATCTCTTATAGTCTCTGAGATCTAGGTGTTCATACGGACGGACGGACAGACGGACAGACGGACGGACGAGCAGACGGACATGGCTATATCGTCTCGGCTGTTGACGCTGATCAAGAATATATATACTTTATGGGGTCGGAGATGCTTCCTTCTGCCTGTTACATACATTTTCGGTCGGCACAAAGCCATAATACCCTTCTACCCTTTGGGTAGGCGGGTATAAACACAGAAGTTATTAGGAAGTTACTTTTATAAGGCGTTACCGTGCAGCTGCACCTAGTTAAATGCTATGATACTCCGTGACATAATAATGGTGGTCAATAAACCAACTAAAGTGCTGCCATGCTAATAATTTCGAACAAAGAAAATTTTGGTATATTATTTTGGTATAATTATACCCGCCTACCCAAAGGGTACAAGGGTATTATGGCTTTGTGCCGACCGAAAATGTATGTGACAGGCAGAATGAAGCATCTCCGACCCCATAAGGTATATATATTCTTGATCAGCGTCAACAGCCGAGACGATATAGCCATGTCCGTCGTTTGCAGCAACCAAATTTTCGGAATAGTGTGTGTAATTATTGCACGCAGATCAAGTTTGTTCTTGATTGATACCCAAAGTGTAGAAGGGTATTATGGCTTTGTGCCGACCGAAAATGTATGTGACAGGCAGAATGAAGCATCTTCGAGCCCATAAAGTATATATATTCTTGATCAGCGTCAACAGCCGAGATGATATAGCCATGTCCGTCTGTCCGTCCGTATGAACACCTAGATCTCAGAGACTATAAGAGCAACCAAGTTAGCCAACCAATAACAGTGTGTGTAATTATTGCACGCAAATCAAGTTTGTTTTTGATTTTGGCCACGCCCCCTTCAGCTCCCGTAAATCTAATAAAACCGAATTACAGGCGTCATTTTAATCCTAGAATGTTCAATTTTGGTACGCACAAAACCAATCGCCATCTTAATGATCTCTGCGAATTTGGTTACAATCGGATAAAAAACACAGAAGTTATTAAGAAATTACTTTTATAAGGCGTTAACACGTGCAGCTGCACCTAGTTAATTGCTATGACACCCCGTGACATAATAATGGTGGTCAATAAACCAACTAAAGTGCCGCCATGCTAATAATTTCGAACAAAGAAAATTTTGGTATATTATTTTGGTATAATTATACCCGCCTACCCAAAGGGTAGAAGGGTATTATGGCTTTGGGCCGACCGAAAATGTATGTGACAGGCAGAATGAAGCATCTCCGACCCCATAAAGTATATATATTCTTAATCAGCGTCAACAGCCGAGACGATGTAGCCATGTCCGTCGTTTGGAGCAACCAAATTTTCGGAATAGTGTGCGTAATTATTGCACGCAGATCAAGTTTGTTCTTGATTTTGACCACGCCCCCTTCCGCCCCCGTAAATCTAATAAAAACAAATTACAGGCGTCAATTTAAATACTAGAATGTTCAATTTTGGTACGCACAAAACCAATCACCATCTTAATGATCTATTCGAAGTTGGTTACAATCGGATAAAAAACACAGAAGTTATTAGGAAGTTTTCGGAATAGTGTGTGTAATTATTGCACGCAGATCAAGTTTGTTTTTGATTTTGGCCACGCCCCCTTCCGCCCCCGTAAATCTAATAAAACCGAATTACAGGCGTCATTTTAATCCTAGAATGTTCAATTTTAGTACGCACAATACCAATCACCATCTTAATGATCTCTGCGAATTTGGTTACAATCGGATAAAAAACACAGAAGTTATTAAGAAATTACTTTTATAAGGCGTTACCACGTGCAGCTGCACCTAGTTAATTGCTATGACACTCCGTGACATAATAATGGTGGTCAATAATCCAACTAAAGTGCCGCCAAGCTAATAATTTCGAACCAAGAAAATTTTGGTATATTATATTGGTATAATTATACCCGCCTGCCCAAAGGGTAGAAGGGTATTATGGCCTTGTGCCGACCGAAAATGTATGTGACAGGCAGAATGAAGCATCTCCGACCCCATAAAGTATATATATTCTTGATCAGCGTCAACAGCCGAGACGATATAGCCATGTCCGTCGTTTGAAGCAACCAAATTTTCGGAATAGTGTGTGTAATTATTGCACGCAGATCAAGTTTTTTCTTGATTGATACGCAGAAGGAAGCATCTTCGAGCCCATAAAGTATATATATTCTTGATCAGGGTCAACAGCCGAGACGATATAGCCATGTCCGTCTGTCCGTCCGTATGAACACCTAGATCTCAGAGACTATAAGAGCAACCAATTTAGCCAACCAATAACAGTGTGTGTAATTATTGCACGCAAGTTTGTTTTTGATTTTGGCCACGCCCCCTTCCGCTCCCGTAAATCTAATAAAACCGAATTACAGGCGTCATTTTAATCCTAGAATGTTCAATTTTGGTACGCACAATACCAATCACCATCTTAATAATCTCTGCGAATTTGGTTACAATCGGATAAAAAACACAGAAGTTATTAAGAAATTACTTTTATAAGGCGTTACCACGTGCAGCTGCACCTAGTTAATTGCTATGACACTCCGTGACATAATAATGGTGGTCAATAATCCAAATAAAGTGCCGCCAAGCTAATAATTTCGAACCAAGAAAATTTTGGTATATTATATTGGTATAATTATACCCGCCTGCCCAAAGGGTAGAAGGGTATTATGGCTTTGTGCCGACCGAAAATGTATGTGACAGGCAGAATGAAGCATCTCCGACCCCATAAAGTATATATATTCTTGATCAGCGTCAACAGCCGAGACGATATAGCCATGTCCGTCGTTTGAAGCAACCAAATTTTCGGAAAAGTGTGTGTAATTATTGCACGCAGATCAAGTTTTTTCTTGATTGATACCCAAAGGGTAGAAGGGTATTATGGCTTTGTACCGACCGAAAATGTATGTGACACGCAGAAGGAAGCATCTTCGAGCCCATAAAGTATATATATTCTTGATCAGGGTCAACAGCCGAGACGATATAGCCATGTCCGTCTGTCCGTCCGTATGAACACCTAGATCTCAGAGACTTTAAGAGCAACCAATTTAGCCAACCAATAACAGTGTGTGTAATTATTGCACGCAAATCAAGTTTGTTTTTGATTTTGGCCACGCCCCCTTCCGCTCCCGTAAATCTAATAAAACCGAATTACAGGCGTCATTTTAATCCTAGAATGTTCAATTTTGGTACGCACAAAACCAATCGCCATCTTAATGATCTCTGCGACTTTGGTTACAATCGGATAAAAAACACAGAAGTTATTAAGAAATTACTTTTATAAGGCGTTAGCACGTGCAGCTGAACCTAGTTAATTGCTATGACACCCCGTGACATAATAATGGTGGTCAATAAACCAACTAAAGTGCCGCCATGCTAATAATTTCGAACAAAGAAAATTTTGGTATATTATTTTGGTATAATTATACCCGCCTACCCAAAGGGTAGAAGGGTATTATGGCTTTGTGCCGACCGAAAATGTATGTGACAGGCAGAAGGAAGCATCTCCGACCCCATAAAGTATATATATTCTTGATCAGCGTCAACAGCCGAGACGATATAGCCATGTCCGTCTGTCCGTCTGTCCGTTCGTATAAACACCTAGATCTCAGAGACTATAAGAGAAACCAAGTTAGTCAACCAATAACAGTGTGTGTAATTATTGCACGCAAATCAAGTTTGTTTTTGATTTTGGCCACGCCCCCTTCCGCTCCGTAAATCGGTCGGCACAAAGCCATAATACCCTTCTATATGGCTTTGTGCCGACCGAAAATGTATGTGACAGACAGAATGAAGCATCTCCGACCCCATAAAGTATATATATTCTTGATCAGCGTCAACAGCCGAGACGATATAGCCATGTCCGTCGTTTTGAGCAACCAAATTTTCGGAATAGTGTGTGTAATTATTGCACGCAGATCAAGTTTGTTCTTGATTGATACCCAAAGGGTATAAGGGTATTATGGCTTTGTACCGACCGAAAATGTATGTGACACGCAGAAGGAAGCATCTTCGAGCCCATAAAGTATATATATTCTTGATCAGGGTCAACAGCCGAGACGATATAGCCATGTCCGTCTGTCCGTCCGTATGAACACCTAGATCTCAGAGACTATAAGAGCAACCAATTTAGCCAACCAATAACAGTGTGTGTAATTATTGCACGCAAATCAAGTTTGTTTTTGATTTTGGCCACGCCCCTTCCGCTCCCGTAAATCTAATAAAACCGAATTACAGGCGTCATTTTAATCCTAGAATGTTCAATTTTGGTACGCACAATACCAATCACCATCTTAATAATCTCTGCGAATTTGGTTACAATCGGATAAAAAACACAGAAGTTATTAAGAAATTACTTTTATAAGGCGTTACCACGTGCAGCTGCACCTAGTTAATTGCTATGACACTCCGTGACATAATAATGGTGGTCAATAATCCAAATAAAGTGCCGCCAAGCTAATAATTTCGAACCAAGAAAATTTTGGTATATTATATTGGTATAATTATACCCGCCTGCCCAAAGGGTAGAAGGGTATTATGGCTTTGTGCCGACCGAAAATGTATGTGACAGGCAGAATGAAGCATCTCCGACCCCATAAAGTATATATATTCTTGATCAGCGTCAACAGCCGAGACGATATAGCCATGTCCGTCGTTTGAAGCAACCAAATTTTCGGAAAAGTGTGTGTAATTATTGCACGCAGATCAAGTTTTTCTTGATTGATACCCAAAGGGTAGAAGGGTATTATGGCTTTGTACCGACCGAAAATGTATGTGACACGCAGAAGGAAGCATCTTCGAGCCCATAAAGTATATATATTCTTGATCAGGGTCAACAGCCGAGACGATATAGCCATGTCCGTCTGTCCGTCCGTATGAACACCTAGATCTCAGAGACTATAAGAGCAACCAATTTAGCCAACCAATAACAGTGTGTGTAATTATTGCACGCAAATCAAGTTTGTTTTTGATTTTGGCCACGCCCCCTTCCGCTCCCGTAAATCTAATAAAACTGAATTACAGGCGTCATTTTAATCCTAGAATGTTCAATTTTGGTACGCACAATACCAATCACCATCTTAATAATCTCTGCGAATTTGGTTACAATCGGATAAAAAAACACAGAAGTTATTAAGAAATTACTTTTATAAGGCGTTACCACGTGCAGATGCACCTAGTTAATTGCTATGACACCCCGTGACATAATAATGGTGGTCAATAAACCAACTAAAGTGCCGCCATGCTAATAATTTCGAACAAAGAAAATTTTGGTATATTATTTTGGTATAATTATACCCGCCTACCCAAAGGGTAGAAGGGTATTATGGCTTTGTGCCGACCGAAAATGTATGTGACAGGCAGAAGGAAGCATCTCCGACCCCATAAAGTATATATATTCTTGATCAGCGTCAACAGCCGAGACGATATAGCCATGTCCGTCTGTCCGTCTGTCCGTTCGTATGAACACCTAGATCTCAGAGACCATAAGAGAAACCAAGTTAGCCAACCAATAACAGTGTGTAATTATTGCACGCAAATCAAGTTTGTTTTTGATTTTGGCCACGCCCCTTCCGCTCCCGTAAATCGGTCGGCACAAAGCCATAATACCCTTCTATATGGCTTTGTGCCGACCGAAAATGTGACAGACAGAATGAAGCATCTCCGACCCCATAAAGTATATATATTCTTGATCAGCGTCAACAGCCGAGACGATATAGCCATGTCCGTCGTTTTGAGCAACCAAATTTTCGGAATAGTGTGTGTAATTATTGCACGCAGATCAAGTTTGTTCTTGATTGATACCCAAAGGGTATAAGGGTATTATGGCTTTGTACCGACCGAAAATGTATGTGACAGGCAGAAGGAAGCATCTTCGAGCCCATAAAGTATATATATTCTTGATCAGGGTCAACAGCCGAGACGATATAGCCATGTCCGTCTGTCCGTCCGTATGAACACCTAGATCTCAGAGACTATAAGAGCAACCAATTTAGCCAACCAATAACAGTGTGTGTAATTATTGCACGCAAATCAAGTTTGTTTTTGATTTTGGCCACGCCCCCTTCCGCTCCCGTAAATCTAATAAAACCGAATTACAGGCGTCATTTTAATCCTAGAATGTTCAATTTTGGTACGCACAATACCAATCACCATCTTAATAATCTCTGCGAATTTGGTTACAATCGGATAAAAAACACAGAAGTTATTAAGAAATTACTTTTATAAGGCGTTACCACGTGCAGATGCACCTAGTTAATTGCTATGACACCCCGCGACATAATAATGGTGGTCAATAAACCAACTAAAGTGCCGCCATGCTAATAATTTCGAACAGAGAAAATTTTGGTATATTATTTTGGTATAATTATACCCGCCTACCCAAAGGGTAGAAGGGTATTATGGCTTTGTGCCGACCGAAAATGTATGTGACAGGCAGAAGGAAGCATCTCCGACCCCATAAAGTATATATATTCTTGATCAGCGTCAACAGCCGAGACGATATAGCCATGTCCGTCTGTCCGTCTGTCCGTTCGTATGAACACCTAGATCTCAGAGACCATAAGAGAAACCAAGTTAGCCAACCAATAACAGTGTGTGTAATTATTGCACGCAAATCAAGTTTGTTTTTGATTTTGGCCACGCCCCCTTCCGCTCCCGTAAATCGGTCGGCACAAAGCCATAATACCCTTCTATATGGCTTTGTGCCGACCGAAAATGTATGTGACAGACAGAATGAAGCATCTCCGACCCCATAAAGTATATATATTCTTGATCAGCGTCAACAGCCGAGACGATATAGCCATGTCCGTCGTTTTGAGCAACCAAATTTTCGGAATAGTGTGTGTAATTATTGCACGCAGATCAAGTTTGTTCTTGATTGATACCCAAAGGGTATAAGGGTATTATGGCTTTGTACCGACCGAAAATGTATGTGACACGCAGAAGGAAGCATCTTCGAGCCCATAAAGTATATATATTCTTGATCAGGGTCAACAGCCGAGACGATATAGCCATGTCCGTCTGTCCGTCCGTATGAACACCTAGATCTCAGAGACTATAAGAGCAACCAATTTAGCCAACCAATAACAGTGCGTGTAATTATTGCACGCAAATCAAGTTTGTTTTTGATTTTGGCCACGCCCCCTTCCGCTCCCGTAAATCTAATAAAACCGAATTACAGGCGTCATTTTAATCCTAGAATGTTCAATTTTGGTACGCACAAAACCAATCGCCATCTTAATAATCTCTGCGAATTTGGTTACAATCGGATAAAAAACACAGAAGTTATTAAGAAATTACTTTTATAAGGCGTTACCACGTGCAGATGCACCTAGTTAATTGCTATGACACCCCGTGACATAATAATGGTGGTCAATAAACCAACTAAAGTGCCGCCAAGCTAATAATTTCGTACAAAGAAAATTTTTGTATATTATTTTGGTATAATTATACCCGCCTACCCAAAGGGTAGAAGGGTATTATGGCTTTGTGCCGACCGAAAATGTATGTGACAGGCAGAAGGAAGCATCTTCGACCCCATAAAGTATATATATTCTTGATCAGCGTCAACAGCCGAGACGATATAGCCATGTCCGTCGTTTGGAGCAAGCAAATTTTCGGAATAGTGTGTGTAATTATTGCACGCAGATCAAGTTTTTTCTTGATTGATACCCAAAGGGTAGAAGGGTATTATAGCTTTGTACCGACCGAAAATGTATGTGACACGCAGAAGGAAGCATCTTCGAGCCCATAAAGTATATATATTCTTGATCAGGGTCAACAGCCGAGACGATATAGCCATGTCCGTCTGTTCGTCCGTATGAACACCTAGATCTCAGAGACTATAAGAGCAACCAATTTAGCCAACCAATAACAGTGTGTGTAATTATTGCACGCAAATCAAGTTTGTTTTTGATTTTGGCCACGCCCCCTTCCGCTCCCGTAAATCTAATAAAACCGAATTACAGGCGTCATTTTAATCCTAGAATGTTCAATTTTGGTACGCACAATACCAATCACCATCTTAATAATCTCTGCGAATTTGGTTACAATCGGATAAAAAACACAGAAGTTATTAAGAAATTACTTTTATAAGGCGTTAACACGTGCAGATGCACCTAGTTAATTGCTATGACACCCCGTGACATAATTAATTTCTATGACACTCCGTGACATAATAATGGTGGTCAATAAACCAACTAAAGTGCCGCCAAGCTAATAATTTCGAAAAAAAAAATTTTGGTGTATTACTTTGGAATAATTATACCCGCCTACCCAAAGGGTAGAAGGGTATTATGGCTTTGTGCCGACCGAAAATGTATGTGACAGGCAGAAGGAAGCATCTTCGAGCCCATAAAGTATATATATTCTTGATCAGCGTCAACAGCCGAGACGATATAGCCATGTCCGTCGTTTTGAGCAACCAAATTTTCGGAATAGTGTGTGTAATTATTGCACGCAGATCAAGTTTGTAAATCTAATAAAACCGAATTACAGGCGTCATTTTAATCCTAGAATGTTCAATTTTGGTATGCACAATACCAATCACCATCTTAATGATCTCTGCGAATTTGGTTACAATCGGATAAGAAACACAGAAGTTATTAAGAAATTACTTTTATAAGGCGTTACCACGTGCAGCTGCACCTAGTTAATTGCTATGACACTCCGTGACATAATAATGGTGGTCAATAAACCAACTAAAGTGCCGCCAAGCTAATAATTTCGAACAAAGAAAATGTTGGTATATTATTTTGGTATAATTATACCCGCCTGCCCAAAGGGTAGAAGGGTATTATGGCTTTGTGCCGACCGAAAATGTATGTGACAGGCAGAATGAAGCATCTCCGACCCCATAAAGTATATATATTCTTGATCAGCGTCAACAGCCGAGACGATATAGCCATGTCCGTCTGTCCGTCCGTATGAACACCTAGATCTTAGAGACTATAAGAGCAACCAAGTTAGCCAACCAATAATAGTGTGTGTAATTATTGCACGCAAATCAAGTTTGTTTTTGATTTTGGCCACGCCCCCTTCCGCTCCCGTAAATCTAATAAAACCGAATTACAGGCGTCATTTTAATCCTAGAATGTTCAATTTTGGTACGCACAATACCAATCACCATCTTAATGATCTCTGCGAATTTGGTTACAATCGGATAAAAAACACAGAAGTTATTAAGAAATTACTTTTATAAGGCGTTACCACTTGCAACTGCTAGTGCTGCCTAGATAGTTGCTATGACACTCCACGGCATAATAATGGTGCTCAATAAACCAACTAAAGTGCCGGCAAGCTAATAATTTCGTACACTGAAAATATTGATTGTATTATTTTGGTATTTTTAGTATATTTTATTAGAGTATTTTTTCAGTATATTTTTGAAAAATGTAATATTTTGATTGTAAAATTGGGTGGCGGGTATCTCACAGTCGAGCACACTCGACTGTAGCTTTCCTTCTTGATTTAATCCTAGAATGTTCAATTTTGGTACGCACAATACCAAATATATATTATTTTGGTATAATTATACCCGCCTACCCAAATGGAATAGTGTATGTAATTATTGCACGCAGATCAAGTTTGTTTTTGATTTTGGGCACGCCCCTTTCCGCCCACGTAAATCTAATAAAACCGAATTACAGGCGTCATTTTAATCCTAGAATGTTCAATTTTGGTATGCACAATACCAATCACCATCTTAATGATCTCTGCGAATTTGGTTACAATCGGATAAAAAACACAGAAGTTATTAAGAAATTACTTTTATAAGGCGTTACCACGTGCAGCTGCACCTAGTTAATTGCTATGAGACTCCGTGACATAATAATGGTGGTCAATAAACCAACTAAAGTGCCGCCAAGCTAATAATTTCGAACAAAGAAAATTTTGGTATATTATTTTGGTATAATTATACCCGCCTGCCCAAAGGGTAGAAGGGTATTATGGCTTTGTGCCGACCGAAAATGTATGTGACAGGCATAGACGATATAGCCATGTCCGTCGTTTTGAGCAACCAAATTTTCGGAATAGTGTGTGTAATTATTGCACGCAGATCAAGTTTGTTTTTGATTTTGGCCACGCATCCTTCCGCCCCCGTGAATCTAATAAAACCGAATTACAGGCGTCATTTTAATCCTAGAATGTTCAATTTTGGTACGCACAAAACCAATCACCATCTTAATGATCTATGCGAAGTTGGTTACAATCGGATAAAAAACACAGAAGTTATTAGGAGGTTACTTTTATAAGGCGTTACCACGTGCAGCTGCACCTAGTTAATTGCTATGACACTCCGTGACATAATAATGGTGGTCAATAAACCAACTAAACTGCCGCCAAGCTATTAACTTCGAACAAAGAAAATTTTGGTGTATTACTTTGGTATAATTATTCCCGCCTACCCAAAGGGTATTATGGCTTTGTTCCGACCGAAAATGTATGTGACAGGCAGAATGAACCATCTTCGAGCCCATAAAGTATATATATTCTTGATCAGCGTCAACAGCCGAGACGATATAGCCATGTCCGTCGTTTTGAGCAACCAAATTTTCGGAATAGTGTGTGTAATTATTGCACGCAGATCAAGTTTGTAAATCTAATAAAACCGAATTACAGGCGTCATTTTAATCCTAGAATGTTCAATTTTGGTACGCACAATACCAATCACCATCTTAATGATCTCTGCGAATTTGGTTACAATCGGATAAAAAACACAGAAGTTATTAAGAAATTACTTTTATAAGGCGTTACCACTTGCAACTGCTAGTGCTGCCTAGATAGTTGCTATGACACTCCACGGCATAATAATGGTGTTCAATAAACCAACTAAAGTGCCGGCAAGCTAATAATTTCGTACACTGAAAATATTGATTGTATTATTTTGGTATTTTTAGTAAATTTTATTAGAGTATTTTTTCAGTATATTTTTGAAAAATGTGATATTTTGATTGTAAAATTGGGTGGCGGGTATCTCACAGTCGAGCACACTCGAATGTAGCTTTCCTTCTTGATTTAACCCTAGAATGTTCAATTTTGGTACGCACAATACCAAATATATATTATTTTGGTATAATTATACCCGCCTACCCAAATAGAATAGTGTATGTAATTATTGCACGCAGATCAAGTTTGTTTTTGATTTTGGGCACGCCCCCTTCCGCCCCCGTAAATCTAATAAAACCGAATTACAGGCGTCATTTTAATCCTAGAATGTTCAATTTTGGTACGCACAATACCAATCACCATCTTAATGATGTATGCGAAGTTGGTTACAATCGGATAAAAAACACAGAAGTCATTAAGAAGTTACTTTTTATAAGGCGTTACCACGTGCAGCTGCACCTAGTTAATTGCTATGACACTCCGTGACATAATAATGGTGGTCAATAAACGAACTAAAGTGCCGCCAAGCTAATAATTTCGAACAAAGAAAATGTTGGTATATTATTTTGGTATAATTATACCCGCCTGCCCAAAGGGTAGAAGGGTATTATGGCTTTGTGCCGACCGAAAATGTATGTGACAGGCAGAATGAAGCATCTCCGACCCCATAAAGTATATATATTCTTGATCAGCGTCAACAGCCGAGACGATATAGCCATGTTCGTCTGTCCGTCCGTATGAACACCTAGATCTCAGAGACTATAAGAGCAACCAAGTTAGCCAACCAATAACAGTGTGTGTAATTATTGCACGCAAATCAAGTTTGTTTTTGATTTTGGCCACGCCCCCTTCCGCCCCCGTAAATCTAATAAAACCGAATTACAGGCGTCATTTTAATCCTAGAATGTTCAATTTTGGTACGCACAATACCAATCACCATCTTAATGATCTCTGCGAATTTGATTACAATCGGATAAAAAACACAGAAGTTATTAAGAAATTACTTTTATAACGCGTTACCACGTGCAACTGCACCTAATTAATTGCTATGACACTCCGTGACATAATTAATTTCTATGACACTGCGTGACGTAATAATGGTGGTCAATAAACCAACTAAAGTGCCGCCAAGCTAATAATTTCGAACAAAGAAAATTTTAGTGTATTACTTTGGTATAATTATACCCGCCTACCCAAAGGGTAGAAAGGTATTATGGCTTTGTGCCGACCGAAAATGTATGTGACAGGCAGAATGAAGCATCTCCGACCCCATAAAGTATATATATTCTTGATCAGCGTCAACAGCCGAGACGATATAGCCATGTCCGTCTGTCCGTCCGTATGAACACCTAGATCTCAGAGACTATAAGAGCAACCAAGTTAGCCAACCAATAACAGTGTGTGTAATTATTGCACGCAAATCAAGTTTGTTTTTGATTTTGGCCACGCCCCTTTCCGATCCCGTAAATCTAATAAAACCGAATTACAGGCGTCATTTTAATCCTAGAATGTTCAATTTTGGTACGCACAATACCAATCACCATCTTAATGATCTCTGCGAATTTGGTTACAATTGGATAAAAAACACAGAAGTTATTAAGAAGTTACTTTTATAAGGCGTTACCACGTGCAGCTGCACCTAGTTAATTGCTATGACACTCCGTGACATAATAATGGTGGTCAATAAACGAACTAAAGTGCCGCCAAGCTAATAATTTTGAACAAAGAAAATGTTGGTATATTATTTTGGTATAACTATACCCGCCTGACCAAAGGGAATAGTGTATGTAATTATTGTACGCACATCAAGTTTGTTTTTGATTTTGGCCACGCCCCCTTCCGCCCCCGTAAATCTAATAAAACCGAATTACAGGCGTAAATTTAATCCTAGAATGTTCAATTTTGGTGCGCACAATACCAATCACCATCTTAATGATCTCTGCGAATTTGGTTACAATCGGATAAAAAACACAAAATTTATTAAGAAATTACTTTTATAAGGCGTTACCACGTGCAGCTGCACCTAGTTAATTGCTATGACACCCCGTGGCATAATAATGGTGGTCAATAAACCAACTAAAGTGCCGCCAAGCTAATAATTTCGAACAAAGAAAATTTTGGTATATTATTTTGGTATAATTATACCCGCCTACCCAAAGGGTAGAAGGGTATTATGGCTTTGTGCCGACCGAAAATGTATGTGACAGGCAGAATGAAGCATCTCCGACCACATAAAGTATATATATTCTTGATC
Organism: Drosophila pruinosa; assembly: GCA_018150935.1. Lineage (NCBI taxonomy): Eukaryota > Metazoa > Arthropoda > Insecta > Diptera > Drosophilidae > Drosophila > Drosophila pruinosa. Next base: position 162,471 of record JAECWR010000266.1, read on the forward strand.
AGCGTCAACAGCCGAGACGATATAGCCATCTCCGTCGTTTTGAGCAACCAAATTTTCGGAATAGTGTGTGTAATTATTGCACGCAGATCAAGTTTGTTCTTGATTTTGACCACGACCCTTCCGCACCCGCAAATCTAATAAAACCAAATTACAGGCGTCATTTTAATCGTAGAATGTTCAATATTGGTACACACAAAACCAATCACCATTTTAATGATCTATGCGAAGTTGGTTACAATCGGATAAAAAACACAGAAGTTATTAAGAAGTTACTTTTATAAGGCGTTACCACGTGCAGCTGCACCTAATTAATTGGTATGACACTCCGTGACATATGGTGGTCAATAAATCAACTAAAGTGCGGCCAAGCTAATAATTTAGAACAAAGAAAATTTTGGTATATTATTTTGGTATAATTATACCCGCCTACCCAAAGGGTAGAAGGGTATTATGGCTTTGTGCCGACCGAAAATGTATGTGACAGGCAGAATGAAGCATCTCCGACCCCATAAAGTATATATATTCTTGATCAGCGTCAACAGCCGAGACGATATAGCCATGTCCGTCGTTTGGAGCAACCAAATTTTCGGAATAGTGTGTGTAATTATTGCACGCCGATCAAGTTTGGTCTTGATTTTGACCACGACCCTTCCGCACCCGCAAATCTAATAAAACCAAATTACAGGCGTCATTTTTTTTTGTTTTTTTTTTTTTTTTTATACTTTGCTTTTATTTATTGAATCTTCTCATTTTTGAGACTAACAATAAGTGTATCAAATCTTATACTATAACCTAGCTAACAGTCATGTAGACTGGAACATTAGAAATGGCCCTGACAAATTATGGCTGGGTTGGAAGGTCGGTACGTTGCAGGCGGGATCGGTTGGAAACCCGAGTCAAGACCCTTGCGAGGGGATTTGGGTGGACAGAGAGTTTTTCATTATAGGACGCTTTTTGCTTGTCTATTTCATCTTTTACTGCGAAAATGCCGAGGTCCCTGTGGATGTTTTGGTTTCGAATATACCATGGTGCCCCAGTGATAGTTCGCAGGATCTTTGATTGAGCGCGCTGTATGATATCAATGTTGGTTCTGCTCGCGTTCCCCCAAAGCTGGGAGCCATACGTCCAGATTGGCTTAAGAGTGGAGTTATAGAGCAGGACCTTATAGTCCAGGCACAAGGGCGAGCGGGCGTTTATAATCCAGTGGAGGCTGCTGGCTTTCAGCTTTAGGTGTAATTTCTTGCATTCGATATGTCTACGCCATGTTAGACGTCTGTCGAGATGGATGCCGAGATACGTTACTTCGTTGACTTGGGGGATCTGCGTGCTATTCAGGTAGAGCGGAGGGCAAGTTTGCCTGTTAAGAGTAAACGTTATGTGTTTACACTTTTGTTCGTTTATTTTGATACGCCAGTCAGATAGCCACTTCTCGACTACCATGAGATGTTTGGCGAGTTGGGTTGATGCACGGACTGGGCATCTGGAGCGGCTAAGGATCGCAGTGTCGTCAGCAAAGGTGGATGTTGTTAGTCGGTCACTTGTGGGAATGTCCGCTGTGTAGAGGACGAATAGAGTTGGCCCAAGCGCGCTGCCTTGTGGGACTCCAGCTTCGATAGTGTAGTTGTCGGATATTGTTGTGTTGCACCTCACTGCGAAGGCTCTGTTGTAGAGGTAAGATTCAAGGAGTTTATGAGTGTACCCAGGCAAGTGTGTTTTAATTTTATGCATAAGACCTTTGAGCCAGACGCGGTCAAATGCTTGAGATACGTCGAGGAATATCGCGCTGCAGTATTCTCTAAGCTCGAAGGCTGTGCGAATCTCTGATGTTATTCTGTTAACTTGCTCGATAGTACCGTGTTTTTCTCTGAAGCCAAATTGATGGGCTGGGATAATGTTGTGAGCTTCCATATATGGTATTATGCGCGTTAGAAGGCATTTTTTCGAAAAGTTTGGACAGGCATGATAATAAACTTATTGGTCTGTAAGATGACGGGATCGTGTGATCTTTTCCAGGCTTCGGTATCATTATTATAATTGATTTTTTCCATTTACTTGGGTAGTAGCCGAGACTTATGATACCATTGAAGAGCTTACAGATGACCTCAACAGCACAGTACGGAAGTTCCATTATCATTTTTGTAGTTATTAGGTCCTGGCCTGGAGCCTTTTTTGGTTTTAGCTCCCTAATGATTTTTGTAATCTCGTTCGGCCGAAATGAAGTTGGCGTTAATTCCGTCTCGAGTGAATTTGCGGAAGAACATGTGCATTTGCTGAGGGGTTCGGCTGGAAGACGCCTCTGAGATGTAAAGCAAATGTTTCGGCTCTGTCTTTGTCGCTGCGGGCCCAGCAACCTGAAGAATTTCTTATTGGGGTTACGGTTTCAGCCGGAGAGCTTAGATTTGGGTGAGCCCTCCACAAGGGATGCTTTGTACTAGTTGGCGATAGTTTTTCTATATATTTTAGTTGTGCGTTTTCAGCATCTTGCTTCAGAGCCCGGCTAAGTTTGCGGGTGGCTTCATTAAGACGTTGCTTTGAGCATGGTGACCTGCTGGTTTGCCACGCCCGTCGCAGACGCCTTTTTTTCCAGAACCAGCTGTTCAATTTGCAGGCTGGTTTTGAACGTCTTAATTTTCACATCCTTCCCCTTTTGGTGTTGAGATCCTGGCTGCTGTGACGAGTACCTCTTCCAGCGCGGCGGTAGAGTAGTCGATGTCCGATTCGATGTTTAGTTGAGGAGTTAGCTCAATGTGGGAACTCACATACTTTCTATATTTCATCCAGTTGGTGTTGTGCGACGTCAGCCTATGGGGGTGGTCCGTGATTTCTGGGCTTTGAAGAAGGGTTAACAACAAGGGCGAGTGGTCGGATGAGAGATCCGACAGGGCCATGGCGCTTATAAGATCGCGTGAGATGTTTTTCGTCACCGCGAAATCAATTAGATCTGGGATCTTTCTGGGGTCTGCAGGCCAATATGTGGGGCTACCAGGAGACGTAGTCCAATTTATTGCTCACTTTTATAAGTGCGTTATACAGTTGCCTTCCCTTGGGGGTCACGAGGCGTGATCCCCAGTGCGTGTGTTTGGCATTGTAGTCTCCTGCAGCTATGAAGCGATCCCCCAGTGTGTTGTAGAAGTCCATGAATTGACCTTCAGAGATAGTAAATCGAGGTGGGCAGTAGACAGCGGCAATGCAAAGGTTGCCGTTTCCTGACTGCACATTTATGGACGTGGCTTGCAGGTAATTTGTTGCAAACCTTTGGTGAAAGTGGTGTTTGATGCGTTCTCTGATTAAGATGCCGGTTCCACCGTGGGCTTTCCCATCCGGATGATCTGTGCGGTAGAAGGTATAACCTCTTATATGGAAGTTATATCTCCCTGTGAGGTGCGTTTCAACCAGCAGCATGGCGTCGATGTGATTTATATTTAGGAATTGCGTTATTTCCAGGTTATGCCGTGAAATGCCGTTGGCATTCCACATAGAAATACGTAGGTTAGACATTTATTATTTGGACTGTTGAGCTACAAGTAACTGAATCACCATGTTCTGATTCTGAACAAGGGTTTTGCATAGTTGTTTTCATGAATGACATAAGTTCCATCATACTTTGTTGCATGGTATACATCATAGATTCCAAATTGCTTTGTGGCTGCATCGGGACCTGTTGAGTGTTTTCTGAGTGTGGCTGGAGTGGATTTTCCATGCCTGATCGTAGTGCTTCGGCGTATGAGAAGCCCTTAGTGGAATTTAGCGGACCGAATGAAGATCTGGCTGCCTTGGCGAAAAATACGTCTGGCGTACTTTTTGAGTTATAATACGCATTTTGCGTATTTTGTTGACGCGTAGCTGTCGCTCGTTGCATGCGACTCTTCAGCTCCTTTGTAGACCGCACAGCCTCTGTAGTTTGCCGTATGGTTTCCTCCACAGTTGCCATTTTTTTTTCTTTAAAGGGGTCTTCTTTGTTTGCGGGGCAATTTACGGAGTTGTGGAAGTCTCCGCAGACTACGCAGACTGCCCGAAGTGTGCAGTATGTCTTTGTGTGTCCATACTCCTGGCAGTTTGTGCATTGAAGAGGGCCGATGCGTTTGTGTGGTTCTTCCACGGTGATCCTTCGATGCAATAAGAGCTGCAGCTTATAGATTGGGTGCACTTCGTTTTTCTTTAAGGCTTTGCTATCTGGTTCGAGCTCGACCTTGAAGAGTGGTTGCGGTTTTTTATTCCTGTTGATAATGTTGCTGACATTTTGGCATAGAAGCCCTTGGCTTTAAGGGCTTCTTGAATCTCAGAGGGCGACGTCGGGTTCAATTCCTTTTAGTACAACTTGCAGTCCCTTGCTGCTTTTTAGTTGGTAGGTGTAGAAGTTCTTTTGTTTCCTCCAGGTACTTAGACACAGCTCGGAAGTGTACTTCGGACTTCGTTTGAACTTTAGTTTCATGGATGTTCCCTTTAATAAGCGGAACAACATGAAAATTATCGTTCCCGACCAGCGCAACAATTTTGTTGACCAGGGCGTTAGAGCTTTTTCCCTTATATAAATAGGTGGGGGCTTTGGTTTCTTTTGGGTCTCCTGCCCCAGCTCTGCTTGGTTGTTCTCCGCCTCTGCTAAGATGGAAAAACGGTTGTCATTGGAACTTCTAGTTTGGTCGTTGCTTTTGTTGATACGGTTGATCTTTGGTTTATTACCAACCGTGTTTACTGGACTACGCTTAATCTGAATGTAGCGATCCATACCGGTCTGTATAGCCGGGACCGCTTGTTGCTTATCAGCTTTACGGTTTTTGTTGACATTGCAATTTGCTCTGCGGCCGTTGGCACCGAATTCGTAATATTGGTAGTTGGTTTTGTTGTTGGTGGCGCTTTTGCTGCGACTGCGGAAATAGTAGCGCTGCTTGTTGTTGGAGCTTCTTCCACCAAAGCCGGCGGTGGTGGGGTTGGGCATTGGTAGCTCCATGATGTAGGAGTTGGGGTGAGCAGAGTGGGTGAGCAAGAGCTCGCTCTCTTGCTGTCGACGGTCAGTAGAGCCGGGTTGCAATTTGTTGACTTGCTTTCTTCAACGATATCGCGTGTTGAGAAGTAAGAGTAACAAGCGTTTCTTGGATTAAGGGAGCTTCTACGCTCATTCTTTGGAACGCTGCTCATTTTTTTGAGCTTATAACGCGTGGCACTTTTAAATTAAGTCAAATATACACTTGAACTATCATAACACCAGTTATAATTATATATATTTTTCTTTGGCGTTACTTCGCGCAAGACTACTAATTTCAAATTCGCTACTTTTTCTCCACTTTGATATGTTAGTTCTTATTTTCACCGACAAAAGACGGAGAACACCGACCGACGAAGCCTCGCACTAAAAAAACGCGTCCAACTCGTACAGCGGTCTGATCGCGAATCATTTTAATCGTAGAATGTTCAATATTGGTACACACAAACCAATCACCATCTCAATGATCTATGCGAAGTTGGTTACAATCGGATAAAAAACACAGGAGTTATTAAGAAGTTACTTTTTATAAGGCGTTACCGTGCAGCTGCACCTAATTAATTGCTATGACACTCCATGACATAATTAATTTCTATGACACTCCGTGACATAATAATGGTGGTCAATAAACCAACTAAAGTGCCGCCAAGCTAATAATTTCGAACAAAGAAAATTTTGGTGTATTACTTTGGTATAATTATACCCGCCTACCCAAAGGGTAGAAGGGTATTATGGCTTTGTGCCGACCGAAAATGTATGTGACAGGGAAGGAAGCATCTCCGACCCCATAAAGTATATATATTCTTGATCAGCGTCAACAGCCGAGACGATATAGCCATCTCCGTCGTTTTGAGCAACCAAAATTTTCGGAATAGTGTGTGTAATTATTGCACGCAGATCAAGTTTGTTCTTGATTGATACCCAAAGGGTAGAAGGGTATTATGGCTTTGTGCCGACCGAAAATGTATGTGACAGGCAGATGGAAGCATCTTCAAGCCCATAAACTACATATATTCTTGATCAGCGTCAACAGCCGAGACGATATAGCCATGTCCGTCTGTCCGTCCGTATGAACACCTAGATCTCAGAGACTATAAGAGCAACCAAGTTAGCCAACCAATAACAGTGTGTGTAATTATTGCACGCAAATCAAGTTTGTTTTTGATTTTGGCCACGCCCCCTTCCGATCCCGTAAATCTAATAAAACCGAATTACAGGCGTCATTTTAATCCTAGAATGTTCAATTTCGGTACGCACAATACCAATCACCATCTTAATGATCTCTGCGAATTTGGTTACAATTGGATAAAAAACACAGAAGTTATTAAGAAGTTACTTTTATAAGGCGTTACCACGTGCAGCTGCACCTAGTTAATTGCTATGACACCCCGTGGCATAATAATGGTGGTCAATAAACCAACTAAAGTGCCGCCAAGCTAATAATTTCGAACAAGGAAAATGTTGGTATATTATTTTGGTATAATTATACCCGCCTGACCAAAGGGAATAGTGTATGTAATTATTGCACGGACATCAAGTTTGTTTTTGATTTTGGCCACGCCCCCTTCCGCCCCCGTAAATCTAATAAAACCGAATTACAGGCGTCATTTTAATCCTAGAATGTTCAATTTTGGTACGCACAATACCAATCACCATCTTAATGATCTCTGCGAATTTGGTTACAATCGGATAAAAACACAAAAATTTATTAAGAAATTACTTTTATAAGGCGTTACCACGTGCAGCTGCACCTAGTTAATTGCTATGACACCCCGTGGCATAATAATGGTGGTCAATAAACCAACTAAAGTGCCGCCAAGCTAATAATTTCGAACAAAGAAAATTTTGGTATATTATTTTGGTATAATTATACCCGCCTACCCAAAGGGTAGAAGGGTATTATGGCTTTGTGCCGACCGAAAATGTATGTGACAGGCAGAATGAAGCATCTCCGACCACATAAAGTATATATATTCTTGATCAGCATCAACAGCCGAGACGATATAGCCATGTCCGTCGTTTGGAGCAACCAAATTTTCGGAATAGTGTGTGTAATTATTGCACGCCGATCAAGTTTGTTCTTGATTTTGACCACGACCCTTCCGCACCCGCAAATCTAATAAAACCGAATTACAGGCGTCATTTTAATCGTAGAATGTTCAATATTGGTACACACAAAACCAATCACCATCTTAATGATCTATGCGAAGTTGGTTACAATCGGATAAAAAACACAGAAGTTATTAAGAAGTTACTTTTATAAGGCGTTACCACGTGCAGCTGCACCTAATTAATTGCTATGACACTCCATGACATAATTAATTTCTATGACACTCCGTGACATAATAATGGTGGTCAATAAACCAACTAAAGTGCCGCCAAGCTAATAATTTCGAACAAAGAAAATTTTGGTATATTACTTTGGTATAATTATACCCGCCTACCCAAAGGGTAGAAGGGTATTATGGCTTTGTGCCGACCGAAAATGTATGTGACAGGCAGAAGGAAGCATCTCCGACCCCATAAAGTATATATATTCTTGATCAGCGTCAACTGCCGAGACGATATAGCCATCTCCGTCGTTTTGAGCAACCAAATTTTCGGAATAGTGTGTGTAATTATTGCACGCAGATCAAGTTTGTTCTTGATTGATGCCCAAAGGGTAGAAGGGTATTATGTCTTTGTGCCGACCGAAAATGTATGTGACAGGCAGATGGAAGCATCTACAAGCCCATAAACTACATATATTCTTGATCAGCGTCAACAGCCGAGACGATATAGCCATGTCCGTCTGTCCGTCCGTATGAACACCTAGATCTCAGAGACTATAAGAGCAACCAAGTTAGCCAACCAATAACAGTGTGTGTAATTATTGCACGCAAATCAAGTTTGTTTTTGATTTTGGCCACGCCCCCTTCCGATCCCGTAAATCTAATAAAACCGAATTACAGGCGTCATTTTAATCCTAGAATGTTCAATTTTGGTACGCACAATACCAATCACCATCTTAATGATCTCTGCGAATTTGGTTACAATTGGATAAAAACACAGAAGTTATTAAGAAGTTACTTTTATAGGCGTTACCACGTGCAGCTGCACCTAGTTAATTGCTATGACACTCCGTGACATAATAATGGTGGTCAATAAACGAACTAAAGTGCCGCCAAGCTAATAATTTCGAACAAGGAAAATGTTGGTATATTATTTTGGTATAATTATACCCGCCTGACCAAAGGGAATAGTGTATGTAATTATTGCACGCACATCAAGTTTGTTTTTGATTTTGGCCACGCCCCCTTCCGCCCCCGTAAATCTAATAAAACCGAATTACAGGCGTAATTTTTAATCCTAGAATGTTCAATTTTGGTACGCACAATACCAATCACCATCTTAATGATCTCTGCGAATTTGGTTACAATCGGATAAAAAACACAAAATTTATTAAGAAATTACTTTTATAAGGCGTTACCACGTGCAGCTGCACCTAGTTAATTGCTATGACACCCCGTGGCATAATAATGGTGGTCAATAAACCAACTAAAGTGCCGCCAAGCTAATAATTTCGAACAAAGAAAATTTTGGTATATTATTTTGGTATAATTATACCCGCCTACCCAAAGGGTAGAAGGGTATTATGGCTTTGTGCCGACCGAAAATGTATGTGACAGGCAGAATGAAGCATCTCCGACCCCATAAAGTATATATATTCTTGATCAGCGTCAACAGCCGAGACGATATAGCCATGTCCGTCGTTTGGAGCAACCAAATTTTCGGAATAGTGTGTGTAATTATTGCACGCCGATCAAGTTTGTTCTTGATTTTGACCACGACCCTTCCGCACCCGCAAATCTAATAAAACCAAATTACAGGCGTCATTTTAATCGTAGAATGTTCAATTTTGGTACTCACAATACTAATCACCACCTTAATGATCTCTGCGAATTTGGTTACAATCGGATAAAAAACACAGAATTTATTAAGAAATTACTTTTATAAGGCGTTAATATTATAATTAATTTCTATGACACTCCGTGACATAATAATGGTGGCCAATAAACCAACTAAAGTGCCGCCAAGCTAATAATTTCGAACAAGGAAAATGTTGGTATATTATTTTGGTATAATTATACCCGCCTGACCAAAGGGAATAGTGTATGTAATTATTGCACGGACATCAAGTTTGTTTTTGATTTTGGCCACGCCCCCTTCCGCCCCCCGTAAATCTAATAAAACCGAATTACAGGCGTTATTTTTAATCCTAGAATGTTCAATTTTGGTACGCACAATACCAATCACCATCTTAATGATCTCTGCGAATTTGGTTACAATCGAATAAAAAACACAGAAGTTATTAAGAAATTACTTTTATAAGGCGTTACCACGTGCAGCTGCACCTAGTTAATTGCTATGACACTCCGTGACATAATAATGGTGGTCAATAAACGAACTAAAGTGCCGCCAAGCTAATAATTTCGAACAAAGAAAATGTTGGTATATTATTTTGGTATAAATATACCCGCCTGACCAAAGGGAATAGTGTATGTAATTATTGCACGCAGATCAAGTTTGTTTTTGATATTGGCCACGCCCCCTTCCGCCCCCGTAAATTTAATAAAACCGAATTACAGGCGTCATTTTAATCCTAGAATGTTCAATTTAGGTACGCACAATACCAATCACCATCTTAATGATGTATGCGAATTTGGTTACAATCGGATAAAAAACACAGAAGTTATTAAGAAATTACTTTTATCAGGCGTTACCACTTGCAACTGCTAGTGCTGCCTAGATAGTTGCTATGACACTCCACGGCATAATAATGTTGTTCAATAAACCAACTAAAGTGCCGGCAAGCTAATAATTTCGTACACTGAAAATTTTGTATTATTTTGGTATTGAACATTTGTTTTTTGTTTTTGATTTTGGCCACGCCCCCTTTCGCTACCGTAAATCTAATAAAACCGAATTACAGGCGTCATTTTAATCCTAGAATGTTCAATTTTGGTACGCACAATACCAATCACCATTTTAATGATCTCTGCGAATTTGGTTACAATCGAATAAAAACACAGAAGTTATTAAGAAATTACTTTTTATAAGGCGTTACCACGTGCAACTGCTAGTGCTGCCTAGTTAGTTGCTATGACACTCCACGGCATAATAATGGTGTTCAATAAACAAACTAAAGTGCCGGCAAGCTAATAATTTCGTACACTGAAAATTTTGATTGTATTATTTTGGTATTTTTAGTATATTTTATTAGAGTATTTTTTTCAGTAAGTTTTTGAAATATGTAATATTTTAATGGTAAAATTGGTGGCGGTATCTCACAGTCGAGCAAACTCGACTGTAGCTTTCTTACTTGATTTAATCCTAGAATGTTCAATTTTGGTACGCACAATACCAAATATATATTATTTTGGTATAATTATACGCGCCTACCCAAAGGGAATAGTGTATGTAATTATTGCACGCAGATCAAGTTTGTTCTTGATTTTGACCACGCCCTCCTCTGCCCCCGTAAATCTAATAAAACCGAATTACTGGCGTCATTTTAATCCTAGAATGTTCAATTTTGGTACTCACAATACTAATCACCATCTTAATGATCTCTGCGAATTTGGTTACAATCGGATAAAAAACACAGAATTTATTAAGAAATTACTTTTATAAGGCGTTAATATTATAATTAATTTCTATGACACTCCGTGACATAATAATGGTGGCCAATAAACCAACTAAAGTGCCGCCAAGCTAATAATTTCGAACAAAGAAAATTTTGGTATATTATTTTGGTAGAATTATACCCGCCTACCCAAAAGGATAGAAGGGTATTATGGCTTTATGCCGACCGAAAATGTATGTGACAGGCAGAATGAAGCATCTCCGACCCCATAAAGTATATATATTCTTGATCAGCGTCAACAGCCGAGACGATATAGCCATGTCCGTCGTTTGGAGCAACCGAATTTTCGGAATAGTGTATGTAACTATTACGCCTATCAAGTTTGTTTTTGATTTTGGCCACGCCCCCTTCCGCCCCCATAATTTTTAATAAAACCGAATTCCAGGCGTCATTTTAATCCCAGAATGTTCAATTTTGATACGCACAATACCAATCACCATTTTAATGATCTCTGCGAATTTGGTTACAATCGAATAAAAAACACAGAAGTTATTAAGAAATTACTTTTATAAGGCGTTACCACGTGCAACTGCTAGTGCTGCCTAGTTAGTTGCTATGACACTCCACGGCATAATAATGGTGTTCAATAAACAAACTAAAGTGCCGGCAAGCTAATAATTTCGTACACTGAAAATTTTGATTGTATTATTTTGGTATTTTTAGTATATTTTATTAGAGTATTTTTTCAATAAGTTTTTGAAAAATGTAATATTTTAATGGTAAAATTGGGTGGCGGGTATCTCACAGTCGAGCAAACTCGACTGTAGCTTTCTTACTTGATTTAATCCTAGAATGTTCAATTTTGGTACGCACAATACCAAATATATATTATTTTGGTATAATTATACCCGCCTACCCAAAGGGAATAGTGTATGTAATTATTGCACGCAGATCAAGTTTGTTCTTGATTTTGAACACGCCCCTTCCGCCCCCGTAAATCTAATAAAACCGAATTACAGGCGTCATTTTAATCCTAGAATGTTCAATTTTGGTACGCACAATACCAATCACCGTCTTAATGATCTCTGCGAATTTGGTTACAATCGGATAAGAAACACAGAAGTTATTAAGAAATTACTTTTATAAGGCGTTACCACGTGCAGCTGCACCTAGTTAATTGCTATGACACTCCGTGACATAATAATGGTGGTCAATAAACGAACTAAAGTGCCGCCAAGCTAATAATTTCGAACAAGGGAAATGTTGGTATATTATTTTGGTATAATTATACCCGCCTGACCAAAGGGAATAGTGTATGTAATTATTGCACGCACATCAAGTTTGTTTTTGATTTGGCCACGCCCCCTTCCGCCCCCGTAAATCTAATAAAACCGAATTACAGGCGTAATTTTAATCCTAGAATGATCAATTTTGGTACGCACAATACCAATCACCATCTTAATGATCTCTGCGAATTTGGTTATCAATCGGATAAAAAACACAAAATTTATTAAGAAATTACTTTTATAAGGCGTTACCACGTGCAGCTGCACCTAGTTAATTGCTATGACACCCCGTGGCATAATAATGGTGGTCAATAAACCAACTAAAGTGCCGCCAAGCTAATAATTTCGAACAAAGAAAATTTTGGTATATTATTTTGGTATAATTATACCCGCCTGCCCAAAGGGAATAGTGTATGTAACTATTGCACACAGATCAAGTTTGTTTTTGCTTTGGCCACGCCCCTTCCGCCCCCGTAAATCTAATAAAACCGAATTACAGGCGTCATTTTAATCCTAGAATGTTCAATTTTGGTACGCACAATACCAATCACCATTTTAATGATCTCTGCGAATTTGGTTACAATCGGATAAAAAACACAGAAGTTATTAAGATATTCCTTTTTATAATGCGTTACCACGTGCATCTGCTAGTGCTGCCTAGTTAGTTGCTATGACACTCCACGGCATAATAATGGTGTTCAATAAACAAACTAAAGTGCCGGCAAGCTAATAATTTCGTACACTGAAAATTTTGATTGTATTATTTTGGTATTTTTAGTATATTTTATTAGAGTATTTTTTCAGTAAGTTTTTGAAATATGTAATATTTTAATGGTAAAATTGGGTGGCGGGTATCTCACAGTCGAGCAAACTCGACTGTAGCTTTCTTACTTGATTTAATCCTAGAATGTTCAATTTTGGTACGCACAATACCAAATATATATTATTTTGTTATAATTATACCCGCCTACCCAAAGGGAATAGTGTATGTAATTATTGCACGCAGATCAAGTTTGTTCTTGATTTTGACCACGCCCCCTTCCGCCCCCGTAAATCTAATAAAAACAAATTATAGGCGTCATTTTAATCGTAGAATGTTCAATTTTGGTACGCACAATACCAATCACCATTTTAATGATCTCTGCGAATTTGGTTACAATCGGATAAAAAACACAGAAGTTATTAAGAAATTACTTTTATAAGGCGTTACCACGTGCATCTGCTAGTGCTGCCTAGTTAGTTGCTATGACACTCCACGGCATAATAATGGTGTTCCATAAACAAACTAAAGTGCCGGCAAGCTAATAATTTCGTACACTGAAAATTTTGATTGTATTATTTTGGTATTTTTAGTATATTTTATTAGAGTATTTTTTCAGTAAGTTTCTGAAATATGTAATATTTTAATGGTAAAATTGGGTGGCGGGTATCTCACAGTCGAGCAAACTCGACTGTAGCTTTCTTACTTGATTTAATCCTAGAATGTTCAATTTTGGTACGCACAATACCAAATATATATTATTTTGGTATAATTATACCCGCCTACCCAAAGGGAATAGTGTATGTAATTATTGCACGCAGATCAAGTTTGTTCTTGATTTTGACCACGCCCCCTTCCGCCCCCGTAAATCTAATAAAACAAATTATAGGCGTCATTTTAATCGTAGAATGTTCAATTTTGGTACGCACAATACCAATCACCATCTTAATGATCTATGCGAATTTGGTTACAATCGGATAAAAAACACAGAAGTTATTAAGAAGTTACTTTTATAAGGCGTTACCACGTGCAGCTGCACCTAGTTAATTGCTATGACACTCCGTGATATAATAATGGTGGTCAATAAACCAACTAAAGTGCCGCCAAGCTAATAATTTCGAACAAAGAAAATTTTGGTATATTATTTTGGTATAATTATACCCGCCCACCCAAGGGTAGAAGAGTATTATGGCTTTGTGCCGACCGAAAATGTATGTCACAGGCAGAATGAAGCATCTCCGTCCCCATAAGGTATATATATTCTTGATCAGCGTCAACAACCGAGACGATATAGCCATGTCCGTCCGTATGAATGCCTAGATCTCAGAAACTATAAGAGATAGAGCAACCAAGTTTTCGGAATAGAGTGTGTAATTATTGCACGCAGAACAAGTTTGTTTTTGATTTTGGCCACGCCCCCTTCCGCTCCCGTAAATCTAATAAAACCGAATTACAGGCGTTATTTTAATCCTAGAATGTTCAATTTTGGTACGCACAATACCAATCACCATCTTAATGATCTCTGCGAATTTGATTACAATCGGATAAAAAACACAGAAGTTATTAAGAAATTACTTTTATAACGCGTTACCACGTGCAGCTGCACCTAATTAATTGCTATGACACTCCGTGACATAATTAATTTCTATGACACTCCGTGATATAATAATGGTGGTCAATAAACCAACTAAAGTGCCGCCAAGCTAATAATTTCGAACAAAGAAAATTTTGGTATATTATTTTGGTATAATTATACCCGCCTATTCAAAGTGTAAGAAGGGTATTATGGCTTTGTGCCGACCGAAAGTGTATGTGACAGGCAGAAGGAAGCATCTCCGACCCCATAAAGTATTATATTCTTGATCAGCGTCAACAGCCGAGACAATATAGCCATGTACGTCTGTCCGTCTGTCCGTCCGTATGAACACCTAGATCTCAGAGACTATAAGAGCAACCATGCTAAGCCAACCAAGAACAGTATGTGTAATTATTACGCAAATCAAGTTTGTTTTTTTATTTTGGCCACGCCCCCTTCCGCCCCCATAAATCTAATAAAACCGAATTATAGGCGTCATTTTCATCCTAGAATGTTCAATTTTGGTGCGCATAATACTAATCACGATCTTAATGATCTCTGCGAATTTGGTTACAATCGGATAAAAACCACAGAAGCTATTAAGAAATTACTTTTATAAGGCGCTACCACGTGCAGCTCCACCTGGTTAATTGCTGTGACACTCCGCGACAAAATTATTTTCAATGACACTCCGTGACATAATAATGGTGGTCAATAAACCAACTAAAGTGCCGCCAAGCTAATAATTTCGAACAAAGAAAAATGTTGGTATATTATTTTGGTATAATTATACCCGCCTACCCAAAGGGTAGAAGGTACTATGGCTTTGTGCCGACCGAAAATGTATGTGACAGGCAGAAAGAAGCATCTCCGTCCCCATAAAGTATATGTATTCTTGATCAGCGTCAACAGCCGAGACGATATAGCCGCCATGTCCGTCTGTCCGTCCGTATGAACACTTAGATCTCAGAGACTATAAGAGCAACCAAGCTAGCCAACCAAGAACAGTATGTGTAATTATTGCACGCAAATCAAGTTTGTTTTTGATTTTGTCCACGCCATCTTCCGCCCCCGTAAATATAATAAAACCGAATTACAGGCGTCATTTTAATCCTAGAATGTTCAATTTTGGTACGCACAATAATAATCACCGTCTTAATGATCTCTACGAACTTGGTTACAATCGGATAAAAAACACAGAAGTTATTAAGAAATTACTTTTATAAGGCGTTACCACATGCAGCTGCGCCTAATTAATTGCTATGTCACTCCGTGACATAATTAATTTCTATGACACTTCGTGACATACTAATGGTGGTCAATAAACCAACTAAAGTGCCGCCAAGCTAATAATTTCGAACAAAGAAAATTTTGGTATATTATTTTGGTATAATTATACCCGCCTATTCAAAGGGTAGAAGGGTATTATGGCTTTGTGCCGACCGAAAGTGTATGTGACAGGCAGAAGGAAGCATCTCCGACCCCATAAAGTATATATATTCTTGATCAGCGTCAACAGCCGAGACAATATAGCCACTTACGTCTGTTCGTCTGTCCGTCCGTATGAACACCTAGATCTCAGAGACTATAAGAGCAACCATGCTAGCCAACCAAGAACAGTATGTGTAATTACTGCACGCAAATCAAGTTTGTTTTTGATTTTGGCCACGCCATCTTCCGCCCCCGTAAATCTAATAAAACCGAATTATAGGCGTCATTTTCATCCTAGAATGTTCAATTTTGGTACGCACAATACCAATCACGATCTTAATGATCTCTGCGAATTTGGTTACAATCGGATAAAAACCACAGAAGTTATTAAGAAATTACTTTTATAAGGCGCTACCACGTGCAGCCCCACCTAGTTAATTGCTGTGACACTCTGAGACATAATAATGGTGGTCAATAAACCAACTAAACTGCCGCCAAGCTAATAATTTCGAACAAGGAAAATTTTGGTATATTATTTTGGTGTAATTATACCCGCCCACCCAAAGTGTAGAAGAGTATTATGGCTTTGTGCCGACCGAAAATGTATGTGACAGGCAGAATGAAGCATCTCCGACCCCATAAAGTATATATATTCTTGATCAGCGTCAACAGCCGAGACGATATAGCCATGTCCGTCGTTTGGAGCAAATAAATTTTCGGAATAGTGTGTGTAATTATTGCACGCCGATCAAGTTTGTTTTTTATTTTGGCCACGCCCCCTTCCGCCCCCATAAATCTAATAAAACCGAATTACAGGCGTCATTTTAATCCGAGAATGTTCAATTTTGGTACGCAGAATACCAATCACCGTCTTAATGATCTCTGCGAATTTGGTTACAATCGGATAAAAACCCAGAAGTTATTAAGAAATTACTTTTATAAGGTTTTACCACGTGCAGCTGCACCCAGTTAATTGCTATGACACCCCGTGACATAATAATGGTGGTCAATAAACCAACTAAAGTGCCGCCAAGCTAATAATTTCGAACAAAGAAAAATGTTGGTATATTATTTTGGTATAATTATACCCGCCTACCCAAAGGGTAGAAGAGTACTATGGCTTTGTGCCGACAGAAAATGTATGTGGCAGGCAGAAAGAAGCATCTCCGTCCCCATAAAGTATATGTATTCTTGATCAGCGTCAACAGCCGAGACGATATAGCCGCCATGTCCGTCTGTCCGTTCGTATGAACACTTAGATCTCAGAGACTATAAGAGCAACCAAGCTAGCCAACCAAGAACAGTATGTGTAATTATTGCACGCAAATCAAGTTTGTTTTTGATTTTGTCCACGCCATCTTCCGCCCCGTAAATATAATAAAACCGAATTACAGGCGTCATTTTAATCCTAGAATGTTCAATTTTGGTACGCACAATAATAATCACCGTCTTAATGATCTCTACGAACTTGGTTACAATCGGATAAAAAACACAGAAGTTATTAAGAAATTACTTTTATAAGGCGTTACCACATGCAGCTGCGCCTAATTAATTGCTATGTCACTCCGTGACATAATTAATTTCTATGACACTTCGTGACATACTAATGGTGGTCAATAAACCAACTAAAGTGCCGCCAAGCTAATAATTTCGAACAAAGAAAATTTTGGTATATTATTTTGGTATAATTATACCCGCCTATTCAAAGGGTAGAAGGGTATTATGGCTTTGTGCCGACCGAAAGTGTATGTGACAGGCAGAAGGAAGCATCTCCGACCCCATAAAGTATATATATTCTTGATCAGCGTCAACAGCCGAGACAATATAGCCACTTACGTCTGTTCGTCTGTCCGTCCGTATGAACACCTAGATCTCAGAGACTATAAGAGCAACCATGCTAGCCAACCAAGAACAGTATGTGTAATTACTGCACGCAAATCAAGTTTGTTTTTGATTTTGGCCACGCCATCCTCCGCCCCCGTAAATCTAATAAAACCGAATTATAGGCGTCATTTTCATCCTAGAATGTTCAATTTTGGTACGCACTCGGTTACACTTTGGTTACAATCGGATAAAAACCACAGAAGTTATTAAGAAATTACTTTTATAAGGCGCTACCACGTGCAGCCCCACCTAGTTAATTGCTGTGACACTCTGAGACATAATAATGGTGGTCAATAAACCAACTAAACTGCCGCCAAGCTAATAATTTCGAACAAGGAAAATTTTGGTATATTATTTTGGTGTAATTATACCCGCCCACCCAAAGTGTAGAAGAGTATTATCGCTTTGTGCCGACCGAAAATGTATGTGACAGGCAGAATGAAGCATCTCCGACCCCATAAAGTATATATATCCTTGATCAGCGTCGACAGCCGAGACGATATAGCCATGTCCGTCGTTTGGAGCAACCAAATTTTCGGAATAGTGTATGTAATTATTGCACGCCGATCAAGTTTTTTTTTATTTTGGCCACGCCCCCTTCCGCCCCCCATAAATCTAATAAAACCGAATTACAGGCGTCATTTTAATCCGAGAATGTTCAATTTTGGTACGCAGAATACCAAAAACCCAGAAGTTATTAAGAAATTACTTTTATAAGGTTTTACCACGTGCAGCTGCACCCAGTTAATTGCTATGACACCCAGTTACATAATAATGGTGGTCAATAAACCAACTAAAGTACCGCCAAGCTAATAATTTCAAACAAAGAAAATTTTGGTATAATTATGTATATGACAGGCAGAATGAAGCATCTCCGACCCCATAAAGTATATATAATCTTGATCAGCGACAACAGCGGAGACGATATAGCCCTGTCCTTCGTTTGGAGCAACCAAATTTTCGGAATAGTGTGTGTAATTATTGCACGCAGATGATGTTTGTTTTTGATTTTGACCACGCCATCCTCTGCCCCCGTAAATCTAATAAAACCGAATTACTGGCGTCATTTTAATCCTAGAATGTTCAATTTTGGTACTCACAATACCAATCACCATCTTAATGATCTCTGGGAATTTGGTTACAATCGGATAAAAACCACAGAAGTTATTAAGAAATTACTTATATAAGGCGGTACCACGTGCAGCTCCACCTAGTTAATTGCTGTGACACTCCGTGGCATAATAATGGTGGTCAATAAACCAACTAAAGTGCCGCCAAGCTAATAATTTTGAACAAAGAAAATTTTGGTATATTATTTTGGTATAATTATACCCGCCCACTCAAAGTGTAGAAGAGTATTATGGCTTTGTGCCGACCGAAAATGTATGTCACAGGCAGAATGAAGCATCTCCGACTCCATAAAGTATATCTATTCTTGATGAGCGTCAACAGCCGAGACAATATAGCCATGTACGTCTGTCCGTCTGTCCGTCCGTATGAACACCTAGATCTCAGAGACTATAAGAACAACCATGCTAGCCAACCAAGAACAGTATGTGTAATTATTGCACGCAAATCAAGTTTGTTTTTTATTTTGGCCACGCCCCCTTCCGCCCCATAAATCTAATAAAACCGAATTATAGGCGTCATTTTCATCCTAGAATGTTCAATTTTGGTGCGCATAATACTAATCACGATCTTAATGATCTCTGCGAATTTGGTTACAATCGGATAAAAACCACAGAAGCTATTAAGAAATTACTTTTATAAGGCGCTACCACGTGCAGCTCCACCTGGTTAATTGCTGTGACACTCCGCGACAAAATTATTTTCTATGACACTCCGTGACATAATAATGGTGGTCAATAAACCAACTAAAGTGCCGCCAAGCTAATAATTTCGAACAAAGAAAAATGTTGGTATATTATTTTGGTATAATTATACCCGCCTACCCAAAGGGTAGAAGAGTACTATGGCTTTGTGCCGACAGAAAATGTATGTGACAGGCAGAAAGAAGCATCTCCGTCCCCATAAAGTATATGTATTCTTGATCAGCGTCAACAGCCGAGACGATATAGCCGCCATGTCCGTCTGTCCGTCCGTATGAACACTTAGATCTCAGAGACTATAAGAGCAACCAAGCTAGCCAACCAAGAACAGTATGTGTAATTATTGCACGCAAATCAAGTTTATTTTTGATTTTGTCCACGCCATCTTCCGCCCCCGTAAATATAATAAAACCGAATTACAGGCGTCATTTTAATCCTAGAATGTTCAATTTTGGTACGCACAATAATAATCACCGTCTTAATGATCTCTACGAACTTGGTTACAATCGGATAAAAACACAGAAGTTATTAAGAAATTACTTTTATAAGGCGTTACCACATGCAGCTGCGCCTAATTAATTGCTATGTCACTCCGTGACATAATTAATTTCTATGACACTTCGTGACATACTAATGGTGGTCAATAAACCAACTAAAGTGCCGCCAAGCTAATAATTTCGAACAAAGAAAATTTTGGTATATTATTTTGGTATAATTATACCCGCCTATTCAAAGGGTAGAAGGGTATTATGGCTTTTGTGCCGACCGAAAGTGTATGTGACAGGCAGAAGGAAGCATCTCCGACCCCATAAAGTATATATATTCTTGATCAGCGTCAACAGCCGAGACAATATAGCCATGTACGTCTGTTCGTCTGTCCGTCCGTATGAACACCTAGATCTCAGAGACTATAAGAGCAACCATGCTAGCCAACCAAGAACAGTATGTGTAATTACTGCTCGCAAATCAAGTTTGTTTTTGATTTTGGCCACGCCATCCTTCGCCCCCGTAAATCTAATAAAACCGAATTATAGGCGTCATTTTCATCCTAGAATGTTCAATTTTGGTGCGCATAATACTAATCACGATCTTAATGATCTCTGCGAATTTGGTTACAATCGGATAAAAACCACAGAAGCTATTAAGAAATTACTTTTATAAGGCGCTACCACGTGCAGCTCCACCTGGTTAATTGCTGTGACACTCCGCGACAAAATTATTTTCTATGACACTCCGTGACATAATAATGGTGGTCAATAAACCAACTAAAGTGCCGCCAAGCTAATAATTTCGAACAAGGAAAATTTTGGTATATTATTTTGGTATAATTATACCCGCCCACTCAAAGTGTAGAAGAGTATTATGGCTTTGTGCCGACCGAAAATGTATGTCACAGGCAGAATGAAGCATCTCCGACTCCATAAAGTATATATATTCTTGATCAGCGTCAACATCCGAGACGATATAGCCATGTCCGTCCGTATGAATGCCTGGATCTCAGAAACTATAAGAGATAGAGCAACCAAGTTTTCGGAATAGAGTATGTAATTATTGCACGCAGATCAAGTTTGTTTTTGATTTTGGCCACGCCATCTTCCCGCCCCCGTAAATCTAATAAAACCGAATTACAGGCGTCATTTTAATCCTAGAATCATTTTATAATGCGTTACCACGTGCAGCTCCACCTAGTTAATTACTGTGACACTCCGTGACATAATAATTGTGGTCAATAAACCAACTAAAGTGCCGCCAAGCTAATAATTTCGAACAAGGAAAATTTTTGTATATTATTTTGGTATAATTATACCCGCCCACCCAAAGTGTAGAAGAGCATTATGGCTTTGTGCCGACCGAAAATGTATGTCACAGACAGAATGAAGCATCTCCGACTCCATAAAGTATATATATTCTTGATCAGCGTCAACAGCCGATACGATATAGCCATGTCCGTCCGTATGAATGCCTGGATCTCAGAAACTATAAGAGATAGAGCAACCAAGTTTTCGGAATAGAATGTGTAATTATTGCACGCAGATCAACTTTTGTTTTTGATTTTGGCCACGCCATCTTCCGCCCCCGTAAATCTAATAAAACCGAATTACAGGCGTCATTTTAATCCTAGAATGTTCAATTTTGGTACACATAATAATAATCACCATCTTAATGATCTCTGCGAATTTGGTTACGGTCGGATAAGAAACACAGAAGTTATTAAGAAATTACTTTTATAAGGCGCTACCACGTGCAGCTCCACCTAGTTAATTGCTGTGACACTCCGTGACATAATAATGGTGGTCAATAAACCAACTAAAGTGCCGTCAAGCTAATAATTTCGAACAAAGAAAATTTTGGTATAATTATACCCGCCCACCCAAAGGGTAGAAGAGTATTATGGCTTTGTGCCGACCGAAAATGTATGTCACAGGCAGAATTAAGCATCTCCGACCCCATAAAGCATATATATTCTTGATCAGCATCAACAGCCGACACGATATAGCCATGTCCGTCGTTTGGAGCAACCAAATTTTCGGAATAGTGTGTGTAATTATTGCACGCAGATAATGTTTGTTTTTGATTTTGGCCACGCCTTCTTCAGACCCGGTAAATCGAATAAAACTGAATTACAGGCGTCATTTTAATCCTAGAATGTTCAATTTTGGTACTCATAATAATAATCACGATCTTAATAATCTCTGCGAATTTGGTTACAATCGGATAAGAAACACAGAAGTTATTAAAAATTACTTTTATAAGGCGTTACCACATGCAGCTGCACCTAGTTAATTGCTATGACACCCCGTGACATAATAATGGTGGTCAATAAACCAATTAAAGTACCGCCAAGCTAATAATTTCAAACAAAGAAAATTTTGGTATATTATTTTGGTATAATTATACCCGCCTACCCAAAGGGTAGAAGGGTATTATGGCTTTGTGCCGACCGAAAATGTATATGACAGGCAGAATGAAGCATCTCCGACCCCATAAAGTATATATATTCTTGATCAGCGACAACAGCGGAGACGACATAGCCCTGTCCGTCGTTTGGAGCAACCAAATTTTCGGAACAGTGTGTGTAATTATTGCACGCAGATAATGTTTGTTTTTGATTTTGACCACGCCATCCTCTGCCCCTGTAAATCTAATAAAACCGAATTACTGGCGTCATTTTAATCCCAGAATGTTCAATTTTGGTACTCACAATACCAATCACCATCTTAATGATCTCTGCGAATTTGGTTACAATCGGATAAAAACCACAGAAGTTATTAAGAAATTACTTTTATAAGGCGGTACCACGTGCAGCTCCACCTAGTTAATTGCTGTGACACTCCGTGGCATAATAATGGTGGTCAATAAACCAACTAAAGTGCCGCCAAGCTAATAATTTTGAACAAAGAAAATTTTGGTATATTATTTTGGTATAATTATACCCGCCCACCCGAAGGGTAGAAGAGTATTATGGCTTTGTGCCGACCGAAAATGTATGTCACAGGCAGAATGAAGCATCTCCGTCCCCATAAGGTATATATATTCTTGATCAGCGTCAACAGCCGAGACGATATAGCCATGTCCGTCCGTATGAATCCCTAGATCTCAGAAACTATAAGAGATAGAGCAACCAAGTTTTCGGAGTACAGTGTGTAATTATTGCACGCAGATCAAGTTTGTTTTTGATTTTGGCCACGCCCCCTTCCGCCCCCGTAAATCTAGTAAAACCGAATTACAGGCGTCATTTTAATCCTAGAATGTTCAATTTTGGTACACATAATAATAATCACCATCTTAATGATCTCTGCGAATTTGGTTACGGTCGGATAAGAAACACAGAAGTTATTAAGAAATTACTTTTATAAGGCGCTACCACGTGCAGCTCCACCTAGTTAATTGCTGTGACACTCCGTGACATAATAATGGTGGTCAATAAACCAACTAAAGTGCCGCCAAGCTAATAATTTCGAACAAAGAAAATTTTGGTATAATTATACCCGCCCACCCAAAGGGTAGAAGAGTATTATGGCTTTGTGCAGACCGAAAATGTATGTCACAGGCAGAATTAAGCATCTTCGACCCCATAAAGCATATATGTTCTTGATCAGCATCAACAGCCGACACGATATAGCCATGTCCGTCGTTTGGAGAAACCAAATTTTCGGAATAGTGTGTGTAATTATTGCACGCAGATAATGTTTGTTTTTGATTTTGGCCACGCCTTCTTCAGACCCGGTAAATCGAATAAAACTGAATTACAGGCGTCCTTTTAATCCTAGAATGTTCAATTTTGGTACCCATAATAATAATCACCATCTTAATGATCTCTGCGAATTTGGTTACAATCGGATAAGAAACACAGAAGTTATTAAAAATTACTTTTATAAGGCGTTACCACATGCAGCTGCACCTAGTTAATTGCTATGACACCCCGTGACATAATAATGGTGGTCAATAAACCAACTAAAGTACCGCCAAGCTAATAATTTCAAACAAAGAAAATTTTGGTATATTATTTTGGTATAATTATACCCGCCTACCCAAAGGGTAGAAGGGTATTATGGCTTGTGCCGACCGAAAATGTATATGACAGGCAGAATGAAGCATCTCCGACCCCATAAAGTATATATATTCTTGATCAGCGACAACAGCGGAGACGATATAGCCCTGTCCGTCGTTTGGAGCAACCAAATTTTCGGAATAGTGTGTGTAATTATTGAACGCAGATAATGTTTGTTTTTGATTTTGGCCACGCCTTCTTCCGCCCACGTAAATCTAATAAACCGAATTACAGGCGTCATTTTAATCCTAGAATGTTCAATTTTGGTACCCATAATATATCTTGGACGTTGACGTACTAACGGTACGATCAAGTGGCCCAGCGACACCAAACTCGGGCTTGTTAACGCGCGGACCTAGGCACACACGACCACCCGCCCATCCGACCGAGGGGCAACCGCATAACGTGCGGGAACGGAGGTCGCGAACAATTAACACAGACAAAACAACCAAATTGTATTAACAAAAAGAATAAAATAATAATAATAATACTATTACTACTAATAATAATAATTAGAACTATTCTTAAATACGAGCTAATGTATCTAGGAGTAATGTTTTAATTTCAAGGTAGTGTTAGTATTATTAACTAGACTAGAAAAGTTATTAAAATTTATACATAAAATACGGAAAGGATTGTGACTGGCATAGTTAGTACTACAACGGGAAAGTGAGAGGGGAAGGAAATTTCTAGTCGTTCTGACCGGAACGGCAAAGCTAATCTGACTTGTCAACTGCAATGAGTCAATTTCGCCAATGATTAGTCTATGTAGAAACACTACACCTAGCATAGTTCTACGGTCAGAAGAGAAGGAAGGTTTAGTAATAAAAGTCTACTACGATACGAAGGCAATCTAATTGTGGGATTCCAGCTAAGACTACGAAGAGCAAAAAGAAGAAATTGTTTCTGCACTGATTCAAGCCTATCTTGATGAACCCTATACTGGGGGAACCAGATATTAGATCCATACTCAAGAATAGGACGAACCAGTGAGATGTACAAGTGTTTAGTAATGTAGGGATCGTTAAATTTTTTTGACCAACGTTTAATAAATCCAAGAACACCCATGGCTCTATTAGAAGCAGCCAAAATATGCTTATCAAACTTTAATTTTGAATCAAGAAGGATACCTAAATCAGTTACTGACTCTATTCGCTCAAGTGGAGTATCATTAAGATGATAATTATTTAAATGGAGAATACCCCTAAAAAATGTCATAAGTTTACATTTATTGCAATTAAGATTTAATAAATTTATAGCACACCACGATTGAAAACAATGAAGGTCAGATTGCAATCTGAGGCTATATATGGGATCATTAAAAGTCAGACAAATCTTAACATCATCTGCATACATAAGTATGCGAGAGTATGATATAACGGACGGTAGATCATTTATAAATAATGTGAACAGCAATGGGCATAAATGACTTCCTTGGGGTACGCCGGAAGTGACTTGGACAGTCTTGGACACAGAGCCCTTGTAAAATACTCTTTGAATTCTAAATGAAAGATATGAAGATATCCACAAAATTAAGTTCTGTGGAAATCCAAGAAGATTGAGCTTGTATAATAAGAGACTATGGTTGACAGAATCAAAAGCCTTACTGAAATCAGTGTAAATGACATCTGTTAATAATAATCACCATCTTAATGATCTCTGTGAATTTGGTTACATTCGGATAAGAAACACAGAAGTTATTAAGAAATTACTTTTATAAGGCGTAACCACATGCAGCTTCACCTAGTTAATTGCTATGACACTCTGTGACATAATAATGGTGGTCAATAAACCAACTAAAGTGCCGCCAAGCTAATAATTTCGAACAAAGAAAATGTTGGTATATTATTTTGGTATAATTATACCCGCCCACCCAAAGGGTACAAGGGTATTATGGATTTGTGCCGACCGAAAATGTATGTGTTAGGCAGAAGGAAGCATATCCGTCCCCATAAAGTATATATATTCTTGATCAGCGTCAACAGCCGACACGATATAGCCATGTCCGTCGTTTGGAGCAGCTAAATTTTCGGAATAGTGTATGTAATTATTGCACGCAGATCAAGTTTGTTTTTGATTTTGGCCACGCCCCCTTCCGCCCCCGTAAATCTAATAAAACCGAATTACAGGCGTCAGTTTAATCCTAGAATGTTCAGTTTTGGTACGCACAATAATAATCACCATCTTAATGATCTCTGCGAATTGGGTTACAATCGGATAAGAAACACAGAAGTTATTAAGAAATTACTTTTATAAGGCGTAACCACGTGCAGCTTCACCTAGTTAATTGCTATGACACTCATAATGGTGGTCAATAAACCAACTAAAGTGCCGCCAAGCTAATAAATTCGAACAAAGAAAATTTTGGTATAATTATACCCGCCTACCCAAAGGGTAGAAGGGTATTACGGCTTTGTGCCGACCAAAAATGTATGTGACAGGCGGAATGAAGCATTTCCGACCCCACAAAGTATATATATTCTTGATCAGCATCAACAGCAGAGACGATATAGCCATGTCCGTCGTTTGGAGCAACCAAATTTTTTTTTTGATTTTGGCCACGCCTTCTTTCGCCCCCGTAAATCTAATAAAACCGAATTACAGGCGTCATTTTAATCCTAGAATGTTCAATTTTGATATCCATAATAATAATCACCATCTTAATGATCTCTGTGAATTTGGTTACAATCGGATAAGAAACACAGAAGTTATTAAGAAATCACTTTTATAATGCGTTAACACGTGCAGATGCACCTAGTTAATTGCTATCACACTCCGTGACATATGGTGGTCAATAAACCAACTAAAGTGCCGCCAAGCTAATAATTTCGAACAAAGAAAATTTTGGTATATTATTTTGGTATAATTATACCCGCCCACCCAAAGGTGGAAGAAGTGTATTAAGGCTTTGTGCCGACCGAAAATTTATGTGTTAGGCAGAAGGAAGCATATCCGACCTCATAAAGTATATATATTCTTGATCAGCGTCAACAGCCGACACGATATAGCCATGTCCGTCGTTTGGAGCAGCTAAATTTTCGGAATAGTGTATGTAATTATTGCACGCAGATCAAGTTTGTTTTTGATTTTGGCCACGCCCTCTTCTGCCCCCCCGTAAATCTAATAAAACCGAATTACAGGCGTCAGTTTAATCCTAGAATGTTCAATTTTGGTACGCACAAAAATAATCACCATCTTAATGATCTCTGCGAATTTGGTTACAATCGGATAAGAAACACAGAAGTTATTAAGAAATTACTTTTATAAGGCGTAACCACGTGCAGCTTCACCTAGTTAATTGCTGTGACACTCATAATGGTGGTCAATAAACCAAGTAAAGTGCCGCCAAGCTAATAAATTCGAAGAAAGAAAATTTTGGTATATTATTTTGGTATGATTATACCCGCCTACCCAAAGGGTAGAAGGGTTTTACGGCTTTGTGCCGACCGAAAATGTATGTGACAGGCAGAATGAAGCATTTCCCACCCCATAAAGTATATATATTGTTGATCAGCGTCAACAGCCGACACGATATAGCCATTTCCATCGTTTGGAGCAGCTAAATTTTCGGAATAGTGTATGTAATTATTGCACGCATATCAAGTTTGTTTTTGATTTTGGCCACGCCGCCTTCCGCCCACGTAAATCTAATAAAACTGAATTACGGGCGTCATTTTAATCGTAGAATGCTCAATTTTGGTACGCATAATAATAATCACCATCTTAACGATCTCTGTGAAGTTGGTTACAATCGGATAAGAAACACAGAAGTTATTATGAAATCACTTTTATAAGGCGTTAAGACGTGCAGCTGCACATAAATAATTGCTATGATGCTCCGTGACATAATAATGGTGGTCAATAAACCAACTAAAGTGCCGCCAAGCTAATAAATTCGAACAAAGAAAATTTTGGTATAATTATACCCGCCCACCCAAAGGGTAGAAGGGTATTATGGCTTTGTGCCGACCGAAAATGTATGTGACAGGCAGAATGAAGCATCTCCAACCCCATAAAGTATATATATTCTTGATCAGCATCAACAGCCGACACGATATAGCCATGTCCGTCGTTTGGAGCAACCAAATTTTCGGAATAGTGTATGTAATTATTGCACGCAGATCAAGTTTGCTTTTGATTTTGTCCACGCCTCCTTCCGCCCCCGTAAATCTAATAAAACCGAATTACAGGCGTCATTTTAATCCTAGGATGCTCAATTTTGGTACGCACAATACCAATCACCATCTTAATGATTTTTGCGAATTTGGTTACAAGCGGATAAAAAAACATAGAAGTTATTTAGAAATTACTTTTATAAGGCGTTACCACGTGCAGCTGCACCTAATTAATTGCTATGACACTCCGTGACATATGGTGGTCAATAAACCAACTAAAGTGCCGCCAAGCTAATAATTTCCAACAAATGACATTTTGGTATATTATTCTGGTATAATTATACCCGCCTACCCAAATGGTAGAAGGGTATTATGGCTTTGTATCGACCGAAAATGTATGTGCCAGGCAGAAGGAAGCATCTCCGCCCCCATATAATCTGAGAGACTATAAGAGATAGAGCAACCAAGTTTTCAGAAAACTGTAAGTAATTATTGCACGCAGATTAAGTTTGTTTTTGATTTTGCCACGCCCCCTTCCGCCCCCCGTAAATCTAATAAAACCGAATTACAGGCGTCATTTTAATCATAGAATGTTCAATTTTGGTACGCGCAATAATAATCACCATCTTAATGATCTCTGCGAATTTTTTACCATTGGATAAGAAACACAGAAGTTATTAAGAAATTACTTTTATAAGGCGTTACCACGTGCAGCTGCACCTAATTAATTGATATGACACTCATAATGGTGGTCAATAAACCAACTAAAGTGCCGCCAAGCTAATAAATTCGAACCAAAACAAGTAGGAAAGCTACAGTCGAGTTTGCCCGGCTGTGAGATACCCGCCACCCAATTTTACCATCCAAATATTATATTTTTCAAAATATACTGAAAAAATACTACAAAAAAATATACCAAAAACTACCAAAATAATATATCAACATTTTCTTTGTTCGAAATTATTAGCTTGGCGGCACTTTAGTTGGTTTATTGAACACTATTATTATGTCGCGGAGTGTCATAGCAACTAACTAGGCAGCACTAGCAGTTGCACGTGGTAACGCCTTATAAAAGTAATATCTTAATAACTTCTGTGTTTTTTATTCGATTGTGACCAAATTCGCAGAGATCATTAAGATGGTGATTATTATTGTGCGTACCAAAATTGAACATTCTAGGTTAAAAACGACGCTTGCAATTCGGTTTTATTCGATTTATGGGGGCGGGAGGGGGCGTGGCCAAAATCAAAAACAAACTTGATCTGCGTGCAACAATGGGACATACTGTCGCGGAAAATTTGTTGCTCTATCTCTTATAGTCTCTGAGATTTAGGTGTTCATACGGGCGGACAGACGGACAGACGGACATGGCTATATCGTCTCGGCTGTTGACGCTGATCAAGAATAATATACTTTATGGGGTCGGAGATGCTTCCTTCTGCCTGTTACATACATTTTCGGTCGGCACAAGCATAATACCCTTCTACCCTTTGGGTAGGCGGGTATAAAAATTAAGGTATATTATTTTGGTATAATTATACCCGCCTACCCAAAGGGTAGAAGGGTATTATGGCTTTGTGCCGACCGAAAATGTGTGACAGGCAGAAGGAAGCATTTCCGACCCCATAAAGTATATACATTCTTGATCAGCATCAACAGCAGAGACGATATAGCCATGTCCGTCGTTTGGAGCAACCAAATTTTCGGAATAGTGTGTATGTAATTATTGCACGCAGATCAAGTTTGTTTTTGATTTTGTTTACACCTCCTTCCGCCCCCCGTAAATCTAATAAAACCGAATTACAGGCGTCATTTTAATCCTAGGATGCTCAATTTTGGTACGCACAATACCAATCGCCATCTTAATGATCTCTGTGAAGTTGGTTACAATCGGATAAGAAACACAGAAGTTATTAAGAAATCACTTTTATAAGGCGTTAACGTGCAGCTGCACCTAGTTAATTGCTATGACACTTCGTGACATATGGTGGTCAATAAACAAACTAAAGTGCGGCCAAGCTAATAATTTCGAAATAAGAAAATTTTGGTATATTATTTTGGTATATTTATACCCGCCTACCCAAAGGGTAGAAGGGTATTATGGCTTTGTGCCGACCGAAAATGTATGTGACAGGCAGAATGAAGCATCTCCGACCCCATATAGTCTCAGAGACAATAAGAGATAGAGCAACCAAGTTTTCAGAATAGTGTGTGTCATTATTGCACGCAAATCAAGTTTGTTTTTGATTTTGGCCACGCTCCCTTCCGCCCTCGTAAATCTAATGAAACCGAATTACAGGCGTCATTTTAACCCCAGAATGTTAAATTTTGGTACGCGCAATACCAATCACCATCTTAATGATCTCTGTGAAGTTGGTTACAATCGGATAAGAAACACAGAAGTTATTATGAAATCACTTTTTATAAGGCGTTAACACGTGCAGCTGCACATAAATAATTGCTATGATGCTCCGTGACATAATAATGGTGGTCAATAAACCAACTAAAGTGCTGCCAAGCTAATAAATTCGAACAAAGAAAATTTTGGTATAATTATACCCGCCCACCCAAAGGGTAGAAGGGTATTATGGCTTTGTGCCGACCGAAAATGTATGTGACAGGCAGAATGAAGCATCTCCGACCCCATAAAGTATATATATTCTCGATCAGCAT
Source organism: Drosophila pruinosa (assembly GCA_018150935.1). Taxonomy (NCBI): domain Eukaryota; kingdom Metazoa; phylum Arthropoda; class Insecta; order Diptera; family Drosophilidae; genus Drosophila; species Drosophila pruinosa. The sequence continues at coordinate 193,184 of JAECWR010000266.1, forward strand.
CAACAGCCGACACGATATAGCCATGTCCGTCGTTTGGAGCAACCAATTTTCGGAATAGTGTATGTAATTATTGCACGCAGATCAAGTTTGTTTTTGATTTTGGCCAGACCTCCTTCCGCCCCCGTAAATCTAATAAAACCGAATTACAGGCGTCATTTTAATCCTAGGATGCTCAATTTTGGTACGCACAATACCAATCGCCATCTTAATGATCTCTGTGAAGTTGGTTACAATCGGATAAGAAACACAGAAGTTATTAAGAAATCACTTTTATGAGGCGTTAACACGTGCAGCTGCACCTAGTTAATTGCTATGACACTTCGAGACATATGGTGGTCAATAAACCAACTAAAGTGCCGCCAAGCTAATAATTTCGAACAAAGAAAATTTTGGTATATTATTTTGGTATAATTATACCCGACTACCCAAAGGGTAGAAGGGTATTATGGCTTTGTGCCGACCGAAAATGTATGTGACAGGCAGAATGAAGCATCTCCAACCCCATAAAGTATATATATTCTTGATCAGCATCAACAGCCGACACGATATAGCCATGTCCGTCGTTTTGGAGCAACCAAATTTTCGGAATAGTGTATGTAATTATTGCACGCAGATCAAGTTTGTTTTTGATTTTGTCCACGCCTCCTTCCGCCCCCGTAAATCTAATAAAACCGAATTACAGGCATCATTTTAATCCTAGGATGCTCAATTTTGGTACGCACAATACCAATCACCATCTTAATGATTTTTGCGAATTTGGTTACAAGCGGATAAAAAACACAGGAGTTATTTAGAAATTACTTTTATAAGGCGTTACCACGTGCAGCTGCACCTAATTAATTGCTATGACACTCTGTGACATATGGTGGTCAATAAACCAACTAAAGTGCCGCCAAGCTAACAATTTCCAACAAATAACATTTTGGTATATTATTCTGGTATAATTATACCCGCCTACCCAAATGGTAGAAGGGTATTATGGCTTTGTATCGACCGAAAATGTATGTGACAGGCAGAATGAAGCATCTCCGACCCCATATAGTCTCAGAGACAATAAGAGATAGAGCAACCAAGTTTTCAGAATAGTGTGTGTCATTATTGCACGCAAATCAAGTTTGTTTTTGATTTTGGCCACGCTCCCTTCCGCCATCGTAAATCTAATGAAACCGAATTACAGGCGTCATTTTAACCTTAGAATGTTCAATTTTGGTACGCGCAATACCAATCACCATCTTAATGATCTCTTCGAATTTGGTTACAATCGGAAAAAAACACAGAAGTTATTAAGAAATTACTTTTATAAGGAGTTACCACGTGCAGCTGCACATAAATAATTGCTATGATGCTCCGTGACATAATAATGGTGGTCAATAAACCAACTAAAGTGCCGCTAAGCTAATAAATTCGAACAAAGAAAATGTTGGTATAATTATACCCGCCCACCCAAAGGGTAGAAGGGTATTATGGCTTTGTGCCGACCGAAAATGTATGTGACAGGCAGAATGAAGCATCTCCGACCCCATAAAGTATATATATTCTCGATCAGCATCAACAGCCGACACGATATAGCCATGTCCGTCGTTTGGAGCAACCAATTTTCGGAATAGTGTATGTAATTATTGCACGCAGATCAAGTTTGTTTTTGATTTTGGCCAGACCTCCTTCCGCCCCCCGTAAATCTAATAAAACCGAATTACAGGCGTCATTTTAATCCTAGGATGCTCAATTTTGGTACGCACAATACCAATCGCCATCTTAATGATCTCTGTGAAGTTGGTTACAATCGAATAAGAAACACAGAAGTTATTAAGAAATCACTCTTATAAGGCGTTAACACGTGCAGCTGCACCTAGTTAATTGCTATGACACTTCGTGACATATGGTGGTCAATAAATCAACTAAAGTGCGGCCAAGCTAATAATTTAGAACAAAGAAAATTTTGGTATATTATTTTGGTATAATTATACCCGCCTACCCAAAGGGTAGAAGGGTATTATGGCTTTGTGCCGACCGAAAATGTATGTGACAGGCGGAATGAAGCATCTCCGACCCCATATAGTCTCAGAGACAATAAGAGATAGAGCAACCAAGTTTTCAGAATAGTGTGTGTAATTATTGTACGCAAATCAAGTTTGTTTTTGATTTTGGCCACGATCCCTTCCGACCAATCACCATCTTAATGATCTCTGCGAATTTGGTTACAATCGGATAAAAAACACAGAAGTTATTAAGAAATTACTTTTTATAAGGCGTTACCACGTGCAGCTGCACATAAATAATTGCTATGATGCTCCGTGATATAATAATGGTGGTCAATAAACCAACTAAAGTGCCGCCAAGCTAATAAATTCGAACAAAGAAAATGTTGGTATAATTAGACCCGCCCACCCAAAGGGTAGAAAGGTATTATGGCTTTGTGCCGACCGAAAATGTATGTGACATGCAGAATGAAGCATCTCCGACCCCATAAAGTATATATATTCTTGATCAGCATCAACAGCCGACACGATATAGCCATGTCCGTCGTTTGGAGCAACCAAATTTTCGGAATAGTGTATGTAATTATTGCACGCAGATCAAGTTTGTTTTTGATTTTGGCCACACCTCCTTCCGCCCCGTAAATCTAATAAAACCGAATTACAGGCGTCATTTTAATCCTAGGATGCTCAATTTTGGTACGCACAATACCAATCGCCATCTTAATGGTCTCTGTGAAGTTGGTTACAATCGGATAAGAAACACAGAAGTTGTTAAGAAATCACTTTTATGAGGCGTTAACACGTGCAGCTGCACCTAGTTAATTGCTATGACACTTCGAGACATATGGTGGTCAATAAACCAACTAAAGTGCCGCCAAGCTAATAATTTCGAACAAAGAAAATTTTGGTATATTATTTTGGTATAATTATACCCGCCCACCCAAAGGGTAGAAGGGTATTATGGCTTTGTGCCGACCGAAAATGTATGTGACAGGCAGAATGAAGCATCTCCAACCCCATAAAGTATATATATTCTTGATCAGCATCAACAGCCGACACGATATAGCCATGTCCGTCGTTTGGAGCAACCAAATTTTCGGAATAGTGTATGTAATTATTGCACGCAGATCAAGTTTGTTTTTGATTTTGTCCACGCCTCCTTCCGCCCCCGTAAATCTAATAAAACCGAATTACAGGCATCATTTTTAATCCTAGGATGCTCAATTTTGGTACGCACAATACCAATCACCATCTTAATGATTTTTGCGAATTTGGTTACAAGCGGATAAAAACACAGAAGTTATTTAGAAATTACTTTTATAAGGCGTTACCACGTGCAGCTGCACCTAATTAATTGCTATGACACTCCGTGACATATGGTGGTCAATAAACCAACTAAAGTGCCGTCAAGCTAACAATTTCCAACAAATAACATTTTGGTATATTATTCTGGTATAATTATACCCGCCTACCCAAATGGTAGAAGGGTATTATGGCTTTGTATCGACCGAAAATGTATGTGACAGGCAGAATGAAGCATCTCCGACCCCATATAGTCTCAGAGACAATAAGAGATAGAGCAACCAAGTTTTCAGAATAGTGTGTGTCATTATTGCACGCAAATCAAGTTTGTTTTTGATTTTGGCCACGCTCCCTTCCGCCATCGTAAATCTAATGAAACCGAATTACAGGCGTCATTTTAACCTTAGAATGTTCAGTTTTGATACGCGCAATACCAATCACCATCTTAATGATCTCTTCGAATTTGGTTACAATCGGGAAAAAAACACAGAAGTTATTAAGAAATTACTTTTATAAGGAGTTACCACGTGCAGCTGCACATAAATAATTGCTATGATGCTCCGTGACATAATAATGGTGGTCAATAAACCAACTAAAGTGCCGCTAAGCTAATAAATTCGAACAAAGAAAATGTTGGTATAATTATACCGGCCCTGCCAAAGGGTAGAAGGGTATTATGGCTTTGTGCCGACCGAAAATGTATGTGACAGGCAGAATGAAGCATCTCCGACCCCATAAAGTATATATATTCTCGATCAGCATCAACAGCCGACACGATATAGCCATGTCCGTCGTTTGGAGCAACCAATTTTCGGAATAGTGTATGTAATTATTGCACGCAGATCAAGTTTGTTTTTGATTTTGGCCAGACCTCCTTCCGCCCCCGTAAATCTAATAAAACCGAATTACAGGCGTCATTTTAATCCTAGGATGCTCAATTTTGGTACGCACAATACCAATCGCCATCTTAATGATCTCTGTGAAGTTGGTTACAATCGGATAAGAAACACAGAAGTTATTAAGAAATCACTCTTATAAGGCGTTAACACGTGCAGCTGCACCTAGTTAATTGCTATGACACTTCGTGACATATGGTGGTCAATAAACAAACTAAAGTGCGGCCAAGCTAATAATTTCGAAATAAGAAAATTTTGGTATATTATTTTGGTATAATTATACCCGCCTACCCAAAGGGTAGAAGGGTATTATGGCTTTGTGCCGACCGAAAATGTATGTGACAGGCGGAATGAGCATCTCCGACCCCCATATAGTCTCAGAGACAATAAGAGATAGAGCAACCAAGTTTTCAGAATAGTGTGTAATTATTGTACGCAAATCAAGTTTGTTTTTGATTTTGGCCACGCTCCCTTCCGCCCTCGTAAATCTAATGAAACCGAATTACAGGCGTCATTTTAACCCCAGAATGTTAAATTTTGGTACGCGCAATACCAATCACCATCTTAATGATCTCTGTGAAGTTGGTTACAATCGGATAAGAAACACAGAAGTTATTATGAAATCACTTTTATAAGGCGTTAACACGTGCAGCTGCACATAAATAATTGCTATGATGCTCCGTGACATAATAATGGTGGTCAATAAACCAACTAAAGTGCCGCCAAGCTAATAAATTCGAACAAAGAAAATTTTGGTATAATTATACCCGCCCACCCAAAGGGTAGAAGGGTATTATGGCTTTGTGCCGACCGAAAATGTATGTGACAGGCAGAATGAAGCATCTCCGACCCCATAAAGTATATATATTCTCGATCAGCATCAACAGCCGACACGATATAGCCATGTCCGTCGTTTGGAGCAACCAATTTTCGGAATAGTGTATGTAATTATTGCACGCAGATCAAGTTTGTTTTTGATTTTGGCCAGACCTCCTTCCGCCCCGTAAATCTAATAAAACCGAATTACAGGCGTCATTTTAATCCTAGGATGCTCAATTTTGGTACGCACAATACCAATCGCCATCTTAATGATCTCTGTGAAGTTGGTTACAATCGAATAAGAAACACAGAAGTTATTAAGAAATCACTCTTATAAGGCGTTAACACGTGCAGCTGCACCTAGTTAATTGCTATGACACTTCGTGACATATGGTGGTCAATAAACAAACTAAAGTGCGGCCAAGCTAATAATTTCGAAATAAGAAAATTTTGGTATATTATTTTGGTATAATTATACCCGCCTACCCAAAGGGTAGAAGGGTATTATGGCTTTGTGCCGACCGAAAATGTATGTGACAGGCAGAATGAAGCATCTCCGACCCCATATAGTCTCAGAGACAATAAGAGATAGAGCAACCAAGTTTTCAGAATAGTGTGTGTCATTATTGCACGCAAATCAAGTTTGTTTTGATTTTGGCCACGCTCCCTTCCGCCATCGTAAATCTAATGAAACCGAATTACAGGCGTCATTTTAACCTTAGAATGTTCAGTTTTGGTACGCGCAATACCAATCACCATCTTAATGATCTCTTCGAATTTGGTTACAATCGGAAAAAAAACACAGAAGTTATTAAGAAATTACTTTTATAAGGAGTTACCACGTGCAGCTGCACATAAATAATTGCTATGATGCTCCGTGACATAATAATGGTGGTCAATAAACCAACTAAAGTGCCGCTAAGCTAATAAATTCGAACAAAGAAAATGTTGGTATAATTATACCCGCCCTGCCAAAGGGTAGAAGGGTATTATGGCTTTGTGCCGACCGAAAATGTATGTGACAGGCAGAATGAAGCATCTCCGACCCCATAAAGTATATATATTCTCGATCAGCATCAACAGCCGACACGATATAGCCATGTCCGTCGTTTGGAGCAACCAATTTTCGGAATAGTGTATGTAATTATTGTACGCAGATCAAGTTTGTTTTTGATTTTGGCCAGACCTCCTTCCGCCCCCGTAAATCTAATAAAACCGAATTACAGGCGTCATTTTAATCCTAGGATGCTCAATTTTGGTACGCACAATACCAATCGCCATCTTAATGATCTCTGTGAAGTTGGTTACAATCGGATAAGAAACACAGAAGTTATTAAGAAATCACTCTTATAAGGCGTTAACACTGCAGCTGCACCTTAGTTAATTGCTATGACACTTCGTGACATATGGTGGTCAATAAACAAACTAAAGTGCGGCCAAGCTAATAATTTCGAAATAAGAAAATTTTTGGTATATTATTTTGGTATAATTATACCCGCCTACCCAAAGGGTAGAAGGGTATTATGGCTTTGTGCCGACCGAAAATGTATGTGACAGGCAGAATGAAGCATCTCCGACCCCATATAGTCTCAGAGACAATAAGAGACAGAGCAACCAAGTTTTCAGAATAGTGTGTGTAATTATTGTACGCAAATCAAGTTTGTTTTTGATTTTGGCCACGCTCCCTTCCGCCCTCGTAAATCTAATGAAACCGAATTACAGGCGTCATTTTAACCCCAGAATGTTAAATTTTTGGTACGCGCAATACCAATCACCATCTTAATGATCTCTGCGAATTTGGTTACAATCGGATAAAAAACACAGAAGTTATTAAGAAATTACTTTTATAAGGCGTTACCACGTGCAGCTGCACATAAATAATTGCTATGATGCTCCGTGATATAATAATGGTGGTCAATAAACCAACTAAAGTGCCGCCAAGCTAATAAATTCGAACAAAGAAAATGTTGGTATAATTATACCCGCCCACCCAAAGGGTAGAAGGGTATTATGGCTTTGTGCCGACCGAAAATGTATGTGACAGGCAGAATGAAGCATCTCCAACCCCATAAAGTATATATATTCTTGATCAGCATCAACAGCCGACACGATATAGCCATGTCCGTCGTTTGGAGCAACCAAATTTTCGGAATAGTGTATGTAATTATTGCACGCAGATCAAGTTTGTTTTTGATTTTGTCCACGCCTCCTTCCGCCCCCGTAAATCTAATAAAACCGAATTACAGGCATCATTTTAATCCTAGGATGCTCAATTTTGGTACGCACAATACCAATCACCATCTTAATGATTTTTGCGAATTTGGTTACAAGCGGATAAAAAACACAGAAGTTATTTAGAAATTACTTTTATAAGGCGTTACCACGTGCAGCTTCACCTAATTAATTGCTATGACACTCCGTGACATATGGTGGTCAATAAATCAACTAAAGTGCGGCCAAGCTAATAATTTAGAACAAAGAAAATTTTGGTATATTATTTTGGTATAATTATACCCGCCTACCCAAAGGGTAGAAGGGTAGTATGGCTTTGTGCCGACCGAAAATGTATGTGACAGGCAGAATGAAGCATCTCCGACCCCATATAGTCTCAGAGACAATAAGAGATAGAGCAACCAAGTTTTCAGAATAGTGTGTGTAATTATTGTACGCAAATCAAGTTTGTTTTTGATTTTGGCCACGCTCCCTTCCGACCAATCACCATCTTAATGATCTCTGCGAATTTGGTTACAATCGGATAAAAAACACAGAAGTTATTAAGAAATTACTTTTATAAGGCGTTACCACGTGCAGCTGCACATAAATAATTGCTATGATGCTCCGTGATATAATAATGGTGGTCAATAAACCAACTAAAGTGCCGCCAAGCTAATAAATTCGAACAAAGAAAATGTTGGTATAATTATACCCGCCCACCCAAAGGGTAGAAGGGTATTATGGCTTTGTGCCGACCGAAAATGTATGTGACAGGCAGAATGAAGCATCTCCGACCCCATAAAGTATATATATTCTTGATCAGCATCAACAGCCGACACGATATAGCCATGTCCGTCGTTTGGAGCAACCAAATTTTCGGAATAGTGTATGTAATTATTGCACGCAGATCAAGTTTGTTTTTTGATTTTGTCCACGCCTCCTTCCGCCCCCGTAAATCTAATAAAACCGAACTACAGGCATCATTTTAATCCTAGGATGCTCAATTTTAGTACGCACAATACCAATCACCATCTTAATGATTTTTGCGAATTTGGTTACAAGCGGATAAAAAACACAGAAGTTATTTAGAAATTACTTTTATAAGGCGTTACCACGTGCAGCTGCACCTAATTAATTGCTATGACACTCCGTGACATATGGTGGTCAATAAATCAACTAAAGTGCGGCCAAGCTAATAATTTAGAACAAAGAAAATTTTGGTATATTATTTTGGTATAATTATACCCGCCTACCCAAAGGGTAGAAGGGTATTATGGCTTTGTGCCGACCGAAAATGTATGTGACAGGCAGAATGAAGCATCTCCGACCCCATATAGTCTCAGAGACAATAAGAGATAGAGCAACCAAGTTTTCAGAATAGTGTGTGTAATTATTGTACGCAAATCAAGTTTGTTTTTGATTTTGGCCACGCTCCCTTCCGACCAATCACCATCTTAATGATCTCTGCGAATTTGGTTACAATCGGATAAAAAACACAGAAGTTATTAAGAAATTACTTTTATAAGGCGTTACCACGTGCAGCTGCACATAAATAATTGCTATGATGCTCCGTGATATAATAATGGTGGTCAATAAACCAACTAAAGTGCCGCCAAGCTAATAAATTCGAACAAAGAAAATGTTGGTATAATTATACCCGCCCACCCAAAGGGTAGAAGGGTATTATGGCTTTGTGCCGACCGAAAATGTATGTGACAGGCAGAATGAAGCATCTCCAACCCCATAAAGTATATATATTCTTGATCAGCATCAACAGCCGACACGATATAGCCATGTCCGTCGTTTGGAGCAACCAAATTTTCGGAATAGTGTATGTAATTATTGCACGCAGATCAAGTTTGTTTTTGATTTTGTCCACGCCTCCTTCCGCCCCCGTAAATCTAATAAAACCGAATTACAGGCATCATTTTAATCCTAGGATGCTCAATTTTGGTACGCACAATACCAATCGCCATCTTAATGGTCTCTGTGAAGTTGGTTACAATCGGATAAGAAACACAGAAGTTATTTAGAAATTACTTTTTATAAGGCGTTACCACGTGCAGCTGCACCTAATTAATTGCTATGACACTCCGTGACATATGGTGGTCAATAAACCAACTAAAGTGCCGCCAAGCTAATAATTTCCAACAAATAAAATTTTGGTATATTATTCTGGTATAATTATACCCGCCTACCCAAATGGTAGAAGGGTATTATGGCTTTGTATCGACCGAAAATGTATGTGACAGGCAGAATGAAGCATCTCCGACCCCATATAGTCTCAGAGACAATAAGAGATAGAGCAACCAAGTTTTCAGAATAGTGTGTAATTATTGTACGCAAATCAAGTTTGTTTTTGATTTTGGCCACGCTCCCTTCCGCCCTCGTAAATCTAATGAAACCGAATTACAGGCGTCATTTTAACCCCAGAATGTTAAATTTTGGTACGCGCAATACCAATCACCATCTTAATGATCTCTGTGAAGTTGGTTACAATCGGATAAGAAACACAGAAGTTATTATGAAATCACTTTTATAAGGCGTTAACACGTGCAGCTGCACATAAATAATTGCTATGATGCTCCGTGACATAATAATGGTGGTCAATAAACCAACTAAAGTGCTGCCAAGCTAATAAATTCGAACAAAGAAAATTTTGGTATAATTATACCCGCCCACCCAAAGGGTAGAAGGGTATTATGGCTTTGTGCCGACCGAAATGTATGTGACAGGCAGAATGAAGCATCTCCAACCCCATAAAGTATATATATTCTTGATCAGCATCAACAGCCGACACGATATAGCCATGTCCGTCGTTTGGAGCAACCAAATTTTCGGAATAGTGTATGTAATTATTGCACGCAGATCAAGTTTGTTTTTGATTTTGTCCACGCCTCCTTCCGCCCCCCGTAAATCTAATAAAACCGAATTACAGGCATCATTTTAATCCTAGGATGCTCAATTTTGGTACGCACAATACCAATTACCATCTTAATGATTTTTGCGAATTTGGTTACAAGCGGATAAAAAACACAGAAGTTATTTAGAAATTACTTTTATAAGGCGTTACCACGTGCAGCTGCACCTAATTAATTGCTATGACACTCCGTGACATATGGTGGTCAATAAACCAACTAAAGTGCCGCCAAGCTAATAATTTCCAACAAATAAAATTTTGGTATATTATTCTGGTATAATTATACCCGCCTACCCAAATGGTAGAAGGGTATTATGGCTTTGTATCGACCGAAAATGTATGTGACAGGCAGAATGAAGCATCTCCGACCCCATATAGTCTCAGAGACAATAAGAGATAGAGCAACCAAGTTTTCAGAATAGTGTGTGTAATTATTTTACGCAAATCAAGTTTGTTTTTGATTTTGGCCACGCTGCCTTCCGACCAATCACCATCTTAATGATCTCTGCGAATTTGGTTACAATCGGATAAAAAACACAGAAGTTATTAAGAAATTACTTTTATAAGGCGTTACCACGTGCAGCTGCACATAAATAATTGCTATGATGCTCCGTGATATAATAATGGTGGTCAATAAACCAACTAAAAGTGCCGCCAAGCTAATAAATTCGAACAAAGAAAATGTTGGTATAATTATACCCGCCCACCCAAAGGGTAGAAGGGTATTATGGCTTGTGCCGACCGAAAATGTATGTGACAGGCAGAATGAAGCATCTTCGACCCCATAAAGTATATATATTCTCGATCAGCATCAACAGCCGACACGATATAGCCATGTCCGTCGTTTGGAGCAACCAAATTTTCGGAATAGTGTATGTAATTATTGCACGCAGATCAAGTTTGTTTTTGATTTTGGCCACCTCCTTCCGCCCCGTAAATCTAATACAACCGAATTACAGGCGTCATTTTAATCCTAGGATGCTCAATTTTGGTACGCACAATACCAATCGCCATCTTAATGGTCTCTGTGAAGTTGGTTACAATCGGATAAGAAACACAGAAGTTATTAAGAAATCACTTTTATAAGGCGTTAACACGTGCAGCTGCACCATAGTTAATTGCTATGACACTTCGAGACATATGGTGGTCAATAAACCAGCTAAAGTGCGGCCAAGCTAATAATTTCGAACAAAGAAAATTTTGGTATATTATTTTGGTATAATTATACCCGCCTACCCAAAGGGTAGAAGGGTATTATGACTTTGTGCCGACCGAAAATGTATGTGACAGGCAGAATGAAGCATCTCCGACCCCATATAGTCTCAGAGACAATAAGAGATAGAGCAATCAAGTTTTCAGAATAGTGTGTGTAATTATTGCACGCAAATCAAGTTTGTTTTTGATTTTGGCCACGCTCCCTTCCGCCCTCGTAAATCTAATGAAACCGAATTACAGGCGTCATTTTAACCCCAGAATGTTAAATTTTGGTACGCGTAATACCAATCACCATCTTAATGATCTCTGTGAAGTTGGTTACAATCGGATAAGAAACACAGAAGTTATTATGAAATCACTTTTATAAGGCGTTAACACGTGCAGCTGCACATAAATAATTGCTATGATGCTCCGTGACATAATAATGGTGGTCAATAAACCAACTAAAGTGCCGCCAAGCTAATAAATTCGAACAAAGAAAATTTTGGTATAATTATACCCGTCCACCCAAAGGGTAGAAGGGTATTATGGCTTTGTGCCGACCGAAAATGTATGTGACAGGCAGAATGAAGCATCTCCAACCCCATAAAGTATATATATATTCTTGATCAGCATCAACAGCCGACACGATATAGCCATGTCCGTCGTTTGGAGCAACCAAATTTTCGGAATAGTGTATGTAATTATTGCACGCAGATCAAGTTTGTTTTTGATTTTGTCCACGCCTCCTTCCGCCCCCGTAAATCTAATAAAACCGAATTACAGGCATCATTTTAATCCTAGGATGCTCAATTTTGGTACGCACAATACCAATCACCATCTTAATGATTTTTGCGAATTTGGTTACAAGCGGATAAAAAACACAGAAGTTATTTAGAAATTACTTTTATAAGGCGTTACCACGTGCAGCTGCACCTAATTAATTGCTATGACACTCCGTGACATATGGTGGCCAATAAACCAACTAAAGTGCCGCCAAGCTAATAATTTCCAACAAATAAAATTTTGGTATATTATTCTGGTATAATTATACCCGCCTACCCAAATGGTAGAAGGGTATTATGGCTTTGTATCGACCGAAAATGTATGTGCAAGGCAGAAGGAAGCATCTCCGCCCCCATATAATCTGAGAGACTATAAGAGATAGAGCAACCAAGTTTTCAGAAAACTGTATGTAATTATTGCACGCAGATCAAGTTTGTTTTTGATTTTGGCCACGCCCCCTTCCGCCCCCGTAAATCTAATAAAACCGAATTACAGGCGTCATTTTAATCATAGAATGTTCAATTTTGGTACGCACAATAATAATCACCATCTTAATGATCTCTGCGAATTTGGTTACAATTGGATAAGAAACACAGAAGTTATTAAGAAATTACTTTTATAAGGCGTTACCACGTGCAGCTGCACCTAATTAATTGATATGACACTCATAATGGTGGTCAATAAACCAACTAAAGTGCCGCCAAGCTAATAAATTCGAACCAAAACAAGTAAGAAAGCTACAGTCGAGTTTGCTCGGCTGTGAGATACCCGCCACCCAATTTTACCATCCAAATATTATATTTTTCAAAATATACTGAAAAAATACTACAAAAAATATACCAAAAACTACCAAAAATAATATATCAACATTTTCTTTGTTCGAAATTATTAGCTTGGCGGCACTTTAGTTGGTTTATTGAACACTATTATTATGTCGGAGTGTCATAGCAACTAACTAGGCAGCACTAGCAGTTGCACGTGGTAACGCCTTATAAAAGCAATATCTTAATAACTTCTGTGTTTTTTATCCGATTGTGACCAAATTCCAGAGATCATTAGATGGTGATTGTGCGTACCAAAATTGAACGTTCTAGGTTAATAACGACGCTTGCAATTCGGTTTTATTCGATTTATGGGGGCGGGAGGGGGCGTGGCCAAAATCAAAAACAAACTTGATCTGCGTGCAACAATAGGACATACTGTCGCGGAAAATTTGTTGCTCTATCTCTTATAGTCTCTGAGATTTAGGTGTTCATACGGGCGGACAGACGGACAGACGGACATGGCTATATCGTCTCGGTTGTTGACGCTGATCAAGAATATATATACTTTTGGGGTCGGGATGCTTCCTTCTGCCTGTTACACATTTTCGGTCGGCACAAAGCTTAATACCCTTCTACCCTTTGGGTAGGCGGGTATAAAAATTAAGGTATATTATTTTGGTATAATTATACCCGCCTACCCAAAGGGTAGAAGGGTATTATGGCTTTGTGCCGACCGAAAATGTATGTGACAGGCAGAATGAAGCATCTCCGACCCCATATAGTCTCAGAGGCAATAAGAGATAGAGCAACCAAGTTTTCAGAATATGTGTGTAATTATTGTACGCTAATCAAGTTTGTTTTGATTTTGGCCACGCTCCCTTCCGCCCTCGTAAATCTAATGAAACCGAATTACAGGCGTCATTTTAATCCCAGGATGTTAAATTTTGGTACGCGCAATACCAATCACCATCTTAATGATCTCTGCGAATTTGGTTACAATCGGATAAAAAACACAGAAGTTATTAAGAAATTACTTTTATAAGGCGTTACCACGTGCAGCTGCATAAATAATTGCTATGATGCTCCGTGACATAATAATGGTGGTCAATAAACCAACTAAAGTGCCGCCAAGCTAATAAATTCGAACAAAGAAAATGTTGGTATAATTATACCCGCCCACCCAAAGGGTAGAAGGGTATTATGGCTTTGTGCCGACCGAAAATGTATGTGACAGGCAAATGAAGCATCTCCGACCCCATAAAGTATATATATTCTTGATCAGCATCAACAGCCGACACGATATAGCCATGTCCGTCGTTTGAAGCAACCAAATTTTCGGAATAGTGTATGTAAATATTGCACGCAGATCAAGTTTGTTTTTGATTTTGACCATGCCCCCTTCCGCCGCCGTAAATCTAATAAAACCGAATTACAGGCGTCATTTTAATCCTAGAATGCTCAATTTTGGTACGCACAATACCAATCATCATCTTAATGATCTCTGCGAATTTGGTTACAATCGGATAAAAAACACAGAAGTTATTATGAAATTACTGTCACATCAGGCTCGTCGATATTGACGCTAGCTTTGCCCCAAAGAAAATTACCAGTAGTGAGTACTTCCAGGTCAGCTGGATTTTCTGAAATGGGACAGAGAGGTCGTGAGTTCAACATTGCATAGATCTGGCAGACGAGAGTATGAGTACGAAAAAGTACGGTTGCGGCTAGGGTCGCTTAAGAATAGATGTGCTAGTTCTGCCAACTCATTTTTAGCTCCAACAAAGTTGGTTCCATTATCAGACCAGATAGTATGCGGTTTTCACGGAGTCTGATGAATCTCTTTAATGATGTCATAAATGATGCTGTTGAAAGGTCTTCTACTAACTTCAGATGCGTTGTCTTTGTGGCAAAGCAAACAAATATGCAGATGTAAGCCTCGACAGGTGGTTTACTCCTGGCATCAGGCTTGTAGTGGAATGGCCCACAGAAATCCGCTCCGGTAACGTAAAAAGCAGGACTTGGCTGCACTTGCTCGGGCGGAAGAGGCGCAATAACGTGCCCTCGAAGCTTTGGACGCAGCCGAAGAAAGCATTGAATGCATTTATTGACAACTGCTGCTTTCGCCTTGAGTTCTTCAATTGGCTAGAATCTTTGCCTTAAGGCAACCAGCAAGCTCTGCTGTCCAGCATGCAGAAACATGCGATGGTAAAACATGATAATTGCATCAGTGACTGGGTGTCGCTTAGGCAACAGAAGTGGATGCTTTGCCTCGTAGTTCAACGATGAGTTTTGAAGTCGTCCTCCGACAAGCTGTTCGCATGTATAATGGACATGAAAGAACGAAGCTCGCTTTTTGCCGCAAGTGGCTTGCCCTTGAGCAATGCTTTGTAGTTATCGGCAAAGTGCACCATCTGAATACTCTTGATGACCACATGAGTTCCACGGTTAATGTCCTAGACGGTTAGCGGGCCTTGTTTCGAATTAATCATTTTTGCACATTCTTATGAAGCGATCCAAGAATGCGAAAACGCGCTGAAGCCTTCCGAACTTATTCTGAAATTTGCAATTTCATGAGAGATCGACTTGTGAGGATGAGATTAAGACAATGCGATGGCGCTCGGGTAGATCCAATGCGGCTGCTTGAGCCCAATCCGAATTGTTGCGTTGCAGGAAGTCCGGACCTTGACTCCAGAGGCGAATCCAGCAGCTCCTTGGGTGTAGAGTCCCGCAACATAATATCGGCTGGTTTCATTTGCGTTGGAACGTGGTGCCAAAACATCCCCTTGCTCATCTCCTGAATCTGTGAGACCCTATTAGAGACAAAAACGTTTAAGCTAGTGGGCGTGTCCCATATCCTAGCCAAGGCCACAGTTGAATCGCTTCAACAATGAAATGAGTATTCGAACGTAATGGTTTTAGCGATGTTTGCGACAAGGGCTGATAGCAGTAGTGCAGCCGAGTGCTCCAATTTCGGAATTGTTAATGATTTTTAACGGTGCAACCCTGAAATTTGAACAAAAAGCATCGAGGAATATGAATTGCCAAGCTCACAGCGAAGGTATATTGAATCACCATAAGGGACCATCGCAAAATACATGTATTTCACATTCGCAAAAGGACGCATTGCGTAGCGTGGAAATCTCAAACTACTGACCAATGATAGTTACGAAGTTAGCTCTTCCCAAGCAGAGTGGAGCCCTTGCGGCAGACACTCGTCCCAATTTAGCTGCTCCTTCCATAGCGCTTGCATGAATATCTTCATACTTGTGACGAGAGGCGCGATAAATCTCAGGGGTCGTAAAGATTGGCAATTTTAGACAAAATGCTTTTTTGGTACCTTGCTTCTCGGTAGGTATATAAGAGAAGTTAAACAGCTGATCGTCTGATGCTGGATCCCAAGCTAATCCGAGCGCTTTAGTGATGTCGGATCCATCGTGAAATTTTATCAGCTTCTCACAATCAGATTCGCCGTCAAGTGCTGCGGGGTAATTTATGCACCATTTGCGAATTGGGAACCCTTCTCTCATTAGCAGATCCTTGACTTGATTCCGTAGTTCAAGAACTTCATCTACAGAATCGCCTCCAGACATTAAGTCATCCACGTGAAAATCCCGTCGAATGATTTCGAAAGCGTGCGAGAAGCTTGCCTCCTCATCGTTCGCTAGCTGATGCATTGCGCGAAGGGATGAAATTACAGGTTTTGTTCGATATGTATGTTTAACTTATACGTTTTAACCTTCTCATCTCGGTTGCTTCTCCACAAGATGCAGTGAAGATACTCATCTGGATGCACTATTCGAACGCATCTGTACATCCTGAAAATATCTCCGCTCAAAGCGACCCTAAAGACGCGGAAACAAATTAAAATATTGAATAATTTAGGCTGAATGGACGTCCCAGCTAGTAGCAAATCGTTCAAAGATACTACAGTTGATGACTTTGCGGAACCATCAATAACGACGCACAGTTTCGTCGTTGTGCTATCGGATTTCTGCACGCAATGATGGAGGTAAGAAGAAATGAAGAATGGTTTGATGATTACTTGACAAGGACATATGCCCCAAATCGATGTACTTCTGTAAGAATGCTGCATATTGGTCCTTCATGCATGGGTTTTTTTCAAGTTTGGCTTCCAATGACTTGAAGCGCCGTAATGCGAGACGATATTAATAATATATAATATTGCCCATTCTGTAGCCGAGTGCATCCTTCTACTAAGAGTTTCTGGCATAGTTCATCGTCATCTGTCGAAACCAGTACAGTTGTCGATTTACCAGAAATGCCTCACAACGTCGACTAATGACTCATTAACCGAAGGTGGTTCGGGTTGGTTCATGGCAGCTAGCGACGAGAATTTGGATGCATGCGATAAGGCGCCGCAAACGATCCAACCAAGCCTTGTCTTTTGGAACGTTGGCAAGTGATTTGCTATATGGATTTGACCCATGCACATTAAATCAAAGAATCCACCACCAAGCAAAAGATCGATGCGCTAAAAAACGAAGGATGAGCCAATTTGATGTTTTTTTGGAATATTCCATCCGGCAACGTCCAGATTAAAGTGTGGTTGATAGTCAGTTATTGAGCGAGTATCAATTTCTGAGAATGAGGTGCTGTAATCCTTGTCGTGAGACTGAGTTGCTATTTCAACCGAATTGTCTGCAGACAGTGAAGATTCACCAATGCCCGAAATAGAAATGCTTGATGCGTAAAGCTTGAGCTGAAGTTGATTTGCAAAACGCGAAGTGATGAATAATAATAATAATAATAATAATAATAGCAATAATAACAATAATTATGATAGTTGGCAACAACACATAATCCACATAGGCCTATGATTCAAGGCTTTAGGCGAAGCAGTGCTTGAAGTCGTAACAAGAATGGCTGAGCTTGACGATTGAGACGTGGTTACCTGTTGCGCTGGATCGCATCCATGTGAAGCAGCGAGTGGTGCTTATATTGGCAATTCTTACAATGGCCTGACTTACAATGCTGCAAGCCATGACCTTTTCGTAGACAATTTAAACAGAGGTGAAGGCGTTTACCTTGCTTAGGACGCAAGGGGCTGAGGAACTTTGCGCATTTTACGAGAAAGTGATCTTTAGATGCGCATAAAGAGCATGACGAGTGATTGGATGACGCAATAAGCGTGCTCCGCGTTGATTTGGATGAAAATCTGATCACATTCTGGCTGGGGGTGCTGCTCACAGTTCTCGATCAGTTCTCGATCATACGGCATCTCTTCTCCAGAAACTTCGACATTTCTGTCCACTTGGGAATTCTGTCTGCTGCCAAGGACTCCTCCCACTTTTCCCTCGTACGTTTGTCCATCTTATGACTGATGTTGTGGATAAGTAAACCGTTTTCGAGTTCCGCGGTGGTCGCCATTGTGCTCAACGCTCGAAGATGCAAGTTGATTTCGACGCTAAGTTCAGGTAGTCCATTTGCCACTCCCGTCTCAACACTTGCTAGCCCGAATATAGCACTTATGTGTGCCTGGAAATGCAAAAGTTGGTTATCAAATCGTGACAGAAGCAACTCTAACGCCTTATCGTTGTTCACGTCAGAGGGGTCGAGCGATTTTTTTGTGCTTAGTGCTGCACCATCCAAACATGAAAACAAGTGCTGGAATTTTTCGAGCTTACTCAAATCCTCATAACTTCCTATCATGGTGTTGATCATTTCAAAGAAATTCAATCATTGGCTTGCTTTCACAACTTGCTCAACACACTCAAACGACAGCGAGAAACGTAGCGGCGTG
Organism: Drosophila pruinosa; assembly: GCA_018150935.1. NCBI lineage: Eukaryota > Metazoa > Arthropoda > Insecta > Diptera > Drosophilidae > Drosophila > Drosophila pruinosa. Next base: position 211,819 of record JAECWR010000266.1, read on the forward strand.
CTGGTGTCGTGTGCTAATTAACGGACTGAAAAGTTAACAAGTGTTGCGGACTGGCTCAGGAGTGTGCCACCACCGCTGCCTATTGAGCTATTTCATATCGCCGCCTTTATTGCAGCCTTGAATAAAGCTATCGTTAATGTGTGTAATTCTCCGCTCCTTGAAAACAGACTGTGGTAAACTCATTAAATAAAACGCAACTAAAGTTTTTGGAATTTTAGCTGGAGTATAAAAAGAATAGTTATAATGAGCAAATTCATAACCTCACTAAGCTGGGATATTGATAAAGGTTGAAAGAAACAGGTAGGAACGACCACAGTCGAGCATTGACTGTAAGAGGTCATGGACTTTAAGTGTACATGCGTATGTTAGAGCATTAATGAATATATTCTTGAGATGTTATAAGATTATAAAGATTACGAAAAAGAGTCGCCGCTCGAATTTGCGCACGATTATCTATGAACTCGTGGCCGTCAGCCGTCAGAGGCAGCAAAAGGATCAACATGTAATCCCAGTATTGGCTGGGACACGTGCCGTCCTTGCTCCTACTTTCGGAAGTGCGACTATACTCTCCACGCGAGGGCGGCTGGCAGCGGACCCCTAGCACGGTCATGTCACTGCTAGAGGTGCTGACTAATTGTAGTCGGGCGAAGATCGTGAATCGATAAATCACCCCCATCCAAGGTGGAACACCATACGCTGATGGATGCATGGCCGGGGGGTAGCCCGGTCTCTAGTATGCAGACTCTGGTTACCTGTCGCCCTCCAGTTTCATTTAAACTTTCCACGGTATGCGCGCTATGCCGTGGATGACCTTCCCTTCCCACCTACTCGTGGGATCAACTTTATGGATCAACAACAAAATTTAGTAAAGTCTGATACGGCTTCAAAAGTATCATATCTGGGCGATGCCTTCATGGCTGACCCCTACACCAGCAGTGCAGCCAGTGGGCTAGTGCTGAACTTCCGTCCAGTAGCGGTTCAGTCCGGCAGCAACCCGTCGAGGTATTGTCCTCGGACGAGGAAGCTGACTGCGACCGAATCAGCTTTGCTGACGATGCTTCCGTGGCCTCTCAGAGGTCAGGCCTTACGGAAGCAGGCTCTCAGATCCAGTTGCTGCGGCTGGCATCTAAGGACGCCTTTGTTAAACTGAAGAGCCGCGAGAAGAAGCTTTTTAAAGCTTGTAAGGTGTGACCCCAGAATACTCTATAGGTTTCACCTCGGTATAAGAAATGCCGACTGTATACTCTATCGAGATCCCCAGGAACAGGTACCTATTAGATCGCATAGATCATACGGTATGCCTACTCTATACATCCTCAGAATTCTATCGAACAATTGGTCATCGAGAATGTAATTTGTGGCGGCCTGGTCGATTAAGCGATCGGCGGATCCTGTTTCCGGTCACTTGCGCGTACCCTCTTTCAAGAGTGAACACACGATCTCGATCGGTCTCTAATTTCATCTTAAATCAGTGCCATCGGCCTGCAAATTAATTGTGAAAATAACCAAATAAATTAGTGCAAAGTCGCTAAGACCATTTCGTGCCAATAAGCTCAAGATCAGAGCCCAGCAACCACTGAATCTCCACCAAATTTAGTTGATCGACAAGCATATATAAAAGGTATGTTCGATTCATTAGAATGCTTAAGTGCCAAATAAATTAGCTGTTCCTATGTAGACGTGAAGCTACAGCAGATTCGTGCGCGGTGCGAAAGCATTAAACGCAATCTTGCTAGCAGCATTTTGGTCGATCTATAGCAAGGTGCGACACACGCAACTGGCGTCAGCCTCCATCGAGCGCCAACACGTGCTACAAGCGCGGCAACATAAGGCTTGCTCCTTGGACAACGCGAGCTCATCGTGAACCAAGTATTAATAAAATCAATCAATCATTCGTGGAAGCCATTTGCTACATACATCCAGACCAACAAGCGAAACCAGAGTCAACTATACTCTGGGATCCCATCTCCCGGATCAAGTCCCATTGCTACCACGTGTGCAATCAACCACCTGACACGTTGCTGGAGTTCATAACCCCAGTTTGCAGTATTACATAAATCACCTACTTGTAGAAATAATTATAAATACCTTTGTAAATTGACCAAGGATAGAACATTTATTAATAATCCATAGTCAATTAAAGTAACGGGTGTGCGAAAGTTGATTGTTGGCCATATAAACTTCTTCCCCACAGCTTCATCGAACAACAGGCCTGCTGAAATCGGTGGATGCTGGAGTAAGTAGCCACAACCAACCAACGTAGTAGCATTGATTGTAGTAAAACCCGAATATTGCCGTCATTAACGAATTTCGTGAGTACTTATTAATTAAGGCCTCGATTGCCAAAAGTGCCAAAACTATTGAATTATTCCTTATACAAAGTACAATTTTACTCACAGTACAAAATGAATATGAGCAACAATAAAGAAATGTAATCGTTAACTTGGGCATCCTTGAATCTTACATCTCATCGCGTCGAAAGTCTTACTAATGGTCTAACGCGAACACTTATGAACTAGCCTATCGTGGCCTGTGAATCCGTTTTATCCCGAATGGTCTGACTCAATTTCATGTCAAGCTACGCAAACGCAGAAGAAGTCCGAACCCATCCCCCACATGCTCATGAGCATAGTCGGTATCGTAGACAGAGCCGGCTCCTGATACGTGTTCTCGCGCAACCCTCAGAATGACACCCCACCCGTGGGACCCGAAAGGGCTCGCGAGGTATTCCCGACGTCACCTTCTTTAAGCCGGATCTTATAGAATGGGACACTAACGTGGGACCCGTACGTGGTAGGTTAGCATTTTGCAAGGCGAAGCTTAAAGCTTCACTCGCAAAGGGTTGAAACCGTGAGGAAGCTTTAGCTATCGCCACTGCGCCCCCGTTAACACCAAGGTCAAACGGACGCGCTTACGATACCATCGTCGACCACACTAGCTCTTCAAAGAGGCCCAAAAGACTCCAGCCAAGTGGTTAGCAGTATGAAATTGGGCTTCACTTCGGCTGGTTCATCTAAACCCCTCTCAGCGGAGCAGTTGGCTACGATGAAATCCAGTATATTAAAGGCGGTGCTGCTGCACCCCAAACCAGATGTTAGCCCAGGTTTCGAGGGCTGTATGCCCCGAAATGAGTGGTTGCTTCTGGTGTGCGAGGATAGCAGCACTGCCAATTGGGTCAGGGGAGCTGTTGGACACATCAGGTCCATCAGCGCCCTTGACGTCAAATTGCTGGAGGAAACGGAGTTTCCCAAGACTCACCTCATCAGAGGTTACTTTCCCAGTAGTGCTGAGTATACTCCTGCAACCATCCTGGAATTTATTGGGCTCCAGAACGCCAGCAGCTTCTCCACGAAGCTGTGGCGGGTGGTGCAGCACAGCCTGAACGGCACAACGACTCACCTCGCAATGTTGGTTGACGAAGAGTCGTTCAGGGCTCTGACGGATGGCCAAGGGAGGGTGAAATTCTGCTTTGAAAGGGTCAAACTGATCCTAAAGAATTCAGCTCCCACAGCCTCCTCCGCCACCCCTGCTCCATACACATCCTCACCCGCTCCCTCTCCTGCCAGTGCCGCTCCGGCAACGGCGCCGGTGGTTCCCTCAGGGATTCCAGCATTGGCTGACCCTGTGGCCTCCACGAGCTCTGCGGCCTTGTCACCGCCATTGGGAGGGAAAATGAGCAGACTTAAAATGCTCCAGGCGAACCTGCACCACGCTAGAGGAGCGTCGGCCACACTGTGCAGGGTCGTCTGTGAATATCAAATCAACCTGGCTCTCGTCCAAGAACCATGGTTGATCGGTGGCCAAATACGTGGACTATCATGTGGATAATGTAAGTTGTTATATGACTGTATGGGAGGTATTTAATAAGGCTAAATCTAACCGTGGTATTTGGGACGTCTATAGGGACGCTCTTACCAACTACAACAAAAGCATTAGACGAGCTAAACGCGATACATGGCGCAGCTTACTGTGGCAGAATCGCTGCCAGAGGCAGCGGGGCTTCATAAAGTATTGGCTAAAGGGTCGTCTAATGGAATAGGGCTTCTTAAAAGAGCAGATGGCTCTTTCACTCAAGATCGAAGGGAAACACTTGAGATTCTACTACAAGACCACTTCCCGGGTTCTGTGGCGAATCCAGATCTCTCCGGTCGCGATGACGCCACTTTGTCACCGGGCTCACGCGGATTCAGCTTATCTGGATCCATCTTCGACCCCGAAAAGGTCAAATGGGCTGTAGATTCTTTCGCTCCTTTCAAAGCCCCAGGGGGTGACAAATCTTCCCAGACCTTATTCAAAACAGCCTGGCTTGTACCCTTGATCCACTAGTCCGCCTTCTTAGAGCAAGTGTTACTTGGGGATTCATACTCATCTCTTGGAGGAGAGTAAACGTGGTATTCATTCCCAAGCAAGGCAATCGTTCGCTTGACCAGCCTAAATCCGATCGGCCGATCAGTCCTAGTTCCTTTCTGCTTAAGACGGCGAAGAGGCTGATAGATGCACATTCGGTGATCTCTGCAGACGTCGTCACCTCTGCATCCTACGCAGTTTGCGTACATAGTTTGGGTTAGTGGGGAAAATTGAAAGAGCCTTCGTATCCAAGAACATTGCTTTATGCTCTTTTCTGGATATAGAAGGTGCTTTTGATAATACTGGCTACGGGTCAATCTCTACTGCTCTAGAACGTAGAGGAACTGCCCGTCCCTTGATCCGGTGGATTGAAGCTATGCTCAAGCACCGGATAATCACTTCCACCCTGGACTCCACGACAGCATGTATTAATGCGGTCAAAGGCTGTCCCCAGGGTGGGGTTCTATCCGCCCTACTCTGGTCCCTAGTATTTGACGAACTACTAGTCTTACTCTCCGAGCAGGTCGGTGAAGCGATCGGTTATGCTGACGACCTGGCTCTAATAGTGACCGGGAACTATACCAGCACCGTGAGAGAGCTGATGCAATCAGATCTGACCACGGTAAGTAGATGGTGCGCAGATGTTGGTCTAAGCATCAATCCACAAAAAGATATTATAGTTCCCTTGACTAATGAAGGCGACCCATGCCATGTGGGCCTGCAGGAGATTCTCTGGTAGAATCCGGTGTCTTGAATACTGCAACATCCGGTGGCTTTTTGCTATGATGGTCAGACCGATCGTCACCTGTGCTGCAATTGTGTGGTGGCCAAAGGTTACGCAGGTTACTGCCATCAGCAAATGCAATAAATTGAACAGGCTGCTGTGCCGCTCATGCTCAGCAATGGAATCGATACTGAATCTGACTCCGCTGCATATCCAAATTAAAGAAGTCGCTGCTATGAGCCTTCTTTTGAATCAAGCTCCAATCAGGGCTCTTAGCTACCGAATCAGGACATGCTAGCCTGATCAAAGACATTCCTGGCAGATATCTATCTGCACTAGATCAGATACTATGACTAAGGAACTTTTCTTTGGTGCTAAATTCAGAACCCTCATCCCGGACCGGAAGGACTGGGACACTGGCAACCCCATCAGCGACCCCTACGGTATTCACTGGTATGCCGACGGGTCAAAAACAGATCAGGGGTTGGATCTAGGATCTTTGAACCCAATTCCAAAACCTCAATTGCTATGGGCAAATGGCCCACAGTCTTCCAATCTGAGGTTCATGCCATCGAATTCTTCTGCCGTCTGATCCTAGAGAAGAGAATTAGAGGAGTGAACATCTACATCTTCTCTGATAGTCAAGCCGCTATCCAGCCGTCTCCTCCAAAAGAGTAAGCTCTCGGATGGTGGCCGATTGCTGGAACTGCCTCCAGAGACTGTCTCTTAATAACAATGTCACCCTTCTATGGGTGCCTGGACACTCTGGTATCCAGGGCAATGAGCTGGCGGACGAACGTGCGAGGGCCGGTTCGTCAGCCACTTTTTCCGGCCCTGAGCCCTTCTGTGGCGTGGGTTGGTCAACCATATCAGCTATTGTGAAAACCTGGGTTGTTAGGTTGAGTGATCGCTACTGGTCTGTCCAACCAGGGATGCGGCAAGCCAAGGAGCTTATAAATCCCGGAGTTGATCGAAGAACTAGCTTACTTTCCAGGAGGGATCTTCATCTCCTCGTTGGCTTTCTTAATGGCCATCATACAGTGAATTATCACCTCACCAAAAATGCGTATGTCATCTGATGCTGAGTGCAGACTTTGCAAAGAGGACGATGAGACAACCAGACACATTCTGCGCGACTGTCCAGCCTTGGTATGGACTAGGAGGAAACATCTGCACGTGGATACCGCAGGTCCCGAGCATATTGTGCGTTCGTCGACGAAAGATCTGCTCTGCTTCATTAGGGAAGCAGAGCAGATTGTGTCTAGCTAGGGAGAGCCTATAGGCACAAAAGACCTCCATAGTCGCAGTGCCTCGCACCTTCTCTGTTGGGAGACTCACTTTCACTAATAATAATAATAAATCTATGCACTCGTAAGTAGTCTGTACCCAGGGAATACAGGAATGCCATTTCAAATAATGTGGGGTCACTTAAAAAAAACAAGTAAGAAAGCTACTGTCGAGTTTGCTCGACTGATAGATACCCGCCGCCCAATTTTACCATCAAAATATTATATTTTTCAAAAAATATACTGAAAAAATACTAAAAAACATATACTAAAATTATACCAAAATTTTGCTCTATCTCTTATAGTCTCTGAGATCTAGGTGTTCATACGGACAGACGGACAGACGGACATGGCTATATCGTCTCGGCTGTTGACGTTGATCAAGAATATATATACTTTATGGGGTCAGAGATGCTTCCTTCTGCTTGTTACATACATTTTCGGTCAGCACAAAGGCATAATACCATTTTACCCTTTAGGTAGGCGGGTATAAAAAAATTAAAAAAAAATACAATATTTGTACCAAAATAATATACCAAAATTTTCTTTGCTCGAAATTATTAGCTTGGCTGCACTTTAGTTAGTTTATTGAACACCATTATTATGTCACGGAGTATCATAGCAATTAACTATAATTAACTATAACCTTATAAAAGTAACTTCTTAACAACTTCTGTGTTTTTTATCCGATTTTAAGTAAATTCGCAGAGAACAATAAGATGGTGATTAGTATGGTGCATACCAAAGTTGAACATTCTAGGATTAAAATGACGTCTTAATTCGGTTTTATAAAATTTACGGGGGCGGAAGGGGGCGTGGCCCAAATCAAAAACAAACTTGATCTCCGTGCCATAATTACACACACTATTCCTAAACTTTGGTGACCTACGAGTCGACTTGAGTTGCTGAATGCAACCCAATAAGTTTCGCAAACCGTGCTGTAAGCGAAAGAAATGCAAAGAAAAGTATGAAACGATAAAATAATAATAATAATAAGGTAGTCTCCCAGCAGAGAAGGGGCGAGGCACTGCGACTATGGTGTTTTTTTTGTGCCTATAAGGCTCTCCCTAGCTAGACAAAAGATGCTCTGCTTCCCCTAATGAAGCAGAGTAAATCTGTCGTCAAGGAACGTACAACATGCTCAGGACCGGCAGTATGCAAGTGCAGATGTTTCCTCGTAGTCCATACCAAGGCTGGACAGTCGCGCAGAATGTGTCTGGTTGTCTCATCGTCTTTTTTGCAGGGTCTAGATCCAGAGGTCAAGATCCCTCCTAGAGAGTAAGCTAGTTCTTCGGTATATAACAGGATTGATAAGCTCTTAGGCTTCCGGCATCCCTGGTTGAACAGACCAGTAGCGATCAGTCAACCTAACAGCCCAGGTTTTCACAATAGCTGAGATGACCAACCCATGCCAAAGAAGGGCTCAGGACCAAAAAAATTTGGCGAGCCGGCCCTCGCAAGTTCGTCCTCCAGCTCATTGCTCTGAATACCAGAGTATCCAGTTACCCATAGAATGGTGATTTTGTTAATTAGAAACAGTCTCTGGAGGCAGTTCCAGCAATCGGCCACCAATCGAGAGCTTTCACTTTTAGAAGAGAGGACTAATATGGCCGATTGGCTGTCAGAGAAGATGTAGATGTTCACTCCTCTAATCCCCTTCTCAATGATCAGACGGCAGAAGAACTCGATGGCATGAACCTCAGTTTGGAAGACTGTGGGCCATTTGCCTATAGCAATTGAGGTTTTGGAATTGGGTCCAAAGATCCCAGCTCCAACCACCTGATCAGTTTTTGAACCATCAGTATAACAGGATACCGTGGGGGTCGCTGATAAGGTTGCCAGTGTCCCAGTCCTTCCGGTCCAGGATGAGGGTTCTAAATTTAGCACCAAAGAAAGTTCCTGTGTCATAGTATCTGATCTAGTGCAGATATCTATGCCAGGAATGTCTTTAATTAGACTAGCATGTCCTGATTCGATAGCTAGAAGCCCGGATTGGAGCTTGATTCTAAGGAGAATCATAGCTGCGACTTCTTTAATCAGAGGTACAGCAGCCTGTGCAATTTATTTCATTTTCTGATGGCAGTAATTTGTATAACCATTGGCCACCACACAATAGCAGCGTAGGTGATAATGAGTCTGACCATCATGGCAAAAAGCCACTGGATGGTGCAGGATTTAAGACCCCAGATTCTACTAAAGAGTCTCCTCAGGCCCACATGGCAAGGGCCGCCTTAATGATGGTGTTGCTGAGGTGGGAGTTCCAATTTAGTCTTTTATCGAGGGTTACCCCTAGATATTGGTCCTCGTTGGATAGCCCTAACCTGTGGAGACCGACCTTCGTCGATCTACCGGCTATGTACGCAAACTGCGTGGGACGCAGAGGTGTCGACGTCTGCAGAGATCACCGAATGTGCATATCTATCAGCCTTTCCGCCGTCTTAAGCAGAAAGGAAGTAGGACTGATCGGCCGATAGGATTTAGGCTGGTCAAGCGAACGATTCCCTTGCTTGGGAATGAATACCACGTTTACTCTCCTCCAAGAGATGAGTATGTATCCCCAAGTAACACTTGTTCTAAGAATGCCGACCAGTGGATCAAGAATATGAGCCAGGCTGTTTTGAATAGGGGCTGGGAAGATTTTATCCCCACTAGTGTTTTGAAAGGAGCGAAGATGGATCCAGTTAACCTGAATCCGCGTGAGTCCGATGAATAAATGCCATCGCGACTGGAGATATTCTGGATTCGCCACAGAACCCGAGAAGTGGACTTGTTGTAGAAGCTCAAGTGTTTCCCTGCGATCTTGTATGAAAGGATACGTGTTCTAATATAATAATAATAAAATAATGAATATAATATAAATGTAGGAACGGTTCGCAACACTAAAAGTGGTCTACAGTTTTAATTAAATCTTGATAAGCTATCTATCGTATCGTTAAGTCAAAGTTGTTATCGGATGAGTGAAGTTTTTATGGAAGTCTGTAATCGCAGTATTTTGTTTTCTAAAAAATGAAATAGAAGAGTTGATTGAAAGTATCAATTGTGTCGGTTGTGTGCTCAAGCTCATTAATATATGAATTATTTAAAGCGCATTAATTTCACAATTATCAATAAATAAAATTAAAAATATTATAAATCTAAACTAAATTCACGGTGTTTGAATTAAAGTCAAGGAGACGACCATCGACCTTCGACCATCCACCATCCTACAAATTTGGTATCTTGCTGATTGCGTCTTATGTGCCGTAAATGAGAAGAACATTATGAAATACTTTTAATGCGTAGTAGATTTGTGAGAGCAGAAAATAATAATAACCAGTACACAGAAAAGGCTTGATTGCATTATAATTCTTTAAAATTACTAGGCAAGTGGCGAATATTCTGGAAATCAAATATCGGAAAAGTGGTGTGACATTACGAAATTCAATTCACTGGAAGTGGCGAGCCGTTAAAAATTTTTGTACGCACTGGCGCCAATTGCTAGATGTCTGTAGTGAGCTAGAGCGAGACGACTAGTGTGTATATTGTCGTAATACATAGCGAGCGACGAGTGCAAATTGGCTTGGCAAAAGCCGAAAGCGACGATCTGAAAAGAGTGCATATGCGTCAGAGTGGAGATTGTCTTGGCAGAGGCTAGAAGCGACGATCTGTAAGTAGTGGGTATACGTTGGAGTTCGGATTGGCTTGGCAGAGACTGGAAGCGGAAATCTATATGAATTTCGTGTACGTCGGAGCAGACAGTTTGCTGTGTTCTATATACAGGGCCGCAGTGCAACAACTGTGAAGTAACAGTAGATTTAAGAGTTTAATTTAATTTTGTTTAAAGTTGCAAAATATTTAAAACATTTAATTATATTTACCACCAAGAAAAAAATTGTGTTCTAAGATATCTTTTAAATATTTGCAAAGCATGAGCTACAATAGAAGCAACATGAACAGAAACGACACCTTGGCATTACCGGTTAGAGGTTTGCAAGAAAAGTTGGCGTAAGTTATCTACCACAGGCAGAAAACAAACATTGCAAGATCGATTGCTACGTTCAATGACGTTCAATGTTTACGCTGAGGGATATCGAAGATTCGTTGTCTCAGTTTATTGGATCAGAGCAGCCAGCAGTTGAACAATGGGATCAAGAATTTGTAGATAATGCGGTTTATATATTCAAAAGTTTATATATTCAAAGCAATTGCTAAAAGGGGGGCAGCAAAAATATTCATGCGCAGTCAAAACGGTATTTCTGATTGGAATTCACTTAAACAGGTATTGTTGGTAGAGTATGTTATGAAATCGGCGCAAGCGTGTAGGTGAGGACTACAGAAAATATTTATGGTAGTATCATGGAAATCAACAAGTCAGTTAGTTTAGATGAGAAAAGCTTAATAGAGTACTTCATTGAAGGTGTACCCGATTCAAGAAGTAATAAGAGTAATTTGTACCAAGCTAGGACAGTACAAGAGTTGAAAGAGTAAGTTTTGATTTACAAAAAGATTCGTAGCAATCGCCAGCAAACTCATAGCGGAAAAGATGAAGGATTTAAAGACAAGAAAGTTGACGATGAAAAAACGGATGCCAAGAAAACTAGGAAATGCCTTAAATGCGGTGATCCATCACATTTGGTGAGGGATTGTAAGCAGCCAGCAAAATACTTTAGATACAGTCAACCCGGTCATAAAGCAGCAGATTGTGTTAGTTTAAATTTCAATAAGCAAGAAAATAGCGCAAACCCGATGGTACACGCAGTCGACTCTAGTGGAAAATGTATTTTCAAAAGTTAACTTGCAAAAATGTTACTTTTCCAGCTTTGATCGATACAGGCTCTGATCTTTGTTTGATTAGATCAGTTGTGGTTAAGAAGCTAGGCAACGTTCAGTTAAGCCAGGAAGCATTGTCTTGTACGAATTTGCAACAGTGAGCTTTATACGCTAGATAGCTTTCTAGCTAAAGTTGAAATTGACGGACTTTACTTAGATATCACTTTTCAATATTAAATATTCAGATGTTATTGGAAACACAGTTTTGGAAGTTGTTGATCTGATTATTTCTGCGACATCAGTAAAGTTTTGCCATAAGGCAAATGAAGAGTATGAAACACTTGCAAATAATACCGTACCGTAGAATTGTTACAAGAATTTGGTTATATTTGTATGCTTTCAACAACAAGCGAATCAGATATTGATTTATCACACCTTGACAAGCCAATTGCTGTGGCAGTAGAATAAAATATCATTCAGCCCAGTATATCAGAATATGCATCTTCTGTAGTTCTTGTACCAAAAAAAAATGGCAGTAAGAGGTTATATTGTGGTTATCGTCGGATAAATACAAAGATCATGAGAGACAACTCTCCTATGCCTTTGTTAAATATACTTCGTTTGTCACACACGCAGGGCCGTTTAAATTTCTTTTTGTTCCTTTTGGAATATCTAATTTCCCAGCTGTATTTTCTCGATTTATTCATGCAATTTTTGTCGATTTGGTGCAAAAAGATATTGTTGTCACGTATATGGATGGCCAAATTATTCCCGCTAAGGACATATCCAGAAGTTAAGCTATTTTTTGAGTAGAGCAGCAAAGTATAATTTGCAAATCAAGTGGAAGAAGTGTCAGTTTTTGCAGAGTAAAGTAGACTTTCTGGGAAATATCGTAGAGAAATATCGTTTCCTAGGGTTGACAAAACAGCTTTATGACTTACTTTGCAAAAACGAAGACTTTGAATTTAAAGAAGAGCAAACAGTTGCAAGTGGCATAAGTGAGTGCAGCAGTTTTGCAGCTTTATGATCCAAAGGCACAGACTGAGGTTCATACCAGGTAGGGAATACCAAATATTTCACCCGATTCAGTATTTAAGTCGTAAAACGAAGCCAGCGGAAAAAAATATCATTCTTATGAGTGAGAGGTGTTAGCGATTGTCGAAGCATTGAATAAATGGCGCATATATTTGCTTTGGATCAAATTTAAAATCGTTACTGATTGTAATGCTTTTACAATAACTATGAAAAAGTGCCAACAAATTGTTTAATTTTAGAAGATAGATTACATCACAGGTTGCAACAGGCTCAGGCTAAAGACGAATGGATTAGAGCGATATTAGCTGTGTTAGACACCAGTACGTATGATGATTTCTATGTCAAGCATGGTGTCATATACAAAGATCCAATCAAGGAAATTGTAGTAGTACCATCGATAAAGGAAGAAGAAATTATTATAAGACTCATAGATATTTCTCAGTTAGAAGAACGCAAGAAGCAGTTCAAAAAAACATTCTATATCCCACTGTTATCTGCGAAAGTGCATAAGATAGTCCAAAGTTGTATTGAGTTTATTATTTCGGACAGTAAGGTTGGTAAAAAAGAAGGTTTTTTAACACCAATCAAGAAAGAGGATATACCTTTAGGGACATATCACGTAGATCACGTTGGTCCGCTAGAACAGACTAGCAAGAGCTACAATTATATTTTCGTTGTGGTTGACGCATTTTCAAAGCTTACGTGGCTTTATCCAACTAAAAATACGGCAGCTGAAGCAGTTGTAGACAGGCTCAAAAGAAAAGCAGAAATGTTCGGAAACCCTAAGCGTATTATAACAGATGGAGGTGCAGCTTTTATTTCTAACATGTTTAAGGAATATTGTGAAGGGGATGGAATACAACATCTAATGATAACGACAGGAGTTCCTCGAGGAAACGGTCAGGTTGAACGCGTCCATAAAATTGTAATACCGATATTATCGAAGCACAAAAGACCTCCACGGTCGCAGTGCCTCGCACCTTCTTTGTTGGGAGACTCCCTTTTACAAATAATAATAATAATAAATCGAAGCTCTGTCAAGAAAATATTTGTAGTTGGTATAAACATCATTGAAGCTATCCAAAGAAAAAAAACCCTACCCCACCAAGGAGTACGAAAATATCTCTTTTAGACCATTAACAGGTGTTAAGATGAGAATCAATAAAGTGGATGATATGCATAAATTATTAGATGATGCTTATATTCAAGAGTTTGAGAATGAAAGAGAAAATCTTCGTGTAGGAGCGGTAAATAATATAAAAGAAATCCAGCAGGAAAATCGTAAAACGTTCAATAAAAATCGTAAAAAAGAAAATAAATTGAATGAATTAGTGCCTATTAAAGAACGCAATTCGGTTGAGGTTTAAAGCTTAATAGCAAATAGGTGACCATGAAGGGTCAGGAAAAACTCTAACAGTGGCAGAGTACATGAAAAAGTGGGAGCCTGCACAAGAAATGTCGCAAGAGATATCATTCGAGCCGAATGAAAGTTCAGGATGGCCGAATGTAGGAACGGATCGCAACACTAGAAGTGACCGACAGTTTTAATTAAATATTGATTAGCTATATATCGATTAGTTATCTATCTCATAAGTGCGCGAGTTACATGCAAACTGAGGATATTTAAGTAAGGACTCCAACGGTAAACTCCAGAAAGAGGATGTTTTAGACAGTGGCCTAAAGATTAAGTCCAAGGGTAATATGTTGATTTCAGACAATTCCAAATCAGAACAACCGTCTCAAATAAGAAGTGTTTTATTCAATGAAAAGTGTTCTCTGGGTGAGCCCAGCTAAAAATGTCTTAAACTATGTTTACAATAAAAATGTGCTTATGCTGAATTTTGGAACTTGGGAGTTGATCATTGCCTCCGGATGCCGAATGCTGAGTTTGTTAATTGCTCAACTCTTGAGTCTGGGACTATGTTGCTGACGAGGGGCTTCGGATGTATGGGTCAGCTAGCTTTGGTGTCTATGACTTTGTCTGGTCAAGTTGGTATTGTATGCGAGGGAGTTTCAGGTGTGATCAAGCATGAGTGCTGATATTGTTCAAACTATTTGATGGTGTAGACGAGGGGGTTTCGGGTGTGATCAAGTGAGTACTGTTGTTTTTTTATACAGTCTGATGCGCTTAGACAAGGGGGTGATCCAGCATGCGTGCTTGTAACTCCTCCCCCCTTGAAATGGAGTGAGGGCCACAGCGAGGGAATGGAGGTCGATGTAAAGGTGGGTAGTGTTATACCAGTGATCAATGTTTTTTCCCGCTTCTTGAGCTCTAGAGCAATGGTTATTGTAATTATCACCAAGTTAAGTATTATTAGTTCCGCTACAATTGAGTGGGTTCCGGTAATGTCTTCCAGATATAGTATTCTGGTGTGGGTGTTGTTTGTTGCAATTTCCAGTTACTGTAGATTCTAGCTAGCTTGTTCTAAGGTTTGTGTGGGCTTTGGCATACCGGATCATCGGTAAAATAATTTCCACTTCTTCGTCCTCCTCTAGTTGTAGACCATTGAAATAGATGATAGGGGAACCGGTTAGTGTTTGGGGTTCGCCGCAGTCTGTTTCTAAGTGTAAGTTTTTGCCGTTCAGAATGCAGATCACTCTCCTGTCTGGTTCGAAGATTCGCTCGTGCCCTCCAATATCTATAGTGTTTCTAAATGGTTTTTGCTTTCGAAGTCATTCAATACTTTGTTCTTCTCTAATTTTCCCAATTATTTTTGTTATTCTCTCTGCGTCGTTCGCGTCCATATCTCCAGTAATAGTCTTAATTATGCTAACTAGGCCATTTATTAGTCCTCTCATTCTCCTATGAAATGATATTAGGGAGGCTTATCTGTCTTTTACCTGTCTGAGTAGTATTACTTTCTGTTAGTTATATTTTTCTTAATTCTCTTTTTTAATTTTAGATTTATGTATTTTCTGATTTCTGTGTGAGATAAAAACTGGGCCCTGGTCTTCTAATACTTGGTGTTCCGTGAATCTTGGTGTGAGTTTATTTCTCCTATTCTCCTTCCTAAATACTGTTGCTAATTGGGACAAGGTAGTTGTATCGTTTCTAGTTTCGTTAAGTTTGTCGATTCTGGTTTTAACTTGATTCTGTAATATCTCTTTAACTTCAGGGTATAAGGTTTCCTGGAATTCATTCAATTTCTGAATGTTCCTTTATTAATGTGTTTTTGTTATGAAATAAATGGGTTTTTCCTAGTTGAATGTTCAAAGGGTGGTTATTTTGTTTGCGGTGTGGATTTGGTTATTATAAGTAACGTGGGTTTCGAAAAGGACATCATCATGGTCATGTTCGAGTTTATATTGTTTCCTTAGTTAAAAATAATTCGGTAAATATCTGTAAGGGTGGAATGTAGTTTCTCAACCGGTGAATTACTGGTTGACTGTTGCAAGGAAGTTTTGTGTAGGCAGATATCATATTGCCTGCAAAGGCCTGAAAGAATGCTAGATGCGAATTCTGGACCTTGATCACAAACAATTTTCCTAGGTTTACCAAATTGGGATAAAAATTTTTTAGGCATTTTGTGAGATTAAGGCCATTTCTAGCAGGTATTGTAAATGCACTAGCGTACTTTGAAAATTGGTCAATCCCAGTTGGTACGAATTTGTTATTTATAGAATAAATATCCATATGTAGTATGTCCATAGGTTTCTCGGGATTTTCCGAAATTTGGAAAGTTAAATTTTAAGGGTGTCTGCAATATATTTTCAGGTCTGACAGATGTTTCATTTATTGATAAGTTCAGTTATCAGTTCAGTTATATGGGGGAATTAGAAATCGCGTTTTAAGTGTAAAAGTGTTTCTG
Source organism: Drosophila pruinosa (assembly GCA_018150935.1). Lineage (NCBI taxonomy): Eukaryota > Metazoa > Arthropoda > Insecta > Diptera > Drosophilidae > Drosophila > Drosophila pruinosa. Next base: position 227,769 of record JAECWR010000266.1, read on the forward strand.
TTATTATTATTGATGTGGTACTTCCTAATTACAGCTCCTTGTTCGTCATTTAAGGTTACGTCTTTTAGGAGTTCCATACTCCTTAATAGTATAACAATTTTCCTTGAACTAAAATGTTTTGAGTATGCTTCGCGTACGAATATTTTGTGTTCTGTTTGGTCTTAGTATGTTGCCTAGTATTTCGGTTTCGTTTTGAAGGTTGAAATCTTTCCTTGTCACCTGTGCCTCTGATTTTGTTTCTAAATATGGTTTCTGTTACTGTCCCGGGGACGTTTTCTATTTGAAGTATAATTTGGATATTAAAATCATTAAGTGGTTTTTCAGAAATGTAAATACCTATGTCGAGGTCTTCTTGACCTGAATGGATAGAGTCACTATCATTTGCGTGGTTCGAAACTTCGTCATAAAGATTTATGTCTTCCATCCTAATGCGACTAAGTGTGTCTGCATTATTGTTTTGTGTTCCCTTTTCATATATATATTTTTTATTTATACTTTGCTTTTATTTATTGAATCTTCTCATTTTCGAGACAAATAATAAGTGTATCAAATCTTATACTATAACCTAGCTAACAGTCATGTAGACTGGAACATTAGAAATTGCCCTGACAAATTATGGCTGGGTTGAAAGGTCGGTACGTTGCAGGCGGGATCGGTTGGAAACCCGAGTCAAGACCCTTGCGAGGGAATTTGGGTGGAAAGAGAGTTTTTCATTGTATGACGCTTTTTGCTTGTCTATTTTTCTATCTTTTACTGCAAAAATGCCGAGGTCCCTGTGGACGTTTTGGTTTCGAATATACTATGGTGCCCCAGTGATAGTTCGCAGGAACTTTGATTGAGCGCGCTGTATGATGTCTTTGTTGGTTCTGCTCGCGTTCCCCCAAAACTGGGAGCCATACATCCAGATTGGTTTAAGAGTGGAGTTGTAGGGCAGGACCTTATTGTCCAGACACAAGGGCGATCGGGCGTTTATAATCCAGTGGAGGCTACTGGCTTTCAGCTTTAGGTGTACTTTCTTGCATTCGATATGTCAGACGTCTGTAGAGATGGATGCCGAGATATGTTACTTCACTGACTTGGGGGAAATGCGTGCTATTCAGGCAGAGATGCGGACAAGTTTGCCTGTTAAGAGTAAACGTTATGTGTTTACACTTTTGTTCGTTTATTTTGATACGCCAGTCAGATAGCCACTTCTCGACTACCATGAGGTGTTTGGCAAGTTGGGTTGTTGCACGGACAGGTCATCTGGAGCGGCTAAGGATCGCAGTGTCGTCAGCAAATTTGGATGTTGTTAGTCTGTCACTTGTGGGAATGTCCGCTATGTAGAGGATGAATAGAGGTGGCTCAAGTGCGCTTGTGGGACTCCAGCTTCGATAGTGTAGTTGTCGGATATTGTTGTGTTGCACCTAACTGCGAAGGTTTTGTTGTATAGGTAAGATTCAAGGAGTTTATGAGTGTACCCAGGCAAGTGTGTTTTAATTTTATGCATAACACCTTTGAGCCAGACGCGGTCGAATGCTAAAGATACATCGACGAATATCGCGCTGCTGTATATTCTAAGCTCGAAGGCTGTGCGAATCTCTGATGTTATTCTGTAAACTTGCTTGATAGTTCCGTGTTTTTCTCTGAAGCCAAAATGATATGCTGGGATAATGTTGTGAGCTTCCATATGTGGTATTATGCGCGTTAGAAGGCATTTTTCGAATAGGTTGGACAGGCATAGCAATTAACTTATTGGACTGTAAGATGACGGAATCGTGTGATCTTTTCCAGGCTTCGGTATCATTATTATACCCGCCTACCCAAAGGGTAGAAGGGTATTATGGCTTTGTGCCGACCGAAAATGTATGTGACAGGCAGAAGGAAGCATCTCCGACCCCATAAAGTATATATATTCTTGATCAGCGTCAAAAGCCGAGACGATATAGCCATGTCCGTCTGTCCGTCTGTCCGTCCGTCCGTATGAACACCTAGATCTCAGAGACTATAAGAGATAGAGCAACAGTATTTCTTATTGTTGCACGCAGATCAAGTTTGTTTTTGATTTTGGCCACGCCCCCTCCCGCCCCCATAAATCGAATAAAACCGAATTGCAAGCGTCGTTTTAAACCTAGGACGTTCAATTTAGGTACGCACAATACTAATCACCATGTTAATGACATCTGCGAATTTGGTTATAATCGGATAAAAAACACAGAAGTTATTAAGAAATTACTTACCACGTGCAGATGCACTTAGTTAATTGCTATGCACTCCGTGACATAGTTAATTGCTATGACACTCCGTGACATAATAATGGTGTTCAATAAACCAACTAAAGGGCTGCCAAGCTAATAATTTCGAACAAAGAAAATTTTGGTATATTATTTTGGTACAATTTTAGTATATTTTTCTAGTATTTTTTCAGTATATTTTTGAAAAATATAATATTTTGATGGTGACGGCGGGTATCTCACGGTCGAGCACACTCGACAGTAGCTTTCATACTTGTTTCCATTTATTTGGGTAGTAGCCGAGACTTATGAGATACCATTGAAGAGCTTACAGATGTCCTCAACAGCACAGTACGGAAGTTCCATTATCATTTTTGTAGTTATTAGGTCACCGCCTGGAGCCGTTTTGGTTTTAGATCCTTAATGACTTTTGTAATCTCGTTAGGCTGAAATGAAGTTGGCGTTAATTCCGTTTCGGAGTGAATTTGCGGAAGAGCATATGCATTTCATGCGGGGTTCGGCTGGAAGATGCCCCTGAGATGTAAGGCAAATGTTTCGGCTCTGTCTTTGTCGCTGCGGGCCCAGCAACCTGAAGAATTTCTTATCGGGGTGACGGTTTCAGTCGGAGAGCTTAGATTTGGGAGACCTCCACAAGGGATGGTTTGTACTAGTTGGCAAGAGTTTTTCAATATATTTTAGTTGTGCATTTTCAGCATCTTTGTTCAGAGCCCGGTTTAGTTTGCGGGTGGCTTCAGTAAGACGTTGCTTTGAGCATGGTGACCTGCTGGTTTGCCACGCCCGTCGCAGACGTCTTTTTCCAGAACCAGCTGTTCAATTTGCAGGCTGGTTTTGAACGTCTTAATTTTCACATCCTTCCGTTTTGGTGTTGAAATCCGGGCTGCTGTGACGAGTACCTCTTCCAGAGCGGCGGTAGAGTAGTCGATGCCCGATTCGATATTTAGTTGAGGATTTAGCTCAATGTGGGAACTCACATACTTTCTGTATTTCATCCAATTAGTGTTGTGCAACGCCAGCCTATAGGGGTGGTCGGTAATTTCTGAGCTTTGAAGAAGGGTTAACAACAAAGGCGAGTGGTCGGATGAGAGATCCGGTAGGGCAATGGCGGTTATGGGATGTTTTTTGTCACCGCCACCAATATGTGGGGTTACCAGGAGAGACGTAGTCCAATTTATTGCTCACTTTTATAAGTGCGTTATACAGTTGCCTTCCTGAGGCGTGATCCCGAGTGCGTGTGTTTGGCATTGTAGTCTCCTGCAGCTATGAAGCGATCCCCCAGTGTGTTGTAGAAGTTCATGAATTGATCTTCAGAGATAGTAAATCGAGGTGAGCAGTAGACAGCGGCAATGCAAAGGTTGCCGATTCATGACTGCACATTTATGAGTTCAGGTTCAGGACATGAGTTCCATCATACTCTGTTGCATGGTATACATAATAGTTTCCAAATTGCTTTGCGGCTGCATCGGGAGCTGCTGAGTGTTTTCTGAGTTGGGCTGAAGTGGATTTTCCATGTCTGTTCGTGGTGCTTCGGCGTAGGAGAAGAACTTAGTGGTATTTAGCCGACCGAATGATGATTTAGCTGCCTTAGCAAAGAATACGTCTGGCGTACTTTTGAGTTATAATACGCATTTTGCGTATTTTGTTGACGCGTAGCTGTCGCTCGTTGCATGCGACTCTTGAATTCCTTGCAGACCGCACAGCCTCTTTAGTTTGCCATGTGGTTTCCTCCACTGTTGCCACATTTTTTCTTTAAGGGGTCTTCTTTGATTGCGGGGCAGTTTACAGAGTTGTGGAAGTCTCCGCAGACTACGCAGACTACCCGAAGTGTGCAGTATGTCTTTGTGTGTCCATACTCCTGGCAGTTTGTGCATTGTAGAGGGCCGTTGAGTTTGTGTCGTTCTTCCAGGGTAATCCTTCGATGCAGTAAAAGCTGCAGCTTATAGATCGGGTGCACTTCGATTTTCTCTAAGGCTTTGCTATCTGGTTAGAGCTCGACCTTGAAGAGTGGTTGCGGCTTTTTATTCCTGTTGATAATGCTGCTGACACTTTTGGCATAATAGCTCTTGGCTTTAAGGCCTTCTTGAATATCAGAGGGGCGATGTCATAATTATACTCACTTAGTTGTAAAGCCCAGCGAACACATTTGGAAGAAGGATCTTTCATGCTCATGAACCACGTTAAAAAGTTTGTGATCTGTAATGATTTTGAACTTTTTGTAAGTATGAGTGAAATCGAGAGCAGGCCCATATTATGGATAACATTTCTCTTTCTGTTGTGTTATAATTTTCTTCAGCTTTATTAAGGTTCTGCTGGCATAGTTTTCTGGTCTATCTGAACCTATGTTACCTTGCGAGTATGGTGTTTGGTGTTTTGTGTGGGTGAAGCAGGGTATTTGTCAATGCCTGAGCACTGTACTCATTATAGATTTTCCATAATGAACAAACACCCTAATGCGGACAGATATCACAATTCACAATTTAAGAAGCCACGTCCCCATTTTCTTATAAACTCACTCTGCACAATGCAGTTAGCGGCGTTGTTCTATATTAGAACGGTGCCTCGCACGAATAAAATGAAACAGGCACTTCAGATGGCATTCATATCAGCTTAAAGTGATCACCAATTACACTCTGCACAATGCAAGAGTGTATGTAAGAGTGGTGCCTCGCATGTAAACTGGGTGAATAAGGTGTGTATGGCAATATTTTGTTAGTTTGTTTTACTTATTTGATCGTCCCATTGCTCCCACTATGCACCATGCAGTTAGCGGCGGTTCTCTATGTAAGAGTGATGTCTCGCATGGGTAGCAATGTAACTTGAGCTTTGATTATCTTTATTTGGACGTCAGCCGTCAGAGGAAGCAAGGGGACCAACATGTAATCCCAGTATTGGCTGGGGCACGTGGCGTCCTTGCTCCTACTGTCGGAAGTGCGACTATACTCTCCACGCGAGTGCGGCTGGAAGCAGACCCCTAGCACGGTCATGTCTCTGCTAGAGGTGCTGACTAATTGTAGTCGGGCGAAGATCGTGAATCTATAAATCACCCCCATCCAAGGTGGAACACCATACGCTGATGGATGCATGGCCGGGGGGTAGCCCGGTCTCTAGTATGCGGACTCTGGATACCTGTCGTCCTCCAGTTTCAGTTAGACTTTCTACGGTATTCGGGCTATGCCGTGGATGACCTTCTCTTCCCGCCTACTCGTGGGATCTTAATTTATGGATCATAATTTCAAAACAGAAAAGTCTGATACGGCTTTAAAAGTATCAGCCTTCACGGCTGAACCCTACACCAGCACTGCAGCCAGTGGGCTGCTGACTTCCAGCCCCAATACTACGGGTCTCGACTCTAGTATTCTAGGGGACCCGGATAGGCCACGAACTCCCTTGGACACAGGGTTCGCTAGTGCTGAACTTCCGTCCAGTAGCGGTTCAGTCCGACAGCAACCCGTCGAGGTATTGTCCTCGGACGAGGAAGCTAACTGCGACCGAATCAGCTTTGCTGACGACGCTTCCGTGGCCTCTCAGAGGTCAGGCCTTACGGAAGCAGGCTCTCAGAGCCAGTTGCTGCGGCTGGAATCTAAGGACGCTTCTTCATTAAACTGAAGAGCCGCGAGAAGAAGCTTTTTAAAGCTGCACTCGCAAAGGGTTCTAACAGAGGAGGCTCTGGCTATCGCCACTGCCCCCCGTTAACACCAAGGCTAAACGGACGCGCGCTGACGATACCATCGTCGAGCCCACCAGCTCTTCAAAGAGGCCCAAAAAAGACTCATAAGGAGTCCACGAAACCACTCTTCAGCCAAGTGGTTAGCAGCGTGAAATTGGGCTTCACTTCGGCTGATTCAAACAAACCCCTCTCAGCGGAGCAGTTGGCTACGTTGAAATCCAGCATATTTAAGGCGGTGCTGTTGCACTCTAGATCAACGGTTAGTCCAGGTTTCGAGGGCTGTATACCCCGAAATGAGTGGTTGCTTTTGGTGAGCGAGCATAGCAGCACTGCCAGTTGGGTCAGGGGAGCTGTTGGACACATCAGGTCCATCAGCGCCCTTGACGTCCAATTGCTGGAGGAAACGGACATCCCCAAGGCTCACCTCATCAGAGGTTACTTTCCCAGTAGTGCTGAGTATACTCCTGCAACAATCCTGGAATTTATTGGGCTCCAGAACGCCAGCAGCTTCTCCATGAAACTGTGGCGGGTGGTGCAGCACAGCCTGAACGGCACAACGACTCACCTCGCAATGTTGGTTGACGAGGAGTCGTACAGGGCTCTAACGGAGTGCCAAGGGAAGGTGAAATTCTGCTTTGGCAGGGTCAAATTGATCCTAAAGAATTCAGCTCCCAAAGCCTCCTCCGCCACCCCGCGCCATCCACATCCTTACCCGCTCCCTCTCCTCCCAGTGCCGCTCCGGCAACGGCGCCAGTGGTTCCCTCAGGGATTTCAGTATTGGCTGACCCTGTGGCCTCCACGAGCGCTGCGGCCGGATTGGTACCCAAGGTTCCTACCCCCACCCCACCGGCCATTGTGGTCACAGCCCTGAAGGGCCCAACTAGACGTGTGACAAGTGGTCACCGTCCGTCAACCGTCAGAGGTGCCTCGGCCAGGCCCACTGCCAGCACCTCAGGCCGCAACCCACCCGCAAGGGCACCTCTCATGAGTGGGGTCGCAAGGCGACCTCCCCCGAGTGGCTCGTCCCGACTGCGAAAGGGCTTTCGCGGTAACGACTCTCGGGGGGGCAGGGCAAGTGGCCTTGTCTCGACCGCCACACAGTGCAGGGTCGTCTGTGAAGATCAAATCAACCTGGCTCTCGTCCAAGAATCATGGTTGATCGGTGGCCAAATACGTGGATCATGTAAGTTGTTATATGACCGTATGGGAGGTGCCCCGCGTACTGTTATTCTTATGGATAACAGTGTCAGACATTTCCCACTAACTAACTTCATCCACAGAGACCTGGTAGCAACGGCTATTGAGGTAGCCACTGCAGACGGTGTCCGGGTAGTTGTGATAGCCTCCACATACTTCCCGGGCGAAGGAGGGTTAGAAGCCTTTTTAATAAGGCTAAATCTAACCGTGCTAGTTGGGACGTCTATAGGGACGTTCTTACCAACTACAACAAAGGCATTAGACGACCACAAGACCACTTCCCGGGTTCTGTGGCGAATCCAGATCTCTCCGGTCGCGATGACGCCACTTTGTCACCGGACTCACGCGTATTCAGCCTATCTGGATCCATCTTCGACCCCGAAAAGGTTAAATGGGCTGTAGATTCTTTTGCTCCTTTCAAAGCCCCAGGGGTGACAAAATCTTCCCAGCCCTTATTCAAAACAGCATGGCTCATATTCTTGATCCACTGGTCGTCCTTCTTAGAGCTAGTTTTACTTGGGGATACATACCCATCTCTTGGAGGAGAGTAAATGTGGTATTCATCCCCAAGCAAGGGAATCGTCCGCTTGCCCAGCCTAAGTCCTATCGGCCGATCAGTCCTACTTGCTTTTTGCTTAAGATGGCGGAAAGGCTTATAGACGTGCACATTCGGGGCTCTCTGCAGACGTCGACGTCTCTGCATCCCACGCAGTTTGCGTACATAGCCGGCGGATCGACGGAGGTCGCTCTCCACATGTTAGTGGGAAAAGTTGAAAGAGCCTTCGTATCCAAGAACATTGCTTTGTGCTCTTTTCTGGATATATGTAGAAGGTGCTTTTGATAATACCGGCTACGGGTCAATCTCTACTGCTCTAGAACGTAGAGCAACTGCCCTGTACATTGATCCGGTGGATTGAAGCTATGCTCAAACACCGGATTATCACCTCCACCTTGGACTCCACGACTGCATGCATTAATGCAGTCAAAGGCTGTCCCCAGGGTGGGGTTCTATCCGCCCTACTCTGGTCCCTAGTAGTTATCGAACTACTAGTCTTACTCTCCGAGCAGGGCGTTGAAGCTATGGGCTATGCTGACGACCTAGCTCTAATAGTGACCGGGAACTATACCAGCACCGTGACGGAGTTGATGCAATCAGCTCTGAACACGGTAAGTAGATGGTGCGCAGGCGTTGTTCTTAGCATCAATCCACAAAAAGCTATTATAGTTCCTTTCACTAGGCGCTATTCCGTTGACATTGGTCAACTTTATATCAGCGGCTCTCCTGTGGGGCTATCCAAGGAAGTCAAATATCTAGGGGTAACCCTCGATAAAAGACTAAATTGGAACTCCCACCTCAGCAACACACTCACAAAGGCGACCCATGCCATGTGAGCCTGCAATAGGTTCTTTGGTAGAATCTGGGGTCCTAAACCACCATCCGGTGGTGTCAGACCGATCGTCAACTATGCTGCTATTGTGTGGTGGCCAAAGGTTACGCAGGTCACTACCATCAGCAAATGCAATAAATTGCACAGGCTGCTGTGCCTCTCACTGACAGGTGCACTTCGTACCTGTCCCACCGCAGCAATAGAATCGATACTGAATCTGACTCCGCTGCATATCCAAATTAAAGAAGTCGCCGCCATGAGCCTTCTTAGAATCAAGCTCAATCAGGGCTTCTAGCTACCGAATCAGGACATGCTAGCCTGATCAAAGACATTTTTGGCATAGATATCTGCACTAGATCAGATACTATGACTAAGGAACTTTTCTTTGGTGCTAAATTCAGAACCCTCATCCCGGACCGGAAGGACTGGGACACTGGCAACCCCATCAGCGACCCCTACGGTATTCACTGGTATATCGACGGGTCAAAAACTGATCAGGGGGTTGGAGCTGGGATCTTTGGACCCAACTCTAAAACCTCAATTGCTATGGGCAAATGGCCCACAGTCTTCCAATTTGAGGTTCATGCCATCGAGTTCTGCTGTCTGATCCTGGAGAAGGGGATTAGAGGAGCGAACATCTAGATCTTCTCTGACAGTCAAGCCGCCATCTTAGCCCTCTTCTCCAAAAGAGTAAGCTCTCGACTAGTAGCCGATTGCTGGAACTGCCTCCAGAGACTGTCTCTTACTAGCAATGTCACCCTTCTATGGGTACCTGGACACTATGGTATCCAGGGCAATGAGCTGGCGGACGAACTTGCGAGGGCCGGTTCGTCAGCTACTTTTTCCGGCCCTGAGCCCTTCTGTGGCGTGGGTTGGTCAACCATCTCAGTTATTGTGAAAACCTGGGCTGTTAGGTTGACTGATCGCTACTGGTCGATCCAACCAGGGATGCGGCAAGCCAAGGAGCTTATCAATCCCGTGGTCGACCGGAAAACCAGCTTACTTTCCAGGAGGGATCTTCACCTCCTAGTTGGCTTTCTTAGTGCCCATCATACGGTGAACTATCCTTCTACCCAAAGGGTAGAAGAGTATTATGGCTTTGTGCCGACCGAAAATGTGTGGAAGAGAAGGACGAAGGAAGCATCTCCGACCCCATAAAGTATATATATTCTTGATCAGCGGCAACAGCCAAGACGATATAGCCATGTCCGTCTGTCCGTCTGTCCGTCAACTTTTTTACGCGCAATACTAATCACCATCTTAATGATCTCTTCGAATTTGGTTACAATCCGATAAAAACACAGAAGTTATTAAGAAATTACTTTTATAAGGCGTTACCACGTGCAGCTGCACCTAATTAATTGCTATGACTCTCCGTGACATTATACTGGTAGTCAATAAACCAACAAAAGTGCCACCAAGCTAATAATTTTGAACTAAGAAAATTTTGGTATAATTTTAGTATATTTTTTTAAATATTTTTTCAGTATATTTTTGAAAAATATAATATTGTGATGGTAAAATTGGGCGGCGGGTATCTCACAGTCGAGCAAACTCGACAGTAGCATTCTTACTTGTTTTTTTTTCATTTTAATTTCTTTTGATTTTAGTTTTCATATTTTACATTTTTGAATTTTATTTTAATTTCAATTCTCTTTTCTTTAAATTTTTGTTTCACTCTCACGTGACTCTTTTTCACTCTACTCACTCGATTAAAATTAGGAGGATGATGAAGATGAAGGACATCGTAGGTCGTCGCTCGGTTGCGCCAGTTACATCCAAACTGAGGATGTTTAAGTAAGGACCTCAAAGGTAAATTCCAGGCAGAGGATGTTTTAGATAGTGGCCCAAAGGTTAAGTCCAGGGGTAATTTAAATGTGGATTCCAGATAATTCCAAATTAGAACAACCGTCTCGTTCAATGCTCAAATAAGAAGTGTTTTATTCAATGAAAAGTGTTCTCTGGGTGAGCCCAGCTTAAAATGTCTTAAACTATGTTTACAATAAAAATGTGTTTATGCTGAATTTTGGAACTTGGGAGTTGATCATTGCCTCCGGATGCCGAATGCTGAGTTTGTTAATTGCTCAACTCTTGAGTCTGGGATAATGTTGCTGAGGGGGGCTCCGGATGTGTGGGTCAGCTAGCTTTGGTGTTGATGACTTTGTCTGGTCAAGTTAGTATTGTAGGCGTGGGGGTTTCGTCTGTGATCAATCATGAGCGCTGATGTTGTTTAGACGATTTGATGGTGTAGACGAGGGGGTTTCGGGTGTGATCAAGCATGAGTACTGTTGTTTTTTATACAATTTGATGGTGTAGACGAGGGGGTGATCCAGCATGGGTGCTGGTAACTCTCGCATTGGCCCTACCTTCTGTTTTATTTGACATAGCCCAATCAATATGTGTAGAAAAATTGATTGTAGATGATGTCAAACCAAAAATTGATTCATACTCAAAACCACCTTCAAAATCATAAACCCTACGACTACACTCTCCGAGAGTTTGCAATCACATATTAAAATCTCCTAAAACAATGGAATGGGTATTTCAAAATGGAAACCTTTGAAATAAGCTCTGAAATCTGATTCTGAATTCAAATATTAGAACCCTTTCGTCTTATATTTTAATACGGCAAATTCTAAAATTGGCGTAAGATAAATTATTAGAATCTGTGTAATATTGACCACTGGAGCAAAGACTAACATTCTCCAAAATTGCATATTTAATAAGAATAAAAATGGCTCTATTTGGTCGAGTTCTATTGGCTACTGACTCACAATATAGCCGAAAAACTTGTGTAAATCCGAAAATTTATAAAATTTCATTGCGGAGTATGGAAGATTCTACAAATCATAGAATACTAGAATGGAGCATTAGCTGATCAGAACACTTGTTGTAAATTCATCATCTACCTGACCTGCTAGATGCTCATCTGTGCTATCCTCGATATTGTTTTTCCATTTCCAGGGCCCTGCTTAGCACCTTTTCTAAGTCTTCTAAAGTTAAACCTGATCGATTCCTCATTTTCTCCAAAAACATGCTCACAATTTCTATCAATTAATTCTTCCTGTTCATCCCTCCAAGGCAAATACAACATAACAAGTTCCCTAAAGTAATTTGGTCTGTCTTTATTTATATTAAAACTACTAAATCGACTCATACGTGGCTTTGTTTTTTCCTTAATGGCATCACTACCATCTAAAAGTGGAAGAGGAAACCCACCATCAAATTCATAATAAATATCATTTTCACTATCACTATCCTGAAAAATTGCTTTAGTCAACCAAGTCGGCTATGAACGGTCACTCAAGTCCAAGCTGACTGGCCGCTGACTGACTGGCCACTACAAAAATATGGGTTGACTTCGGTGTCATATTCTCTATTCTATTCTCTATTCTATTCTATTCATTTTTACCCTATGCTCTGGTAGTGAAGTATTAATGTCGGATTCATCGTTGCTAGCCTCTGACAACAATAGGCCAGAAATAAATTGATGACCAATATGACGCAGCTTTTGTCTGATTGTGAGATTGCCTCTGAGGATCTCGTCCCCGACATTATGCATCAGTTTCGAAAATGAGTGTCAATATTGGCCCTTTGCACTCCGAGAATGTGTGTATTATATCCATTTACGTTAATAGCATAAAAGCTTCTCTTGAGAAAAATATATGTCTTTTTCAAGCAAGTAAATATTGCTTGTAACTAAAGTTCAATTGATAAAAAGTTTTAAAAATGCTCAAGTGACTGATAATTTCAGAATCGAATGAGAAGTTTAATAAATTTTGTATAATTTTTAAGTTTTCTCGATGAAGGGAATAATTATCAGTGACTTCGGGAAGAGGTCCAAGAGATACTGTTTCGGGCATTGGAAATATGGAATACCAAAACGATAAAAAGAGTTTCCTCTCAGTACACGTGTGCAGAAAGATCAGCGTTTGTTAATTCTGTTGTAACGAATTGATAGATAAAGTCGATTACTGGAGAAAAATAAAATAAATCTCTTGGGGCATGTTTCAGCCAATACATCCCGTGGCTATGAGGTAAACCTCATTGCCGGAACTCAACTCGCTAATAATACTTAACAACTTTGTGCCCTCCAAAAAAACTCCCTCCAAAAATACCCGTCCTTTTTCATAACTTTAAATAACTGCCTAACCCGATTTTCAAAATACCTAACATATGTCAGATCAGTACGAATTAAAAGAACTTTTTCATTAGACGCTAAGCTAATTGCTTCCTCTTATGTGATTTTTTTCCTTGTCCACATTCCTTTTCAAAAGAACTAACAGCTCTTCCCACCTACTTTCTGCGGCTGACAAAGTAAGGAAAAAAATGCAGACCAAATTACCGGATCATTGCCATGATCTTTTTCTTCTTTGTTTCCCAATGAGCAGGAGACGTTCGAAAACCTTTAAGAACCTTTTTATCCTTCATCATGTCGAATAAGATAATTAATTTCTTCCTCACTTAGGCCGCTAGAGGCAGTAATGGCTCGCGTTGAGCTACGCTTTCTTAAGCATATTGAAGTATTATTAATAATTTGAATTAAGTCTAGCTTCTTATAATTAAAGAACATCCTATCAGTTTTACAACGTCTCCTATAAAAATTTGTTAGCACTGATCTAACTATGATTGTAAAAGTTTGAGAAGTTTTTCTTTGATAAATAGCAGCATAAATAGTTGGGAACGTTAGTTCCTTTGAATCAGCATAAACAATCACTTCGAGGAGTCTTTGGCCATAAGTCTTTAACATATCCATATGTCCATAATCTTCATGTGCCCGTATCTGGTTTCTATATTATGTATTAATCTGTTGTTCATTTGTCCGTATGTCAATATCCCGTCTACGTATGCTTCTACGAAGTCTATCGACTACTATCTCTCTCCGCCGATAGTCCTCCTCCGTCCGTCTCTGGCTTCTTTTTCATTATTAACCTGCTGCTCAGTTGGCCGTATATCAATATCGTCTATTCTTTCCTCCTGGCTATAGACGTAATCGCCTGTCTCCCTCTTCTATTTCCTTCTTCTTGAAATAATTGGTCGGATCTTCCACCTCCCGATGCCCTTCGACAGTACATCCAAGTCTTCTAGTTGAGCACCGCATTCTATCCATAATTTATTCAGCTTGCCTATTCTCTCCATTTGAGTTGCGATCACTCTGAGCCGTGGCATTACTCTCTGATTTTACTTGTTCCCTTTTCAAACTATTTCTGCCCCTGCGATTCGCTGATCGATGAGCAGCAGTTCACCGTCTTTGGCGAGGCATATCAAAAAGCCTACTTAATAGTATCAACAATTCACTTAGAATAAAGAATTCAAATTGTTTTTATGTTAAATTTGTTGTTACTATTTATTATATAAAATAGAAAAAACACAAAATATTCAAAAATAAATTAAAAGAAGAAAAGACATAAATCTTGAAAATGTAATGGTAAGGTTAGTAATTTAGTAAGGCAACAATGGTGTAATAATGCAACTCAAAATATTAGTAACTAATATGAATTAAATGATGAATTAATCAAATTATTTGAAGATACCTGAAAAAATTCTGCAAATTGCTTAGCTTAGGGCCATGTAAGCATGTACATACATGCACAAACCCCGTTACGAAATGCGTACCGATCGCAGAAGCCGATACCGAGCGCGTAACGCGTAACCATAGTGTCTTAAGATATTAAGTGATCTCGTACGATATTTGCATATGAATATGTATGTTCCTGCCTTCCATATATTTTGAATAGTAAATAGTTGCACTTTATTTAATCCACTTTAGATAACTTAAAATATATTATACATGTGTGCATGAAGCGAAACAAATTAAACCAACACTATAACTAGATTTCAAATGCGATTCCACAGGTAAAACGATCTCGCGATAATTTTTTCTATATTTATTATATCGCAAACACAAACCACTAAAGACAACCAAATTTAAATTAGTCAAATAAAATGCGTTATGAAAATTAGGTAGTTTTAATGTGCATGCCCATACATACGGTCATAATGAAATAGGGAAGGAACATTTTGGAGTTTATTTTCGGTCACACTATTGTTTTTGCTAAGAACAGCTTTATGCCTTTATTAGCTTACCTTTTGGCAACATTTCACAAATCAAAACAAAATAAATAAATTAATTTAACCCAAGATCACTAACACTTAAAAATTTATTTAAAATTAACTTTTGACACCGCACCGCCCGGGAATTGAACCCGTGGTCTACCAAACAATGGACGGCACAACTCCTTGCTGAGCCACTCAAACATCTGGATTAATTGTGTTATTAAGTCAAATTGTCATATTCATATGAAATTCGTATGAAAAACATAAAACATTTAAATGTTATGTGTTGTACAACACACTTTTAAAAATGTATATTTATGTACATTATAAATATTTCGAGAAATTAAAAAATTTAAGGTCTCAAATTCGCCCGAACGGGGTTCGACCCGCTAACATTCGATCAACGCTCCGCTACTCAATCAATCACACCATCATCTCGTTTTGATAAGTACGGGTAAAAATGCGCAATGAGACAATTTTAATTACGAGTACGTTATAATTAAAAAATAACCGCCAACATTCGATCAACTCTCCTCTTCTCAACCACCATCTTATTTTGATAAACGTGAAAAAAGGCTTTATGACATAATTCTAATTACGAGAAATAATATATAAAATTAAAATAATAATTGTGAGAAAAAAAAGTATGAGCTGAATTGTCCGGTATTTGTTCTATTAGCAAAGTAGCTCAAGGGATCCGGGCTTCTTAATATTTTTTACTGTACTACTACTTCAATAACTTTCATGTTTATCGTCCGATCATAATGAATTTTCAGAAAACGTCCTCGCAAGAATTCTTCACATGAGGTTCGTATGTTGCTGTATATCTACAATTGTGACTGCGAATGTGTGTTTAGTGGTTTACAGAGGCGGAAAGGGGCGTGTCCAACATCTAAAATAATCTTCATCTACCTACGGAGTTTTTATATGTCGTCTCCATATGTGGTCTGAGATCTCGATGTTCATATAGACACACCAGGGCTATATCATCACGGCTGTTGATGCTAATTAAGAATGTATTTACTTTATGGGATCACAGCCGTCTGATTCTTCCTGAATTTTTTTAAATCCATGACCATAACACAAACCAAAAGATCCTGCTCAGTGCCATTGATGTCAGCTATTTGGTGATAACAAGATCTATTGATTGCGCCCATTCATCTGCATGAAATGCTCAGATCACCACCCCTCCAAGGATTGTACAAAAGATCTTCCAATAGGAAGATCAGCACAGAATTTGGTACTTGGAAAATAAATCAGAAAATAAATGTACATATATTAAACAAACATTTTAGATAATTATCAGGTATATGGACATCGATGCCGTCATCCTTCTCTTTGTCGTCAACGTTGTAGCCGCCTTAGTAGTTATTTTTTTTTAATTCGATACATTATGACAAAGTAATAGATACAATAGGAGGTAAGAATGAGACTTAAAACTGGGATGTGCCCGAGTACCTCGGGATACTGCCATGAGGTACTTCATCGTGAGGTCTTGGGCGAGATTGAGTTAATCCCCTCATCGGGTTCTCGTCCGTTCCCTTTTAGCAAATCTGCAAACTGCCCACCAGCTCTCTTCGCTTACCAATATGCAGTCGATCAAGCGCTCCTTTGTATTGTGCGATTCAAGCGAACTTCGAGTTCCTGCCTTTCCCGGGCGAATCGACGACACTTCACTAGAATGTGCTCAGCCGATTCTTCCTCCTCTGGGTATCGCATAAAAGCAAAAAGGGTTCGCATTAATGATCATACCGGCTCCAAAGCTGCGTTTTATCCACCTCTCCAGAAAAGAAATGAGGTGGCGTCTTCAATGTCCTTTCGTGGAAGTGTCCCATCTCTCCTGCTACCATATCATATTCCGCTCCTTGGTCTTGCATGCCTTGGGTCGGTACTCTGATCGTGGAGCAGAGCATTAGACTATGTATATTTCGCGACTATTAAGGCCGCCTCGTCGGATATGGTTAAGTAGTATACAATAAATTTCAAAGCGCATGGCCAGTGACAAGTCAGGGGCTCCGTACAGCATTGTGACTTGCTTTAGCATTATGGAGCTCAATGCATGGTTAACGACTGCCCCTTTTTTGCCAGCGGGTTGCAGGTACTTCCTGTAGCTCAGCTACCTGTCGATGATGATGCGCAGGCAGTGAATGATTTTGCTCGACATGATGGTGCTGCTTCCACGATTTATATGCAATGACACCATTTATATATATTTATATGCTACTCACCAGTACAGCCTCTGTTTTGTGGTCCGCTGGAAGTAGTCCAGCCAGCCCTTGATGATAGATACCGATGCACAACATCGCAGTTTTTTTCATGCCGTTATTTGGTGGTCACCACTAGCGCAATTTCGTCTTCAAATTCAACTAACTTAGCCTGGTAGCTGGAGCTTGAGAATACCGTCGTACATAACCTTCCACAATAGGGGACCCAAAACTGAGCCTTGGGGACGCCGCTAGAAACCCTATACAGCAGAGTTCGGTTATTGAAGAAGCTCTCGATTATCCGCATGAGGTAACTTGGAATCTGAAAGTTTCACAGGCCCACTAGAATATTATCTCATCTTCCTGAAGGCGTTCTTCACATCAAACGTATTGATGAGGTAGTACTCTTTTTCGGCTCATGTCATCTACTTCCCTCAATTGCTTTTCTAGGTGCCATAATGAGCTGCAGACGAATATCAGGTCTATAATGAAGCTCACTCCCGCCGGCTGATGGTGTGCTGGGATCCGTGGCTTAAGAGGCACAGCGCGCTTACCGTTTGGAGCAGTAGACTTTGGGCAGAAGCAAAGTGGTTCAGGTTGAGCTGGAGATTCCTGGTCATTTTGCGGCCTTATTGAAATCGTAAGCGATTGTCCGGGGACATATTTACTGGCAGCGTGGTACGAAGTGTTGACGCCCTTTGCCCAGCCACACCACATCTTAAGCAGCTGCCCGTGTGGTCAGTTGCGCTCTTGCAGAAGCTTGTTATGTGACCAAAAATCAAGGCAGCTGTAGCTCTTTTTCTCACTCTGCATCTTGTCTAGCCGATCTTCAGCTTTCCCTTTCGAAGGACCTGCTTGGCAGAGGAGTCTGATATGCTCATTAAGGCTACTTGCTTGTTACCATATCCCAGCCGGATTGCCTTAACTACACTAGAGCCCATAGTTATTTCTGTAAACGGAGCCAGAGAATCAACGATATCTTTTTAGTGGCCAGACAGTCTATGTCTCCCGTATTTCTATAAAAATTTCTTGGGATATGACATTAAATTTCCTTGCTCGCCAAGCGTAGCTCCAATGTCTCCCTTAATTTGTTAGATTTTTGGTTTGCATTTTCTATCGAGCTCCGAGATGAGACTTTCGCTCGCTGTGTTCCGCAAACGACGTACATGCTCGCGCACGTTCTGCAGCTTGTCGCTCCGTCTGCATACCAGGCGCAGAATGTCGCTGTATGTCTTGCCTGCCCCGGGCTGGATGACGCTGAAGTCGAGCCTTGACTTACTCTTAGTGGGAGGCCGATTGGATGTGTTGTTGCTAAGCAAGTTAGGGCATCGGCTCTCAGGAGACATCATGTGGACTCTGTGAAATGGCGATCGAAAAGTCATTCACTCTTCAAGGCATGTATTTACCAACTATTTCCATCCTAATTGGCGGTATCAGCGCGGCTTGAGTGAACGTTACGTTACGTTCTTTAGTTCAGCTGTTGTTGAGCACTGCTTTCGGCCGAAAATAATTGTTAAACCGCGAATCAGCTGCATACTCACTGGAAACAACTTTTCCACGATAGAGCGCCTCAACGTCGGTCTGGTCGGATTTGGAAAACCTGTAGTCCCTGCATGGTTAACTTGTATTGCTAGCGTTCCACAAGTAGACTGGCTGGCACCGGGTACCCGATCTAAATTTTTTCATTGAGGCATTGCACGCTCTTTCAATGTGGGTTATCAGGTGGTCGGCTTTGTCGGTGGCATTACTTCGTAGTTGCAGGGCGCTAAGCATACACTGAAAGAGAACTCGGTCTAGCGTGGCTAATTTGTTACGCCATCGTACAGGAGCAATTCGCGATTAGCTATCCCACTTTCATGTTCTTGAAGCCAGGCTGCTGGATATTAACGCGAAGTCGATTATAGAGCCAACATTACCCCTCTCCACAGTTAAGTAGCACTACTTTCAGGCCTGTTATTGGATCTAGCACAACGGCTCCTTTACTCCCATTTGTGCTCCTTTGTGCGTCCCCAGTCGGTTGCCCATGCATTTAAGTCTCCAGCTATCAGTCAAGGGTACTTATTTCGAATGTTCGCTACCAACTTGTCTAGGGCCCGATCGAAGCTGTCTAGGGACAACGAGGGGGCCACGTAGCAACTGTATATATACATACCGTGAATGTATACCTTTACAAATCCTTCCTCCTTCAACACATCCAGCATTTGACATACTAACTGCCTATACCATCACCTGCAGAATGACCACGCCTATCTTCTTCTCTCTAACTGACTGCGACAGCAGGTCCTATGCTGCCTCGCAGTAATTCATGTTTAATTGGTAGACGCGAATCATTTTTGTTTGGCTCGAATCAACGCGTTTGCCAGATATGAGCATCGACAGCTGTAGATTGTGTACGACCTTCTTGTCATTCAGGATGCTCGCGATATACCAAAACCAGGTCGGTTGGGCGTATTAGGGTAGCTGTCTGGGTGCCTTCTGTAACGTGTACGTTGTTGTTTTTAATAAAGGCAGCCCCTCTGTCAACTATGGTTCCGGCCGTGCTCAGGGAAAGTGAGGAGTTCGTTGGCGCTGCTAAAATCATTCGATATCAAGTCGAGATATAATGAAGAAATCATAGACAGTGTAGGTATTATATAACAGGACGCTAAAACCTCAATAATTGGACGAACTATGAGATGTACTTAATAAATTGGAACCTAAGATGGAATAGTTCCTAGATCTGTACCCTCCTAACCTGTAGAATATATGATTCTACCCTTGTGACCTTAGTTTGGGTGTGAGCTGCTAATAGGTGCCCAATACGAAAAAGTTAATTTAATTCTTTATAAATGGAAAAAATGTAAATTTTTTATGGAACTCAAGTCCATTTTGAGAGAATGCAATCGATAAGGGTAAATTATTTATGGCTGTTCGCTTTAGTACGTTTTTATTCCTATATGATACATTTTCTATTCTTTTTATAAGACTGTCAATTCTTTTAGACTATCATTACATAGTAGTTTCAAGAGTTTCAAACTTGTATGGGTTTTGGCTAGCTGTGATATTTATACTTAAATTGACTATGCACTTACGCATATATATATTATCAACAGATAATTTCAAATTGATGAGCAAGTCCAGTTTCGACTGGCCTGAAGATTCCGGAAGAGCTGTTGGTACTTCACAAGTAGGGATTAGAATATGATATATATATATGTAACAGTTAGAACGTCATTTATTTAGTGGCGCTACTGCCATAATTAATACTGCGCATGGCGAGTCACTTTACTGGTTTCTCCTCAGTGGATCCGAGGCGCTGCAGTTCCGTAATTCCGATGGCAGTAAATGCTAAAGGTATATAAATTTACCTTTGGTCGATGGGAATATTCACAAAAAGTATTAAAATATTAGTGCCAGAGCACAAGCCGTATTTTGGCGATGTTCACAATAAGCGTAATAATATAAATTATGATATAATTTTGGCAGATGCCAATTGATTTTTTTTATCATTAAAAAATAACTTGCAAATTGGTCGCTTGTGAACGAGCAAAGTGATATTATCTCCGATTAAACTTTGCAAGGTTGCCACTCAGACAAATAGGTCAACCTGTTTTGGCAAGGTTGCTAATTAGATAATAGTGCATCTAGTATATTAATGCATCTAGTATTATTAATTAATTACAGCTGATAATATCGGTGCAGCGGATCGAGCTGCCAGACTGCACTATACGTGCCCAACTGGAAATTGGTCGACAATACACAGATCATTTTAAATCTTCTAACAAATATAAAGATGTACCCTCAGCAGAGGTCCAGCGGCTGGTGAAATTCTGTCGTCGCAACAAGACGCTCGTGATCGGCAGTGATGCCAATGCACATCACACGATCTGGGGGAGCAGCGACATCAATAAACGTGATGAATCCCTCTTAGACTACTTATTGTGTTGTCAATTAGATGTAGCTAACATAGGGAGCAGACCCACTTTTATCAATGGTATTAGGGAAGAGGTTTTAGATCTCACCCTAATCAGCACCTCGATAGCGAGTTTGCTTGTTAATTGGCGGGTCACAGACGAAGCCACTATGTCAGACCATCAGCAAAGCAGGTTTGACCTTCCTGGCCAAGTCGAAATTCGCCAAAACTCCTTCTGTCCGAAAAATACAAATTGGGAGCTCTTTAAAGCCTCTATAGCTTTCAAAGCAGACCTATTGGTCAGCAATCCTAGCTCTATCAGTGAGATAGAACTCGCTGCCAATCTGCTCCAAGATGTGCTTATCTCATCTTTTGAGGACAGCTCAGTCCAGAAGACCCTAAGGGAAAATTCCTTGGTGGAATAAGGAACTGGCTGTCCTTAGAAGGAGGGTTAGAAGCCTTTTCAATAAGGCTAAATCTAACCGTGCTAGTTGGGATGTCTATAGGGACGCTCTTACCAACTACAATAAAAGCATTAGACGAGCTAAACGTGATACATGGCGTAGCTACTGTGGTAGCTTGGAATCGTTGCCAAAGGCAGCGAGACTTCATAAAGTATTGTTCTACGTTCAGAAAGAGAAGGAAGGTTTAGTAATAAAAGTCTACTACGATACGAAGGCAATCTAATTGTGGGATTCCAGCTAAGACTACGAAGAGAAAAAAGAAGAAATTGTTTCTGCACTGATTCAAGCCTATCTTGATGAACCCTATACTGGGGAAACCAGATATTAGATCCATACTCATGAATAGGACGAACCAGTGAGATGTATAGATGCT
Organism: Drosophila pruinosa; assembly: GCA_018150935.1. Taxonomy (NCBI): domain Eukaryota; kingdom Metazoa; phylum Arthropoda; class Insecta; order Diptera; family Drosophilidae; genus Drosophila; species Drosophila pruinosa. Next base: position 249,242 of record JAECWR010000266.1, read on the forward strand.
TAGTTCTGTAGGGATCGTCAAATTCCTTTGACCAACTCTTTATAAATCCAAGGACACCCATGGGTCTATTAGAAGCAGACAAAATATGCTTATCAAACTTTAATTTTGAATCAAGAAGTATACCTAAATCAGTTAGTGACTCTATGCGCTCAAGTTGTTTATCATTAAGATGATAATTATTTAAATGGAGAATACCCCTAAAAAATGTCATAAGTTTACATTTATTGCAATTTAGATTTAATAAATTTATAGCACACCACGATTGAAAACAATCAAGGTCAGATTGCAATCTGAAGCTATATATGGGATCATTAAAAGTCAGACAAATCTTAACGTCATCTTCATACATAAGTATGCGAGAGTATGATATAATGGACGGTAGATCATTTATAAATAATGTGAACAGCAATGGGCCTAAATGACTTCCTTGGGATATACCAGAAGTGATTTGGACAGTCTTGGACACAGAGCCCTTTTGAAATACTCTTTGACATGTAAGATATGAAGATATCCAAAAATTAAATTTTTTGGAAATCCAAGAAGATTGAGCTTATATAATAAGAGACTATGGTTGACAGAATCAAAAGCCAGTGTAAATGACATCCGTTTGCATTTTTGATTGGAACCCTTTAATAACAATTGATGGGAAGTCTAATAAGCTATTGGTAGAAAACCTACATTTCACAAACCCATGCTGGTAGGGTGAAATTATAGATTTACAGCAGTGTTGCAATTGAAAAGTTATTAGTTTCTCAAATGCTTTGGGAATAGCAGACAACTTAGAGATACCTCTACCATGCACGCTTACCAAGCACCGTCGCTCGGCGACAATTCATATATTATACATTATACATTATAGATATACATTATTATATATACATAAGATATGCATATATGCGTCGCTGCTATAAAACCTTTGTATGTAGATCTTAAGAACGAATCAACGAATTGACTTCGAAGTAGAGCGGGATCTTCCCTGCTGCGCTTAATACAAAATAAAAATATCTTTGATACAATAAAAATATAAATATCGTACATAGCGACCGTGACGTAAAGTCTAGGAGAACTTAGGACAAATGGATCAAAGCAATAAAATGGAAAACATACCAAGTACCAGCAAACTTGGAACAGAACAAAATGAGGAAGGCGAAACAATCTCGAGAGGAATAGAAGAAGCGCTCTCACATTTAACCAGCGATGATTGGGATTACATTAAAGAAGTTCTGGACAGCATAAAAAAAGTGAAAGAATTGTTATGAAAAACAAACGCGGTGGTGCAAAAGATAAACTAATAAAGAAAATAGCCCATCTAAAGTGGTGAATCTTTTGCACAACAACCACCTCAACCATGATGAACGGCACAAAAACTACATGCCGAACTTGACCATCTAAAAGATAGAAAAACAAATTCTAAAACTTACTTAATTAATCAAATCAAAGTAATTGACGCAACTAAAACTAAATAAGTAAGAAAGCTACTGTCGAGTGCGCTCGACTGTGAGATACCCGCCACCCAATTTTACCATCGAAATATTATATTTTTTAAAAACATACTGAACAAGTAAGAAAGCTATATTCGAGTTTTTTATATTTTTAAAAATATACTGAAAAAATACTAAAAAATAATATACTAAAAAATACCAAAATAATATATCAAAATTTTCTTTGTTCGAAATTATTAGCTTGGTGGCACTTTAGTTGGTTTATTAAACACCATTATTATGTCACAGAGTGTCATAGCAACTAACTAGGCAGCACTAGCAGTTGCACGTGGTAACGCCTTATAGAAGTAATATCTTAATTACTTCTGTGTTTTTTATCCGAATGTAACCAAATTCGCAGAGATCATTAAGATGGTGATTAGTATTGTGCGTGCCAAAACATTGTAGGTTTAAAACGACGCTTGCAATTCAGTTTTTTTCAATTTGCATGGGCGGAAGGTGGCGTGGCCAAAATAAAAACAAACAAAATTTGTGGCTCTATCTCTTATAATCCCTGAGATCTAGGTGTTTATACGGACGGACAGACGGACATGGCTATATCGTCTCGGCTGTTGACGCTGATCAAGAATATATATACTTTATGGGGTTGGAGATGCTTCCTTCTGCCGGTTACATACATTTTCGGTCAACACAAAGCCATAATACCCTTTTTACCCTTTGGGTAGGCGGGTATAAAAATAATGTTATTAACATTCAAGGTATAGGTCAAGGCGTAATAAACTCCAAAGGCTTAGCATAAGTTGAGCTTCAAACAGGAAAATACATAATTTTACATAGTTTTCACTTGGTTGCTCCAAGTTTTGAACTTTATTGCGATGGAATAATAGGCCTAGACTTCACAATGAAATTTAATTGTCAACTTAATTATACTCAAAATTAAGACAAATTAATCCTAAGGTACTAACTCCATATATTTACCAGCAAGATCTCAAGTTGTAAGGCGTGTAAATCTAATATCGTCCGAGAAAAATATTTTGATTCCGAATCGGAAATCCAACCAGGCATTTATGTTGCCAAAACTGTAGCAATTACTGAAAATACTTTTGTCCGTGTATTAAATACAACAAACTCTGAGGTGATATTAAATGTCACTAATCTCAAGTATGAATCGCTTGAAAATTACGACATAGTTCAAACTTCCCCAGAACTAAGAGAACAAACAGTTTTAAAACAACTAACAAAAAATTTCCCACCCCAATTTAAGCCACAATTAACTAAATTGTGCAAACAATATAGCGATATATTCGGACTTGAATCCGAATCAATAAGTACAAACAACTTTTATAAGCAAAAACTGAGACTGAAAGATGACGAACCTGTCTATATAAAAAAACTACCATAGCCCGCATATTCAAACAGAAGAAATACAAAAACAAGTAGATAAGTTGATTAAGGATGGCATTGTTGAACCATCTGTGTCTGAATACAACAGCCCACTTCTATTAGTTCCAAAGAAATCAATACAAGGCACAGAACAAAGAAAATGGCGTTTAGTAATTGATTTCCGCCAAATTAATAAAAAACTACTTTCTGATAAATTTCCACTTCCAAGAATAGATGATATTCTTGACCAACTGGGTAGAGCTAAATACTTTTCGTGTCTTGACTTAATGTCAGGATTTCACCAAATAGAACTTGATGAAAAATAAAGAGATATAACTTCCTTTTCTACGAATAATGGTTTGTATCGTTTCACACGACTACCTTTCGTTTGAAAAATTGCACCAAATTCCTTTCAGAGAATGATGACATTAGCTATCTCAGGTCTTGAACCTTCTCAAGCATTCTTGTATGTGGATGACTTAATAGTAATTGGTTGTTCTGAAAGGCATATATTGTGTGGGAAGAATAAGTTAAAACTACATCCACAAAAATGTTAATTTTTCATGCATAAAGTGACCTTCCTGGGACGCAAATGCACAGTTAAAGGAATATTAACAGATGACAAAAAATATGATGTCATTATTAATTATCCCGTACCCCATAATGCGTATAGCGCCAGAAGTTTCGTTGCATACTGCAAACACCGCTTTATTAAAAATTTCGCCGAATACTCGAGGCACATAGCAAGATTATGTAAAAATAATGTCCCGTTTGTATGGACAAATGATTGTCAAACAGCATCAAATACCTAAAGAAAAAGTTCATTCAACCAACACTACTACAGTACCCAGACTTCAGCAAAGAATTTTTCATAATAACAAACAAGCTTGTTGAGCGGCTTTAACTCAAAACCATAATGGAATTCAACTCTCAATAGCTTAGGCATCCCTTTCGTTTACTAATGGTGAAAGTAACAAAAGCAACACTGAACAAAAATTGACATCAATTTACTGGGCAATAACACATTTTCGACCATATAAGTTAACGCCATGCTTCACTTCGCCAAGTGAACACCAGTCGCTGGGACAAATGCACCAAGTATCCGCCACGTGCGCCTGGTCAGCATTTCCCAAACCATGGGACCACTGGCCAGCGAAGACAAAACATCCGCCACGTGAGTTAACGCAAAACTTTACTTCGCCAAGTGGACACCAGTCGCCGGTGCAAATGCACCAAGTATTCGCCACGTGCGCCTGGTCAGCATTTCCCAAACCGTGGGACCCCCGCAGAAACTCAACACCAGCTTCAGCAGTGACAATACCAGCGGCAGCAGCGACAATGGTAGCAGCGACACCAACAGCAGTAGCGGTATTTAAATTAGCCCTTAGATTGTTTAAGCTTTAGTTCTAATATACAACTCAAATAAACTAAATAAAAATAAACTCAAATAAATCAGTTTGATTTTTTCTAAAAGAAAGACAGCCCGTCTTCTTAATTGGCGCCCGAGCAGGGACCCGTTCATCGCGTCGTGTAATTTACCTCAAGTAGCTAAGTTGCCACTGTGAAAATGTCTAAATAACACTAGTTGACAACCGCGAGTAATAGTGCCGAATAAAATAAAAAAATAACAATTCGGTGCCGCGAAAAGAAACGGATGAAACATCACCGCTGACAATCCTGTAGTGCCGTGTCACTGAGGATCCCGAGTAGTCCGTTGTCGCTGCAACTCGTCGCAAGGATAAAAAGGATAAAAGCCAGAGGACCATCGTGGGAGATTCACCGGAATGAATATATTACTGTAAGCTTATGATTTAAGAATAGAAAAATAAGAATTAAAAGAAGAATAATCAAAGAATACGTTTTTTAAGTACAAATACGAAAAATTAAAGTAAAGTAAACAAGAAATAATTATATGAAAACAAGTAAAAATTTTAATAAAGGAAGTATAGAACATTATTTTTAAAAAAATAAAAACCTATTGGAAAATTTTTAATTTAAGTAAAGTAAATAATTTGCAAAAAATTAATAACTGGAAAAAATTTATAGCGTTTAAGTTTTCGATATTAATTACACAATATTATTACCACGAAAAAAACGATAACAAAACGAAAAATCATGAAACATAAAAACTGCCAACCGCAGTATAACATAGTCCAATTCTGCGAATCCCACGGGTACCTTCAGGATGGAAGGAGCGATCCAGCCACTGGATCTAATACAATAAAAACTGCACACATTTCCAAGTCTCCAATTGTGCCGAATTTATGGAATAAAGAAATGCAAGAAGAATTGTTCGAGGCAAAGGCAGGCATGAGATTAAGACTCAATCATCCTAGAGCCAACCAAACAGCAGCCAGTATACCAGTAGCCAGTCCTGAACTTAAGGTAACATGAACTTAATAGTAACATTAATTAGCGACACCCTCCAAGGAGGCGAAAACATTAGACAAACATTAGGTGTAGAAGGTGAAGAAGAATATTCAGACGTGACATACACACCTACTGAAAGTGGTCAATATGATGACAAAGTACCCGGCGTCACCCGACTAACTAAAGAATTCTCTGGAGACAGAACTTCTTTCGAATCGTGGAAGAAGACCGTTGACAGAGTAATCTATCTTTAAGGGACAAGAACAAACATACAAATACTACCTAGTCACGTTAGTCATACGAGGAAAAAATAGTAGGTGAAGCAGAAACAGTGTTGAAATCATTGCACACTCCCTTGAATTGGAAGGCTATATCTAGATACCTTACGGAACATTTCGCAGATAACCGAGATCTAGAAAGGCTCGAATATCAGATGTTCTCTCTGACTCAGGGTCCGTTGTCCGTTATGGAATTCTACCACGCAGTCTACCACCAATTATCCTTGATACTCAATCAGTCTCAATGGAGACCTTTCACGTGAAAGAGCCGAGAGATCTTAGTCATGCACTACATTTGTGCGACCTGCTTGACAATTAGGACCATAGAAATGCGTTTCTTCCGTGGCTGACACAATTACCACCTCCATTACCACCTCGTCAGATCCAAGCCCAGCGCAATTTCAGGCAATTGTACAGCAAACCATCGTACCAACAATTGTCAAATGTAGCTAAGCATTTCCATCTTCAAATAGACCGAACTGGGGTTCTAGACCACCGACTGCATGGTAAAAAGCGCCTACTCAACCGAGTCTGTATATACCCTTTCCACAGCGGCTGTATGAGCCACTGCCACAGCAGCAAGTACATATATAGGTAAATCTTCGCGGCTTCACCAAGCCTATTTATTCTCAAACCAGAGCCCAGACCAGTGCCAATGGAAATAGACCATTCTATTCGATCTAAGCACTTAAACTACATGAACAGGCCTTCAGGTAATGATATGATAGGCAAAAGACCTCAAATACCAATAGCCACAGGGCCACCGCAAAAGCTGCAAAGACACTTTAACATTGAGACTGGTGCAGCTGAAGAAAATTTAGAACAGGCAACAGCCGCGAACGAACGTCCGATAATGTCTGAAGAAGAATACTATTTAGAACAGATAGAATTAGAAGGAGCCAACGAGTTCAATGGCCAAGGCATATCAGAAGAAGACCAGGCTTATGGTATAAAACCCCACTGACGCAACGGACGTCTATTTTTTAGTTTAACCAGTTCCTCGCTACCATATGTTAAATATGCAACAAATTTAGTAAAGAATCCAAAAGCAAATGAGCAACCATTTTCCGCAAATTCGGTTAGCGAAAAATAGAGATAACACACCACACTCTCTTAAACCTGTTCGGTATTAGAGACTTAATTTGCAAGTTCTTTATATTACATACTTTAAAGACATTTCATGATATAATAGGAAACGACACATTGAAAAAATTAGATAATAAGATAATAAGAGGAGGACGGAAAATTAAAATTTTACAATTACCTTCTCAGGTGGCAAACAACATCAAAGTGAGAACCGAACATTTGCAAGAAAAACAGAAAGAACTCATGGATTCTATCATCAAGAACCTCGCCGAGGTATTCGAAAAACTGTTAAAAATACGAGTTCACTCGCTTACTTTTCGGCGTCAAGAACTCGCCACCAATATTCCAGAGAGCGTTGGACGATATTTTACGAGACCACGTAGGAAAAATATGCTACGTGTATATTTGGACACTACTAACGGCAGTACGATCAAGTGACCCAGCGACACCAAGCTCGGGCTTGTTAACGCGCGGACCTAGGCAGACACGACCACCCGCCCATCCGACCGAGGGATAACCAACCAGTATTAATAACCAAATAGTATTAATAAAAATAATAATATAATAATAATAATACTAATACTACTAATAATAATAATTAGAACTATTCGTAAATTCGAGCTAATGTATTTAGGATTAATGTTTTTATTTATAAGGTAGTGTTAGTATTATTGACAAGATTAGAAAATTTATTATAATTCACACATAAAATTCGAAAAGGATTGTGACTAGCATAGTTAGTACTACAACGGGAAAGAGAGAGGGAAGGAAATTTCTAGTCGTTCTGACCGGAACGGCAAAGCTAATCTGACTTGTCAACTGCAATGAGTCAATTTCGCCAATGATTAGTCTATGTAGAAACACTACACCTAGCATAGTTCTACGGTCAGAAAGAGAAGGAAGGTTTAGTAATAAAAGTCTACTACGATACGAAGGCAATCTAATTGTGGGATTCCAGCTTAGACTACGAAGAGCAAAAAGAAGAAATTGTTTCTGCACTGATTCAAGCCTATCTTGATGAACCCTGGGGAAACCAGATATTAGATCCATACTCAAGAATAGGACGAACCAGTGAGATGTACAAGGGTTTAGTAATGTAGGGATCGTTAAATTCCTTTGACCAACGATCGATGATATCATAGTTTTCAGACAGTCTGAGTTCGAACATACCTCGCACTTAAACACCGTATTCGAAACACTAAGTAAGGCCAACATTAGAGTCCAAATAGATAAGTGTGTGTTTTTCAAAGAAGAAGTCGACTTCTTAGGATTCATTATCTCCAGGCATGGCGTTAAGACGAACTCCGAAAAGTAAAAACAATTGAGAATTTTCCGGCCCCAAAAACTCTAAGGGAATTACGGTCATTTTTGGCCAGCTACTATAGAAGATTCATTCGCGACTTCGCGAAGCTAGCCAAATCACTCACAAGTCTACTTAGAGGGGAAAACGGTCGTACATCCGAAAATAACTTCAACAGAATTAAAATAGAATTGGATAAAGAAGCACTAGGTGCGTTCAGTAAAATAAGACGAACTTTAGCCTCCCAAGACGTCATTCTATCTTACCCCAACTTCAACAAAGAATTCCAACTAACAACAGATGCATCAAATTATGCTATTGGTGCAGCCCTCGAACAAGATTCTCGTCCCATCACGTTTTTTTCCCGTACTCTAATGAAGACCGAAAAAACTACGCTGCAAACGAAAAAGAAATGCTAGCGATAGTGTGGGCTCTTCAAAGTTTGCGTATGTACCTATACGGTACTACTAAGGTGATGATATGCACCGATCACCAGATCCTGACCTTTGCTGTCAGCGCAAAAAATAATAACGCGAAACTAAAGCGCTGGAAAAGCCACCTGAAGGAGTACAACCATGAGCTTAGATAAAAACTAGGCACCTCCAATGTAGTGGCAGATGCGTTGTCTAGAATTCCGGTCAGCAAGCAAGTGAATTCCACAACAGCCACAATTCACAGCGATCAGAGCTCTTAAGAATAACGTGTTCAAAAACCAACTATTACTGTTAACCGCGGATGAAGAGTCTAAGGAATTCTTCATACCTTTCCCCACTTACCACCGACATATGGTCAAAAAGAAAATGTATTCAGAAGAAGAACTAATTCGACTAGATCCAAACTTGGTAAATGGCTTATTAACCGCAAAGAGAATCTTGGGAAAAATACAGAACATCTATCCTATTCATTTCAGTAGGTACAAAGTCAGGTAAACCCAAAAACAGGTGAAAAATATAACTGGGGAAGACGAACCGGACGACATAGTAGCAAAATAACATATGAGAGCACATAGGAGTGCTGTAGAAAACAAAATACAAATAATAAGCAAGATATTTTTCCCAAGCCCTCAAAAAAAACTGAAGCGTTAACGACAGCATACGAAACTTGCAAATTGTCCAAGTACGACAGATAATAATAAATAAGGTTCTCAACAATAGAATTAACGAAATAAGTGAGATTACAAATAGAATAATCAAGTCCACCGAGAACAACGCAACTATCCAGAAAAAAATATTTTGCTCAACAAATATAAAATCCAATTATTTAAAGACGAAGTCCAAAATTTGATAAATGCAATAGATTGGGCTAAGACCAATACGATAAATTCAATTGTTTTGTCAGAAGTTGAGAGCAAAGCTAGAGAGCAATTACTAGAAAACGAAACAATAAAGTTTGTTAATGTAGAAGAGCTTCTAGAATTCGCAAAATTTAAAATAGCAAAGAAACGACAAGAATATACTCTATACGATAAATATACCAATATTTACAGAGTTCGTATGCGAAGCTATGATAATAAAACCGGTTAAAAGAGACAAAATCATTAACGAAATTAAGTTCCAAATTATAATTAAATGTCAAAATTCAACATTCGCAATAAAAACAAATTGTGAAAACCATAACGATAAGACTATTTGTAACAAAAAATAACTAATATATTTAAGTACCGACAAATGCATTGTACCCCCACTAAATAATAAAATGCCAAGCTGCCAAATCACCAATAGCCACCACACAGACGACCACGAGGAACTTGCGCCAAGAACCATAATGCTAAACGACTTTAATGGCGCAATACAAATCGACGATGAGATATACATGATGAAAGGAACTTACCTGATCCAGTTCCATAACTCCACGGTAAAAATAGCAGAAGATTCATACACCATTAAGGAAATGTCTTTTGCTGAAGCAAAACCACCACTCTATCAACTAATGGCAAAAGAGAGCACAGTCGATGAAATACTTTCGCTCCAGATGCTGAAAGAAATAAACATCAACAACACAAAAGAGCTAGATTTATTCGACGTACGGGAGAGAAGAACTACAACGAACTACAACTTCATTATCCGGAATCATAGTCATCATGATACCCTGACATGGTCAATAAAGCAGAGATGCTCCCAGAAATCAGCGAAAATAAATAAAACTGGTCAGCATTTCCCAAACCATGGGACCACTGGCCAGCGAAGACAAAACATCCGCCACGTGAGTTAACGCAAAGCTTCACTTCGCCAAGTGGACACCAGTCGCCGGTGCAAATGCACCAAGTATCCGCCACATGCGCCTGGTTAGCATTTCCCAAACCGTGGGACCATCGCAGAAACTCAACACCAGCATCAGCATCGACAATACCAGCGGCAGCAGCGACAACGGCAGCAGCGACAACGGCAGCAGCGACAACGGCAGCAGCGACAGCGGCAGCAGCGACACCAATAGCAGTAGCGGTATTTAAATTAGCCCTTTAAGCTTTAGTTCTAATCTACAACTCAAATAAATCAGTTTGATTTTTTTTAAAAGAAAGACAACCCGTCTTCTTAATTTATATATATGGCAAACACTTCATAGTGAAAACAGACCAAAGACCATTAACCTTTTAATTCTCAATGACCAATCCAAGTTCAAAACTCACTCGTATGCGGTTAGAGTTAGAAGAGTACGATTTCACGGTAGAGTATTTAAAGCGAAAAGACAACTCTGTGGCCGACGCATTGCTAAGCATAACAATAAAAGAATTAAACGAATTACAGAATCATGCCCTGAAAGTTACTACCAGGCAACAAAGTAGACAGAAACAATCCTGGCCAGGAGATGAATTAAAAACAAAAGAACCTATGCAAAGTCTTAGCAAAGCATCAAAGAATCCCAACATACTCGAAGTCATTAAAAATGACGACGTACGAAAAATATTAATCTTGCATATAAAAGGAAATATGTGTTTCTTTAAACACGGAAATAAAATTATTGCAAGAATAGATGTTTCTGATTTGTACACTAATGGAATTCTAGACTTAGGTCAGTTCTTCCAAAGGCTTGAATGAGCAGATTCACCTAGTTAAATTGGCACGGCATGAAAAAATCTTTGAATATATTTCAATAAATGATTTCAAAAATATGGGAAATATTATATTAAAATCATTACAGTAGCGCTACTCAAGCCAGTGACCACAATAAATAATTTAAAAGAAATAGAAGCTATATTGTCTACATACCATGATAATCCAATAACAGGAGGACATACTAGCATAACAAAAACATTAGCTAAGATTAAAAGACACAACTACTGGAAAGACATGTCAAAACAAATAAAAGAATACGTATGTAGATGTCATAAATGTCGAATGTCGACAAAACAAAACGACTTTACATACAAAAACTCCTTTAACCATTACAGAAACACCTGTAAATGCTTTCGATAAGGTAATAGTGGATACAAGGGCCATTACCAAAATCTGAAAATGGTAACGAGTATGCTATAACGTTAATATGTGATCTCACAAAATATCTTGCAGCTATCTTGTACATAATAAAAATGCAAATTCAATAGCAAAGGCAAGATTCGAATACTGTATTCTAACGTTTGGTCCAATGAAGACGTTCATTTCGGATACGGGAACTGAATACGAGAATTCTGTTATCAAAGACATATGCAAATACCTGAACATTCAAAATATTACATCGACTGCACATCATCATCAGACAGTTGGAACAGTAGAAAGAAGTCACAGAAGCTTTAATGAGTAAATACGATCCTACATATCAGAAGATAAAACTGATTGTTACGTATGGTTTAAATATTTTGCCTTCCGTTTCAGTACAACACCTTCTATGGTACATGACTATTGTCCATATGAACTAGTGTTTGGCAAACAAAGTAATTTGGCAACAGATTTTAATACAAGTAATACCATTAACCCACTATATAACGTAGATAAGGCTATAAAACCTTTGTATGTAGATCTTAAGAACGAATTAACGAATTGACTTCGAAGTAGAGCGGGACCTTCCCTGCTCCGCCTAATGCAAAATAAAGATATCTTTCATACAATACAAATATAAATATCGTTCATTACACCATAATTAAAGCTTCGACGGTATATGTAGTCATCGACTACCCGAAAATCAGGAAGATTACTTTTCTGATAACTATCTCGTAAAGTCTGGTATTCAGTGGATTGAAAGGCATCCAAAATCTAGGTATTTTTCAGGAAAATCATCAAATTGACTTCTGGGTCATCGAAAGATCGTGACAGCGCATCGGGTTCATCATTTTCGCTGCCTTTACGGTGCTCTATGTTAAATGAAAAGTCCTGCAGCTTAATTGCCCATCTCGCTAGCTTTCCACTTAAATTAGATTGATTCATCAACCAACGAAGACTTGCGTGGTCAGTTACGACTTTAAACGAATGTCCTTCAATATTCACACCAAATTGTTTTATCGCTAGCACGACAGCGAAACATTCCAACTCAGTAACGGTGTAGTTACGTTGTGCTTGATTGAGCTTCTTTGACATGTATGCGATAGGTATCGCGTGGCTAGATAGATCCACTTTGGCTAAAAAGCGACAACTGCGTACATTGAAGCATTACACTGAACAACAAAAGGTTTTTGTAATTCGGATGAATTAAAAAGGGAGCTGTGCATACCTTGCGTTTTATCTCATCAAAGGCTAGTTGTGCTTGATCGATCCATTCGTAACTCTGTGAGCCGGAAAATAATAGAAGAGTATTGAGAAACGAACCTTTGGTATCATCCTGTCATTCCGAAAAATCTTCTAAGTTGCTTCTGTGTTTTTGGAACAGAGAATTCATCAACAGCGTGAATTTTATTGGGGTTAATTTGTAGTGTTCCTTCTTCTACAACGTATCTAAAATTTACTTTTACTAATATTGATCTTAGTCCTTCCTTGAGCAGCTGGTTAGCTACTTTAGCTAAGTGTTCCATATGTTCAACAAAACTAGAGGATATTACTAAATAAATAAATCGTCGATGTATATGTCGGGTCAAGATTATTACTAGCGTTCACTATATCGACACCGTCGACATCACGGGCAGCGCGTTTCCTAGGTAGTGATATGCTGAACTTTCAAATCGAGACTGTCCTTATTTCGACACCAAACTCAGTATTTATAGGCTTGTGTCAGATCAGCATAACGGACCCTCAAATCTACGCGACTATGTTGTTGCATTTTTATCGCATCAAAACCAGGCGCCGAAGTTCACTTGAATTCAGCTACTCGAAGCTCAAAGCTCGGCGCCACACTTCTTACAGAAACGTTGCGCCTAGGCTACGCAAAACAGAAACAACCGATGGCCCAGGCATCGAACGGCATAAGACAAATTGTAGATAATTCTGCGAATTGTTTTACATTTCATCATTTATTTAAATGAATATTAACATGGTATAATGCTTCAGCATGACAATTATAATATAAACTATCGACATATAATATAAAGCGGCGACATATACAAAAATATTTGACTTTACTTAGAAGGAAGATCAAATGGGATCCAAGTGAACTGTTATAATGGTCGATTTGGTATTGTAAAAGCTGGTTTTGCACACTATTCTAAATCTAAACGTATTTGCCAGAAGGCGTCTTTATGGTCGCTCTTTGAAATGCAGTGGACTGGCGGAAGCCGACTTAGTAAACAATCTAAGAGGCAACGGATATGCATTATTTACAGTAACTGCATTGACTCTACGAGCGAGAAGATCATGACGAAACAGGAGATTCTTCGATGACACTCAAGTGTATCATGCGATCTACTTCTGCACATAATAGTTACTCTTTTGCAGGAGATAATTTATAAAATTTTTTTGGTCTGCTGTGTCAATCGTATGTTCGACCAGAGAAGTTAGGCCCAGGCCATTTTGCTCTGAAGACGGAAATAAACTTTTCACTGATTGCAACTGTGATTTTTTGAGCAACCGATAAATCAATCATATTAGTCTCTTACAAAATCAAAAATTCGAATTCTTCTTGTGTTGAGTTATAAGTCAAGGGTATTTTAACTTTTCCAGACACAATTTGTGTGTGTTCATCGGCAGTACGAACCATGCCAAATAAGTTCTGCTGTAAATTACTAGATTCCTTAAAAGGTCTAATATCGTTACTTCTTTCAATTATTGATGATATGATTACTCTATCAAGACTGTGTTTGCTCTTCCAAAATTTTTGAATTCGAGCAGAAGAACGGTTTTTGATATTATAAGAGTTTTGACTTGCAACGGAACTTGTCTAAATGGATAATGCTGTCTTTAGCGAATATGTTAAGGTTTGAAAGTCTGAGAAATTGTTAAATCTTTATTAGTAATAGTTTTGTCTGATGGAGTTTGAATAGCGACTACATCAGAATCCAAGGCTAATTGCGGATATCCTCCATGTGAATACGGTGAACATCCTGATGCAAGTTTTCCAAAATGTGGACTTACATTAAGCCAGTTAGGCTTATAGTTATCAAGTGCGTCACAGCCACAGCAATACACGCGACTTGATTTTAAACAGTCCTCTTATCTATGTCCTATATCATCACAATTCCAAAATTTTAATTTAGTAATGAAGCGTGCTGCACAAAGCGCAGCTTGATTCAGCTCTCTCATTAGAAGCTTCCACTTTATGCACAAAAGCGTTAGGGAACGTTGTGGCACGTAAGCAAGAGGCTTCGGTCGACAATTCCTGAAGAACTCTTCATGTCGATAACATTATTTTCTTAAAACAGCCTAATTAGGGGTTTCGACGTGTAAATCTGACTTCAAATTATCCCTAACCTCGGCCGTCAGCTGTCAGAGGCAGCAAGGTGATCAACATGCTATCCCAGTGTTGGCTGGGGCATGCGATGGATGAATGGCCGGGGGTTGTCCGGTCTCTAGTATGTGGACTCTGGATACCTGTCTCCCTCCAGTATCATTTAGACTTTCCGAAGATTTGTTAAAGACTTTGCTGTAATTGCTAAACCATTGTCGGACAAATACAAAGTTTGAATTTGACGTATTGCAGAAGGTAGGCTTTGAACGGTTGAAAGTCGCATTAGCAACTAGCAATCCCGTGTTAAAGTTGTACCATCCAAAATTAGAAACGGCAATCCATACAGACGCATCAAAATATGGTGGAGTATTGTTACAGAGAGAACTAGAAGATTGTTCCTTTCAGTACAGCCGAAAGACTAACCAATGTGAAGAAAAGAAATGGCGTTTTCTTGTGTTGCGCTTAAATTTAAAAATTGTAACTGATTGCAGCGCATTCAATATGACGATGAAAAAGAAGGTTATTCCTTTGAGGGTAGCTAGGTGGGCATTATACCTTCAAGACTTTGACTACCCAATTGAACACCGTTCAGGGACACGAATGAGACATGTTGATGCGTTGAGTCGAGTATCATGTTTTATGTTGAGGGATACTGTTGTACATCGTTTAAAATAAGCACAATTACTTGATGAGAGGACAAAAGTAGAAAGCAAAGGGTATTATATATTGAAAACGAAATACTCTTTAAAGATCCTAATCGTGAGCTTATTGTTGTACCATCGCAGATGGAAAACTAAATAATCACGATTGCTCATAAGCAAGGACATTTTGCTGCGAAGAAAACGCCAGATTTAGTTGAGAAAACTTATTTCATACCAAAGCTTAAAGAAAAGGTTGCTCGCTTTGTGGACAGTTGTGTGGAGTGTATGTTTTTAATTCAAAAGCTGGAAAGAAAGAAGGTTTCTTGACACCTATTGGAAAATGAGATAGACCTCTCATGACATATCACATTGACCGAGCAATCGCTATAACCACATTTTAGCTGTAGTTGACACCTTTTCTAAATTTAAATGGTTGTATCCCACCCGTAGCACAGGAATTAAAAAAAGTTGTTAGCTGTCTGGAGCGTCAGGCCACTAATTTTGGAAATCCTTTAACGGTTATCTCGAATAGGGGAAATGTCTTTACGGCACAGGCATTTGAATTGTGAGAAGCAGAAAATTCAGCATTTAGTGATTACCACAGGTGTACCACGTGGCAATGGTCAGGTTGAGAGGGTGCATAAGATAGTTGTATCAATGTTGTCAAAACTAACTCATGAAAACACAGGAAACTGGTATAAGCATGTCAGTAAAGTGCACAAATAATCAATAGTACACCGCCTAGAAGCACTTTGGTGTCGCCTTTTAAGATTTTGACTAGAACGGAAATGCATTTTGCGAATGATCTAGAGCTTAATTTGTTGATAAAAGAATCGTTAGTGGAGGAATTAGATGAGGAAAGAGAGCTAGTGCGAACAAAGACTTCGGAAAACATTAAACAGTTGTAGATAGAAAATAAAAGAGCGTTTGATTTAAAGCGTAATGGTGAAACAATTTATAAAATAGAT
Source organism: Drosophila pruinosa (assembly GCA_018150935.1). NCBI lineage: Eukaryota > Metazoa > Arthropoda > Insecta > Diptera > Drosophilidae > Drosophila > Drosophila pruinosa. The sequence goes on from JAECWR010000266.1 coordinate 265,454, forward strand.
GATTTAGTAGCCATTAAGCGTACTCATGTATGACGTAAATAAAATTGGAGATGAGAATGGTCTTTGTAAGACATCGACAGTTTCCGAATATATGAAGCCGTGGGGAAATTCATTCGGGTTATAAGGTGTGACCCAGTTCATCAAGTCCCACTCTATGCGTTATTGAGATCGTATGAAATGTACACCCTATGCGTTATTGAGATTGTATGAAATGTACACTCTATGCTTTATCGAAATTAGGAGTAGCGATAGTGCAATTGATGCTGCCTTTTAGGTTAGCTTCGATCGAAGGATCATATTTCCGTTCACTTTGCGCCTATCCATCTAAGAGGTAACACATCAACCGCATCAAATCCAGTTAGATACATATTTAATCAGTGCCATCGGCCTATAAATACTTGGAAAAACTTTAATAGCAACTGTGAGAAAGCATCACGATCCATAGTTATCGTGCATGAGCTCTTATTAGAGCACAAAGTATACACAATCTCAACGTAGTTACTGAAAGTGATATTTCAATACAAAATGATATGTATGACTATCGTCCGTGTGATGATGATAGATCATAATATATAATATTTCGACCCCCCTTTGACACTAAGCCAAAACGGACGCGCCCTGACAATACCTTCGTCGTGCTCACTATCTCTTCAAAGAGGCCCAAAAAGAATCCTTAGGAGTCCACGATGCCAATCTTCAGCCAAATGGTAAGCAGCGTGTAATTGGGTTTCACTTCGGCTGATTCATCCAAAGCCCTCTCAACGGAGCAGTTGGCTACGTTGAAGTCCAGCATACTAAAGGCGGTACTGTTGCACTCCACACCAGATGTTAGCCCATGTTTTGAGGGCTGTATACCCCGAAATGAGTGGCTGCTTCTGGTGTGCGAGGATAACAGCACTGCCAAATGGGTCAGGGGAGCTGTTGGACACATCAGATCTATCAGCGCCCTTGACGTAAAACGGCTGGAGGAAACGAAGTTTCCAAAGTTTCGAAGTTTTCCAGGTCGCAAGCGACCTCCCCCAGTGGCTCCATGGTTGTGGATACGTGGATTATCATGTAGATTATGTAAGTTGTTATATGACCGTATGGGAGGTGCCCCTGGCACTGCTATACTTTTGGATAACAGTGTCAGACATTTCCCATTAACTAACTTAATCCACAGAGACCTGGTGGCAACGGCTATTGAGGTGGCCACTGCAGACGGTGTCCGGGAAGTTGTAGTCGCCTCTGCATACTTCCCGGGTGATGTGGATGATGTACCCCCAGCAGAGGTCCAGCGGCTGGCAGAATTCTGTCGTAGCAACAACAAGCCGCTCGTGATCGGCTGTGATGCCAATGCACATCACACGATATGGGGGAACAGCGACACCAACAAAAGTGGTGAGACCCTTAGACTACTTATTGTGTTGTCAATTAGATGTCGGTGCAAACCCACTTTTACTAATGCTATTAGGGAAGAGGTTTTAGATCTCACCCTAATTAGAAGCTCGATTGCGAGTTCGCTTGTTAACTGGCGGGTTACAGACGAAGCCACCATGTCAGACCATCAGCACATCAGGTTTGACCTTCCTGGCCAAGTCGACATTCGCACAAACTCCTTCCGTCCCAAAAAGACAAATAGGGAGCTTTTCAAAGCCTCTGTAGCTTTCAAAGCAGACTTATTGGTCAGCAATCCTAATTCTATCAGTGAGATAGAACTCGCTGCCAATCTGCTTCAAGATGTGCTTTTCTCATCCTTTGAGGAGAGCTCAGTCCAGCCCCTAAGGGTCAATCGAAAAATTCCGTGGTTGAATGAGGAACTGGCTGTACTTAGTAGGAGGGTTAGAAGCTTATTTAATAAGGCTAAATCTAACCGTGCTAGTTGGGACGTCTATAGGGACGCTCTCACCAACTACAACAAAAGCATTAGACGAGCTACTATAGTAGCATAAAATCGTTGCCAGAGGAAGCGAGACTCCATAAAGTATTGGCCAAAGGGTCGTGTAATGGAATAGCGCTTCTTAAAAGAGCAGATGGCTCTTTCACTACAAGTCCACTTCCGGGTTCTGTGTCGAATCCAGATCTCTCCGGTCGCGATGACGCCACTTTGTCACCGGACTCACGCGGAATCAGCTTATCTGGATCCATCTTCGACCCCGAAAAGGTCAAATGGGCTGTAGATTCTTTCGCTCCTTTCAAAGCCCCAGGGGGTGACAAAATCTTCCCAGCCCTTATTCAAAACAGCATGGCTCATATTCTTGATCCACTGGTCGGCCTTCTTAGAGCTAGTTTTACATGGGGATACATATCCATCTCTTGGAGGAGAGTAAATGTGGTATTCATCCCCAAGCAAGGGAATCGTTCGCTTGATCAGCCTAAGTCCTATCGGCATATCAGTCTTACTTCCTTTCTGTTTAAGACGGCGGAATAGGATAGGAGGATAGGATAAATATGCATATTCGGTGCTCTCTGCAGAAGTCGACACCTCTGCATCCCACGCATTTTGCGTACATAGCCGGCAGATCGACAGAGGTCGCTCTACACAGGTTAGTGGGAAAAATTGAAAGAGGCTTCGTATCCAAGAAGATTGCTTTATGCTCTTTTCTGGATACAGAAGGTGATTTTGATAATACAGACGGGTCCATCTCTACTGCTCTACAGCGCAGAGGAACTGCCCGTCTATGACTGCATGCATTAATGCAGTCAATATCTGTCTCCAGGAAGGGGTTCTATTACCTACTCTGGTCCCTAGAAGCTGACGAACTACTAGTCTTACTCTCCGAGCAGGGCGTTGAAGCGATCGACTATGCTGACGACCTGGCTCTAATAGTGACCAGGAACTTTACCAGCACCGTGACAAAGTTGATGCAATCAGCTCTGAACACGGTAAGTAGATGGTGCCTCAGCAACGCGCTCATAAATGCGACCCATGCCATGTGGGTCTGCAGAAGATTCTTTGGTAGAATCTGGAGTCTGAAATCCTGCAACATCCGGTGGCTTTTTGCCATGATGGTCAGACCCATCGTCACCTACGCTGCTATTGTGTGGTGGCCAAAGGTAACGCAGGTCACTGCCATCAGCAAATGCAATAAATTGCACAGGCTGCTGTGCCGCTCACGCTCAGCAATGGAATTGATACTGAATCTGACTCCGCTGCATATCCAAATTTAAGAAGTCGCTGCTATCAGCCTTCCTAGAATCAAGCTCCAATCAGGGCTTTTAGTTACCGAATCAAAACATGCTAGCCTGATCAAAGGCATTACTCGCAGATATCTATCTGCACTAGATCGAGATACTATGACTAAGGAACTTTTCTTTGGTGCTAAATTCAGAACCCTCATCCCGGACCGGAAGGACTGGGACACTGGCAACCCTACGGTATCCACTGGTATACCGACGCGTCAAGAACTGATCAGGGGGATCTTTGGACCCAATTCCAATACCTCAATTGCTATGGGCAGTAGTAACCTCTCGACTGGTGGCCGATTGCCGAAACTGCCTCCAGAGACTGTCTCTTACTAACAACATCACTCTTCTATGGGTACCTGCACACTTTTTCCGGCCCTGAGCCCTTCTGTGGCGTGGTTTGGTCAACCATCTCAGCTGTTGTGAAAACCTGGGTTGTTAAGTTGACTGGTCGCTACTGGTCTGTCCAACCAGGGATGCGGCAAGCCAAGGAACTTATCAATCCCATGGTCGACCGAAAAACTAGCTTACTTTCCAGGAGGCATCTTCATCACCTCGTTGCCTATCTTAGGGGCCATCATACGGTGAACTATTACCTCACCAAAGTGCGTCTGGCTTCCGATGCTGAGTGTAGACTCTGCACGGAAGACGATGAGACAACCAGACACATTCTGTGCGACTGTCCAGCCTTGGTATGGACTATGAGGAAACATCTGCACTTGGATACCGCAGGTCCCGAACATATTGTGGGTTCCTCAACGAAAGACCTGCTCAGCTTCATCAGGGAAGCAGAGCAGCTTTTGTCTAGCTAGGGCGAGCCTTATAGGCACAAAAGACCACCATTGTTGCAGTGCCTCGCCCCTTCTCTGCTAGGAGACTCATTTTATTATTATTATTATTTTCCCTAACGTCAGTTATTATGACACCTTCACACATAGGTTCTGTCAGAGAATCAGCAATTGCAAGCATTGCTTCGAGAAATTCTTCGAAATTTTCATTTGAACCTTGTTTGCGATTTCGCACAGCGTTTTTAATATCACGGTCTGTACGCTGATCTTGAAACCTTTCCCGCAAACGGTTGCATAGCTCAAACCAGTCCATATAGCCAATGGTTCTATGAATACGCCAATAGAGAGCAAGAGCTGGTCCAGAAAACAATAATTTTGCAAAATGAAATAAAAATTCGAAATTTCCATTTAAACATTGTGAAATAACCCAATTAACTCGGTAAATAAAATCTTCAATAGGCATATCTTTTGCCAAGCCTTAAAACTGTACTTTCAAGTTTGAAATTATTCTGGAAACTTGGTTGGGACTATCAATATTACCTTAGTCATTAGATTGGGCAGATCTATTTCTATTACGAGGATCACGACCAATGCTTGATCTTGGAATTTTATGTTCCCATTCAAGCTGTTGATATTCTCTTACTTCTCTAAAATAAGAAGATAAATCTAAATTACGGTCGGCGGAAATGATTTAGTCAGTTACATAAGCTGTTAGTGTAGTTCTGTAACTTTCTACGGAATTAGAAATAATTTCGTGAATTCTATCTTCAGTTAACATGATATTTTGAACTGTGAGATTCGATCTCATTCGTTGCTCAGTTACTGTAGCATTTGGAACATTGGATCTTGTTGCTGCTCTAGTTCTGGGGACGGTTTAGTACCAGTTAGAGCTTTATTTGGGATTCCATCCTGACCCGGTGTCTTTCTGTCACTTATGTGTTTTGTCCCGGCCTTCAACTACTCAAGTGTGAAGTGTGGAGCCTCGTGCGGTGTCAAGCTAACTACGGGCTGCAGCTGTGGATGTTTCGGGAACTGTACTTGTTCTATTTCAGCGGGAGCGATGGGAGACGTGACCCTGAACGTGCTTTCGCTTCTGATCTTCTTCATTACAACTTTATATGCAGTACCTAAGGGATTTATGATGGCTTCCTCGTAGGTTTCTCTGAAGCAGCTTTGTTTGCTGCTTTTTATAGCTTGTTTCAAAGCCCGCTTTGCCGTCCTGAAAGCTTCAAAGAACTGAAAATAGACCATATTTCGGCCTTCCTACACTTGCTCTGGACCCACCCGGTACCTGTGATGAACTTGTACGGCTCACAAATGATGGCTACATCTGTTTATTTATCCCCTAACTTCAGCAGAAGAGCTTGCGCAGCCTCACAATGGTTCACATTTAGCTGCAAGAAAATCAAATTTGAGTTGACAGTGAGTGCACTGTCTGCACTCTACAACAGAGGGAATCTGCCGCTGCTAGCACTATGATACGCCTCAGTGCCCGTTTCGTAGATCGGTCAAACTCGCTCTTGCAAATGGCAAAATGACCGAACTTCAGGCAACGACCACAGAATGATTAGTTTGCGCTCCCTAAGCCTGGATCTAACACGGCCTACCTTAAGCGAGCCAACATTCAGCGCTTTTTTGGCACTGTCTGCGGGCAGCCTTACCATCGCTATCTGCGTCCTGTCATAACCTTTCAGAACATTAATTAATAATTAATGTCTTCTGCGGAGAGGTCCGCCAGCTGAAGCTGCTCCTTAAAAGCCTCGCATTCTTTCTCACCACCACCCCTGCCTTACTAAGCTGGAATAATAGCTCCCCTTCTGGGTCCTCCTAATTCATGAAACCGCCTGACCAAGACCAGCTTCTCCTCTGCCTTGACCTTCCTTAGGATGCTTCACCTTTCATCGTTATGACGATAGCGTCGGGTATCGTCCGTTTATGGAGTACTACACTATTCTTAGGCTTTGGCCCAGTTGGCGTTTCCGAAGGGGGTCTTGGATTCTTTTTTGGCCTTGCCTTCTTTTCGACCACCACGTTCCATTTCGGGCTCTCAGTGCGCAACTTTGGGGTCTCCTGAGAGCTCAGGCTGGCGGAGGCCTCCAAAATTTGAAGCTTGTACATTGGTTTGTACTTTTGCACCGCTTCGTCTTAGACGTCCGTGTCATCAGGCCCTGTCTCTTTTTCGGCCCTATAGACGGCCTAAAAAGAAGCGAGATTTGAGAGGACTGGTGGGTCCGAATCACCGCCTTTCCCTTCGGATCGTGCAATTGAATTGCCACCAGCTCGTAGAGAGCGCGGATGCCCTCTATGAAGTTCCTCATTGGTTGATGGATTGAGCGCCTCTTTTAATCCCCCCAACATGTCTACCAGCGATGCGATGATACATGTTCAGTTAAGACAGTGGTGACCTTGTGGTGGCATTGTGCACCGGCTGCGCCTCTGTTGGCGGCCTCGCCACTGTGGCACATTTTACGAACGGGTCGCACACCTCTTCACTTCTCACTTCCTTGCTTCTCTCTTTAATAAAAATTTAAGTTCATTTCAGCCGCTATCTTTGGTCGAAGTGCAGTTGCGTATTGGTTATCTTTGCAAGCAGGGAGGCCACGCAAGGGTTGACTTACGCCCTTATGGGTTCGTAAGTTCAGAGCCAGATCCTCATTAGTCAGGAACAAGTTAAACTAAGCCTGCACCCCGAATGGGGACGAACCAAAGAGCATTCAGGGAGATCTGACTAAGATTTAAAGGGACGGAGGCGGATGTAGAATTGCTCTAGCAGCCATTTCATCAGGATGTCACTGTTAGAATACTAAGGCCCAAGCGCTTCTTTTACAAATCGGTTTCCAGTGCTCTAATCAAGGCTCTTCTGGTCTTCATCTTGATACCACAGTAGTATTCTATATGCCGCAGATGGCATGCACGATTCATAACCCTCTAAGCAGGGCTATGCCTACGTACTAAACAAAAACCTCCGTTCGCTCATCAGTCATTGTCGCGCTCACCGGGATTGCCAGTCAAGGTATTTCTTCCGTGAGCAGGATGTGGTGCCAGGTCGCATTCCCTCTCTTCGTGCGATGCTATGCAGCGTGCCACTCCTTTCTTGACTCTTCGATCTATCCTCTTTGCTCTTTAGTCGCCTCTTACGAGAAGCCGAGCCCGCTGTGGTGATATTCTTGACCCGCCACCACACGGGGGTACCCTTCATCCCTCATTACGGTTGGCCATCTCATCCGTATGTACGCGCTTCATCGTCTTTGTCCGCCATCATAGCGGCCATCAAGCCTCTCGAACTGAGTGGTGATCCAGTGAGTCTCATGAGCAGGACCGTCTCCGCGACGAACCTTGAGCAGTGCAGAAGGATGTGCTTTGCTGTTTCCACTGCGTGTGCACAATAGAGGCACTGGGCTGAGTCTACATGGCGGAACCTAAAAAGGTACCCTCGGAAACAGCCGTGATCCGTGAGGAACTGGGTCATGTGATAGTCTACCACATTGTGCTCGCACTCTGCCCATTCCGCTATATCGGGAATATGTTGATACGTCCATCGTGCTCGCTGCGACGCTTGCCACCTGGTCTGCCAGACTTCTCTGATCCACTCTCGGATCTCTCCCTGGTTAGCCCCTTCTCTTGCTAGGTAGTGGCCCTTTATCTCCAGATCGAGCGGAGCCATGCCTGCAAGTGCATGCGCTACGTCATCAGCTATGGTTCTAAAGCCCCTGAGGAGTCTTAGAGCCAATGACCGTGATACTGCACGCGCATTATCCAGGTATGATACCTTACTGGTCACACTACTCCAGATAAGCGCAGCGTAAAGTAGCGTTGATTTCGTGACCGCCACAAGTAGCCTCCTAGCCGGCAATCTGGGTACTCCCACGTTGGGCATGATTCGTGCCAAAGCTGCAGCTGTCATTGGGGCCTTCCTGCTGGCATAAATGGCGTGGTCCTACGATCCTACGGTCTATTAGGACTCTCAGGTACTTCAGCGTTCCTGCAGAAGCAATCTGGATATCCTTGACCACGACCTGCATGCTCTCGACGGTCTTTCTGCTGCTCAACAGGACAACTTCGGTCTTATGCGCAGAGATTCCTAGCCCGGCTTTCTCGAGCCAGTCGATGGTCGATCTGATCGCCGCATTGCTGTTGGCCTGGAGCTCCGGAATGGTCTTAGCCACAGATGTTATTGCAAAGTCGTCGGCGAAGCAGTGCAACTCCACACCACTAGGCATGCTGGTACTCATTAACCCATCATACATACTGTTCCACAGGATCGGTCCAAGTACCGACCCTTGTGGAACACCTGCAGAGACTTGGTGACTTCTTGGACCAGCTTTTGTGTCGTACCATAACAAGCGGTCCCTGAAGTAGCTGCCAACTGCAACCCTTATATAATCGGGTATGCCCACGTTGCGCATTGCGCCGAAGACGCAGCGTGACGATGGCGCAGTACTCCTTGATCGTTGGTCTGGATGTTTGTAGCAAATGGCTTCCACGAATGATTGATTGATTTTATTAATACTTGGTTCTCGATGAGCTCGCGTTGTCCAAGGAGCAAGCCTTATGTTGCCGCGCTTGTAGCACGTGTTGGCGCTCGATGGAGACTGACGCCAGTTGCGTGTGTCGCACCTTGATATAGATCGACCAAAATGCTGCTAGCGAGATTGCTTTTAATGCTTTCGCATCGCGCACGAATCTGCTGCAGCTTTACGTCTACATAGGAACAGCTAATTTAGTTGGCACTTAAGCATTCTAATGATGCGAACATACCTTTTATATATGCTTGTCGATCAACTAAATTTGGTGGAGATTCAGTGGTTGCTGGGCTCTGATCTTGAGCTTATTGGCACGAAATGGTCTTAGCGACTTTGCACTAATTTATTTGGTTATTTTCACAATTAATTTGCAGGCCGACGGCACTTATTTAAGATGAAATTAGAGACCGATCGAGATCGTGTGTTCACTCTTGAAAGAGGGTACGCGCAAGTGACCGGAAACAGGATCCGCCGATCGCTTAATCGACCAGGCCGCCACAAATTACATTCTCGATGAACAATTGTTCGATAGAAATCTGAGGATGTATAGAGTAGGTACCTATTCCTGGGGATCTCGATAGAGTATAGAGTCGGCATTTCTTATACCGAAGTGGAACCTATAGAGTATTCTGGGGTCACACCTTACACCACAAGTTTGATTGTAGACTTCGCTAAGGCTTACAATAAAAATTGAAAAAGTGTGAGCCATTATTACCAAATATCCTTGGCATGAAACGTACCTAGTTCTTTTCCTATCATATCTTCGAGCACATATAGAGAATTGCCTATGATATGTTTTACTCGACCTTTCACTCCCACTGGCGCAAGTTTTGCGTTATAATTTGCGGCCTGATTGCTAAGCGTGAAGTTTCGTTTAACAACTTCTTGTCCTAGAGAAAACTTTCTGGGGCGAGTTCGCATATCGTATGTGCGGCGATTTTCAGAATAGGCCTTGTTCAGGTGTTTCTGTATGTCGGCACGTATTTGTTGGAATTCGTCATTCCGCTGCAAAACGGATTCGCCTTCTTTCAATTGGTGGAGGTTTCGAAGTAGTTGGTACTCGGATCCATTCGTGATCATCGGCTGACCGAAGACAGCAAAATAGGGGAGAATCCAATGGATTGATGCACATGGTTACGCAAGGCGTTATTAATACTGCTTATGTATAGATCCTAATCTCGTTGATCAGATCTAACATATGCACGTAGTGCGGCTTTGATTGAACGATTTACTCGTTCGGCAGCGTTTGCCTGTGGCGAATAAGCACCCGTGAGCATATGCCCTATATTGTACTTAGTTAGCAATGAGGTAAACTCTCGACTTTTGAACTGCGTACCATTGTCGCTAACTATAGTCTCGGGTACTCCATAGCAATTAAAAATTTCATCTTGTAAGATTTTGATAACCACACTTGATACGAAACGTCGAACGGGTCGGAGGAAGCTAAACTTCGTATAATGATCTAAGATGATAAACAGACCTATGTGACCTTGTTTTGTACGGGGTAACGGACCAATAAAATCAACATACAGACGCTGAAATGGTCGTTCGCTGACTACTTGGTTTCCCATGGTGGGTCGAAGAACTTTAGTAGGAACTTTGGATGTCAGACATAACTCGCATTGGCGAATATAGTTTTGCACATCGATAATCATATTGGGTCAATAGAACTTTCGTCGTATCCGATCTATACATTTATTACTGCCACAATGAGCGGATGATGGTGGATCATGAGATGCTTTAACTAAACCTTCTCTTAACTCACGAGGAACATACAATTTCCAAACATTACCAGACTCATCGAAATTTCTGGAAGTACGGTGATATAAATAGTCACCTTCGACACGGAAGTCTGGTCATGCGGCTACATTATATTGCTCTTTGAGTTTACGGTATTCGTCGGATTTAAAGGCCTCCGAAGACAAGTCTATCTCGGGTATGATCTGCATCTCGACTTGCTCTACAATGGGTTCGAAGGAGCGGGATAACGCGTCAGCCACAACGTTTTGGCTTCCTCTGCGATGTTCAATCGTAAAGGGATATCCCTGTAACTTGAAGGACCAGCGTGCTAGTCTGCCACTGAGATATTTCTGGGTCATCAACCATCGCAGACTTGAATGGTCTGTGACTACCTTGAATTCGTGACCTTCGATATACATTCGGAATCTTTTCACGGCCAGAACGACGGCTAAGCATTCAAGTTCAGTTGCCGAATAGTTGCGAATAGGCGATCGGACATTCGTTTCCCATGTCGACGCTTTGTGCTAAGACAGCACCAACACCATACATAGATGCATCACACTGCACTATGAAAGGCTTTTTATAATCCGGGTGTATTAAAATGGGGGCAGAACAAAGTTTTGATTTTATATATTCAAACGCTCCTTGAGCTTCCTTGTTCCGCTCATAAGTCTTTTCTCGCAATAATTCGGTTAGCGGAAACGTGATGGTCGAATATTGCGAAATGAATCTATTATACCATCCGGTCATTCCAAGGAAGCGTTTTAATTGTCGCTTGGTACTCGGAATTGGGAATTCGGACACGGCTCGGACTTTATCTGGATTGACTTGCAATGTACCTTCGCCCACGATATATCCCAAGTATTCCACTTTCTTCAGGCAGAACCGACGCAGAACTTACGCAACAATGTGACAACCTCGACGAGATGGATCATATGATCATCGAATGAGGGTGACAACACTAATAGGTCGTCTAACTAGACTAGGACATGCCGTTTAAGTTGATAAGGTATGACCAGGTCCATTACTCTACAAAGACCAAATGGCATTCTATTAAACTGATAGAGTGGCCTGTTTGGTACGAGTGTGATAAGGTGCTACCGAATTGGGCCCAAAAATCTATTCCACAGATCACGTCTTGTTTTATTGTTGAGACAATAAGAAATTCAAAAGGTTTGGTGACTATGTTGTACGTAATAGATAAACAAATCGAACCATCTATATGTTGTTTCTGCCCATCCGCAGTGCGCACTTCTCCCTTTAATCGAGTATATTTGATGTCAGTGGTAAGAATATGGTTAGCTAAACTGCCTCCCATCACACTTTTATTGGCTCCGCTGTCCAACAAAGGTAGGTATTCGTTGTCCAAGATGGACAATCAATTGTGAACAATTGATGATATTACTGTTCTGCTCAATGTATGTCGTCTTCTCCAAAATTCGCGGACACGAGAAATGGATCGGAGACGGTTAATGGGTTGAATGGGGGACTTAAATGGCACCATTTTGCCACGCCATAGATCCCTATATATGCCGGGGTTTTAGTTTTGTTTATGGTTACGTCAGAGATATGTGGAGTCATGGCTGGTAGGTGTACTTGCGGTTCCGAGACTACTGGCGGACCTTCGCCTTCGAGGCTCGACGAACGTCCTGTTTCAAGTTTTCCGACCTTGCTTTGCATCGGTCGCAATTCGGCTTGTAGGTGTCGATAAGACCGCAGACATAACAAAAGATACGTCTAGGTTTTAGGCAGTTCTGATACCTATGACCTTCTTCGTCGCAGTTCCAACATTTAGATTTGTCGATGGAACGAATCGCGTTAACGTCAGCTGTGCTCTCATCTTCGTCGTCAACTGTCGTTGAGTCCACATTCGTGATTTCAACAAAAATTTATGGGGCGAGCGGGGTATTTGAAATTAGCATTCGCGTGAAAATCTTCGTGTTTATGACATTCGCGACGTAATGAAGCTAAGGTTGGAGTTGGTATGTGAAGCAATTCGAACTTCAGTTCCGCCTTGAGATTTTGTTTTACCAGAGTTACTAGCTCAGAGTCTGTCAATTCGTTCGTACAGTCTGTCAGCAATTGTCATAATTGCGTCAAGAAAATCATCGTAGCTTTCATTGGCGCGTTGCCTCCGGCGCCGCATACTATCCTTGATGTCTTCGTTCGTTCGTTGGTCCTTATATCGTTCGGTCAGGTAGTTACAGAGGTGAAACTAGCTTTGTCCTACGGGCATTCGGTGGAATCGCCAAAACAATGCTAATGCCGGACCAGTAAATAAAGGGTTGGCGAACTGATATAGATGATCAAAGTTACTATTTAGACATTGGGACGTTAAGCAATTAACCCAGTAAATGAAATCTTCTATAGGTATGCTATCACTTGTCCCAGAGAAGGTAATATTCCAATTGGATATTATGTTAGAGAGGATATCTGGCCTATCTATCTGTGGGTGAGGTACCTGCGGCAGATCATTCTCCCATTCATAATGTGGTTCTTCGGCTACTTCTGGTCTTTGTAGGGGTTGAATATTTAGATTTCGGATAGCCGTACCTAGCTCTTCCAAAATCGTGGACCTGTACTCATCAAAAGCCTTCGAAATTAATTGGCCTATACGCTCTTCGGACAGATTCGGAATTTCTTGCTGAGAAGTGGTGGGTGCTACAGTTCGAGTCTATGGTGCGTTAGCCATAGCTTGGCGTCCATTTCTGGGCGCTGCAGGTTTTTGTGCATACGATTTGGCACCAGAGCGGTTTTTGGAATCTAACCGGGGGTGTACGAGTACCACTAGGTCGAGTAGCTCGTGGAGGAGGGATGCTATGATCCATACTCATGCCTATTCGGGCTTCTATTTGCTCGCGTGATATAGTGTGCCTACACACGGGGCAGGTTTCATTGTTGGTCAGCCAAGTAGAAAGGCATGAACCATGGACATTGTGATTGCAGTGTGTTTGCACGACTTCTCCTTCTTTGAGGGATTCATTGCAGACGGGACACACTACTATCGGAAGTGGGTTTAAGTCTAAATTCTCTTGGCTCCTACGTACAGCCATGGTATATTCGATAAAGATAATAAATTCAATCAATCAATGTATTCGGATCCAACGATACTGATACACAGACCAAAAACGGTAGCGGTATATAGGTAATTGCGGGACTTACTCCTTGATTCTTACATCCATCTTATACTATGGTCGTGAATTAACCCTAATTCTTTAAAGTTTTACTGACGCTACTTTAATTTATATGCTCAATTCGAAGAGGGACAAGACAGTAATTACTCCATCATGAGCAATATCGAAATTAGAAAGGTAGGTGTATATTACATGCTTTCTCAATTTGAAGAGGAACATAACGATATTGTGTCCGTCATGAGCAACCTCAACATTCAAATTGAAAGAACAGTTTTTATGGGTAAGTTTTCCAAAATTGAAGAGGGACATGACAGTGTTGACTCCATCATGAACAATCTCAATATTCAATTTAAGATAACTGTGTCTGTATTGTATGTTTTCTTAATTCGAAGAGGGATATGACGGTAATTACTCCCTCATGAGCAATGTCAAAATTCGAATTAAAAGAACTTACAGTTATGTCTTAATAATGTTCCTCGTCCCAAGACTACTCGGTATTTATAAAAAAATAGATTTTAAAACGGATCAAAATTTCAGCTAGATGTGTTTTACTTTTTATTATCGTTTGACTCATCCGTCGGTCTGCTTTCCATGATTTAATTTTAAGAAGAGCAGCATATCCAGATCGGATAGTTCAAATGATAATTTTATGCAAAGTGTTAAAGAATTGAGTGGTTGTGGGGAGGGAATTTAATAGACTTGAAAATCACGGGGTATCATTAAATTTCTTTCGTTTTTTTTATATGGTACCTTTCCATATTTTGTGTAATTGATAACCTATGGTTCATGTCCCACTGTTGGGCCATTCTGTAAGCTTCGCCTTGCAAAATGCTAACCTACCTATCCGGCTTAAAGAAGGTGACGTCGGGGTGGTCGGTGGGGTGTCATTCTGAGGGTTGCGCGAGAACACGTATCAGGAGCCGGCTCTGTCTACGATACCGACTATGCTCGTGAGCATTAGGGGGGTTGGGTTCGGACTCCTTCTGCGTTTGCGTAGCTTGACATGAAATTGAGACAGAGACGATAGGCTAATTCATAAGTGTTCGCGTTAGACCATTAGTAAGACCTTCGACGCGATGAGATGTAAGATTCAAGGATGCCCAAGTTAAGGTTTACATTTCTTTATTGTTATTCATATTCATTTTGTACTCTGAGATACTTCATTATGTTTCACAGCCTTTTATAGATATAAAGTAAAATTGTACTTTGTATAAGGAATAATTCAATAGTTTTGGCATTTTTGGCAATCGAGGCCTTAATTAATAAGTACTCACGAAATTCGTTAATGACGGCAATATTCGGGTTTTACTACAATCAATGCTACTACGTTGGTTGGTTGCGGATATGCCGTACTTACTTTAGCATCCACCGATTTCAGCAGGCCTGTTGTTCGATGAAGCTGTGGGGAAGAAGTTTATATGGCCAACAATCAACTTTCGCATACCCGTTACTTTAATTGACTATGGATTATTAATACATGTTCGATCATTGGTCAATTTACAAAGGTATTTATAATTATTTCTGCAAGTAGGTGATTTATGTAATACTGCAAACTGGGGTTATGAACTCCAGCGACGTGTCAGGTGGTTGATTGCACACGTGGTAGCAATAGGACTTGATCCGGGAGATGGGATCCCAGAGTATAGTTGACTCTGGTTTCGCTCGTTGGTCTGGATGTGTGTAGCAAATGGCTTCCACGAATGATTGATTGATTTTATTAATACTTGGTTCACGATGCGCTCGCGTTGTCCAAGGAGCAAGCCTTATGTTGCCGCGCTTGTAGCACGTGTTGGCGCTCGATGGAGGCTGACGCCAGTTGCGTGTGTCGCACCTTGATATAGGTCGACCAAAATGCTGCTAGCAAGATTGCTTTTAATGCTTTCGCACCGCGCACGAATCTGCTGCAGCTTCACGTCTACATAGGAACAGCTAATTTAGTTGGCACTTAAGCATTCTAATGATGCGAACATACCTTTCATATATGCTTGTCGATCAACTAAATTTGGTTGAGATTCAGTGGTTGCTGGGCTCTGATCTTGAGCTTATTGGCACGAAATGGTCTTAGCGACTTTGCACTAATTTATTTGGTTATTTTCACAGGTTATTTTCACAGGCCGACGGCACTGATTTAAGATGAAATTAGAGACCGATCGAGATCGTGTGTTCACTCTTGAAAGAGGGTGGGCGCAAGTGACACCGGAAACAGGATCCGCCGATCGCTTAATCGACCAGGCCGCCACAAATTACATTCTCGATGAACAATTGTTCGATAGAATTCTGAAGATGTATAGAGTAGGCATACCGTATGATCTATGCGATCTAATAGGTACCTGTTCCTGGGGATCTCGATAGAGTATAGAGTCGGTATTTCTTATACCGAGCTCTATGCGCGCGTAAAGTATGCACTCAAAGAGCTTGCTTACGATGTCTAGCAGACATAAGGGGCGATAGCTGCCTGCTGCGTTTGCAGGCCCCTTGCCTTTCGGCAGAAGGACTAACTTCATTCATTTCCAACGCTTGGGGAAGACTCCGTCCAGAAGACACTGTTGGAAGGTATCCCTGAAGATCTCAGGTCTTGCGGTAACAACTACCCTCGGAATACTATCAAGGCCGGGAGCTTTGCTCGGCTTAATGATGTTAATTATGATGTTAATTAAGTTCATTATGATGGCTCTTAGCTCCTTTTGTTGCACTGGCTTTGAAAGTGGGGCATGCGAAGCCACCTGCTGCAGATCACACATCTTGGCGGCGCTACGCAGCCCTTTGCCTTGTGCCCATGTTCACCGCACCGCAGACAACAGTCCGAGCGATCGACTGACTTGCAGTTGGAAGCCCGGTGACCGTATTCCAGGCACCTAAAGTATCTCGTTGGGCGTATGTCCTGAGCTATGCGACACCGTGACCAACCTACGGTTACTGTACCCCTTCTTAAGACCGTGATGGCATCATTGGCGCTTGGCATCACTGTCGCGGTTTGTGTACCGTCGCGCATTTTTCGCCAGCCGCGCACATCCTCCGGTTTCACCAGTATGCCTTGGTATTGAGAGGTTAGAGAACACTGGAGTTCCTCAGCTCTCGCTGCCTCATCCATTCCACTGCATGTTAGTGCCGTTCTCCGCGCGCCCGTGCGTACCGCCATTTCTTTGAGCAACTCTTTTATTGATCCTATGTATTTGGGAACGCTAGCGGAGGCTTTTCCCTCAACCTCGAGCAGTAGCTTCCCTGCTGTGTCCTTCTTATCTTTTTGACATGCTTACCAAAGTCACTTAAGCCAGGATCCGATTTAAGCTTACGGAGCATGTCTGCATACGAAGAGTCGCCGGTATTCTTAAGTATGAGTGCCTCCGGCTTCTTGCGCTACCGCTGAGGCATCACTTTAGCCCACACCTCCTTATTAGTCGCGTCCTTGGCAGCAGTCGCGTAGCAGGCAGGCTTAGGCTCCTTTGCCATAGTGATCGCCATTTTGACCGGTTTGAGAAAAAGGGGCAACACTGGAGGTGGCTTCGCTGGGACGTTTTTTGGTCTTGGCGGCACCACTGTGCGGTCCTTTTCTGCTGAGCCTCCGTCTGGGTAGCGGTACTCCGGGAGAACGCCTCATTGCGAACACCCTCCTGCAGCTGGATCGCTCTAGAATTGAGTGCGGCCAGGTCCGTAACTGCGCCTTTTGTCTCCTTGGTTACGTGGCACTGCGTCTCCAATGCAGTCAGCAGTATGCTTATTTTGGCATTCATCATGCCGAGTATGCTGCGCAAGTCCTCGTTACTATACGTCGACACGTCCAAATGCCGTATTGGCGAGCCAGCCGGGGATTTTGCCGCTATTTTCTGCGTCGGCACGCTGATAATATCGACGATCTTCTTCTGGTTCGGCGTTGTTGAAGCCAGACTATCCACCTCAACAGTACCCCTACTGCTGGGTGTAGACGACGACGTCGACGTATGGGGGCCGGCTTGCTCACCCCTCACCATCGCTGGCACCGGGTTTTCAGCTCCCTGCACCGTAATTCCAACTTTGTGGGAGATCTTGACATTTGGGAACTCTTCCTAAATGGGTCGTCACCGTTGGGGCAGTGCCCCCGTTGAATTATCCATTTGTCCAGCAACACCGTGTTATTCTTGCCGACTCGTGGAGTACCAAGTTGTAGAAAGGAGGGTCCCTCGTGGGCCACGGATATCTCCTAGGTGTGGAGAGATGGATGTTATTCCGCCTCTTTTCGGACACCAGAGCCTCTACTTAGGCACCGCTATGGAGAGAGGTTGATTGTTAGTCTCTCCGCGACCTATATGCCTTTAACCCTTTCTAAAAGCTTGGATGGTAGCGTAAATTACTGCTTACTTTTGAAAGTATGCCCTGCGAAAACGCAGCTCCTAGAAGTATGCAACAAGTTTTGCAGGGGTTGCGCCTTAAGCTAGTGATCTGGTCCCACTAACACTCAACATCTGCGGCTATCGGAAAGAGTCCAGACCTCGTTCACAGCTGTTAGGCGAACCAAAGATGCCAGAATTAAACTTTAAAATTGCCGTCAAAATGCTAGGCAAACGAGCTCTCCTCCGCTATGCAGTCGCGTCCACGTTCGAGTGTAAGTACTCGCAGTACCCAGAGTAAATAATCGCTGATGTTTCTTACTGAATTTCTGAATCTTGGCGGAGCCGGTTAAAACACGTCCCCACCCAAAAATATATTCGCACTGTCCTCCACAATACGGTTTTTTTTTTTTATCCGTGTATTGAGGAAAATAAAATCTTCTAAAGATACCATCTACCGTCCATATATGGCACGCACGATTCATAACCCTCCAAATAGGGTTATGCCTACGTACTAAATAAAAACCTCCGTACCCTCTTCAATCCTTGTCGCGCTCACCGGGACTGCCAGTCAAGGTACGACTTCGGTGAGCAGGATGTGATGCTATATCGCAGTCCCTTCCTTTGTCCATGGCCAAATTGTCGCCTACCACGGCTCCTTAGTCGCCTTCTACGACAAGCCGAGTCCGCTGAGGTGGTATTCTTATCCCGCCATCCCACGTGAATATGTCTCCACTTTTAGACTCCTGTTCTGTTGGCCATCTCGTCAGATCGGACCCGCTGCATGATGATGATTATGATGCGGTGCCGTGCCTCCCATGCCTCTATGTTCGCCATCATTGCGTCCAAGAGACCTCTTGAGCTGAGAGGGGCTCCGGAGAGCGCCACCACTGTTCCCTTTCCACCTGGAACCTGCAACAGTGCAGCAGTACATGTTCTGCAGTTTCCACGGCGTCTATGCAGAATAGGCACTGAGCTGACTCCACGTGGCGGAGCCGAAACAAATAATTATGGAAGCAACCATAATTCGTGAGAAATTGGGTCAGGTGGTCCAGGACTTTATGTTGACACTTTGACTACACTGCTATTTCAGGGACGAGCTGGTAGGTCCATCTCCTCCCTTGAACCGATTGCCATCTGGCCTGCCATTCTCTATGCAGCCACACTTGGGGCTCTCCTCGGTCAACGCCATGGCGTATTAGATCAAATGTCTTAATTTCCAGTTCTAATGGCGGCATGCCTGCCAGCGCCATCGCAGCGTCTTTTAAGATCGTCCGGAAGCCTCTGATGGGCCTGAGGGCCATAGACCGCCACACCGATCGAGCACCTTTAAGGTATGATACTGTCTTGGTGGCAGTACTCCAAATAGGCGCAGCATAGAGCAGCGTTGCCTTTACCACTGCCACCAGCAGCTTCCTGGCCGGATATCTGTGACCCCCCATATTGGGCCTGATTCTAGATATTGCAGCAGATGTAATTGCTGCTTTCCTTCTCGCGTGTTCAGCGTGGTACTGAAATGTTAATCTACGGTCGATCAATACCGGTCAGTATTTCCGGATCCTCTGGAGTACTCTCCTTTCTCTTCAGCTTGTTTCTTACAATCTTATACGCTAGACCCCAGGGGTCGTCATCAACGCATTCCAGTATTATTATTATTATTATTTGAAAAGGGAGTCTCCCAACAGAGAAGGTGCGAGGCACTGCGACCATGGAGGTCTTTTTGTGCCTATAGGCTCTCCTAGCTAGACAAAGTTGCTCTGCTTCCTAATGAAGCAGATCAGATCTTTTGTCGAGGAACGCTCAATATGCTCGGGACCTGCGGTATCCACGTGCAGATGTTTCCTCCTAGTCCACACCAAGGCTGAACAGTCGCACAGAATGTGTTTGGTTGTCTCGTCGTTCTCTTTGCAAAGTCTGCACTCAGCATCAGAAGACAGACGCATTTTGGTGAGGTGATAGTTCACCGTATGATGGCCACTAAGAAAGCCAACGAGGAGGTGAAAATCCCTCCTGAAAAAGTAAGCTGGTTTTCCGGTCGACCACGGGATTGATAAGCTCCTTGGCTTGCCGCATCCCTGGTTGGACCGACCAGTAGCGATCAGTCAACCTAACAGCCCAGGTTTTCACAATAGCTGAAATGCCACAGAAGGGCTCAGGGCCGGAAAAAGTAGCTGACGAACCGGCCCTCGCAAGTTCATCCGCCAGCTCATTGCCCTGGATACCAGAGTGTCCAGGTACCCATAGAAGGGTGACATTGTTAGTAAGAGACAGTCTCTGGAGGCAGTTCCAGCAATCGGCCACCAGTCGAGAGCTTACTCTTTTGGAGGAGAGGGCTAAGATGGCGGCTTGACTGTCAGAGAAGATCTAGATGTTCGCTCCTCTAATCCCCTTCTCCAGGATCAGACGACAGCAGAACTCGGTGGCATGAACCTCAAATTGGAAGACTGTGGGCCATTTGCCCATAGCAATTAAGGTTTGAGAGTTGGGTCCAAAGATCCCAGCTCCAACCCCCTGATCAGTTTTTGATCCGTCGGTATACCAGTGAATACCGTAGGGGTCGCTGATGGGGTTGCCAGTGTCCCAGTCCTTCCGGTCCGGGATGAGGGTTCTGAATTTAGCACCAAAGAAAAGTTCCTTAGTCATAGTATCTGATCTAGTGCAGATATCTATGCCAGGAATGTCTTTTGATCAGGCTAGCACACGCCCTGATTCGGTAGCTAGAAGCCCTGATAGGAGCTTGATTCTAAGAAGGCTCATAGCGGCGAACGCATTCCAGTAAGTCCTTATAGGCCCGCGCTTTGGCAGCCGATATACCGTTTTTATTCATTCCTTTTTTTTTGGCATAGTTGCATCACACGTTGCTACTAGCAGCTTCGTTAGCTCATCCGCCATTGTCTCTGCTTGTCCGTTGTGTATTTGGATTGACCCTCATTTGGAACGACAGCATGTCGTAGTCGAGTTTTCTCACGTCCCATGCTTGCCGAGGGAAGCTACTCCGCTGGTTGTCTGTTGTGCACAGTGGACGGACGCTGAAGGTGATCAGCGCATTTGCATTCGACACTAGCCCTCTGCTGACAAAGGTGACGTCTATAAAAGACGTACCCCTGTCGTTGTTGAATGTAGGTTTGCGGCCGTCGTTCAGCAGACCACAATATGGGTTCGTCAGTGTGTGTGTGTGCGTGCATGGCACAAAAGTACATGTGCAAATTGGCCTCCTGATGTCAGTATTTTTAAAGGTTGCTGGGTATACAGCACACATGTGTGAATGTGTTACTTTATACTTTTTGAGTTATAATACCTATTTTGCGTATTTTGTTGACGAGTAGCTGTCGCTCGTTGCATGCGACTCTTCAACTCTTGTAGACCGCACAGCCTCTGTACTTTGCCGTATCCAAAGTTGCCACATTTTTTCTTTTTATGGGGTCTTCTTTGTTTGCGTGGCATTTTACGTAGTTGTGGCAGTTTGTGCATTGTACAGGGTCGTTGCGTTTGTGTGGTTCTTTCACGGTGATCCTTCGATGCAGTAATAGCTACTACAGCTTGTAGATCGGGTGCACTTCGTTTTTCTTTAAGGCTTTACTATCTAGTTCGAGCTCGATCTTGAAGAGTGGTTGCGGCTTTTTGTTTCTGTTAATAATGTTGCTAACATATATGGCGATGTAGCCATCGTCTCGGCTGTTGACGCTGATCAAGAAATATATACTTTGATGGGGTCGGAGATGCTTCCTTCTGCCTGTTACATACATTTTCGGTCGGCACAAAGCCATAATACCCTTCTGCCCTCTGTCCGTCTGTTGCGCTGGTCGGGGACAACAATTTCCACGTTGTTCCACGTTGTTCCATCTGTCCGTCCGTCCGTCTGTCCGTCTGTCTGCCTGTATGAACACCTAGATCTCAGAGACTATAAGAGATAGAGCAACCAAATTTTAGGGATAGTGTGTCTTATTATTGCATGCAGATCAAGTTTGTTTTAGATTTTGACACGCCCCCTTCCGCCCACGTAAATCAAAAAAAACAAATTTCAAGCGTAATTTTAAACCTAGAATGTTCAATTTTGGTACGCACAATACCAATCACCATATTAATGATCTCTGCGAATTTGGTTATAATCTTACTTTTTATATGCCGTTACCACACGTAACTGGTAGTGCTGCCTTGTTAGTTGCTATGATAATCCGCGATATAATAATGGTGTTAAATAAACCAACTAAAGTGCCGGCAAGCTAATAATTTCGAACAATGAAAATTTTGATATATTATTTTGGTATTTTTTAGTATATTTTTTAAAGTATTTTTTCAGTATATTTTTGAAAAATATAATATTTTTATGGTAAAATTGGGTGGCAGGTATCTCACAGTCGAGCAAACTCGACTGTAGCTTTCTTACTTGTTTTTAGTATTACTTGATTCGTTCTCGTCGTTGTGGGTTCTATTGCCTCTGATCTTCTCATATGTTGCTATCTCTTTTTTTTATATCTCTCAACATCGAAGGACAGCTTTGTTAATTTTGTTGTAAGGGATTCCGTCAATAAAATATAATATTAAACTTTCCTCTTCTAAATTGATTAGCTTGACTATTTCCATTAGACTAAAAAAATATCAAGCATGTTTCGCTCGCTGTTTTTCGTCTTAATCTCCACATTCTATGAATTTCGGCTGAAGATAACTCTTTCCCAAATTCTTTCTCTGTTTTCAATTTTGACCATCTTAGTATACCTGATAAACTCCTTATCAAAAGCTTGAGCTCCATTTAAAAGTTGTTTTGCATATATAAACTTCCGAAGGTCATTCCATCCTACTGTTACGGCACCTTCAAACTCATTCAACCACTGGTTAACATATTGTTGCTTTAAGCTTGAAAATTACGAAATGCCATCTATGACATCTCTCAAAGTATATCGCGAAATATTGCAGCCATTGGATTCTTCGTGATACTCGTTACATGAACTCAATGAGCTAACCTCACTTGCTACATCAACGGCTACTTCTTTTCGTTAGCATCAGTCAGCCCTTATAAATCAAGAACTCGATCTTTGCAATACGCTCTTTCTATCATCAGTATTCAGCGATAATTTAGTATTGTCTTCAACAAGAGCACGGTCAATGCTAGAATGGATCTCATATCAATTGTTTTCCCTCAAGAAGTGGTTTACAAAGTAGTAGTGTGTTAAATTTAAAAATTAAGCTTCAAGTTATGTTGGATATAACACTCTTCTGCACATTTAAATTTTAATCTTTAATGTTGGCTGGTCGTACTTGCTTTTTTCTCGTTTTTGTCGTCTCCTTCTTCACTTTGTTTTTGTCTACTCCAGTGTGGTACACAGATATAAGACACACAGTTAATGTGTGCAACATTGTCACATTCAGTAGCAATGTTTATACTAGCCTCTTGAAGGCATAATCATAGTTCAAGTGGCATGAAATAAGACCACACAAATATGCATGGGAACCTAACGTTCCCATAGTGCAGTGTCGGCATGTTTGACTATGCCGATCACGCCATCTGTATGTGCGCGTCTCTCTCAAAGCTATATCTTTAAGATATCAAATTAATATGTGACCAAGAGCGACGTCTCCGCCGACTGCGATGCTGATTTCTTAATAACTTCTGTGCTTTTTATCCGATTGTAACCAAGTTCGCAGAGATCATTAAGATAGTGATTCGTATTGTGCGTACCAAAATTGAACATTCTAGGATTAAAATGACTCTTGTAATTCGGTTTTATTAGATTAACGGGGGCGGAAGGTTGCGTGGCCAAAATTAGGGTTAATTCACGTCCATAGTATAAGATGGATGTAAGAATCAAGTAGTAAGTCCCAATAATTTGTTATGAATTTATACCGTATACCGCAAATTACCTATATGTATATACGTTTTGGTCAGTGTATCAGTATCGTTGGATCCGAATACTTTGATTGATTGAATTTATTATTAATTTATACCGTTTAACGCAATTACCTATATACCGCTACCGTTTTGGTCTGTGTTTCAGTAACGTTGGATCCGAATACATTGATTGATTGAATTTGTTATCTTTATCGAATATGGACTTAAACCCACTTCCGATACTAGTGTGTCCCGTTTGCAATGAATCGCTCAAAGAAGGAGAAGTCGTGCAAACCCACTGCAATCACCATTTCCATGGTTCATGCCTTTCTACTTGGCTGACCAACAATGAAACCAGCCCCGTGTGTAGGCACACTATATTACGCGAGCAAATAGAAGCCCGAATAGGCATGAGTATGGATCATAGCATCCCTCCTCCACGAGCTACCCGACCTAGTGGTACTCGTACACCCCCGGTTAGATTCCAAAAAACCGCTCTGGTGCCAAATCGTATGCACAAAAACCTGCAGCGCCCAGAAATGGACGCCAAGCTACGGCTAACGCACCAAAGACTCGAACGGTAGCACCCATCACTTCTCAGCAAGAAATTCCGAATCTGTCCGAAGAGCGTATAGGCCAATTAATTTCGAAGGCTTTTGAAGAGTTCAGGTCCACGATTGTGGAAGAGCTAGGTACGGCTATCCGAAATCTAAATATCCAACCCCCACAAAGACCAGAAGTAGCCGAAAAACCACATTATGAATGGGAGAATGATCTGCCGCAGGTACCTCACCCACAAATAGATAGGCCAGATATCCTCTCTAACATAATATCCAATTGGAATATTACCTTCTCTGGGACAAGTGATAGCATACCTATAGAAGATTTCATTTACTGGGTTAATTGCTTAACGTCCCAATGTCTAAATAGTAACTTTGATCATCTATATCAGTTCGCCAACCCTTTAGTTACTGGTCCGGCATTAGCATTGTTTTGGCGATTCTACCGAATACCCGTAGGTCAAAGCTAGTTTCACCTCTGTAACTACCTGACCGAACGATATAAGGACCAACGAACGAACGAAGACATCAAGGATAGTATGCGGCGCCGGAGGCAACGCGCCAATGAAAGCTACGATGATTTTCTTGACGCAATTATGACAATTGCTGACAGACTGTACGAACGAATTGACAGACTCTGAGCTAGTAACTCTGGTAAAACAAAATCTCAAGGCGGAACTGAAGTTCGAATTGCTTCACATACCAACTCCAACCTTAGCTTCATTACGTCGCGAATGTCATAAACACGAATAGTTTCACGCGAATGCTAATTTCAAATACGCCGCTCGCCCCATAAATTTACGACGCGCAGTAAATGAAATCACACATATAGACTCAACGACAGACGACGACGAAGATGAGAGCACAGCTGACGTTAACGCGATTCGTTCCATCGACAAATCTAAATGTTGGAACTGCGACGAAGAAGGTCATAGGTATCAGGACTGCCTAAAACCTAGACGTATCTTTTGTTATGGCTGCGGTCTTATCGATACCTACAAGCCGAATTGCGACCAATGCAAAGCAAGGTCGGAAAACTCGAAACAGGACGTTCGTCGAGTCTCGAAGGCGAAGGTCCGCCAGTAGTCTCGGAACCGCAAGTACACCTACCAGCCATGACTCCACATATCTCTGACGTAACCATAAACAAAACTAAAACCCCGGCATATATAGGGATCTATGGGGTGGCAAAATGGTGCCATTTAAGTCCCCCATTCAACCCAATAACCGTCTCCGATCCATTTCTCGTGTCCGCGAATTTTGGAGAAGACGACATACATTGAGCAGAACAGTAATATCATCAATTGTTCACAAAATAAATGACATACGACCGTTTACTAAACTGTCCATCTTGGACAACGAATACCTACCTTTGTTGGATAGCGGAGCCAATAAAAGTGTGATAGGAGGCAGTTTAGCTAACCATATTCTTACCACTGACATCAAATATACTCGAGTAAAGGGAGAAGTGCGCACTGCGGATGGGCAGAAGCAACATATAGATGGTTCGATTTGTTTATCTATTACGTACGACATAGTCACCAAACCTTTTGAATTTCTTATTGTCTCAACAATAAAACAAGACGTGATCTGTGGAATAGATTTTTGGGACCAATTCGGTAGCACCTTATCACACTCGTACCAAACAGGCCACTCTATCAGTTTAATAGAATGCCATTTGGTCTTTGTAGACTAATGGACCTGGTCATACCTTATCAACTTAAACGGCATGTCCTAGTCTAGTTAGACGACCTATTAGTGTTGTCACCCTCATTCGATGATCATATGATCCATCTCGTCGAGGTTGTCACATTGTTGCGTAAGTTCTGCGTCGGTTCTGCCTGAAGAAAGTGGAATACTTGGGATATATCGTGGGCGAAGGTACATTGCAAGTCAATCCAGATAAAGTCCGAGCCGTGTCCGAATTCCCAATTCCGAGTACCAAGCGACAATTAAAACGCTTCCTTGGAATGACCGGATGGTATAATAGATTTATTTCGCAATATTCGACCATCACGTTTCCGTTAACCGAATTATGGCGAGGAAAGACTTATGAGCGGAACAAGGAAGCTCAAGGAGCGTTTCAAGATATAAAATCAAAACTTTGTTCTGACCCCTTTTTAATACACCCGGATTATACAAAGCCTTTCATAGTGCAGTGTGATGCATCTATGTATGGTGTTGGTGCTGTCTTAGCACAATGCGACGGCATGGGAAACGAACGTCCTATCGCCAACATGTCGAAAAAACTGAATAAAGCCCAGCGCAACTTTTCGGCAACTGAACTTGAATGTTTAGCCGTCGTTCTGGCCGTGAAAAGATTCCGAATGTATATCGAAGGTCACGAATTCAAAGTAGTCACAGACCATTCAAGTCTGTGATGGTTGATGACCCAGAAATATCTCAGTGGCAGACTGGCACGCTAGTCCTTCAAGTTACAGGGATATCCCTTTACGATTGAACATCGCCGAGGAAGCCAAAACGTTGTGGCTGACGCGTTATCCCGCTCCTTTGAACCCATTGTAAAGCAATTCGATTTGCAGACCGTACACGAGATAGACTTGTCTGAAACAGCAATATAAGGTATCCGCATTACCAGAGTTCCGAGTCGAAGATGACTATTTATGTCACCGAACTTCCAGAAATTTCGATGAATCTGCTAATGTTTGGAAATTGTATGTTCCTTATGAGTTAAGAGAAGGCTTAATTAAAGCATCTCATGACCCACCATCATCCGCTCACTGTGGCAGTAATAAATGTATAGATCGAATACGAGGAAAGTTCTATTGGCCCAATATGATTATCGATGTGCAAAACTATATTCGCCAATGCGAGTTATGTCTAACATCAAAAGTTCCTACTAAAGTTCTTCCACCCACCATGGGAAACCAAGTAGTCAGCGAACGACCATTTCGGCGTCTGTATATTGATTTTATTGGTCCGTTACCCCGTACAAAACAAGGTCACACAGGTCTGTTTATCATCCCGTTCAACGATTCGTATCAAGTGTGGTTATCAAAATCCTACAAGATCAAATTTTTAATTGCTATGGAGTACCCGAGACTATATACACTACGTGCATATGTTCGATCTGATCAACGAGATTGGGATCTATACATAAGCAGTATTAATAACGCCTTGCGTAACCATGTGCATCAATCCATTGGATTCTCCCCCTATTTTGCTGTCTTTGGTCAGCCGATGATCACGCATGGATCCGAGTACCAACTACTTCGAAACCTCCATCAGTTGAAAGAGGGCGAATCCGTTTCAATTCTCTATATGTGCTCGAAGATATGAAAGGAAAAGAACTAGGTACGTTTCATGCCAAGAATATTTGGTAATAATGGCTCACACTTTTTTCAATTTTTAATGTAAGCCTTAGCGAAGTCTACAATCAAACTTGTGGTGTAAGGTGTGACCCCAGAATACTCTATAGGTTCCACCTCGGCGTATGAAATGCCGACTCTATACTCTATCGAGATCCCCAGGAACAGGTACCTACTCTATACATCCTCAGAATTCTATCGAACAATTAGTCATCGAGAATGTAATTTGTGGCGGCCTGGTCGATTAAGCGATCGGCGGATCCTGTTTTCGGTCACTTGCGCCTACCCTCTTTCAATAGTGAACACATGATCCTGATCGGTCTCTAATTTCATCTTAAATCAGTGCCGTCGGTCTGAAAATCAATTATGAAAATAACCAAATAAACTAGTGGAAAGTCGCTAAGACCATTTCGTGCCAATAAGCTCGATATCAGAGCCCAGCAACAACTGAATCTCTACATAATTTAGTTGCTCGAAAAGCATCTATAAAAAGGTATGTTCGCATCATTAGAATGCCTAAGTGTTAGATTAGCCGTTCCTATGCAGACGTGAAGCTGCAGCAGATTCGTGCGCAGTGCGAAAGCATTAAACGCAATCTTGCTAGCATTTTGGTCGACCTATATCAAGGTGCAACACACGCAACTGGCGTCAGCCTCCATCGAGCGCAAACACGTGCTACAAGCGCGGCAACATAAGGCTTGCTCCTTGGACAACGCGAGAATTAACAGATGAAGCCTTCCAGTCTTCCTTCAGTGGTCCTTTGATCCCCTTTTGTCTCTACTGTTTCTTCCCAAGTTAAATTAAAAGTATTTCCAATTTAAGGTTTTGTGGTTTTATTTCGATCCAACTCTTTTGGAGTGTCGCTTAAGACTAACTTATTACAAAGAAGAATAATGTTTTATGTTTTGGCTATGTGATCGCGAATCTGCTGACACAGCGGATTTGGGGAATGCCTCCGTTTTGCTGAGCTGCTTCCGCCTACACTGTTGCAACATGAGAGGACAACGAACTAGCGGCTCTGTGTGGAGGCTTTTAGGGAAGGGGAAGTAGATGTAGACTGCTGATGTGGTCAGATGCGGGACAACGAACTAATGGTTCTGGCGTGGAGGTTTAGGGGTGGGGAAGTAGATGTAGATGTGGTAACTCCTCCCCCCTTGAATGAAGTGACGGCCATAACGAAGGAATAGACGGAACGTAGTTGACTGAGGTAACAGGGTTGGGCAGGTAAGTAATGTTCTTCTTTACTGCTAAAGCATACAGTATAAAGATGACCAGGATGATACTTGATGCGTAGGTTAGGAATCGAAGGTTAATCGTAGAAACCTTGACTTGGAATATTTTAGCTTTATTCTCCTGAAGATGCAGTACTATTTTGCTTAGGCTTAAATCCTCCAGTGTTGCATTTATTGATATGTTCTTCGTTACTGGTAGTGATAATTTAATCCTTTCTTCGTAGAACAATTCGCTGTCATCGTATTTGGTACCGTCTATAAATATGGAACAGTTTATATGATTGATAATCGTCGTTCCCTCAATAGTGAACGGTTCAGCACAGCTTGGTTCAGCACTTAGTTGATTCTCGCTGATAATGACAATCCACTTGGTGTTCCGGTTCTACTACTGCCTCGTCTGTGTTGATATTTTTGGCCTCGCAAATAGGGTTCATTCCTTGTAGTATTTGTTTCACGCATTCTTTGTTGTCCATGTTATTTTCCGCAGTTCCGGGGTCGCAGATGTATGTGCCATGTATTTTTGAACATATTTCTTGAAAACTTAACATATAATTCAATTTATCATCGTACAATATATATTTGGGTAGAGTGAGAAAATTTGTGCCATTGATTGGTAACTTAATTAGGTGAGAAAGTGTGTAAGTGTACTTATCAAATATTGGAATCTTTATATTAAATATTATTTTTGTTTTTTTGGATTCTATCTCTATGTTGAGTAGTCTGTAGATATGTTCTTCTGAATTAATAGAAAAATTTTGAAGTTTAAAAATCTGTGCAATATCTTTCAATTCTTCTATAGGTAAAATAAAATTTGGAATTATTTTGAATTTAGCCAATAGTATACTTTCAGCTATATCATGTATGTGGTTTTGGAGAATATCTATATTATTATTTATTATATTCAATATTTGTAAAATTCTAATTCTCTTATCTTCTACTATTAATTCCTTAGAAATGCTATTTTTAAAGTTATTAATGTATTCCTCAATTTTCTCCTGTTCTTTATAAAAGTGATCAGACATATTATTAAAATTTACGATTATGTCGTTGTTATAAGAAATTTGTTGCCAGAGGTTCTTGTTAATGTTTTCTTCATTTTCAAATACTTGCTTAAATTTTGTCTCGATTTTAGCTGCGTCCTCTGCATCCATGTTCCCAGTTACTTTCTTTATAACATTACCTAGACCGTCTATTAAGCCTCTCTTTTCTCTTCGGTTTGGGGTCAAGGAATAGATCTTTTCTCTTGCTTGGTCTATCTTTCTTTGTATGGGTGTTATTGAATCATTAGAGTCTTCATCTTGTAAATTTCGTAGACTTGATTCTAATTTATTCAAATTATTTTTCAACTCCGTTAGTTCTATTACATGGGCCACTGAACTATATGTTTTAATGGTCCTTGCTTCTCCCAGTTTGATCTCTGCTAGGGGGTATTTTCCTTAACATGTTGAACATGGAGCAGTTGAGCTGCTATCATGTATAACCTTCTATCTTGTTTTTTATTGCTCTTAACAAGAACTGACCATACGGAGTTTTATCCGTGCCTCTAATGAGAAGAAGAATTTCCTCGATATTATTTATAAATTCGTTTAGGGTAGTTGGATCTCCATCGTAGGGAGTAAGGTCGCGAATGCCATCCGGAATTTTTAGGGATAGACAAATGTCCTGAGGGGAAATTGGAGGGATTGGTGAAGAAAAGTTACTTGTCCCTGACGAAGTAGTCATTGTGCTTGGTGCACTACTCGTAGAAGGTCTAATTCTGGGTGGTAGGGCAACCTGGTCTTCCCTAACGTCTGACAAGCTCGCACTCAAACGAGCTCTACTTCTAGTCACCGGAATAAACTTTTTTACTTTAGCAAGTTTAGACATTTACTCTTTTAGAAAAATCTTTTGATTCTTAATATAGTCTGTATAATTGTGTGAAAAAAATTTTAAGTGTATGTATTTAATTAATAGTGTATATTTGTGTACCTGTACTTAATTAATTGTGTGTTTTTATGTGTCCTTAATTAATTGTGTGTTTTTATGTGTACTTAATTAATTGTGTGTTATTACGTGTACTTAACTAATTGTGATTGTTGAATATTTTTGTTTGAAGATGATGAACGATGGATTCGTGTTGAATCTGTAATTACAGATGCATTAATATATGTTTATAATTTCATATTTATATCAATATTTATTGAGAGAGAAGAAAAAAAAAATATATATTCTTGTATTATTATTTTTGTCTTAATTTGTTGGATTGTTTGCCTAAATCAGGCCGTCGGTGTTTTTATCTCATACAGGTTTGATGGATCGTTTTGTTGCCGCATTGGATATTCGCTCTGAATACCAATGTCGGTTGAATCAGTTTGCTACAGTCTAATAATTAAGGGTCAACCACGTCACGAATGCCGTCGAAACAATTGTTTCTTATGAACAACTAGTGCAACCTCTTCGAACACCAATCCAACAACTAGACACGCCAGTGTATCGTCACTGCTGAACTGTCTTCGAAGTGCAATCGACAACTAGTGCAACCTGTCCGAGTATCAACCCAACCGCTAGACACGCCAGTGTATCGTCGCCGTTGAGCTGTCTCGACATGTATTGACAACTAGCGCAACTTGTTCGAACATCAACCCAACCGCTAGACACGCCAGTGTATCGTCGCTGTTGAGTTGCCTTCGAATTTGAATTAAACCGTCGGCAATCTGCAACTTGGTTCGATCGAACTCTTTTCACATGCCGCCAACCGTCGAGGCCAACTTTCACACAAGTTTGACGTGGTCCACTAACTACGCTCCAACATACGAGCCTCAATCACTCACTTGTACATTTTGATTCACAACATAAATATATTTTTTATATTTTCTGATTTGTTTAAATCATTTCACCAAGATTTTTATTTTTTTTTTTTTTATCACTATAATTGTTCTATTTGAACTTTTACATGATCAGATATTTTATTTTTTCTTTTATATAAAAAAATTTTTTCTTTAGTTATGTAATTTTCACTTTATATTATTGCATCTTTTCAACTCGCTTTTATTTATTTCTTGTGTATTTTGTGTGTTTTGTTGTGGCATTTGTAATTCATTTTTGTGTATTGGCATTTTTATTTTATTTTTTTTATTCTCTCACTCTACTCACTTAAGTACAATTGCGATGAAAAGGAGCTGCATTAGGTCCAGTTTCCGACTGCGCCAATTAACAGATGAAGCCTTCCAGTCTTCCTTCAGTGGTCCTTTGATCCCCTTTTGTCTCTACTGTTTCTTCCCAAGTTAAATTAAAAGTATTTCCAATTTAAGGTTTTGTGGTTTTATTTCGATCCAACTCTTTTGGAGTGTCGCTTAAGACTAACTTATTACAAAGAAGAATAATGTTTTATGTTTTGGCTATGTGGTCGCGAATCTGCTGACCCAGCGGATTTGGGGAATGCCTCCGTTTTGCTGAGCTGTTTCCGCCTACACTGTTGCAACATGAGAGGACAACGAACTAGCGGCTCTGTGTGGAGGCTTTTAGGGGAAGGGGAAGTAGATGTAGACTGCTGATGTGGTCAGATGCGGGACAACGAACTAATGGTTCTGGCGTGGAGGTTTACGGGGTGGGGAAGTAGATGTAGATGTGGTAACTCGAGCGCATCGTGAACCGAGTATTAATAAAATCAATCAATCATCGGTGGATGCTAAAGTAAGTAGAGGGCATAGCCGCAACCAACTAACATTTATTATTATTATTATTTGTAAAAGGGAGTCTCCCAACAGAGAAGGTGCGAGACACTGCGACCATGGAGGTCTTTTGTGTCTATAGGCTCTCCCTAGCTAGACAAGAGATGTTCTGCTTCCCTAATGAAGCAGAGCAGGTCTTTTGTCGAGGAACGCACAATATGCTCGGGACCTGCGGTATCCACGTGTAGATGTTTTCCTCTAGTCCACACCAAGGCTGGACAGTCGCACAGAATGTGTTTGGTTGTCTCGTCGTCCTCTTTACAAAGTCTGCACTTAGCATCAGAAGACAGACGCATTTTGGTGAGGTGATAGTTCACCGTATGATGGGCACTAAGAAAGCCAACGAGGAGGTGAAGATCCCTCCTGGAAAGTAAGCTGGTTTTCCGGTCGACCACGGGATTGATAAGCTCCTTGGCTTGCCACATCCCTGGTTGGACCGACCAGTAGCGATCAGTCAACCTAACAGCCCAGGTTTTCACAATAGCTGAAATGCCACAGAAGGGCTCAGGGCCGGAAAAAGTAGCTGACGAACCGGCCCTCGCAAGTTCGTCCGCCAGCTCCTTGCCCTGCATACCAGAGTGTCCAGGTACCCATAGAAGGGTGACGTCGTCAGTAAGAGACAGTCTCTGAGGCAGTTCCAGCAATCGGCCACCAGTCGAGAGCTTACTCTTTTGGAGGAGAGGGCTAAGATGGCGGCTTGACTGTCAGAGAAGATATAGATGTTCGCTCCTCTAATCCCCTTCTCTAGGATCAGACGGCAGCAGAACTCGATGGCATGAACCTCAGATTGGAAAACTGTGGGCCATTTGCCCATAGCAATTGCGGTTTTAGAGTTGGGTTAGAGGTACGAAGTGCACCTGTCAATGAGAGGCACAGCAGCCTGTGCAATTTATTGCATTTGCTGATGGCAGTGACCTGCGTAACCTTTGGCCACCACACAATAGCAGCATATGTGAAGGTCAGTCTGACAATCATGGCAAAAACCCACCGGATGGTGCAGGATTTAAGACCCCAGATTCTACCAAAGAATCTCCTGCAGGCCCACATGGGATGGGTCGCCATTGTGAGGGTGTTGCTGAGGTGGGAGTTCCAGTTTAGTCTTTTATCGAGGGTTACCCTTAGATATTTGACTTCGTTGGATAGCCCCACAGGGGAGCCGCTGATATAAAGTTGACCAATGTCAACGGAATAGCGCCTAGTGAAAGGAACTATAATAACTTTTTGTGGATTGATGCTAAGACCAACATCTGCGCACCATGATGCAATCAGCTCTGAACACGGTAAGTAGGTGTTCAGAGCTGATTGCATCAACTCTGTCACGGTGCTGGTATAGTTCCAGGTCACTATTAGAGCTAGATGGTCAGCATAGCCGATAGCTTCAACGCCCTGCTCGGAGAGTAAGACCAGTAGTTCATCAACTACTAGGGACCAGAGTAGTGGGGATAGAACCCCTCCCTGGGGACAGCATTTGACTGCATTAATGCATGCAGTCGTCGAGTCCAAAGCACCTT
Source organism: Drosophila pruinosa (assembly GCA_018150935.1). NCBI lineage: Eukaryota > Metazoa > Arthropoda > Insecta > Diptera > Drosophilidae > Drosophila > Drosophila pruinosa. The sequence continues at coordinate 299,277 of JAECWR010000266.1, forward strand.
CTATATCTAGAAAAGAGCACAAAGCAATGTTCTTGAATATGAAGGCTCTTTCAATTTTTCCCACTAACCTGTGGAGAGCGACCTCCGTCGATCTGCCGGCTATGTACGCAAACTGCGTCTACAGCCCATTTGACCTTTTCGGGGTCGAAGATGGATCCAGATAGGCTTAATCCGCGTGAGTCCGGTGACAAAGTGGCGTCACCGCAACCGGAGAGATCTGGATTCGCCACAGAACCCGGGAAGTGGACTTGCAGTAGAAGGTCAAGTGTTCCCCGGCGATCTTGAGTGAAAGAGCATCTGCTCATTTAAGAAGCTCTATTCCATTAGACGACCCTTTAGCCCTTTATGAAGCCTCGCTGCCTCTGGCAACGATTCTAAGCTACCACAATAGGTGTGCCATGTATCGCGTTTAGCTCGTCTAATGCTTTTGTTGTAGTTGGTAAGAGCGTCCCTATATATTTAGCCTAGTTAGATTTTAGTCCTAGTTAGATTTAGCCTTATTGAAAAGGCTTCTGACCCTCCTTCTAAGGACAGCCAGTTCCTCATTCCACCACGGAATTTTCCGATTGACCCTTAGGGTCTTCTGGACTGAGCTGTCCTCGAAGGATGAGGAGCAGATTGGCAGCGAGTTCTATCTCACTGATAGAGCTAGGATTGCTGACCAATAGCTCTGCTTTGAAAGCTACAGAGGCTTTAAAGAGGTCCCAATTTGTCTTTTCGGACAGAAGGAGTATTGGCGAATTTCGACTTGGCCAGGAAGGTCAAACCTGATGTGCTGATGGTCTGACAAAGTGGCTTCGTCTGTGACCCGCCAATTAACAAGCGAACTCGCTATCGAGGTGCTGATTAGGGTGAGATCTGAAACCTCTTCCCTAATAGCATTGATAAAAGTGGGTTTGCACCCTATGTTAGCTACATCTAATTGACAACACAATAAGTAGTCTAAGAGGGACTCACCACGTTTATTTATGTCGCTGCTCCCCCAGATCGTGTGATGTGCATTGGCATCACAGCCGATCACGAGCGGCTTGTTGTTGCGACGGCAGAATACCACCAGTCGCTGGACCTTTGCTGGGGGTACATCATCCACATCGCCCGGGAAGTATGCGGAGGCGATCACAACTTCCCGGACACCGTCTGCAGTGGCTACCTCAATAGCCGTTGCTACCAGGTCTCTGTGGATGAAGTTAGTTAGTGGGAAATGTCTGACACTGTTATCCATAAGTATAGCAGTGCGCGGGGCACCTCCCATACGGTCATATAAAAACTTACATGATCCACATGAAAGTCCACGTATTTGGGCACCGATCAACCATGGTTCTTGGACGAGAGCCAGGTTGATTTGATCTTCACAGACGACCCTGCACTGTGTGGCCGCCGCTCCTTCGCCTGGAGCACTTTAAATTTGCTCATCTTCCCTCCTGATGGCGGTTGAGACTAGGCCACTTGCCCCCCCGAGAGTCGTTACCGCGAATGCCCTTCGGCGGTCGGGACGAGCCACTCGGGGGAGGTCGCCTTGCGACCCCGCTCGCGGGAGGTACCCTTGCGGGTGGGTTGCGGCCTGAGGTGCTGGCAGTGGGCCTGGCCGAGGCACCTCTGACGGTTGACGGACGGTGACCACTTGTCACACGTCTAGTTGGGCCCTTCGGGGCTGTGACCACAATGGCGGGTGGGGTGGGGGTAGGAACCTTGGGTACCAATCCGGCCGCAGCGCTCGTGGAGGCCACAGGGTCAGCCAATACTGAAATCCCTGAGGGAACCACTGGCGCCGTTGCCGGAGCGACACTGGCAGGAGAGGGAGCGGGTGAGGATGTGGATGGAGCAGGGGTGGCGGGAGGAAGCTTTGGGAGCTGAATTCTTTAGGATCAATTTGACCCTGCGAAAGCAGAATTTCACCTTCCCTTGGCACTCCGTGAGAGCCCTGTACGACTTCTCGTCAACCAACATTGCGAGGTGAGTCGTTGTGCCGTTCAGGCTGTGCTGCACCATCCGCCACAGCTTCGTGGAGGAGCTGCTGCCGTTCTGGAGCCCAATGAATTCCAGGATGGTTGCAGGAGTGTACTCAGCACTACTGGGAAAGTAACCTCTGATGAGGTGAGCCTTGGGGATGTCCGTTTCCTCCAGCAATTGGACGTCAAGGGCGCTGATGGACCTGATGTGTCCAACAGCTCCCCTGACCCAACTGGCAGTGCTGCTATGCTCGCTCACCAAAAGCAACCACTCATTTCGGTGTATACAGCCCTCGAAACCTGGACTAACCGTTGGTGTAGAATGCAACAACACCGCCTTTAATATGCTGGATTTCAACGTAGCCAACTGCTCCGCTGAGAGAGGTTTGGTTGAATCAGCCGAAGTGAAGCCCAATTTCATACTGCTAACCACTTGGCTGAAGAGTGGTTTCGTGGACTCCTTATGAGTCTTTTTGGACCTCTTTGAAGAGCTGGTGGGCTCGACGATGGTATCGTCAGCGCGCGTCCGTTTAGCCTTGGTGTTAACGGGGGGCGCAGTGGCGATAGCCAGAGCCTCCTCTCTGTTAGAACCCTTTGCGAGTGCAGCTTTAAAAAGCTTCTTCTCGCGGCTCTTCAGTTTAATAAAGGCGTCCTTAGATTCCAGCCGCAACAACTGGATCTGAGAGCCTGCTTCCGTAAGGCCTGACCTCTGAGAGGCCACGGAAGCGTCGTCAGCAAAGCTGATTCGTCCGAGGACAATACCTCGACGGGTTGCTGCCGGACTGAACCGCTACTGGACGGAAGTTCAGCTCTAGCGAACCCTGTGTCCAAGGGAGTTCGCGGCCTATCCGGGTCCCCTAGAATACTAGTGTCGAGACCCGTAGTATTGGGGGTGAAACTGGAGGACGACAGATATCCAGAGTCCGCATACTAGAGACCGGGCTGCCCCCGGCCATGCATCCATCAGCGTATGCTGTTCCACCTTGGATTGGGGTGATTTATAGATTCACTTAGTCAGCACCTCTAGCAGAGACATGACCGTGCTAGGGGTCTGCTTCCAGCCGCCCTCGCGTGGAGAGTATAGTCTCACTTCCATCAGTATGAGTAAGGACGGCACGTGCCCCAGCCAATAATGGGATTACATGTTGGGCCCCTTGCTTCCTCTGACGGCTGACGACCAACCAACCAACATAGTAGCGTTGATTGTAGTAATACCCGAATTTTGCCGTAATTAACGAATTTCGTGAGTAATTATTAATTAATGTCCGATTGCCTGATACGTGTTCTTTCGCAACCTTCAGAATGACACCCCACCCATGGGACCCGAAAGGGCTCGCGAGGTACTCCCGACATCACCTTCTATAAGCCTCTCTCACCTTCTCACCTCTCATACATTGCTCCAAAATAGAGAAGGGAATAGTGTTAGCAACGTTACCCTACGTAAGAGTAGTAGAAGTAACAGAAAAAAACACATACCAGGGTCTAACTGTAGTTATTCGTCTGAACCGCTAATTTATATCGTGAATCCACACAGTCACAACTTAAAGAAATAAAGACGACATTCGATAAGTCGTATAAATGCGTGAGTCAAAATAGAGATATCCAAGAAGAAACTCTTAACAGACACGCAGAAAAATTAGTCGAATGCTTTAATGGGGCACGCCGATTATTAAACAAAAATAAAGGGTTGTTGACAAGGGAACATCTGACCCATGCATCAAAACTCCTTAACAGGTTTCGAGATAACTTGTTGTCTGCTAAACGCAGGCATAACTTAAAACTAACAGTACCAACTATATTTGATACACCGGTAACAATTGATTCTGGTGGCACACTATCAGATATAGAAGACACTGAAATAGAACTTAAGGAAGAAGATCTTCACGATCTCACAATTCGTGCGGTAATAAATTTTCACATTGAAGTTCAACAAGAATCTCACCGAACAAACATGACAGACTCTGCTGCAGCAGCCAGGGAATACGTGCGACAAATATCGCCCACGATACCTGAGTTCAATGGCAAGCGTGTAAATTTAAACAGATTCCTAACAGCCCTCCGGCTGTATCGTGAGATCTACTAACGAAAGGGAATAAAGAAACGCTATACGTCGAGGTGATAGAAACCAAAGTAATTGGTCCATTGTCTAACAAAATTGAGAATGAAAAGACAATTTTAGGAATCATATATGTATTAAAAGCGTCAAGGCAAAACTTCTTAATACTACACAACATGGCAAAACCGCAGCACAGTATATTGCGGAAGTCGAAAATCTACGAAAATCGCTTGAGGCAGCCTACATAGATGACGGCTTAGATACCACCAAAGAGGCAATATCCGCTATGATCACAAATTGCACAAATAGCACGATCAAAACTGTATTAAGATCTTGTCGATATCATCAGAACATGAACACTGTAATCGAAGATTATATCGATTGCAGTACAGAAATTACCGGCAAATGCCAATAGTGTCCTCTCCTTTAGGGGTAAAGGACCAAAACCAGGTAATACCAAACAGAGGTAATGGCCAAGGTAATTATAATAGTAACAGAGGCCAATGTGGTTACCGCGGAGGATATAGAGGACGCGGCGGTAACAAAAATTACAGTCAAAGTTATAACAATAATTATAACAATAACCAAAATGGAGGTTACCAAAGGGGTAACCAAAATCCCATATAATAATAATTCAAACAATAGAAGTGTTCGAAGTCTGCAATCGGAAAACCAGCAGACCCCCTTGAGCTACGACCAACAACAGCAAAAATTTACAAAATCAATCTCAACCTTAGCATATTCGTCCGATTGTTAAACATGAGTACCAATTCGATGGTCACTCTCTTAATAGACACTGGTGCAGACATATCGTTATTAAAATATAAAGATAATAATTTAAAAAATATATAAATACCAATAACAAGACAAGCATATAATGCATGGGGGAAGGGACAATACAGTCTCTTGGCACTATCGATCTGAATATGCTTATTTCCAACCAGGAATTAGAATCTAGAATAATAATAGCAAGTATTGCGCAACAATAAAAACCGAATCAATGGAAGATTATGAGGTTTATGAAGCAAATGTTGTAAATACAGTAGAAAGAACTTCAAAAGTTTTAAAGCTTTTAAAATATCCACCTTTATTTAAAAATAATCTAACTAAATTATGCGCCGAATATAGCGATATCTTTGGCCTCGAAACTGAAAACATATCTGCTAATAATTTTTATAAGCAAAAGTTGAGATTGAAAGATAAGAATCCCATATATATCAAAAACTATAGAATGCCCGAAAGTCAAAAGCCAGAAATTCAAAGGCAAGTAGACAAATTAATAAAAGATGGCATCGTAGAGCCATCTATATCAGAATACAATAGCCCACTTCTCTTGGTACTTAATTCAGCAAATAAGAGATGGTGATTAGTAGTGGACTATCGCCAGATCAATAAAAACTGCTAGCAGAGAAATTCCCACTTCCAAGAATAGAAGATATTCTGGATCAATTAGGACAAGCAAAATATTTCTCGTGGGTAGACCTTATGTCAGGATTTCATCAAATTGAACTAGACGATAAGTCTAGAAATGTCGCGTGTTGCGATATGAACCTGTTCTGGTTGGGTTCATATCGCTACAAGCGACTTCCATTTGGGTTAAAAATAGCCCCAAATTCATTCCAAAGGATAATGACACTTGCATTTACAGGCTTACAGCCTTCGCAAGCCTTTTTTATGCATGGATGATTTAGTGGTAATCGGTTGTTCGGAAAAATATCTGCTAAAGAACTTGACCGATGTTTTTAAGTTATGCAGACAGCATAATTTAAAATTACATCCAGAAAAGTGCACTTTCTTTATGAAGGAGGTAACTTATGTAGGCCATAAATGTACAGATAAAGGTATATTGGTGATGACACTAAATATGAAGTCATCAAAAATTATCCCCAGCCAAAGAATGCAGAAGATTCGTTGCATTCTGCAACTATTACAGAAGATTCATCAAAAATTTTTCATATCAATCACGCCATTTAAGGAGGCTTTGTAAAAAGAATGTTCCATTTGAATAGACAGAAGAATGCAATAAGGCATTTTAATATCTAAAGAAAGAATTGATGAAACCTACATTATTTCAGTACCCTGACTTCAGCAATGAATTTTGCATAACCACAGATGCTAGTAAAAAACCATGTGGAGCGGTCCTATTCCAAGACCATAACAACAACTACCTATGGCATACGCTTCAAGAACCTTTACACAAGGCGAAAGTAATAAGTCCACAACAGAACAAGAACTAGCAGCAATACATTGGGCAATAAATCATTTCAGACCATACATATATGGTAGGCATTTCTTGGTTTTAAGCGACCATCGGCCGCTTACATATCTCTTCTCGATTAAAAATCCCAGCTCCAAATTAAGAAGAATGAAGTTTGATCTTGAAGAGTATGAGTTTACGGTAGAATACCTCAAGAGGAAAAATAATTATGTCGCAGATGCCTTATCAAGAACAGGCATCAAAAATTTAAAAGAGATAAACAGAAATATATTGATGGTTCGAAGAAGACAATCAAAAAGACAGGTAGTTATCTGGCCAGATACAAAAGAAAAATTGCTAAATAAGAATAAAGAGCCCAAAGTCTATGAAGTCATTAATAATAATGACGTAAAGAAATATATGAGTTTAAAAATTAATAACCTTAAATGCCAATTCAAACACGGCAAAAGTGTTATCTCACAATTCCCATTTAATGACTTGTACTCTGAAGAAAAAGTTTGACTTAGGTCAATTCTTGACTAGGCTTAATTCAGAAGCCGGGGTACATAAAATCACTAACGTTAAGCTGTCACCCAGTGAGGATATTTTCGAATTTGTATCATTTAATGAATTTAAAAAATTTGCAACGAAAAGTCAAAACTAACAACAGCTATTGACAATGGTGACACACATAGATAAAAATGACGAAAGTCATATTAAAGCAATCCTGTCAAAATTGCATGGCGATCCTCTTGAACGAGGTCATACAGGGATTACACGTACCCTGCTAAAAATAAAAAGATTCTTCTTTTGGCCTGGAATGAATCAAGTTAACCAAGTATGTGAAAAATTGTGAAAAGTGCCAACAAGCAAAAGTAACACCGTTGGACCATTACCTAGAACGGTAAATGGCAACGAATACGCAGTCACTATAATATGTGACTTAACAAAATATCTAGTTACAATTCCTGTAGCAGATAAAAGCGCGAAAACAGTAGCTAAAGCAATATTCGAGCATTTTGTACTCAAGTACAGAATATAAGAATACACTGATTAACGACTTGTGCAAGTATATGAAGATAAGTAATATACAATCAACAGCACACCACCACCAGACAGACGGTAGAAAGAAGTCATCGAACTTTTAATGAGTATATAAGATCATACATTTCGATTGACAAAGATGATTGGGACATATGGTTGAATTACTTCACCTATTCTTTCAACACTACGCCGTCGACAGTATATGAATACTGTCCATATGAACTCGTCAATGGCAGATTGCCGAGACAGTTCATAGAATTTAATAGTTTAGGTAGAATAGATCCAATTTACAATATAGAAGATTACGCTAAGGGATTTAAGTATAGATTACAAGTAGCTCAACATAGAGCTAAATTATTAATAGAAAAAGTAAAGCAAAGAAGAAAAGTAGAATACGATAAAAACAGTAAGGAAATAAATATAAAAGTTGGTGGCTTCGTACTTCTAAAAAACGAAACGGGGCATAAGTTAGAATATAAATATACAGGACCTTACGAGGTTATAGGAATAGAAGATAGAAATAATATTAGGATTAAAAACAATAAAAATAAAGAACAAATATTAAACAAAAACAGGTTAAAATCATTCAATAACCAAAAAAAACAAAAACAAAATTTTCCAAAAAAAAAAAAATCAATTTAATAAAACTATTCAACACTATTCAAAACTATATCTGAAAGTTCAACATCAATTTTTTTTACACACAAAAATAGACAATAGTATTTGAAATACAAACTTATGAATAAACTTAATGATACTGCGTCTCTTTGTTAGTACTTATCGCTGTTATTGTCTTCTTTTAATGTTGCTTCTTCTCATTGTTGTCATCCTCTTGATTTTACATTGATCAGCAAATTCTCGTCTCGCTGTCGTTGAAGATTAGCAGACTATTGTCTCCTGCGCTTCTTCTATTGCGCATCACAAAACTTTGGTACATGCACAAGTAGCAACTTGCTCACTTGGTTTGATCAATTCGTCTATATTGAACTCTGCCTTGCGCTCTCGTAGCGCTGATGCAAATGTGCATGTACCTCCCTCGTTGCTTCAGCAATCAACAACGTTTTTGATGAAATTTTTTCTTCGTTTCGTCTCAGTTAGCACGATCTCTTTTTGGTATTCTCTATACCAAATTGCTTGGTTCTTTTCATCTATTTGCACTCGTTGCACTCCCTATAACTTCTGTCTACTGTCTTTGATGCTACGGTCTCTCGTCGCACAATTTCACAATTTTTATGGTGAAATAGTTTTTTATGCAGGTTTATTAGTTCTAACAATTCGCTTTGCATGTTAGCGCATACTTCGTTACGAATATTTACTTCTTTTGTTTTAAATTATTGCTGCACTTGTTGAGTCGGCTTGCGCCGATACCACCTGTCTTTGAATATTTTGACATAACTTGATATTATTAGCAAATAATTAGTATGGACAGCATATTTTATTCCGAGATATTTTATATGAATATATGTACATATATAAACTCGCAATGAAATATGCTGAAATTTAAATATAATATGTCTATACTAATTAATTGATAATAATAATACAATATTCAAACAAGATCGACAGGTTCAGTCGGCACACGCCAGCAAAAGTAAAAAATCAAATCAACAAAATCAGGGGAGGGAGGGCACACGACAAGAAACCAAAATAACAACAACAATTCGTGATAGTTGCAAATCGAATACACAAAATTTGCCTATAGCTTAACACAATTGCATTTTGCATAAGCATATGTGTATTCACTAACATATTCAATGACGCAGCAGCAGTACAAAACAATCAGCAAACGTTTAGACGTTCGAATGCAACCGCTAACGGACTAAACGCAACCGAATTTTCTGGCACATTTTGGCTCGAGCCAACATGCAACTAAAATGCGGGACAATCTCTGACTATACCGAAACGAAATGGTATATCTACGTATTGTATGGTTAGTGCTTATGGTCTTATCTCTCGAATGCGACTGACTGCTTAAAACTATTCCTCTCGTCCTTTTCATCTTACTTCTATTATACCGAAATTATATTCAATAGGAGACTATGATAATAAAGCATTATGTAAACTTAAATTGACTGATGCAATCATTCTCGTTGTTGCATATGTACGGGTACGCATAAACCAAACATTATTCCTAATCCTACGTTCATATATTTTATGTAATATTCAAAGGATATTTTACAAGGGCCCTGTGTCTAAGACCGTCCAAGTCCCTTCTGGCATACCCCAAGGAAGTCATTTAGGCCTATTGCTATTTACATTATTCATCATAGATGTACCGTCCGTTATATCATATTCTTGCGAATGATGTTAAGATTTGTATGTCTTGTAATGATCCCCTATATAGCCCCAGATTGCAATCTGACCTTGACTGTTTTCAATCGTGGTGTACTATAAATTAATTAAATCTTATTTGCAATAAATTAAAACTTTTGTCATTTTTCAGGGATATTTAAACATTTATCATCTTAATGATGCGCAACTTAAGCGAATAGGGTCATGGTGTCTTTGGATTTACTAACTTTTGATCAAAGGAATTTGACCATTCCTACTTAACATAACACCTATACATCTCATGGTTCTTCCTAATCTGAAATATGGACCTAATATCTGGTTTCCCTGGTATAAGGTTCATCAAGATAGACTTGAATCAGTGCAGAGCCAATTCCTTTTTTTGCTCGTTGTAGTCTTAGCTGGAATCCCACTATTAGATTGCCTTCGTATTATTACTAAACCTTATACAGACTAATTGTTGGCCAAATTGACTCCATGCAGTTGACAAGCCAAATAGCTTTGCCGTTCAAGTTTAAATAACTAGATAATATTATCTTCTCTCTCTCTCTTTCGCTCATTTTAGTGGTAACTATGCTAGTTACAATCCTTTTTGTGCGCAAATTACAATAAATTTTCACAAGTGACACAACACTATGTATACCCTCCTAACCAATGGGTAGAAAAATGATCATGATCATGTTGTTGTCACGCCCCTTACGTCCACCGAAATAAAACAAGAAAGCTACAGTCGAGTTTGCTCAACTGTGAGATACCCGCCACTCAATTTTACCATCCAAATATTATATTTTCCAAAATATGCTGAAAAGTACTAAAAAACAAGTTGTGACGAGGCGTAGGAGACTAGCCCGTCACATAGCCCCATAGCTATAACAAATAATAATAATGTAGAGTAGAGATAAACATAATAATAGAGAATAATATAGTAATAGACATAGATATAGTGATAAGCGTAAATATAAGCTCTAGTACATAAGAATGAAAAGAAACATAATTAAACGAACGGGTGGTGACCGGACACCAAAATAAAGCAAGATCATTAATAAGAGGCGGCGAAGAGCGAAAGCGCATAAGAGCGCAACAGCGCGAACAAAAGCTGCAGCGAAGAGTGGATACAGCATCAAAAACTCTACTTAAGAGCGCCTGCGCGACGACCGGAGCGGATGTTGCGGGAGAGAGCAGCGGCGGCGCGCCAAAGCAAGCTGACCTCCGACCGCCGCTGAGCAACGGAGGTTAGCTGAATAAGGCAAGCAAGAGGTAACGTGGGTGACCCGAGGACCATAGACGGCCACTTGGTGAGCGACCGTGAAACGAGACGGTGAGAAATAAGACACGCGAGTGAAGTGCCCTGGCAACGCAGACGTCAAAGAGGAAAAGGAGATCAACGGACAACGAGGGAAAGGTTCCAGAAGTCCCCAGCGTGAAATCACAGTGAGTTTAACGGCGACAGCCTTAAATAGGTATTAGAGTTAGATTAATAGTCAGATAAGCGGTGTGTGCTTATTGTAATAATAATAACTCGAACTACATAAAGGCCTTCTCCTCTCGCACGAGTGTCGCGAGAGCAGAACAGATAAAGAAAATAAAAAGAATTTTACTACTAAACACAACGACCGGCGTATACTCTGTGGGTATCTCGTATAGGTTGCCGACGACCATACGAAGCGTGTCGAGGATAAACGAAGAGTCGCGAAGCGTAACCGAGCGCGAACAGGATCTCGTATAGGTTGCCGACTACCATACGAAGCGCGTCGAGGACGAACGAAGTGTTGCGGAGTGTAGCCGAGTGCGAACAAGAGCTCGTATAGGTTGCCGACTACCATACGAGGCGCGTCGAAAACAAACGAGGTGTCACGGTGTGGAAAATATAAGCATAAGCTCGTACAGGTTACCGATTACCGAACGAAGCGTATCAAAAGTAACGAAATACCGCGAACGATACCCGGGTGTGAATGAAATATCGTACAGGTTGGCGATAACCATACGAAACAGATTCAGAAGCAACGAAGTGTTACGAATCGCGTCCGAGTGTGAGCGAGAGCTCGTATTGGTTGCCGATACCGTGCGAAGCGTGATAAGAGTGCGCTGCGGGTGTTTTTTTTTATCTTTCCGCGACAACGTAGATTTGAACTAGCATAGGGAACAATGGACGGCACCAAACCTGTAACCGAGTCGGAGAGTAGGCGAAACCCAGGCGTTGGAGCCCGATGGGTACATATGCGACGCCTGGAAGAGTTGATCTCGCTGTTGGCCGAGTTCGGACTTGACCAAGAAGGGCGGGTAGAGGATATGCGCAGGCGGCTCGCCGCGTTCATAACGAAGGAACACTCTAAGGAGGTTTGGACAAGGCTCGCGGCCAGAGAGGAAACGCGATCCAGCACGGGGAGTGCAGGCCCGAGCAACGGCAGGGATCCCAGAGGCAGCAGGGAGTACTGCAGCAACAAACGCCGACACTGGTGGGAGGAAGAGGCGAGGACGACCTTGCGGTACTACAATGGGTACGTGATGATTCGGGAACAAAAGATCACGACGGTGCGAATCGAGGCGCCAAGGTCACGTGCCCATTGGACCGGAGTCAGCGTCCCGAGGTCGCCGCCCAGGGGTAGCCCGAGAAAAACAGACACACCGGCAGAGTGGGTCGCGGGGCAAGCGATGGCGCAGGTAGCGCAGAAGCGCGAGGATGCGCTGAGACGGGAATTGGAGGCAGAGATGCGGGGGCGCGAGGAGGCGCTGCGGCGGAAGATGGAGGCGGCAATGGAGAAGCGCGAGGAGGCGCTGAGGCGCGAGATGGACGCCGCAGTGAAAGAGCGCGAGGCGATATGGCGCCAAGAGAGCGCGGCCGCCGTGAGAGAGGCGCTGGCAGCGAGCGAGGCGAAAAGGGCGGCCGAGATAGTGAGCCGGGAGAAAGCGGAAAACCCGACGGGCGTCGAACTCGGGGATCACCCCGAGCCGGCGTCCGCGCGGAGCGACTACGCATCTCCCGTGCTCGAGTGCGACGCCGACGAGTCGATGTTCGACGACTTATCGGACATCGATTGGCCTGAGGAGGAGCCGTCGCCGGACGATACCGTGCCCAGTGGGAGCAGAGGGGACACCCCAGTAGGGTGGACGCATTTGGACGGGGACGACCTGTTGGCAAGGCGGCGGTGGGTCGCCCCTGGCACGTCGCCCCGACAAACGCCAGGCGGCACGCAGTGGGTAAAACCGCCCACAAGATGGGCAAACCGGACAAAGACAACGAGGTTGCCAAAGCCCGTAGTAGAAGAGGTCAGGAGAAGAGAGGCAGCCGGGAAGGGCCAGAAAAAGCGGGAGCGGTCGACCCTCACGCACGAGGGTACATCATACCGGGTGACCTACGGCCGGAGCGGCGTTACGGTCACCCTTTGTGGAGAAAGGGGGGGTGTGACGAGGCGTAGGAGACTAGCCCGTCACATAGCCCCATAGCTATAACAAATAATAATAATGTAGAGTAGAGATAAACATAATAATAGAGAATAATATAGTAATAGACATAGATATAGTGATAAGCGTAAATATAAGCTCTAGTACATAAGAATGAAAAGAAACATAATTAAACGAACGGGTGGTGACCGGACACCAAAATAAAGCAAGATCATTAATAAGAGGCGGCGAAGAGCGAAAGCGCATAAGAGCGCAACAGCGCGAACAAAAGCTGCAGCGAAGAGTGCATACAGCATCAAAAGCTCTACTTAAGAGCGCCTGCGCGACGACCGGAGCGGATGTTGCGGGAGAGAGCAGCGGCGGCGCGCCAAAGCAAGCTGACCTCCGACCGCCGCTGAGCAACGGAGGTTAGCTGAATAAGGCAAGCAAGAGGTAACGTGGGTGACCCGAGGACCATAGACGGCCACTTGGTGAGCGACCGTGAAACGAGACGGTGAAAAAGAAGACACGCGAGTGAAGTGCCCTGGCAACGCAGACGTCAAAGAGGAAAAGGAGATCAACGGACAACGAGGGAAAGGTTCCAGAAGTCCCCAGCGTGAAATCACAGTGAGTTTAACGGCGACAGCCTTAAATAGGTATTAGAGTTATATTAATAGTCAGATAAGCGGTGTGTGCTTATTGTAATAATAATAACTCGAACTACATAAAGGCCTTCTCCTCTCGCACGAGTGTCGCGAGAGCAGAACAGATAAAGAAAATAAAAAGAATTTTACTACTAAACACAACTCTGTGGGTTACTTCCCCCCTCTGAATTTGGGTAGTTTCTGCCCAAATACAAATAACTTGCGAGAACGACCTGGCGGCTGAGTATCACCCCAGTGTATCATCCTTACAAAGTAAGCAAGCTACAGTTGAGTTTGCTCGACTGTGAGATACACGCCACCCAATTTTACCATCAAAATATTATATTTTTCAAAAATATACTGAAAAAATACTAAAAAAAATATACTAAAAATACCAAAATAATATATCAATATTTTCTTTGTTCGAAGTTATTAGTATGGCGGCACTTTAGTTGGTTTATTGAACACCATTATTATGTCGCGGAGTGTCATAGCAACTAGCTAGGTGCAGCTGTACGAGGTAACGCCTTATAAAAAGTAATATCTTAATAACTTCTGTGTTTTTTATCCGATTGTAACCAAATTCGCAGAGATCATTAAGATGGTGATTAGTATTGTGCGTAAAAAAAAATTGAACGTTTTAAGTTTAAAACGACGCTTGTAATTCAGTTTTTTCAATTTGCATGGGCGGAAGGAAGCATGGCCAAAATCAAAAACAAACTTGATCTGCGTGCAACAATAAGACATACTGTGGCGGAAAATTTGTTGCTCTATCTCTTATAGTCTCTGAGATCTAGGTGTTCATACGGACAGACGGACAGACAGACAGACGGACATGGCTGTATCGTCTCGGCAGTTGACGCTGATCAAGAATATATATACTTTATGGAGTCGGAGATGCTTCCGTTTGGTGTTGAGATCCTGGCTGCTGTGACGAGTACCTCTTCCAGAGCGGCGGTAGAGTAGTCGATGTCCGATTCGATATTTAGTTGAGGAGTTAGCTCAATGTGGGAACTCACATACTTTCTGTATTTCATCCAGTTGGTGTTGTGCGACGTCAGCCTATGGGGGTGGACGTAATTGCTGGGCTTTGAAGAAGGGTTAACAACAAAAGGCGAGTGGTCGGATGAGAGATCCGGTAGGGCCATGGCGGTTATGGGATGTTTTTTGTCACCGCCACCAATATGTGGGGCTACCAGGAGAGACGTAGTCCAATTTAGTTGCTTTCCATTGGGGGTAACGAGGCGTGATCCCCAGTGCGTGTGTTTTGGAATTATAGTCTCCTGCAGCTATGAAGCGATCCCCCAGTGCGTTGTAGAACTCCATGAGTTGACCTTCAGAGATAGTAAATCGAGGTGGACAGTAGACAGCGGAAATGCAAAGGTTGCCGATTCATGACTGCACATTTATGGACGTGGCTTGCTAGTAATTTGTTGCAAACCTTTGGCGAAAGTGGTGTTTGATGCGTTCTCTGATTACGATGCCGGTTCCGCCGTGGGCTGTACCATCCGGATGATCTGTGTGGTAGAAGGTATAACCTCTTATATGGAAATTATATCTCCCTGTGAGGTCCGTTTCAACCAGCAGCATGGTGTCGATGTGATTTACATTTAGGAATTGGGTTATTTCCAGCTTATGCCGTGAAATGCCGGTGGCTTTTCACATGGATATATGTTGGTTAGACATTTATTATTTGGACTGTTGAGCTACAAGTAACTGAATCACCATGTTCTGGTTCTGAACAAGGGTTTGCATAGTTGTTTTCATAAATGAGATGAGTTCCATCTTACTTTGTTGTATGGTAAACATCACAGTTTTCAAATTGCTTTGCGGCTTTTCCATGCCTGTTCGTAGTACTTCGGCGTAGGAGAAGCCCTTAGTGACAGTATGTCTTTGTACGTCCATACTCCTGGCAGTTTGTGCATTGTAAAGGACCGTTTCTCGGAAGTGTTCTTCGGACTTCGTTCGAAGTCTGGTTTCGTGGATGTTTCCTTTAATAAGTGGAACAACGTGGAAATTATCGTCTCCGATCAGCGCAACAATTTTACTGACCAGGGCGTTTGAGCTTTTTCCCTTATATAAATAGGTAGGGGCTTTGGTTTCTTTTGGATCTCCTGCCCCAACTCTGATTGGTTGTTCTCCGCCTCTGGTAAGATTGAAAACCAGTTATTATTGGAACTCCTAGTTTGGTCGTTGCTTTTATTTGTAACGTTTGAGCTTTGGTTTATTACCAACCGTGTTTAGAGGACTAAGCTTACGCTTAATCTGGATGTAGCGATCCATTCCGTTCGGTATAGCCGGGATCGTTTGTTGCTTATCGAAGCTTACGGTGTTTGTTGACATTGCATTTTGCTCTGCGGCCATTGGCACCGAATTCGCAATATTGGTAGTTGGTTTAGATGTTGGTGCTTTGCTGCGACTGCAGAAATTGTAGTTGTTGGAGCAGACTGGGTGAGCAAGAGCTCGCTCTCTTGCTGTCGACGGTCAGTAGAGCCGGGTTGCATTTTTGACTTGCTTTCTTCAACGATATCGCGTGTTGAGAAGTAAGAGTAACAAGCGTTTCTTGGATTTACGAGGCTTCTCAAATATGCACTTGCACTATCATAACACCAGTTAAAAATATATTTTTTCTTTGGCGTTACTTCGCACAAGCTGCCTGTTAATTGTAATTCATGTAGTTTAGACTACTGATTTCCAATTCATTAATTTGTCTCCACTTTAGATTTCTTAGTTCTTATTTTTCATCGACAAAAGACGGAGAACACCGACCGACGAAGCCTTGCACTAAAAAACTCGTCCAACTCGTTTTACGGTCTGTTTGATCCCTACAAATTAAAATTTTTTATATCTCACTGGTTGGTCCTATACTTGAATGTGGATCTAATATCTATATAGTGTTCACCAAGATAGATCAGAAACCATTTCTTTTATTTGCAATTTGTTTTTTTTAACTGGAATTCTACTACTGTTAGTACTAACTATGCCAGTCATAATCCTTTTCGTATTTTGTGTATAAATTACAATAAGTTTTCTTATGTGATTTCCGGCACGTTATGAGGTGTGCTTCTCGGTCGAAATGCAGGGTTCGTGACTTGCGTGTGCCTGGGCATTTTGACCAGATATTCATTATACCTTACGCTGTTACCTTTCTAACAGCTAGAAGTATGGAGGAGATTGGATAAAGTGCGGGTATTCCTTACGAAAGATTGGTCATCAACTTCCTCGCAATTCCCAATTTTGCTTGTTACATATAAACTAAGTCTAGTCTAAATGCCTGACAAAGCTTCGTTTTGTGACTTAAATCCAAATTTGTTTCGCTATGCGCCGCTATGAGGTCCTACTAACATCAACAATATTTTTTTCGTCTGGCTGATTCCTCCCAGTCACTGCTGGTTACAACTAGTATATGCTGATTGTTGCTGGTGGTCACTGCTGAAACTGATGGTTGCATTGCTGGTAGCTCCTGGTTGGTACATTGCTCATGGTTGTATCGTTTATTTATGATTTATGCTTCGTGTCGTCGTATCGTTGATTTACATGTTGTGTAGTTATTGCTCTTACTTAAATCCTTGCATACTGTAAAATCATAAGAATGTTCGACTTATAAAAATTGTTGATTATATACTTCAGAATTTAATAGATAGTAACATAAATAAATGTAAAAAGTTAAAAAAGTATAAACGGTAAAATTAAAAAATTTAATTGATAATTATATAAGTGTTAATTAAATAATACTCCAAAATTAATTGCAAATTTTTAACAATTCAAATCAACCATTTGTTATTCATCATATTAGCACAGAAAAAAAATCTTCATCACTCAAGTAGAAAATAAGCTTCAGATCAAGTCGCTTTGAATTTTAAAAATTTCACAAAAATGTCTAAGATATTAAAAGGTAAAGAAAAAAAAATTATGGACAGCCACCAAAAAGGAAATACAATCTTTCAAAAAAGATGTTGATACTGATAACCACAAAATATCTGTCGCAGAGCTTCTCGAACGTTTGGGTACTGATCAATATATGGTATGCGTTACTTCACCTTTGAGTTAATACCAAGTTCCATAATATATAGTTTCAGGGATTAACTCATTCGGCAGCTAAATTACGGTTAGAAAAAGATGGTCCAAATACGATTAGTTCAACGTCAACTATACCGTGGTGGATTATATTTCTTAAAACAATGTTTGGAGGTTTTTCAGTTTTACTATGGTCGGGAGATGTTCTTTGCTTTGTAGCATATTTTACACAATTAGCTAAACTACACGAACCGTCTGATGACAATTTATATCTCGGAATAGCATTGTTAGCTGTAGTGATTATTACAGGATTGTTTTCGTTCTGCTTGGTAAATATGGTTATACTCTTAAGGTAAATTCCCTAATTCTGAAATAATTCTTTTTGTATAGGTTAATAAGTCAATTGCAATTATCGAATCTTTTAAGAATCTCATACCATTGTATGCCACAGTTATACGTGGAGGTGAGATTAACACAATATCAGTTGAAGACCTTGTAGTTGGTGATATTGTAGTTTTAAAAACTTGGAGGTCGGGTACCAGCTGATGTTCGCATTTTAGAATCACATAGTCTCAAAATTGATATTTCATATCTATCAGGTGAATCTGAACCTCAAAGTCGGTCTACCGAGTTTTCGCATGATAACCCTTTAGAAACAAAAAAATCTAGCCTTTGCCTCAACTAACGTGCTGGAAGGAACATGTCGTGGAGTTGTAATTGCAACCGGGAATCGAACTGTAATAGGGAGAACTGCAAATCTAGCAGCCGGATTGGACGAATTTCAATCAAACGTATCTCATGAAATTGAGCACTTTATAAAAATTATTACTGCTTTTGCGGTTGTCCTAGGACTATCATTTTTTTTGTTGCTTTAATGCTTGGGTATACTTTTCTTGATGCTGCTCTATTTCTCATTGGAATAATAGTTGCAAATGTTCCCGAGGGACTTCTTATTACTGTGACAGTTTTTTTGACTCTTACAGCTAAAAGAATGGCCAATCGAAATTGCCTAGTAAAAATTTAGAAGCCGTGGAGATACTGGGATCCACCTCAACTGTTTGTTCAAATAAAACTGGAACTTTAACTCAAAATATAATGACTGTTGCCCACTTATGGTTCGACCAGACTATTGTTGAAGCAAATACAACTTCTTCAGTTAAAGAACCTGCCTTTAATATGAATAACGAATCTTTTAAAGCGCTTTTATTATGTTCCGTTGTGTGTAATGCAGCTGACTTTAAAAGTGGCCAAGATGATGTGCTCACACTGAACAAAAATGTCAAGGGCACGGCATCTGAAACTGCTCTTCTAAGATTTGCTAATTTAATTTACGGCAGTATAGAACCTGTGAGAAGAGCTCATTTCAAACTAACTGAAATTCCATTTAACTCAACTAAAAAATATCAAGTTTCCGTGCATGCATTCAATACTGATGATTCCTGGTTTATAGTTGAAATGAAAGGAGCACCAGAACTTGTTTTAGAAAGGTGCATTATGATTATAATTCGAGGAAAAACCATTCCTTTAACTGCAAGTATCAAAGAAAACTTTGAGAAGGCATACTTGAATATGGGTGGAATGGGTGAACGAGTATTGGGATTCGCAGATCTTATTCTTCCAAAAGAGCAATATCCCCCGAACTTTCTGTTTAATACAGAACCACCAAACTTTCCAATAACAAATCTTCGCTTCTTAGGTCTTATTTCAATGATTAATCCGCCACGTGCATCCGTTCCAGATGCAGTTGCGAAGTGCCGTACAGCAGGAGTGAGAGTAATTATGGTGACAGGCGATCATCCAATTACAGCAAAAGCTGTTGCTCGAAGTGTTGGCATAATAACAACTCCAACCGCAAAAGATATTGCAGAAATACAAAGTGTTGCAATTAGTGAAGTGGATCCACAAAAGGTTTATGCTATTGTTGTACACAGTGGTGTGCTTTGTGAAATGAAAGCTGAAGATTTAGATGCTGTTATGTTTAATTACAATGAAATTGTTTTGCCAGAACTTCACCCCAACAGAAGATGGTAATTGTAGAGGCTTGTCAAAGACGCGGCGAAATTGTCGCAGTGATAGGTGGTGGCATAGATGATTCACCTGCATTAAGAAGTGCTGATATAGGAGTAGCAATGGGAATAGCAGGATCCGATATTTCTAAACAGGTTGCCGATGTAATTCTACTTGATGATAATTTTGCATCAATTGTTATGGGAATTGAAGAAGGTCGACTCATATTTGATAATTTAAAAAAGACAATAGCTTATTCTCTAACTTCTAATCTTCCTGAGATTACCCCATTCTTATTTTTTATTATGTTCGACATTCCTTTAGCTTTGGGTACTGTAGCAATTCTGTGTATAGACATTGGAACTGTTATGGTGCCTGCAATATCTCTCGCTTATGAAAAAGCAGAATCGGATATTATGTCTCGAGCACCTCGTTCTTCTTTAGAAGGTGCATTGATTAACAAGAAGTATTACATATATCATAGTTATTTGGTTGAACATAACGATATTCTTCCGCACAGGCTTATGATAATGGCATACCTCCAAATTGGAACCATTCAAACTGTTGCCTGTTTTTTTTACATTTTTGCTATCATGAGTGAGCACGGATTTGCCCCTTCAAAACTATTGGGGCTAAGACATGATTGGGATTCCAAGGACGTTGAAGATTTAGAAGATGGATTTGGACAAGAATGGGTATGTGTTTTTGTAACATTTTCAGGCATATTTTAAACCCGCTACCCACTGTGTAGAAGGGTAAAATTTCTTATCCTACCGAAAATTTAGGCAGAAGTAAACGTATCTTAGCACAGAATATACATATATTCTAAGCAGAACAAAAATTATATATATTTACATACATGTACTGTAGCGTACACAATCATAATTACACAATCATAATTACACAATTACAATCATGACATACTGACACATTGTAGCACTCTGCTGCAATCCATTCGCAAATAAACATGCGGAGGTGTAAGCGAAATACGAGCACCCATTTGGGGGCTAACGTACTTAACTGCATGGTCAGCGTATTCACGCTGTCCAAATGCTGATCGCTTACCAAACACTATACATTATTGATCTACATTTTTATATAGAAATAAGATATGCATATAAGCGTCGCTGCGCTGCAAGCTACGCTGGCAGCGCTGCTATTTCAACTTAGACTATAAAAACCTTGTATGTTAGAACTTAAGAGATCATTATCATTAAGACAATTAATGTATTGACTTCGAGTTAAACGGGACCTTCCCTGCTCGACTCCATATAAACAAATACAAAATATAAAAATATACCTAACAATCATAAATATCGACCTGGTTATCCTTTCACTACATGGCGACCGTGACATAAAGTCCAGGAGGACTTCGGACAACTGTGAACTGTGGTAGTGACGGTTATGCTGCTTTTTGTGTCCGGCCTAGATGCTAGCTTAAAGGATGTGCCAACTTGGATTGCACTTTAATTGTGATTACCGTGAAATTGTATTCAACTGATCGAGTGTTTCTTTTGGATCAAACTAATAAGCAGTTTTATAAATACAAATTATTTGAAGTAAAATATACCATCAAGAAAATGTTGAAAACTATTATGGATGATCTCCCGCTGCTGCTAATGAATATAAGAATTCAACATGGAGGAGAACAAGAACGAGAAAATCTGGAGGAACACTGAGCATACTGAGTGAGTTGAAGATTAATTGACTTGGCATGGGCAAGAAGCGCGGTGGTATCAAAACCAAAATCAATAAGAGAATTGCGCAACTAAGGTGGCTATTGTACGCACAAAGTACACCACCAGCATGGTCAACAACGCAGAAAATGCACGCTGAACTCGACCACCTAAGAGACCTAATTGAAAAATGAATGCCCACACAATCAATTACTTCATCAACTCAACAAATACCAACAATAAACCAAAACACTAAAATAACTCCACCTCCACCTAAAGAAATTCCGAAGAGAATAATGAAATGTGCCAACGATTGTGAAGGAGTCTGGAGCCCGTACTGCGAGGGAACTTGCTATTTACCCAAGGACAGCAGCGAGGGAGTGTCAGCGAGCCCAGTTGACACAAAGAAGTAGGAAACAAAACCGCTCCTTGCGTCTTCGATGGAGCATCAGCGTGCCTAGGACCGGCGACGCCCAGCTGATGCAGGACCGCGGAACTCGGCAACCAATTAAAAAATTCCAGCGGAAATAAATATAAATAGATACCTATATAAAATTAAGAACATTTTTGTAAAATTGAGCGGAATCTTTTCTGCCCGATTAGCGATATGGTCTGTAAAGCCATATAACATGTAGGTAGGAAATTGTAAGCCGCAAGGCATCAGGCACTTCTCACCACCTACGGGTGTATTAGGCGATGCATATCATATGCATTTATTTCCTCTGGAAAAATTGGAAAATAACCTAATGAATAAATAAAAAAAAAACAAAAACATATATATATATATTCTTTTTCTTTTAACGAAATACCAGTCACAAATTCGAACTGGATAACGTCCTAGAGAATATATAAAAAAGAGAGAAAGAATAATTAGAAGAACAATGGCTAGAATGGATAACTATTTCCAAAGAATTAGAATTGAGCATCCGACAATTCAAGACAACATAAGCGAAATTTTTAGAAGTCGGCAATGCAACTCACATCAGCGAACGGTGACCCTAGCTCAGATAAGAAATGCCTATTATGAGACAACGGGGGAACAATTCCCAATTCGACATGGCACGCGCGTGCAAATGTACTTCATAATATCATTCATAATTTCATATGCTGTTTCTCTAATGAAATAGGAACCTTCAGGTTCTACATAATAGAGAACAATTAAAACATAAAACCTGATAGACAATCAATCCGTTCTGCTAAGAAGCACAAACATGGCCACTGAAACCGAAAAAGCTCGCGATTATGTGAGACAAATTTCGTCCACTATACCGGAATTTGACGGAAAAATAGCCAACTTAACAAAATTCCTCACAGCCTTGAGATTAACAAATCTCACAAAAGGTGACCAAGAGTCCCTTGCTGTAGAGGTAATAAAAACAAAAATTAGCGGACCATTGGCAAGTAAAGTAGAATCACTGACAAAAATAAATGACATCAGTAACCTAATAAATGCTAGCGTAAAAGGCGAATCGCCAAACGTAATGAAAGCCAAATTGCATAAAACGAAACAAATAGGAAAAACAGCCTCACAATATACCACTGAAATTGAAAACTTGAGCAAATTCTTAGAAGCAGCTTATATAGCTGATCATTTGGACGCTGCTCACGCAGAAAAATACGCCACGCAAGAAGCTATAGCTGCGTTGGTAGAAAACTGCGAACATGAAAGACTAAAACTATACTAGAGGCAGGGAACTTCAGCACCATGGATGATGCCACTGGGAAGTACATTCAAAGTTCCACAAAAATAACCGGTAATCCAAATACCGTGTTTCATTATAGTAGTCCTGGCCAGAATAGAGGGCATAGAGGTCAGAATTTTTGCAGGAACAGAGGAAACTATAACAATCGTGGAAATTTTAATAATGGCCGCGGCGGATATAATACCTATGATAACAATAGCAATTCCCGTAGACCGCATTATAATAATCGCGGAAATAACCAACGAGGTTACAATTATTACAATCAGGCTCCCTACGGAAGGAATAATAACAGAAGCAACAATAATAACAATGTGAGGATGGCTCAAAATGGTTCGGAAAACCAACAGCCACCTTTAAGTACACAAAATTAGACAAGGCAAAAGTACATGTCATCAATTTCAGTCTTAATAGATTCGTTTCACTAACAAATATAAAAACTGGGAAAAATTTAACGCTATTATTAGATACAGGAGCAGATATTTCTCTTCTAAAAGAAGATTCCGATGTCTATGACGACATAGAAAAAAATAATATTATTAACATTCAAGGTATAGGTGAAGGAGTAATAAACTCCAAAGGCTTAGCATCAGTTGAGCTTCAAACAGGAAAATATATAATTCCACATAGTTTTCACTTGGTTGATCCAAGTTTTGCAATTCATTGCGATGGAATTATAGGCCTTGACTTCATAAAGAAATTTAATTGTCAACTTAATTATACTCAAAATGAAGACAAATTAATCCTCAGGCCAAACAATCTCAATTTTCCTTTTCACATTCATATAACAAATAGTGCTGGCAATAACTCAATATATTTACCAGCAAGATCTCAAGTTGTAAGGCGTGTAAATCTAATATCGTCCGATAAAAAATTTTGATTCCGAATCAGGAAATCCAACCTGGCATTTATGTTGCCAACACAGTAGCAACTGCTGAAAATACTTTTGTCCGTGTGTTTAATACAACAAACTCCGAGGTGATATTAAATGTCACTAATCTCAAGTATGAATCGCTTGAAAATTACGACTTAGTTCAAACTTCCCCAGAACTAAGAGAACAAACAGTTTTAAAACAACTAACAAAAAATTTCCCATCACAATTTAAGCCACAATTAACTAAATTGTGCAAACAATATAGCGATATATTCGGTCTTGAGTCCGAATCAATAAGTACAAACAACTTTTATAAGCAAAAACTGCGACTGAAAGATGACGAGCCTGTCTATATAAAAAACTACCGTAGCCCGCATAGTCAAACAGAAGAAATATTGATGGATGGCATTGTTGAACCATCTGTGTCTGAATACAACAGCCCACTTCTATTAGTTCCAAAGAAATCAATAGAAGGCACAGAACAAAAAAAATGGCGTTTAGTAATTGATTACCGCCAAATTAATAAAAAACTACTTTCTGATAAATTTCCACTTCCAAGAATAGATGATATTCTGGACCAGCTGGGTAGAGCTAAATACTTTTCGTGTCTTGACTTAATGTCAGTATTTCACCAAATAGAACTTGATGAAAAATCAAGAGATATAACTTCCTTTTCTACGAATACTGGTTCGTATCGTTTCACACGACTACCTTTCGGTTTAAAAATTGCACCAAATTCCTTTCAGAGAATGATGACAATAGCATTCTCAGGTCTTGAACCTTCCCAAGCATTCTTGTATATGGATGACTTAATAGTAATTGGTTGTTCTGAAAAGCATATGCTCAAAAACTTAACTAATGTTTTTGAATTATGTAGGAAGAATAACTTAAAACTACATCCACAAAAATGTTCATTTTTCATGCATGAAGTGACTTTCCTAGGACATAAATGCACAGATAAAGGAATATTACCAGATGACAAAAAATATGATGTCATTATTAATTATCCCGTACCCCATGATGCGGATAGCGCCAGAAGATTCGTTGCATTTTGCAATTACTATAGACGCTTTATTAAAAATTTCGCCGAATATTCTAGGCACATAACAAGATTATGTAAAAAGAATGTCCCGTTTGAATGGACAAATGATTGTCAAAAAGCATTCAACTACCTAAAGAAAAAGCTCATTCAACCAACACTACTACAGTACCCAGACTTCAGCAAAGAATTTTGCATAATAACAGATGCAAGCAAACAAGCTTGTGGAGCGGTTTTAACTCAAAAACATAATGGAATTCAACTCCCAATAGCTTATGCATCCCGTTCGTTTACTAAAGGTGAAAGTAACAAAAGCACTACTGAACAAGAATTAACAGCAATTTACTGGGCAATAACACATTTTCGACCTATATATATGGCAAACACTTTATAGTGAAAACAGACCACAGACCATTAACATTTTTATTCTCAATTACCAATCCAAGTTCAAAACTTACTCGTATGCGGTTAGAGTTAGAAGAGTACGATTTCACGGTAGAGTACTTAAAGGGAAAAGATAATTTCGTGGCAGACGCATTGTCACGCATAACAATAAAAGAATTAAGGGAATTACAGAATCAAGTCCTGAAAGTTACTACCAGGCAACAAAGTAGACAGAAACAATCCTGGCCAGGAGATGAATTAGAAACAAAAGAACCTATGCTTAGGCAGGGTCTTAGTAAAGCTTCAAAGAATCCCAACGTATTCGAAGTCATTAAAAATGACGACGTACGAAAAGAAGTAACCTTGCAAATAAAGGAAATATGTGTTTCTTTAAACACGGAAATAAAATTATTGCAAGAATAGATATTTCTGATTTGTACACTAATGGAATTCTAGACTTAGGTCAGTTCTTCCAAAGGCTTGAAATCAGATTCACCTAGTTAAATTGGCACGGCATGAAATCTTTGAATATATCTCAATAGATAATTTCAAAAATATGGGAAATATTATATTAAAATCATTACGAGTAGCGCTACTCAAGCCAGTGACCACAATAAATAATTTAAAAGAAATAGAAGCAATATTGTCTACATATCACGATAACCCAATAACAGGAGGACATACTGGCATAACAAGAACGTTAGCCAAAATTAAAAGACACTACTATTGGAATGACATGTCAAAACAAATAAAAGAATACGTACGTAGATGTCATAAGTGTCAAATGTCGAAAACGACAATACATACAAAAACTCCTGCTTT
The DNA here is from genome assembly GCA_018150935.1 of Drosophila pruinosa. Taxonomy (NCBI): domain Eukaryota; kingdom Metazoa; phylum Arthropoda; class Insecta; order Diptera; family Drosophilidae; genus Drosophila; species Drosophila pruinosa. Next base: position 325,356 of record JAECWR010000266.1, read on the forward strand.
CGATAAGGTAAAAGTGGATACAATAGGTCCATTACCAAGATCAGAAAATGGTAACGAGTATGCTATAACATTAATATGTGATCTCACAAAATATCTTGTAGCTATACCAGTACCTAATAAAAATGCAAATACAGTAGCAAAGGCAATGTTTGAATCCTTTATTCTAAAGTTTGGTCCAATGATGACGTTCATTTCGGACATGGGAACTGAATACAAGAATTCTGTTATCAAAGACATATGCAAATACCTGCACATTCAAAATATTACATCGACTGCACATCATCATCAGACAGTTGGAACAGTAGAAAGAAGTCATAGGAGCTTTAATGAATATATACGATCCTACATATCAGTAGATAAAACTGATTGGGACGTATGGCTTCAATATTTTGCAAACTGTTTCAATACAACACTTTCTATGGCACATGACTATTGTCCATATGAATTAGTGTTCGGCAAACAAAGTAATTTGCAAACAGATTTTAATAAAAGTAATACCATTAACCCACTATATAACGTGGATGATTATGCTAAAGAATCTAAGTTTAGGTTAGAAATGGCATACAAAAGAGCCAGAATAATGCTAGAAAAACATAAGGTCAATAATAAGAAATATTATGATAGGAAGCAAGCAGATTTTGCTATTAATATAGGAGATCATGTTTTATTAAGAAATGAAACTGGACATAAGTTAGAAAACCAATATTTAGGACCGTATACGGTGATATATATAGAAAAAGATAATATAACAATTAAGTCAAAGAAAGATAAGGCACAAATAGTGCACAAAGATAGGCTAAAAACTTACAGAATTTAAGAAAATATATATATAAAGAAAAAGTAATAATACTAAACAAAGCGCGTAATAATAATAATAACTAAAACAAAAAAAAATATATTTAAAAAAAAATAAGAAATATTAAAATTAAATTAAAATAACTCCATTAAATTACGTTATTTTTCAAAAGGAGGAAGATGTAGCGTACATAATCATAATTACACAATCATAATTACATAATTACAATCATGACATACTGACACATTGTAGCACTCTGCTGCAATCCATTCCAAATAAACATGCGGAAGTGTAAGCGTAATACGAGCACCCATTTGGGGGCTAACGTACTTAACTGCATGGTCAGCGTATTCACGCTGTCCAAACGCTGATCGCTTACCTAACACTATACATTATTGATCTACATTTTTATATAGAAATAAGATATGCATATAAGCGTCGCTGCGCTGCAAGCTACGGTGACAGCGCTGCTATTTCAACTTAGACTATAAAAACCTTGTATGTTAGAACTTAAGAGATCATTATCATTAAGACAATTAATGTATTGACTTCGAGTTAAGCGGGACCTTCCCTGCTCGACTCCATATAAACAAATACAAATATATATATACCTAACAATCATAAATATCGAGCTGGTTATCCTTTCACTACAGTACGATGCACTTTTTGCAAACAAAAATACTTCGTTTTTCATCAAATATAAATTCTGTATAAATCGAAATAAATGTTATAATACATTTACATAAAATTATTACAGAACGTTTACCTTTTCAAGTGTTTTGGTCAAATTGATCAATATATTTATTTAGGGTACCCATGATTATTCTTTCAATCCAAAGATCGACATTTTCAGAAGCAATTTGTTTGACACTCTTCTGCACGGAAAAGAAGAGCATGTCTAACTTCAGAATTTGAAGGGCAAAGACCATTAAGGCTGAAAAATCTATGAGTTGGGATCCGACTGAATAATCTGAAAGACGAGAAGACGAGACGAGGTTTGAAACTGATTTTATTGATTTGATACAAGCGTCTTTATTTAAAAAATGGATAAAAATTGCAGAAATTGAAGCACCCTCAAATTTAAGAGTGAGGAATGTTCAGTGGTAATGCAAACTGAATTACATTTACCACCGATCCAATATCAATGAAGCTATCAGCTTTTAGAAAATTATTTAAATTGTTAACAGTGATGAACTAATTAATGATGATGTCGGCACTACAATGAATTTTTTCAGTTAAAACCGCCATTTAAAGTTGAGAGAAGATGAAAAACTGTTCAATGCCCCAACATAATTTTTATTCGGAGAAGTGTGTGAAGTTGAGAACCACATTAAGAAATGCCGACAATTGTTTGAAATATTGAAAGAATGTCTTTTATATTATACATTCGATTGACTCAAACTATGCCATGACATTACTGCATGCGTAATTAAATAAAAACTAAAATCTTTGTTGGACTTTATTTTCAAGCATCACTTTTTGATGGAACACAATTCGGGATGTATTCCAATGCTTGGTAGAAAAGAGGATTGCCATATGCACATATTTTAGTTTGGGTAATCAACAGAGTCCACAGAAAACGACATTGATCCAAGATTACCTCATTATCGTCGAAAGTACGATATGTTGAAGTAGAAGTCTTTTCACTTTTGCTTTCAAAGAACCTCAAGCTTACCTTAATGATGGTCGCCACATCTTAGATTTTTCAATCTATCAATCGTTTCTTCGTTTGACAGAAATATTTGTGCAGTCATTAAACAAAGAGTCAAATCTTTTGGAATGTTGAATTGAAAAACACTGATGAACCAATATTGACACAATATTGGTGGCAAATAATCGTGTGCAATGTCTCACAACAAATTACTAGAAGCCATGAGATTAATCGTACACTGCGAGATTTGAGAAGAAAAACATGGATCGTCGGTGGCTCACTCGTTTTATTGTCTGATATGATTTTAAAAAAACCCTGCTGGTCCAATACCTCATGATGAACCTATAATACCTGTCCCATATTATCAGTTTTACGGTGTCAAATTCATCAAATAACTTAATTTAAGAAAAATAGTTTTCATACCCACCTACCCAAAGGGTAGAAGAGTATTATAACATTATGCCAACCGAAAATGTATGCAACACTTAAAAGCAAGCATCTCCGACTCCACAAATATATTTTTGATTAGTGTCAACAGACGAGACGATATACCCATGTCCGTCTGTCCGTCCGTTCGTATTAACAACTAGATCACAGACAGATAAGAGCTAGAGCAAAAAAACTCGAATTGCAAGCGTCATTTTATACATAGAAACAGAAACACAGAAGTTATTAAAGAATTACTTTAATAGGGCGTAATCAGGTGCCGCTGCACCTGTTCCATTGCTATGTAAATAAGTTCCAAAATAATAATGTTCAATAAACCTCATAAGTTGCTCTTAAGCTAATAACTTCCAACAAAGCCAAGTTTGGTATATTTTTATACCCGCCTACCCAAAGGGAAGAATGGTATTATGGCTTTGTTCCGACCGAAAATGTATGTAACAGGCAGAAGGAAGCATCTCCGACCCCATAAAGTATATATATTCTTGATCAGCGTCAACAGCCGAGACGATATAGCCATGTCCGTCTGTCCGTCCGTATGAACACCTAGATCTCAGAGACTTTAAGAGATAGAGTAACCAAATTTTCGGAATAGTGTGTGTACTTATTACACGCAGATCAAGTTTGTTTTTGACGCCCCCTCCCGCCCCCGTAAATCTAATAAAATCAAATTGAAAGCGTCGTTTTAAACCTAGAACGTTGAATTTTGGTACGGACGATACTAATCACCATCTTAATGATTTCTGAAAATTTAGTTACAATCGGATAAAAAACACAGAAGTTATAAAGAAATTACTTTTATAAAGCGTTACCAAGTGCAGCTGCACCTAGCTAATTGAACAAAAAAAATGGCGTTTAGTAATTGATTACCACCAAATTAATAAAAACTACTTTCTGATAAATTTCCACTTCCAAGAATAGATGATATTCTTGACCAGCTGGGTAGAGCTAAATACTTTTCGTGTCTTGACTTAATGTCAGGATTTCACCAAATAGAACTTGATGAAAAATCAAGAGATATAACTTCCTTTTCTACGAATACTGGTTCGTATCGTTTCACACGACTACCTTTCGGTTTAAAAATTGCACCAAATTCCTTTCAGAGAATGATGACAATAGCATTCTCAGGTCTTGAACCTTCCCAAGCATTCTTGTATATGGATGACTTAATAGTAATTGGTTGTTCTGAAAAGCATATGCTCAAAAACTTAACCAATGTTTTTGAATTATGTAGGAAGAATAACTTAAAACTACATCCACAAAAATGTTCATTTTTCATGCATGAAGTGACTTTCCTAGGACATAAATGCACAGATAAAGGAATATTACCAGATGACAAAAAATATGATGTCATTATTAATTATCCCGTACCCCATGATGCGGATAGCGCCAGAAAATTCGTTGCATTTTGCAATTACTATATACGCTTTATTAAAAATTTCGCCGAATATTCTAGGCACATAACAAGATTATGTAAAAAGAATGTCCCGTTTGAATGGACAAATGATTGTCAAAAAGCATTCAACTACCTAAAGAAAAAGCTCATTCAACCAACACTACTACAGTACCCAGACTTCAGCAAAGAATTTTGCATAATAACAGATGCAAGCAAACAAGCTTGTGGAGCGGTTTTAACTCAAAAACATAATGGAATTCAACTCCCAATAGCTTATGCATCCCGTTCGTTTACTAAAGGTGAAAGTAACAAAAGCACTACTGAACAAGAATTAACAGCAATTTACTGGGCAATAACACATTTTCGACCATATATATATGGCAAACACTTTATAGTGAAAACAGACCACAGACCATTAACATTTTTATTCTCAATTACCAATCCAAGTTCAAAACTTACTCGTATGCGGTTAGAGTTAGAAGAGTACGATTTCACGGTAGAGAAAAGATAATTTCGTGGCAGACGCATTGTCACGCATAACAATAAAAGAATTAAGGGAATTACAGAATCAAGTCCTGAAAGTTACTACCAGGCAACAAAGTAGACAGAAACAATCCTGGCCAGGAGATGAATTAAAAACAAAAGAACCTATGCTTAGGCAGGGTCTTAGTAAAGCTTCAAAGAATCCCAACGTATTCGAAGTCATTAAAAATGACGACGTGCGAAAAAGTAGTATCCTTGCAAATAAAAGGAAATATGTGTTTCTTTAAACACGAAAATAAAATTATTGCAAGAATAGATATTTCTGATTTGTACACTAATGGAATTCTAGACTTAGGTCAGTTCTTCCAAAGGCTTGAAATGCAGGCCGGTATACAGCAGATTCACCTAGTTAAATTGGCACGGCATGAAATCTTTGAATATATCTCAATAGATGATTTCAAAAATATGGGAAATATTATATTAAAATCATTACGAGTAGCGCTACTCAAGCCAGTGACCACAATAAATAATATAAAAGAAATAGAAGCTATATTGTCTGCATATCACGATAACCCAATAACAGGAGGACAAACTGGCATAACAAGAACGTTAGCCAAAATTAAAAGACACTACTATTGGAAAGACACGTCAAAACAAATAAAAGAATACGTACGTAGATGTCATAAATGTCAAATGTCGAAAACGACAATACATACAAAAACTCCTGCTTTCGATAAGGTAATAGTGGATACAATAGGTCCATTACCAAGATCAGAAAATGGTAACGAGTATGCTATAACATTAATATGTGATCTCACAAAATATCTTGTAGCTATACCAGTACCTAATAAAAATGCAAATACAGTAGCAAAGGCAATGTTTGAATCCTTTATTCTAAAGTTTGGTCCAATGATGAGGTTCATTTCGGACATGGGAACTGAATACAAGAATTCTGTTATCAAAGACATATGCAAATACCTGCACATTCAAAATATTATATCGACTGCACATCATCATCAGACAGTTGGAACAGTAGAAAGAAGTCATAGGAGCTTTAATGAATATATACGATCCTACATATCAGTAGATAAAACTGATTGGGACGTATGGCTTCAATATTTTGCAAACTGTTTCAATACAACACCTTCTATGGCACATGACTATTGTCCATATGAATTAGTGTTCGGCAAACAAAGTAATTTGCAAACAGATTTTAATAAAAGTAATACCATAAACCCACTATATAACGTGGATGATTATGCTAAAGAATCTAAGTTTAGGTTAGAAATGGCATACAAAAGAGCCAGAATAATGCTAAAAAAACATAAGGTCAATAATAAGAAATATTATTATACGAAGCAAGCAGATTTTGCTATTAATATAGGAGATCATGTTTTATTAAGAAATGAAACTGGACATAAGTTAGAAAACCAATATTTAGGACCGTATACGGTGATATATATAGAAAAAGATAATATAACAATTAAGTCAAAGAAATATAAGGCACAAATAGTGCACAAAGATAGGCTAAAAACTTACAGAATTTAAGAAAATATATATATAAAGAAAAAGTAATAATACTAAACAAAGCGCGTAATAATAATAATAACTAAAACAAAAAGAAAATATATTTAAAAAAAAATAAGAAATATTAAAATTAAATTAAAATAACTCCATTAAATTACGTTATTTTTCAAAAGGAGGAAGATGTAGCGTACATAATCATAATTACACAATCATAATTACATAATTACAATCATGACATACTGACACATTGTAGCACTCTGCTGCAATCCATTCACAAATAAACATGCGGAAGTGTAAGCGTAATACGAGCACCCATTTGGGGGCTAACGTACTTAACTGCATGGTCAGCATATTCACGCTGTCCAAACGCTGATCGCTTACCTAACACTATACATATTGATCTACATTTTTATATAGAAATAAGATATGCATATAAGCGTCGCTGCGCTGCAAGCTACGGTGACAGCGCTGCTATTTCAACTTAGACTATAAAAACCTTGTATGTTAGAACTTAAGAGATCATTATCATTAAGACAATTAATGTATTGACTTCGAGTTAAGCGGGACCTTCCTGCTCGACTCCATATAAACAAATACAAATATATATATACCTAACAATCATAAATATCGACCTGGTTATCCTTTCACTACAGTACAATGCACTTTTTGCAAACAAAAATACTTCTTTTTTCATCAAATATAAATTCTGTATAAATCGAAATAAATGTTATAATACATTTACATAAAATTATTACAGAACGTTTACCTTTTCAAGTGTTTTGGTCAAATTGATCAATATATTTATTTAGGGTACCCATGATTATTCTTTCAATCCAAAGATCGACATTTTCAGAAGCAATTTGTTTGACACTCTTCTGCACGGAAAAGAAGAGCATGTCTAACTTCAGAATTTGAAGGGCAAAGACCATTAAGGCTGAAAAATCTATGAGTTGGGATCCGACTGAATAATCTGAAAGACTAGAAGACGAGACGAGGTTTGAAACTGATTTTATTGATTTGATACAAGCGTCTTTATTTAAAAAATGGATAAAAATTGCAGAAATTGAAGCACCCTCAAATTTAAGAGTGAGGAATGTTCAGTGGTAATGCAAACTGAATTACATTCACCACCGATCCAATATCAATGAAGCTATCAGCTTTTAGAAAATTATTTAAATTGTTAACAGTGATAAACTAATTAATGATGATGTCGGCACTACAATGAATTTTTTCAGTTAAAACCGCCATTTAAAGTTGAGAGAAGATGAAAAACTGTTCAATGCCCCAACATAATTTTTATTCGGAGAAGTGTGTGAAGTTTTTTTTTTTTTTTTTTTTTTTTTTTTATACTTTGCTTTTATTTATTGAATCTTCTCATTTTTGAGACTAACAATAAGTGTATCAAATCTTATACTATAACCTAGCTAACAGTCATGTAGACTGGAACATTAGAAATGGCCCTGACAAATTATGGCTGGGTTGGAAGGTCGGTACGTTGCAGGCGGGATCGGTTGGAAACCCGAGTCGAGACCCTTGCGAGGGGATTTGGGTGGACAGAGAGTTTTTCATTATAGGACGCTTTTTGCTTGTCTATTTCATCTTTTACTGCGAAAATGCCGAGGTCCCTGTGGATGTTTTGGTTTCGAATATACCATGGTGCCCCAGTGATAGTTCGCAGGATCTTTGATTGAGCGCGCTGTATGATATCAATGTTGGTTCTGCTCGCGTTCCCCCAAAGCTGGGAGCCATACGTCCAGATTGGCTTAAGAGTGGAGTTATAGAGCAGGACCTTATAGTCCAGGCACAAGGGCGAGCGGGCGTTTATAATCCAGTGGAGGCTGCTGGCTTTCAGCTTTAGGTGTAATTTCTTGCATTCGATATGTCTACGCCATGTTAGACGTCTGTCGAGATGGATGCCGAGATACGTTACTTCGTTGACTTGGGGGATCTGCGTGCTATTCAGGTAGAGCGGAGGGCAAGTTTGCCTGTTAAGAGTAAACGTTATGTGTTTACACTTTTGTTCGTTTATTTTGATACGCCAGTCAGATAGCCACTTCTCGACTACCATGAGATGTTTGGCGAGTTGGGTTGATGCACGGACTGGGCATCTGGAGCGGCTAAGGATCGCAGTGTCGTCAGCAAAGGTGGATGTTGTTAGTCGGTCACTTGTGGGAATGTCCGCTGTGTAGAGGACGAATAGAGTTGGCCCAAGTGCGCTGCCTTGTGGGACTCCAGCTTCTATAGTGTAGTTGTCGGATATTGTTGTGTTGCACCTCACTGCGAAGGCTCTGTTGTAGAGGTAAGATTCAAGGAGTTTATGAGTGTACCCAGGCAAGTGTGTTTTAATTTTATGCATAAGACCTTTGAGCCAGACGCGGTCAAATGCTTGAGATACATCGAGGAATATCGCGCTGCAGTATTCTCTAAGCTCGAAGGCTGTGCGAATCTCTGATGTTATTCTGTTAACTTGCTCGATAGTACCGTGTTTTTCTCTGAAGCCAAATTGATGGGCTGGGATAATGTTGTGAGCTTCCATATATGGTATTATGCGCGTTAGAAGGCATTTTTCGAAAAGTTTGGACAGGCATGATAATAAACTTATTGGTCTGTAAGATGACGGGATCGTGTGATCTTTTCCAGGCTTCGGTATCATTATTATAATTGATTTTTTCCATTTACTTGGGTAGTAGCCGAGACTTATGATACCATTGAAGAGCTTACAGATGACCTCAACAGCACAGTACGGAAGTTCCATTATCATTTTTGTAGTTATTAGGTCCTGGCCTGGAGCCTTTTTTGGTTTTAGCTCCTAATGATTTTTTGTAATCTCGTTCGGCCGAAATGAAGTTGACGTTAATTCCGTCTCGGAGTGAATTTGCGGAAGAGCATGTGCATTTGCTGAGGGGTTCGGCTGGAAGACGCCTCTGAGATGTAAGGCAAATGTTTCGGCTCTGTCTTTGTCGCTGCGGGCCCAGCAACCTGAAGAATTTCTTATTGGGGTTACGGTTTCAGCCGGAGAGCTTAGATTTGGGTGAGCCCTCCACAAGGGATGCTTTGTACTAGTTGGCGATAGTTTTTCTATATATTTTAGTTGTGCGTTTTCAGCATCTTGCTTCAGAGCCCGGCTTAGTTTGAGGGTGGCTTCATTAAGACGTTGCTTTGAGCATGGTGACCTGCTGGTTTGCCACGCCCGTCGCAGACGCCTTTTTTCCAGAACCAGCTGTTCAATTTGCAGGCTGGTTTTGAACGTCTTAATTTTCACATCCTTCCCTTTTGGTGTTGAGATCCTGGCTGCTGTGACGAGTACCTCTTCCAGCGCGGCGGTAGAGTAGTCGATGTCCGATTCGATGTTTAGTTGAGGAGTTAGCTCAATGTGGGAACTCACATACTTTCTATATTTCATCCAGTTGGTGTTGTGCGACGTCAGCCTATGGGGGTGGTCCGTGATTTCTGGGCTTTGAAGAAGGGTTAACAACAAGGGCGAGTGGTCGGATGAGAGATCCGACAGGGCCATGGCGCTTATAAGATCGCGTGGGATGTTTTTCGTCACCGCGAAATCAATTAGATCTGGGATCTTTCTGGGGTCTGCAGGCCAATATGTGGGGCTACCAGGAGAGACGTAGTCCAATTTATTGCTCACTTTTATAAGTGCGTTATACAGTTGCCTTCCCTTGGGGTCACGAGGCGTGATCCCCAGTGCGTGTGTTTGGCATTGTAGTCTCCTGCAGCTATGAAGCGATCCCCCAGTGTGTTGTAGAAGTCCATGAATTGACCTTCAGAGATAGTAAATCGAGGTGGGCAGTAGACAGCGGCAATGCAAAGGTTGCCGTTTCCTGACTGCACATTTATGGACGTGGCTTGCAGGTAATTTGTTGCAAACCTTTGGTGAAAGTGGTGTTTGATGCGTTCTCTGATTAAGATGCCGGTTCCACCGTGGGCTTTCCCATCCGGATGATCTGTGCGGTAGAAGGTATAACCTCTTATATGGAAGTTATATCTCCCTGTGAGGTGCGTTTCAACCAGCAGCATGGCGTCGATGTGATTTATATTTAGGAATTGCGTTATTTCCAGGTTATGCCGTGAAATGCCGTTGGCATTCCACATAGATATACGTAGGTTAGACATTTATTATTTGGACTGTTGAGCTACAAGTAACTGAATCACCATGTTCTGATTCTGAACAAGGGTTTGCATAGTTGTTTTCATGAATGACATGAGTTCCATCATACTTTGTTGCATGGTATACATCATAGATTCCAAATTGCTTTGTGGCTGCATCGGGACCTGCTGAGTGTTTTCTGAGTGTGGCTGGAGTGGATTTTTCCATGCCTGATCGTAGTGCTTCGGCGTATGAGAAGCCCTTAGTGGAATTTAGCGGACCGAATGATGATCTGGCTGCCTTGGCGAAAATACGTCTGGCGTACTTTTGAGTTATAATACGCATTTTGCGTATTTTGTTGACGCGTAGCTGTCGCTCGTTGCATGCGACTCTTCAGCTCCTTGTAGACCGCACAGCCTCTGTAGTTTGCCGTATGGTTTCCTCCACAGTTGCCACATTTTTTCTTTAAGGGTCTTCTTTGTTTGCGGGGCAATTTACGGAGTTGTGGAAGTCTCCGCAGACTACGCAGACTGCCCGAAGTGTGCAGTATGTCTTTGTGTGTCCATACTCCTGGCAGTTTGTGCATTGAAGAGGGCCGATGCGTTTGTGTGGTTCTTCCACGGTGATCCTTCGATGCAATAAGAGCTGCAGCTTATAGATTGGGTGCACTTCGTTTTTCTTTAAGGCTTTGCTATCTGGTTCGAGCTCGACCTTGAAGAGTGGTTGCGGTTTTTTATTCCTGTTGATAATGTTGCTGACATTTTTGGCATAGAAGCCCTTGGCTTTAAGGGCTTCTTGAATTTCAGAGGGGCGACGTCGGGTTCAATTCCTTTAAGTACAACTTGCAGTCCCTTGCTGCTTTTTAGTTGGTAGGTGTAGAAGTTCTTTTTTGTTTCCTCCAGGTACTTAGACACAGCTCGGAAGTGTTCTTCGGACTTCGTTTGAACTTTAGTTTCATGGATGTTCCCTTTAATAAGCGGAACAACATGAAAATTATCGTTCCCGACCAGCGCAACAATTTTGTTGACCAGGGCGTTAGAGCTTTTTCCTTATATAAATAGGTGGGGGCTTTGGTTTCTTTTGGGTCTCCTGCCCCAGCTCTGCTTGGTTGTTCTCCGCCTCTGCTAAGATGGAAAAACGGTTGTCATTGGAACTTCTAGTTTGGTCGTTGCTTTTTGTTGATACGGTTGATCTTTGGTTTATTACCAACCGTGTTTACTGGACTAAGCTTACGCTTAATCTGAATGTAGCGATCCATACCGGTCTGTATAGCCGGGACCGCTTGTTGCTTATCGAAGCTTACGGTTTTTGTTGACATTGCAATTTGCTCTGCGGCCGTTGGCACCGAATTCGTAATATTGGTAGTTGGTTTTGTTGTTGGTGGCGCTTTTGCTGCGACTGCGGAAATTGTAGCGCTGCTTGTTGTTGGAGCTTCTTCCATAGAAGCCGGCGGTGGTGGGGTTGGGCATTGGTAGCTCCATGATGTAGGAGTTGGGGTGAGCAGAGTGGGTGAGCAAGAGCTCGCTCTCTTGCTGTCGACGGTCAGTAGAGCCGGGTTGCAATTTGTTGACTTGCTTTCTTCAACGATATCGCGTGTTGAGAAGTAAGAGTAACAAGCGTTTCTTGGATTAAGGGAGCTTCTACGCTCATTCTTTGGAACGCTGCTCATTTTTTGAGCTTATAACGCGTGGCACTTATTAAATTAAGTCAAATATACACTTGAACTATCATAACACCAGTTATAATTATATATATTTTTCTTTGGCGTTACTTCGCGCAAGACTACTAATTTCAAATTCGCTACTTTTTCTCCACTTTGATATACCGACAAAAGACGGAGAACACCGACCGACGAAGCCTCGCACTAAAAAACGCGTCCAACTCGTACAGCGGTCTGATCGCAATGGAGTGTGTGAAGTTGAGAACCACATTAAGAAATGCCGACAATTGTTTGAAATATTGAAAGAATGTCTTTTATATTATACATTCGATTGACTCAAACTATGCCATGACATTACTGCATGCGTAATTAAATAAAAACTAAAATCTTTGTTGGACTTTATTTTCAAGCATCACTTTTTTGATGGAACACAATTCGGGATGTATTCCAATGCTTGGTAGAAAAGAGGATTGCCATATGCACATATTTTAGTTTGGGTAATCAACAGAGTCCACAGAAAACGACATTGATCCAAGATTACCTCATTATCGTCGAAAGTACGATATGTTGAAGTAGAAGTCTTTTCACTTTTGCTTTCAAAGAACCTCAAGCTTACCTTAATGATGGTCGCCACATCTTAGATTTTTCAATCTATCAATCGTTTCTTCGTTTGACAGAAATATTTGTGCAGTCATTAAACAAAGCGTCAAATCTTTTGGAATGTTGAATTGAAAAACACTGATGAACCAATATTGACACAATATTGGTGGCAAATAATCGTGTGCAATGTCTCACAACAAATTACTAGAAGCCATGAGATTAATCGTACACTGCGAGATTTGAGAAGAAAAACATGGATCGTCGGTGGCTCACTCGTTTTATTGTCTGATATGATTTTAAAAAAACCCTGCTGGTCCAATACCTCATGATGAACCTATAATACCTGTCCCATATTATCAGTTTTACTGTGTCAAATTCATCAAATAACTTAATTTAAGAAAAATAGTTTTCATACCCACCTACCCAAAGGGAGAAGAGTATTATAACATTATGCCAACCGAAAATGTACACAAATATATTTTTGATTAGTGTCAACAGACGAGACGATATACCCATAGATCACAGACAGATAAGAGCTAGAGCAAAAAACACGAATTGCAAGCGTCATTTTAAACATAGAAACAGAAACACAGAAGTTATTAAAGAATTACTTTAATAGAGCGTAATCAGGTGCCGCTGCACCTGTTCCATTGCTATGTAAATAAGTTCCAAAATAATAATGTTCAATAAACCTCATAAGTTGCTCTTAAGCTAATAACTTCCAACAAAGCTAAGTTTGGTATATTTTTATACCCGCCTACCCAAAGGGAAGAATGGTAATAATACCACTTATACTTTGTTCCGACCGAAAATGTATGTAACAGGCAGAAGGAAGCATCTCCGACCCCATAAAGTATATATATTCTTGATCAGCGTCAACAGCCGAGACTATATAGCCATGTCCGTCTGTCCGTCCGTATGAACACCTAGATCTCAGAGACTTTAAGAGATAGAGTAACCAAATTTTCGGAATAGTGTGTGTACTTATTACACGCAGATCAAGTTTGTTTTTGACGCCCCCTCCCGCCCCCGTAAATCTAATAAAATCAAATTGAAAGCGTCGTTTTAAACCTAGAACGTTGAATTTTGGTACGGACGATACTAATCACCATCTTAATGATTTCTGAAAATTTAGTTACAATCGGATAAAAAACACAGAAGTTATAAAGAAATTACTTTTATAAAGCGTTACCACGTGCAGCTGCACCTAGCTAATTGCTATGACACTCCGTGACATAATAATGGTGTTCAATAAACCAACTAAAGTGCCGCCAAGCTAATAATTTCGAACAAAGAAATTTTTTAAATTTTTAAAAATTATAATATTTTGATGGTAAAATTGGGCGGCGGGTATCTCACAGTCGAGCAAATTCGACAGTAGCTTTCTTACTTGTTAAAATTATATTGTTGTACAACACATAATAACATATCAATTAAATGTTTTTATGTTTTTTTATACGAATATGACAATTTCACTTAACACAATTCGACTTAACACAGCTGATCGCTTCAACGCCCGGCTCGGAGAGTAAGACTAGTAGTTCGTCAAATACTAGGGACCAGAGTAGGGGATGGAACCCCTCCCTGGGAACAGCCTTTGACTGCATTAATGCAAGCAGTCGTGGAGTCCAGGGTGGAAGTGATAATCCGGTGTTTGAGCATAGCTTCAATCCACCGGATCAATGGACGGGCAGTTCCTCTGCGTTCTAGAGCAGGAGAGATTGACCCGTAGCCGGTATTATCAAAAGCACCTTCTATATCCAGAAAAGAGCACAAAGCAATGTTCTTGAATATGAAGGCTCTTTCAATTTTCGCACTAACCTGTGGAGAGCGACCTCCGTCGATCTGCCGGCTATGTACGCAAACTGCGTGGGATGCAGAGGTGTCGATGTCTGCAGAGAGCACCGAATGTGCATATCCATAAGCCTTTCCGCCGTTTTAAGCAGAAAGGAGGTAAGACTGATCGGCCGATAGGACTTAGGCTGGTCAAGCAGACGATTCCCTTGCTAGGGGATGAATACTACATTAACTCTCCTCCAAGAGATGGGTATGTATCCCCAAGTAAAACTAGCTCTAAGAAGGCCGACCAGTGGATCAAGAATATGAGCCATGCTGTTTTGAATAAGGGCTGGGAAGATTTTTTCACCCCCTGGGGCTTTGAAAGGAGCAAAAGAATCTACAGCCCATTTGACCTTTTCGGGGTCGAAGATGGATCCAGATAGGCTTAATCCGCGTGAGTCTGGTGACAAAATGGCATCGCGACTGGAGAGATCTGGATTCGCCACAGAACCCGGGAAGTGGACTTGCAGTAGAAGCTCAAGTGTTTCCCTGCGATCTTGAGTGAAAGAGCCATCTGCTCTTTTAAGAAGCCCTATTCCATTAGACGACCCTTTAGCCAATACTTTATGAAGCTTCGCTGCCTCTGGCAACGATTCTATGCTACCACAGTAGCTGAGCCATGTATCGCGTCTAGATCGCGAAAGAAATTTAGAAATTTTAACACCTATGAAGTTCTTTGGGTAGAATCTGCTAAATTTACTTTGTAAGTATGATATTCGTCAATTGATTGAATTTGTATGTTTGCATTGTTCACAACAGTGTCTGTGTCTGTTGTGCTTATAAACCGAATCAATGCGTCCTGAGGGTCCACAAGACCACTACTATTTCAGGTTGTAATTCGTGGTTGGGGGATTACGATATTTTTTCTATCTAATGAGTAAATTATTGAAATAATTATATTTCCGAAGTTCCGAAGTATTTCCACAAAGCCATAATACCCTTCTACCCTTTGGGTAGGCGGGTATAAAATTGTCAGGTATGATTTAGAATTCGTATGGTATTTCTGTATTTGCCATACCCAATGAAATCCAGTATCTATAAGAACAGTTACCTAATGCTACTTCTATTTCTGTGGTTAACTACGCGGGAGTTTTACCGCGTTATGGGTGCATAATAAACACGATCAAATGAAAAAGACACAAGTAGAAACAGCTACAGTCAAGCTTTGACTGTACGGGATCATGGATTTTAATTGTACATGCGGAAGTTAGAGCATAAAAGAAGATATTCTTGAAACGCAGCGTTTAATAATATTATACAATTATGATAATTATAATAATTATTAGGTAAAACAAGTAAGAAAGCTAATGTCGAGTTTGTTCGACTGTGAGATACCGGCAAACCCAATTTTACTGAATGGAGGAATAATAATGAGCGACCATCGAAATATTATATTTTTCCAACATTTACTGGAAAACATCAAAAAATATGCTAAAAATATACCAAAAATATACCCAAAAATATACCGAAATAAATTTTGGTGTCACTTCATTATTGAACATATCTGCACCCGATTTCGCCTTACAAAATTAAAAAACGTTCTAGCTTTAACATGATGCTTGGAATCATTTTTTTTTCGATTTACGGGGGAGAATGGGGGCGTGGCCAACATCTAAAATAAACTTCATTTACCTACATAATTTTTACATGTTGTCTCCAAATTTGGTAGCTCTAGCTTTATAGTCTCGATTTTCTCGATGGACAGCCAGTCAGGGCAATATCGACTCGGCTGTTGATGCTGATCAACAATATATATAGCTTATGGGGTCGCAGACGCCTCCCTTCTGCCTGTTATGCACATTCGGACAAACACAAAAGCTCATGCTTTTTTAAAATCAATGACCTAAAAAGAAGCTTAAAATTAAATGTGAAATTAACTAATTGTCTAAAAAGCATAATAAAAAATAAAATGAGTTCTGTTATTTTGCTTATGGTGGTTGGTTTATAAGTGCTCGCTCTATATAATTAAAATACCAATCATATGTGTTAATAAAATCCCTAGAGAGGTTAGTGTTTCAAAAGTAGCACTAAAGCGCATCGACTTGTCTTAAAATAATAGCATTAATAGCATTTGATTTTTTATACCCGCCTACCCAAAGGGTAGAAGGGTATTATGGCTTTGTGCCGACCGAAAATGTATGTATCAGGCAGAAGGAAGCATCTCCGACCCCATAAAGTATATATATTCTTGATCAGCGTCAACAGCCGAGACGATATAGCCATGTCCGTCTGTCCGTCCGTCCGTATGAACACCTAGATCTCAGAGACTATAAGAGATAGAGCAATACATTTTTCGCGACAGTATGTCTTATTGTTGCACGCAGATCAAGTTTGTTTTTGATGTTGGCCACGCCGAAACCGAATTGCAAGCGTCGTTTTAAACCTAGAACGTTCAATTTTGGTACGCACAATACTAATCACCATCTTAATGATCTCTGCGAATTTGGTTACAATAGGATAAAAAACACAGAAGTTATTAAGAGATTACTTTTATAAGGCGTTACCACGTGCAACTGCTATTGCTGCCTAGCTAGTTGCTATAACACTCCGCGACATAATAATGGTGTTCAATAAACCAACTAAAGTGCCGCCAAGCTAATAATTTCGAATAAAGAAAATTTTGATATATTATTTTGGTATTTTTTAGTATATTTGTTTTAGTATTTTTTCAGTATATTTTTGAAGAATATAATATTTTAATGGTAAAATTGGGTGGCGGGTATCTCACAGTCGAGCAAACTCGACTGTAGCTTTCTTTACTTTTTTTTTTCTGGGAATAATAGGCACAAGTGGTCGAGAGTTCAGTATTGCCTCGATCTCGATCACTACGGTCTTCAATTCTTCGTAAGTTAGATCTTCTCTCGAAACGTTTTTCAATAGTAAATGTTTAGCTGATTTTACTGCTGTTTCCCATAGACCGCCGTAGTGTGGTGCTCTGGGAGGCGTAAATTTAAAGTTTTTCCTTTTTGTTGCAGCTTTCAATTATAGCTGTTTTAGCCCACTCCCACGAAGTTTGTTCATTGTCACAATACAGTGTCTAACACTTCCCACTTCGACAGATGAATCTCTGTAAGGCCGCTAAGAACGCATATGTTGTAAGATCGCTGACAAGTACTAAATGCACTGCTTTTGTTGTAAAACAACAAAATAAGACAATTAATGCCATATGCGGTCGCTTTCTTCGGATTTTATAATGTACCTTAAATGGTTCACAATAGTTCACTCCAGCATTAAGGAATTGTGTTGCTTTAGTAACACTTAATGGTGGCAAGTTTCTCATGATATGTTGAATTAATTTTGGCCTAGCTCTTGTGCATTTAACACATTTCTGGACAGGGTTCCTCGCAATTGGTTTGTCTTAAATGGTCCAATATCTTTATAGAATTGCTCCTAATAAAGCTCTGTTCGAATATAAACACGGGCAGCAATATGGGATGCATTGCAATATTAGTTGCATCTAATCGTTCTCTAACTCGGACAATGTTATCGTTGTCCAAAAATGGAGCCAGCGCATTTAAATTGCTGCGTCTGTACACTTCGATTCCTTGAGAGTTCCATAAGTTCCGTCCTGAAACCATTTTGCTGAATATTCCGAATGACAATTTTCTGAGCCTTGTTCAATTCGCCCAATGGTATGGTTGCCCCGGTAGATGCCTGCCACTTTCGAAAACGCATAATATAATAGAGGATACTATTTTAAGTAACCTATTATATAATTTTTTTTTTTTTTTATATAATTATACCCGCCTACCCAAAGGGTAGAAGGGTATTATGGCTTTGTGCCGACCGAAAATGTATGTAACAGGCAGAAGGAAGCATCTCCGACCCCATAAAGTATATATGTATATTCTTGATCAGCGTCAACAGCCGAGACGATATAGCCATGTCCGTCTGTCCGTCTGTCCGTCCGTATGAGCACCTAGATCTCAAAGACTATAAGAGATAGAGCAACAAATTTTTCGCGACAGTATGTCTTACTGTTTCACGCAGATCAAGTTTGTTTTTGATTTTGGCCACGCCCCTCCCGCCCCCGTAAATCGAATAAAACCGAATTGCGAGCGTCGTTTTAAACCTAGAACGTTCCATTTTGGTTGGCACAATACTAATCACCATCTTAATGATCTCATTCGGTTACAATCGGATAAAAAACACAGAAGTTATTAAGAGATTACTTTATAAGGCGTTACCACGTGCAACTGCTATTGCTGCCTAGCTAGTTGCTATAACACTCCGCGACATAATAATGGTGTTCAATAAACCAACTAAAGTGCCGCCAAGCTAATAATTTTGAACAAAGAAAATGTTGATATATTATTTTGGTAGTTTTAGTATATTTTTTCAGTATTTTTATACTATTATATAAATATATTATTTTGGTGGTAAAATTGGGTGGCGGGTATCTCACAGTCGAGCAAACTCGACTGTAGCTTTCTTACTTGTTTTTGATTGATCGTGTAGATCAGTTTATCGAAGCTGACTGTAGTCAAAACTACTTCGATGGTATTTTTTCAATTTCAAGCCTTGATGCAGCAAAAGCAAAAAGTCGCTGGTTCTCCATGTAGGAATAATGGACCATAGACCCATAAACTGTTGTCCTTAAATTTAGAAGCAATCAACCCTCTTGGCGCAATGCCTGCAGGGTTGCGCTTGGGACGTGTCTCCATTCCCTTTGTAGAGGTTGAGGTAGATCTTCAATATACTAAAATCCTTGCTTGGTGAATTCTTGCATGAAGATTTTTGCCTTAATCGCAACCGACGAGAACATTCGAAGTCGAAGATTTTAAGAAGCTGTATCTTCCAAATTGACATTGGGCGTAATATCTTTCTTGGGAAAACCACCTCTCAAACACACCTCTTCCTCAGCTTAAATTTTTATAGAGTTGTGTTCTCTTTTGGAGAGCTTTTGAAATTGTTTGTGCTCCTGTTATACAATCGTCTATATAAGTCGTTTTTTTAGTGTTTCGGCGCCGAGGATACTCTCGCATTGACAAGTATTGCAAACATTTATTTTCCAAATATGGAGCTGCTTTAGTGACATACGTGACTGTTTTCAAACGAAAATATTTGACCTCTTCAGATGGATAATTTCTCTATATTATCATTTGTAGATGCTGATCCTCAGGGTTCATCTATATTTGTCGATACATTTATTCTATATCGGCTGTAAACACATATAATATTTGTGTGTTCTGAATCTCAGTAGTATAGAAAATCAGGACCCTGCACTGTTAGTCCTTTGCGTAAAATACCACTTAAGGATTTTCTGATGGAGGTTTCTGCTATGCGTCAAATACTTCTCTTAATTTGGTAGTATGACTATCCGGTTTAAGAACACAGTGATGTGGTATGAAGTAATTCCTTTTTGGTATATATTTCATTGGATATTGCTTTATGTGTCCTAGATCTTCACACTCCTTCATAAACTGAGTGTACCCTTTTTTCAGAGTTGGATCTCTTTGAAGAGATAGCGTCTTTATGTCACGAGACTCACCCAACTCTGATGCATCTTCAACGTATGGTAATCGAATATTCAATCAGTTGCCTTAGCAATTTGTAGGATACGATCAAATTGCCGTTCACATTTTTTATTTATTGGCGAGTAGCATGGTAGCTTTGTTTGAAGGTTATCCAGCAGTTGCCAAAATTTTGATAAATATTCGTCCACCTTTAATGAGCGTAGTAAACTGTTGTGAGCTCCTTATGTATAGGTCACTGTAGGAGAGGATTCTGACACAAATGAAACGCAATGATATCTCTAATATTCACTTTACTATACAATAACAGATCTTTTTTCAGTGTATGTATTCTATAGAGCACAAGAGTAATTACGTTCGAACTTATATTATATGTATAAGTGGTGCGTGTACTCAAATTCTGATTAGACTCGCGGCTCGCGACAAATGACGTCCTACCTGCGTGCTTGAGCATAGACAATTAAAAACTCTAATTGGTAACCTTCCGACTTCAGCTGTACCGAGTTGAGCGTAACCTCTGCTACTCAGCCTCTCAGCGTAAGCTCTGCTATTCAGCTGCATGTCCCGTTCGATCGGGAGCTTTTGCACAGTGCACAGTGCGACAAGCAATAACCAATCATGCCGCCCGACAATGCTAGAGCTAGCATGACAATATCCTAGCTTGTTCGGCTTCTAAAGGCTGCAGCGATGATCGGCATCCTGGGATGGGTGCTGTATGGTTCTAGTGGGAAGAGATAAGTAATAAGATGTGTGCGCAAGAAATGCCTATAAAAAATTTACGTGCCTCCGTAAGAATGTCTAATCGTGAATAGTAGTTTGAAAATTTCGAGATTGACCGCTTAATCTCTTCTGTTTTCGTTTGAAGAGTCACAACGCTATGACTCGACCGAGAAGCAATTTTGAACGATCGTCTTTAATGAGTACAAGTTTGTTAAGATTTATGTTGTCACATTCCCTGTTCAACTTCGGCTCCAGGTCTTCCAAAAGTGGCGTAACATTGCTTGTTGAATCAAAAATTGTTCTGTGTGATTGCGTTGATGGGCGATACTCCGGCGGTGCAAACATTAAAGCCCCGATCAGGAAGTGCGCTGGAGTTTGCGCCTCTAAGTCCTCGACGTCAGCTGTCAGCGGACACAAATGACGGGGAGCTAAGGCACGACTCAATACTAACCACTACTGTCGATAGTTCCTCATACGTGAGCCGGCGATCCGCGTCGACCCGTTTTAGATGATTAACCGATTTTACATTAGCCTCCCACAGTCCACCAAAGTTAGGCGAGTGAGGGGGATTAAAGTGCCAGATTATCCTTTGTGCAGTCAGCTTAGGGGCAATCAGACGATCATAGTCATTGTGCAGTTGGGCATCCGACGAAGTTGGTACCGTTATCACTGTATAAGTGTTGAATCATACCACGTCGACCGCTGAAGCAATCTAAAGTCTCTGTAGTCAGGATATTGACTGCTTCCAAATGCACTGTCTTTGTTGCTAGACAAATAAAAATCGCAATATAGCCCTTGTAAAAGCTAGTCCCTCGTAAGCATGCAGCTTTAAGCTCTATGGCACCAATATAGTCCACTCCAGTCGCGATAAACGGCCAGCTTGGTGGGTTGACTCTATGAAGCTGCAAGTCTCCTATGAGCTGCGTTGCAGCGGACGGTTGCACTCGAAAGCATCGCACGCACGGCCTGCCTTTCTTTAACAATCTAAAACTTCTGCCGTGCATGCGCCAGTGTTAATTGTGCTCCTCCATGTAACGTTTGGCTATGTGAATGCCTTATAACTAGATCTGTGAAATGATGAGAGCTGGGCAAGATTAAAGTCTCCTCCGGTGTGGCAATGGCTTGGACCGTTTCACGGCTGCTATATCTGCTGAAAATAACTGCTGTTGAACGAGTCGCACTACACACTTTAATGCGTAGTCAAGTTCGTGAATGCTTAGCGGCCCCGTCTTTCTTGGCTAGACAGAGCACGCTTTGTGTCTGAATCTCAATATATAAGCAGTGACGCGCACAGCCTGGGTATACGTCGAAAATCGCTCAACAAAACCAGAGATAGGAGTTGCATGGTGAGCATGTACCTTATCCGTTTTACACTCTAATATGTGATCGCCCGAGTTGAAATGACTGAACTCCGTTTGCGGCCAGTACAATAGTAGCATCCGTCCAATAGAATGTCTTTATCGGATAGGAACTCAGCAGATTTGAGGTTGTTATCCACTTGACAAGCTTGATAGCCAACACGGCTCCGCTAAGCTCCGTACGAGGAATCGTTAGCGGCTTAGAGGGGGTAAGCTTGGACTTAGCCATAAGCAGGGATGAGTAGCATTACCCGTCACTCTCAAATATACCGAATCTGCGTATGATGATGAGAAACCGTCGCAGAAGGCATGAAGTTGCATCAACGAGACGGATGCCGGTGTGTACTGGATCCAGGGATTAATGCTGATGTCGCCAATCTTCTGTAAATTATTTCGAAAACCGTGCCATCGTTCGGCGAGAGCTTCGGGAACCTCGTCTTTCCAGTCTAGGTTCCCGAATGAGTGCCATCGGCGCACGAAACCTTAGCCATGGTCCTTCAAGATCAGCTTGCCAGAGATGATGACGGGCGCGATAAGACCTAAAGGGTCAAACAACTTTCCTATGCTGGATAAGATATCCCTTTTGAATGACCGACCTGCAAGATCAATATTAACTTTGTATTTAAAGCAGTCCCTATTCGGTAGCCAATAAATGCTCAGTGCTTTTACTGTGTGCTTTTACTGTATGCGTACCAGCTCAGCTCGGTTTGAATGCAACGGTATTTTATTGAGATTGAACGCAACAGCCTAAGATCGTTGCTAGACCATTTGCGTAATTCCATGCGAGCGGATTTTATCATTCCCGCTACTTGACTCCACTTCTCCTCCGCGTCGTCGTATTATGTCCTCCAGAGGGTATGTCGTCCACGTATATTTCAGTCTTAAGGACCCCCTCTGCCTTTGGATACGACTGACGCTGGTCCTCTGCCAAACATAAGGGTTGTTAAAGCATATACGTAGATGATTCCATCCGCCGCACGCCATAAAATCCGCTGAAATTGTGCGTCATCTGAGTGGACACCTATACAGCATTACATCTTTTGTATATCCGTTTCGAAAATGTAACGATATTTCCTCCAATTCAATATAACCGATGACATGTCATTTTGAGGAGTAGGTCCAGTACATGGAATGTCATTTAGAGATCTCCCATTACTAGTCTTTGCGGATGCATCAAAAACAATCCGCTGTTTGGTTGTGTGTAACTCCTCTTTGAAAACTGCATCATGTGACAACACCCATGATGCTATGCGCTTTGAGCAGTGCTCCCGGATATTGTAGAGCAACTTTCACTGCTAACTGCTGACGCGATCTGCTGAAGTGTAAAATACTCTTGTATTTTACTATTATTTCCTCCTTATATCGTTGCCATCGTTCCTGTGCAACAGAAAGTCGTCTTTCCAAGTGAAGGAATCGGTTTAGAGCCATCTGGTGAGATCTTCCCAATACCATGCTTGAATCCAAATATGTTTTAAATGGAAGCCGCACCACATAAGGTCCATCCGCTCTACGCATATAAGTTGTTTGGAAAAAGGTTTCACACCAAAGATCCTCTTCCGTAGCAGCGGGACGTTCTGGCACCGATTCGACGTCACAAAAACGCTTGAGCAGAGACTCGGTGGCCAACGAGGCTTGATGATACATTAAGCGGGTACCGGCTTCCACTCCTTGCGCCTTTCCTGATAAGATCCATCCAAATTGAGTGCACTGAGCTATAGGCTCCGACGGGGCACCAATCATTGTATCCGGCAGCATAATTTGTGCCAATGTGTCTACTCCTAAAAGTCGGGGTCTGCTAACGGGATACCTTCAATGTGCTTCCAATACTGAGAAGAAAAACTAATACTTGGCAAGTAAGAAGTCACTAAGTTAAGGATATATGCCGTCCGGATATCTAAGAGAAAATCAGGATTAACAAGGCTAGAAGCTTCAAAATCGACAGTATATTTGCAGCGATGACCGCTGGCTTGACCTACGCCGATAATTAATGCGCGGGTACCGAATCTTTTCAAATGTAGCGACTGTACAACGTGTTCGGACACGATGGTCACTTCCGATCCTTGATTGATGAGCGCATTTACGATTGCATAAAGTCCATTGGAAGGATTGCGTACTGAGATCCGAGCAGTAGCAAGAAGAATATTCTCTCTTCAGATGCCCGAGGATGTTGCTGAATAGCAATAGTAGCAATAGTATGATGCACCTGAGTTTTGATTCACGTGAAGCGATCGATCGAGTCGTTGACCTGCGTTGCCGTTTGGTATCGACTGGGCAGCGCGAGCAACAGAATGCTTTGGTTGATCGCCATGCGATGGGGCTGAAAACTGCAGCAAGATATGATGACGCTGACCGCAAACTTGGCAGACCGACAGAAGCAGTTGCCGCATAACTTCGCCTTCGTAGCTATTTCCTTTCGCCTGTAGCAATCCAAGGCCAGAAGGGTTGGACAACGCCGTAAAATGTGGTCTCCACCGCAATGATGACATTGACAACTCGAACGCCTCGGCTGGCTTTGCGCGTTATGTACTCGAACACGCTTAGCCGAATCTGATAAACTTGACGCAGTGCTGGCAATAAACGCATCGACTCAGGTGATTCCGTTTGCAGTCAAGGAAGAGTACGCTTCATAGGGTGCGAAAAAACTAGCCATGGGCTGTTGTATCTCTTAACCATCATTCCCCAAGCCACGTCGTAGTTTACGTCGATCAATTGCATTTGTCGCACATCATTGTCGCGACCAAGAGACAGAGACTCCTTTAGAAAATGTAGTTTCTCAACGTTGCTGAATTTGGTATTGGTGTGAATAAGGCTCGTGAATACGTCGAAATATCTGGGCCAGTCGACACATGCACCAGAGAATTTTGGAACCGACATTTGAGGCAGACGTGTGGAGACGTCTAGAACCAGCCTTTCGTAATCCTCGGCAAGGATACAATAAGTGTCCATATAACGTTTATCAAATTCTGTTTTTTTTCTTTATACAATGACTCTCAAACTATACAAGCTCTGCTCATATATTATATGCATTTACTTATATCGCACACAACCTTAACCACTTACTCAGTTTCCGCACATAAAATTACGGAACAGAACCATGCATACGAAGGGCAGACGTTCAGGGAATTACACGATGCAGTTATTGCGTCTATCTATCGGTCTTTTTTCTTATGCTGCTTCATTGTACCGGCGAGTCGAACTTGTGCGGCGGCGATCTAACAGAATTTGATTTTGCACTATGTAAAACTAAATTTGCGTGCTTTTGCGTTCCCCTCATGGGCCACCAGTTGTGAGCTCCTTATGTAGGTCATTGTCGGAGAGGATTCTGACAAAAATGCAACGCAATAATACCTCTAATTATACATAGAATAATAAGAATAAATTCTTATTATTCTATATATTATTAGTTTTATTATTATTAGTGATAAGGGGAGTCTCCCAACAGACAAGGTGCGAGGCACTGCGACCATTCTTTATATAAAAGCATAAGAGTAATTACGTTCCAACTTATATTAAATGTAAAAGAGGTGCGTGTACTCAAATTCTGATTAGACTCGCGGTTCGCGACAATTGACGTCCGACCGGTGTGTTTGAGCGTAGACAATTAAAAACTCTAATTGGTAACCTTCCGACTTCTGCTGTACCGAGCTGAGCGTAACCTCTGCTACTCAGCCTCTCAGCGTAAGCTCTGCTATTCAGCTGCATGTCCCGTTCGATCGGGAGCTTTTGCACAGTGCACAGTGGGACAAGCAATAACCAAACACGTAGCATATGTTGATGACGATGATGGCTTCTGTTGAATTTTTCCCGCGATGATCCAACTAAGTTTGGTAGTTTTGTAGTTTGGGTAGTCCGCCTTTTAAGGACACATGTCCTTTTTAAGATCTCGAAGTAGTGCTCACCACCTAGGAGAACATCTTTTTATACCCGCCTACCCAAAGGGTTGAAGGGTATTATAGCTTTGTGCCGACCGAAAATGTATGTAACAGGCAGAAGGAAGCATCTCCGACCCCATAAAGTATATATATTCTTGATCAGCGTCAAAAGCCGAGACGATATAGCCATGTCCGTCTGTCCGTCTGTCCGTATGAACACCAAGATCTCAGAGACTATAAGAGATAGAGCAACACATTTTTCGCGACAGTATGTCTTATTGTTGCACGCAGATCAAGTTTGTTTTTGATTTTGGCAACGCCCCCTCCCGCCCCCCATAAATCGAATAAAACCGAATTGCAAGCGTCGTTTTAAACCTAGAACGTCCAATTTTGGTAGGCACAATACTAATCACCATTTTAATGATCTCTACGAATTTGGTTACAATCGGATAAAAAACACACAAGTTATTAAGATATTACTTTTATAAGGCGTTACCACGTCCAACTGCTAGTGCTGCCTAGTTAGTTGCTATGACACTCCGCGACATAATAATGGTGTTCAATAAACTAAAGTGCCGCCAAGCTAATAATTTCGAACAAAGAAAATGTTGAAATATTTTTTTTGGTATTCTTTAGTATATTTTTTTAAGTATATTTTTTAAGTATTTTTTCAGTATATTTTGGAAAATATAATATTTGGATGGTAAAATTGGGTAGCGGGTATCTCAAACTCGACTGTCGCTTTCTTACTTGTTTTCCTTGTTTTTTGAATGTATGGATGGATCATCCGAAGTAATATTTAGTGGCAATTTCCAGTTATCACCGCAGGTGTTTCGTGTTAATTGGTCATTGACAATGTAAGGCAATTCCATTGATTCCAGTTGGGAACTAAAATCTCCACAATTCGATTTTAGCATTACTTTGACGCTTTGGAGATGTGAGCTTTCCCTCCTATATCATAACTTTTAGCATTGAGTGTGTTTTTTTCAATCCTAAAATCTTAAATCTGTTTTGGCCATTTGTTGCAATTATGAATATTGTTGCCGCATTGCTACTCACACTACTTGCATTGATGTGGGTATGTTGTTGCTTCTGGTATTTCTGTGTTTTCTTGTGATGCTATTGTTGTTGCGAAATTAAAATCATAGAAAACAATTTGGATTTTGCCACAGTCGTCATGATGTGATGTCATTTTAATATGTATAAA
This sequence comes from Drosophila pruinosa, assembly GCA_018150935.1. Taxonomy (NCBI): domain Eukaryota; kingdom Metazoa; phylum Arthropoda; class Insecta; order Diptera; family Drosophilidae; genus Drosophila; species Drosophila pruinosa. The sequence goes on from JAECWR010000266.1 coordinate 352,482, forward strand.
TTTATCCATGAAACGACTGCAATAATGTAAATCGAATTTGGTGTTTTAGTAGGCCACGATCTACAAGCGCTCTTGTTTAGACTTTATTTGTAATTGATTTACTTCTCATTATATATAAAAGTTTTCTGCTCCTCCTCCTTCCCCTCCGGGAATCATTTTAAAATATACTAAAAAATACCAAAGAGGGCATCATTCCTGGAGGAGGAATCATTTTAAAATATACTAAAAAATACCAAAGCGGGCATCATTTTAAAATATACTAAAAAATATCAAAGAGACGCAAGAGCGAAGTGAGCTTTACGGAACGCAGCGAAGCGTAGCGGAGCTCCTCGTACTCTATAAAGAGAGTTTCTTCATCAAACAGCGAGGCGTATCACCCAGCAGAGATGACGTCGCTCAGGAGGCGATCACATAAATACCGCGTGATCGGCATGCCAGACATTGCGACGCTGCAGTTTTGGGGACGTTTTGTTCCCCGCATTCTTAGGGTGGTCATATTACTTAGCTCTTGGAATATGCTTAAACCATTGAGGTTAACATAAACATTACTGTCAATTGCGAGGTGATACACTGAGTACAATGTGTGCTAAGTACATGTGTACAGTTCATCACAGAAAACTATAAAGTTTATACAATCATTGTACATCTTGAACATTGAACATCTATATCAATAACAGAAACTTCTAGCCCTCGAAACAAAAAAATATAAGTCCATCGGTACTTCGGTGAATCATAGTCAAAGTTGTCAACTATTCAACTAAATTCTTATTTATTATTGTCAGGCACTGCAAGTTCTTTCATTGAAAATTGACCTACCCATAATTTTATATGGAAAATTCAATATTAAAGAAGTACTGGTCAACTATAACTCACTTCTCTTATTTCCTCGAATTTTCTTATTATATTAGGTCAAGTAAAAAGTTCGTTCGGTTTTTATCTAAGAGATGGCGTTATTGTCCATAGTACTAGTGTTACGTGTCGCATGATGTCATGTTATACGCTTTCTTTTTAAGTAGCAAACCTCATTATTTGGGGATGTCCACTTTCTGATATTTCTTGTTAGATTCAAAAAAAAAATTTAAATGAAAAATTGAGGATTCAATACTAGCTTCACATATTTATGTAACTTTGTTATGAACTGTTTCAGTGTCATTAACAGAAGCAGAACTTTAATTTTAATGAAAGTGTCAATAGTTTCTTTCCATGGGTGTCATTGAGATTTGGCGGGTGGTTGGAACATATTTACCTGTACTACACTATCAGATACCTTACTTCCCTATTTAGCCAAACATGGCCGTTCCTAATAGATGCTTCCATATGCATCCATCTTTGGCCGAAGAAATCTTCTTCTAATTCATACGCTGCATATTATTATATTCTTCAGAATATATATTAATTTATGGTACCGTTTCTTCGTCTATAGCGATACTTTGGCACAATATTTTTGCTTCATTTCCTTTTTTTTTTAAAGCTTAAAAGATTATCCTTCAATGAACTTAATCGAAAGCAATGAGGTATAAGAAGGTCCACTTGAATTCTTTATTCGAGAAACTTATCTTTAGCTTGAATTTGGATTAATTTTGAGAGTTCTTTACTATTGTATATACAAGATGAGGAGGAGGAGGAAGAGGAGGCTCCAGGAGGAGGAGCAGTGTAATAGAGAGACCGGAGGAGGAGGAGCAGAAAACTTTCGTATTTTTTAGATATTTTAAAAAATGATTCCTGGAGGAGGAGGAGGAGGAGGAAGAGGAGGGGCAGAAAACTATTATATACAATAGAGAGATAATCAACTTTGCTTTGCCCAAAATTTGATCCTATCTATCTTGGACGTTGACATACCGATCGAGGGGCAACCGCATAACGTGCGGGAACGAAGGTCGCGAACAATTAACACAGACAATACAGAAAAAACAACAAATAAAAGGTACTAAAATAATTACACTAATAATAATAATAAGAACTATACTTATCTACGAGCTAAAGTTTGTAATAGTAATGTTTTTATTTGGAATATTTGGAAAGTAGTGTAAGTATTTTTAATAAGATTAGAGAATTTTTTAAAATGTACACATAAAATACGAAAAGGATTATGATTGGCATAGTTAATACTATAACGGGAAAGAGAGAGGGGAAGAAAATTTCTGGTCGTTCTAACCGGAACGGGAAAACTAATCTGGCTTGTCAACTGCAAGAAGTCAACTTCGCCAATGATTAGTCTATGTAGAAACACTACACCTATCATAGTTCTACAGTCAGAAAGAGAAGGAAGGTTTAGTAATAAAAGTTTACAATACGAAGGAAATCAAATAGTGGTAATTCCAGCAAAGACTACGAAGAGCAAAAAGAATAAATAGTTTCTGCACTGATTCAAGCCTATCTTGATGAACCCTATACTGGGGAAACAAGATATTAGATCCATATAGATGTTTTGTGTTCTAGGGATCGTTAAATTCCTTTGACCAACGTTTAATAAATCCAAGGACACCCATGGATCTATTAGAAGCAGATAAAATATGCTTATCAAACTTTAATTTTGAATCAAGAAGGATACCTAAATCAGTTACTGACTCTATTCGCTCAAGTTATCATTAAGATGATAAATGTTTTAAAAAAATGTCATAAGTCTACATTTATTGCAATTAAGATTTAATAAATTTTTAGCACACTACGAATGAAAACAATCAAGGTCAGATTGCAATCTGAGGCTATAAACGGGATCATTAAAAGTCAGACAAATCTTAACATCATATGCATACATAAGTATGCGAGAGTTTGACATAACGACCGGTAGATCATTTATAAATAATGTAAACAGCAAATGGGCCTAAATGACTTCCTTTGGGGTACACCAGAAGTGACTTGGAGAGTCTTGGACACAGAGCCCCTAGAAAAATACTCTTTGAATTCTACATGTAAGATATGAAGATATCCACAAAATTAAGTTCTGTGGAAATCCAAGAAGATTGAGCTTGTATAATAAGAGACTATGGTTGACAGAATCAAAAGCCCTACTGAAATCAGTGTAAATGACATCCGTTTACATTTTTCAATAATATTTGATGAGAATTCTAATAAATTAGTGGTAGTAGACCTACATTTCACAAACCCATGCTGGTAGGGTGAAATTATAGATTTACAGCAGTGTTGCAGTTGAGAAGATATTAGTTTCTTAACTACTATGAGAATAGCAGATACCTCTATAGTTTTGAACGTTGGATTTATTTCCTTTTTTCAAGAGTGGAATAATATAAGACTCTTTCCAAAGAGCACAACTCAAAAGACAATTCAAATAATTTTAAAAGTAGTTTACAGAGTCCCTCTACACAGAAGTTAAGCATGCAACTGGGAACTCCATCAGGACCAGGACAAACAAGTAAGAAAGCTACAGTCGAGTTTGCTCGACTGTGAGATACCCGCCATCCAATTTTACCATCAAAATATTATATTTTTCAAAAATATACTGAAAAAGTACTAAAAAAATATACTAAAAAATACCAAAATAGTATATCAACATTTTCTTTGTTCGAAATTATTAGCTTGGTGGCATTTTAGTTCGTTTATTGAACACCATTATTATGACGCGGAGTGTCATACCAACTAGCTAGGTGCAGCTGCACTTGGTAACGCCTTATAAAAGAAATCTCTTAATAACTTCTGTGTTTTTTATCCAATTGTAACCAAATTCGCAGAGATCATTAAGATGGTGATTAGTATTGTGTCAACCAAAATTGAACGTTCTAGGTTTAAAACGACGCTCGCAATTCGGTTTTATTCGATTTACGGGGGCGGGAGGGGCGTGGCCAAAATCAAAAACAAACTTGATCTGCGTGCAACAATAAGAGATTCTGTCGCGAAAAATGTATTGCTCTTATAGTCTCTGAGATCTAGGTGTTCATACGGACAGACGGACAGACGGACATGGCTATATCGTCTCGGCTGTTGACGCTGATCAAGAATATATATACTTTATGGGGTCGGAGATGCTTCCTTCTGCCTGTTACATACATTTTCGATCGGCACAAAGCCATAATACCCTTCTATCCTTTGGGTAGGCGGGTATAAAAACTGGTTTACAAGATTTAAGTTCACGTAAGAGTACACTAACAGAAATTAAGGGACCCAAAATGCAATTCGATTGCTTTACTTAATACGGATGGGCTCTATGGAAAGTTCATGTGGAATAGGTCGATTGAAAACAAGTATGAAATCTACTGTCGAGTGTGCTCGACCGTGAGATACCCGCCACCCAATTTTACCATCGAAATATATTTCTCAAAAATATATTAAAAAAAATACTAAAAAAAACAAGTATGAAAGCTACTGTCGAGTGTGCGCGACCGTGAGATACCCGGCACCCAATTTTACCATCCAAATATTATATTTTTCAAAATATACTGAAAAAATACTAAAAATAAATAAACTAAAAAATACCAAAATAATATATCAACATTTTCTTTGTTCGAAATTATTAACTAGGCGGCACTTTAATTGGTTTATTGGATATTATTATTATGTCACGGAGTGTCATAGCAACTAACTAGGCAGCACTAGCAGTTGCACGTGGTAACGCCTTATAAAAGTAATAACTTAATAACTTCTGTGTTTTTTATCCGATTGTAACTAAATTCATTGAGATCATTAAGATAGTGATTAGTATTGTGCGTACCAAAATTGAACGTTATAGGTTTAAAACAACGCTTGCAATTCAGTTTTTTTCAAATTGCATGGGCGGAAGGGGGCGTGGCCAAAATCAAAAACAAACTTGATCTGCGTACAACAATAATACATACTGTCGCGGAAAATTTGTTGCTCTATCTTTTATAGTCTCTGAGATCAAAGTGTTCATACGGACAGACGGACATGGCTATATCGTTTTGGCTGTTGACGCTGATCAAGAATATATATATACTTTATGGGGTCGGAGATGCTTCCTTCTGCCTGTTACATACATTTTCGGTCGGCACAAAGCCATAATACCCTTCTACCATTTGGGTAGGCGGCTTTAAAAATCTCAATTGCTTTATCCAGGCCAATACACGAAGAGAGTTGGGACCAGTAAGTTCGCGAAATAAGCAGAGAAAGTTTTTTAAAATCGGTCTTCCGAATACAACGAACTCGCTTTTCCAACATCCTGAAACCGAAACCCTTGTTGGTAAGTCGATCAACTCCTCCAAAGTATTGTAGGTGAGGAAATAGGAAATAAAATCAGATCAAGCATTTTATTAAGACAATTTGGTATAGAATTGGTTTGAGACAGAAATATTAAAATCTTCAAGAACTATAATGAAATCGCGATCAGAAAGCATTTTAGAAATTCTATTGATTACAGAAAAATGATATAAATACAGAGAGTTATTTGAGATAGTACACCACCACCACCACGCCGCATGCGATCACGTCTATAGGAATAAAATGAAAAGGAAAATTTAAGCTATCTAAATAAACATTATTGCAAACAAAGGCCTCATACATATTTATAGAAAAACAGGAGAGAAGATGTTATTTTTTGATCTATCAGATGGAGTTTGATGCTTCGAGGAATTAGTATTAACATTTGGAAGTAAAATCGACTTTTCTTTTTATTTACATACTCTTTCATAATCAAGTATTCCGGCAAAAAGTCTTTGCAGCAAACTTTACTAAAATGCTCGGCAGGTACACTTATTTTAAAAGATGGGATTTCCCGTCCATATGAGAAATTAAATTTTTCCACCTTTAATGATGCTTGAATTATGGACCGAATAAAGGTCCTAATGTCGTCAGATGACGTATTAGGGCAAGCCTAGAATCAAAAATTTATTTCATAGGTGGGACACCTACTATAGTGCTCTGAGCAACTGATAGGCGCATCTGCACTAGTTGGTAGACCATTAGGTACATCAGAAGGTTGATCATGTTGAGTTTCTGCAACATTAACAACTACTGCGGTTATCGCATTACAATAAAAATGTCATTGTCGGCAATTAGTGATTACATCATTAAGTTACATAAGTTTACTGGGAACGGACGAGAGGGCCAATTTAAAAAGCGAGTATTAGCTTTTTTACACTTTGGGGACTCGGTTTAAAGCTTCAAGTTGTTTGAAGCCTGCGAATAGATCAGCAAAGCCTTGCTTCGTCTGACGTATGAATCCCGCAATAGCCATGCATGACTCACATATCCTTCTTAAACTAGATTTTTATCCAATTAGGCCGATGAAGTCAGCATATTTTTATACGCGCCTCCCCAATGGATAGAGGGGTATTATGGCTTTGTGCCGACCGAAAATGTATGTAACAGGCAGAAGGAAGCATCTCCGACCCCATATTCTTGATCAGCGTCAACAGCCGAGACGATATAGCCATGTCCGTCTGTCCGTTTGTCTGTCCGTATGAACACCTTGGTCTCAGAGACTATAAGAGATAGAGCAACAAATTTTTCGGGACAGTGTGTCTTATTGTTGCACGCAGATCAAGTTTGTTTTAGATTTTTGCCACGCCCCCTTCCACCCCCGTAAATCGAAAAAACAAATTTCAATCGAATCGAAAAATCAATTTTTAAACCTAGAACGTTCAGTTTTGGCACGCACAATACTAATCGGATAAAAAACACAGAAGTTATTAAGAAAATACTTTTTAGTTGCAATGACTCTCCGTGACATAATAATGGTGTTCAATAAACCTACTAAAGTGCCGCAAAGCTAATAATATCGAACAAAGAAAATTTTGGTCTATACTTTTGGTATATTTTTTTTAGTATATTTTTCAGTATATTTCTGAAAAATATAATATTTCGATTGTGAAATTGGGTGGGGGGCATCTCACTGTCGAGCACACTCGACAGTAGCTTTCTTACTTGTTTTAGTTTGCAATAAATATGTTTGAATTAAAGGAAAGGTGAAATCACAAATGTTAGTTTTGATAACAAAAAATTATACGTCCGAATGCGAATGCGAAAGCCAGCTGTTATCACCGATAACCCGTTTGAGGTGGTGTTTTACCGACTTAACTCGAGCTTTCTATTCTCCATCCATGTGGGGGTTTGCAGGCGGGGTAAAGTGCCACTTAATGCCATTTGTTCGAGGACTGCTATTGCCTTTTATCGCGGCGACCAGATGCTTGTCTAGTATACTAGCTGCTCCTATGAAATTTGAGCTGTTATCTGAATAGAGATGTTCCCTTTTTTCGCGTCGGGCAAAAGAATCGGCGTAGGGCGTGTAGAAACAGTCCTGATGATAAGTCGCTGAAGGCTTCCAGGTGTATGGCCTTTGTGGCCATGCATACAAATAGGCATATGTAGCCTTTAAATAACTTTTGACCTCTTTCCTTTGAGAAGCGAATTTGAAAGTGTCCAGCGTAGTCGATGCCAAAGTAACAGTGTCAGTTGTTACTCAACACACTGGTAAATTTTCCATTAGTTGAGGGGCCGTACTTTCAGCGAGTTGTGTCAGCCAAAGATACAGAACTCTCTTCGAATGATGTTCCTCATCAGTTTCAGTCCGCCATGTAAGGTTTCTTCATGAGCGTTATACCTTGGACGTTGACGTACTAACGGCAGTACGATCAAGTGGCCCAGCGACACCAAGCTCGGGCTTGTTAACGCGCGGACCTAGGCAGACACGACCACCCGCCCATCCGACCGATGGGCAACCGCATAACGTGCGGGAACGGAGGTCGCGAACAATTAACACAGACAAAACAACCAAATTGTATTAACAAAAAGAATAAAATTATAATAATATTACTATTACTACTAATAATAATAATTAGAACTATTCTTAAATACGAGCTAATGTATCTAGGAGTAATGTTTTAATTTCTAAGGTAGTGTTAGTATTATTAACTAGACTAGAAAAGTTATTATAATTTACACATAAAAAATACGGAAAGGATTGTGACTGGCATAGTTAGTACTACAACGGGAAAGTGAGAGGGAAGAAAATTTCTAGTCGTTCTGACCGGAACGGCAAAGCTAATCTGACTTGTCAACTGCAATGAGTCAATTTCGCCAATGATTAGTCTATGTAGAAACACTACACCTAGCATAGTTCTACGGTCAGAAAGAGAAGGAAGGTTTAGTAATAAAAGTCTACTACGATACGAAGGCAATCTAATTGTGGGATTCCAGCTAAGACTACGAAGAGCAAAAAGAAGAAATTGTTTCTGCACTGATTCAAGCCTATCTTGATGAACCCTATACTGGGGGGAACCAGATATTAGATCCATACTCAAGAATAGGACGAACCAGTGAGATGTACAAGTGTTTAGTAATGTAGGGATCGTTAAATTCTTTTGACCAACGTTTAATAAATCCAAGGACACCCATGGCTCTATTAGAAGCAGCCAAAATATGCTTATCAAACTTTAATTTTGAATCAAGAAGGATACCTAAATCAGTTACTGACTCTATTCGGTCAAGTGGAGTATCATTAAGATGATAATTATTTAAATGGAGAATACCCTAAAAAATGTCATAAGTTTACATTTATTGCAATTAAGATTTAATAAATTTATAGCACACCACGATTGAAAACAATCAAGGTCAGATTGCAATCTGAGGCTATATATGGGATCATTAAAAGTCAGACAAATCTTAACATCATCTGCATACATAAGTATGCGAGAGTATGATATAACGGACGGTAGATCATTTATAAATAATGTGAACAGCAATGGGCCTAAATGACTTCCTTGGGGTACGCCGGAAGTGACTTGGACAGTCTTGGACACAGAGCCCTTGTAAAATACTCTTTTGAATTCTAAATGAAAGATATGAAGATATCCACAAAATTAAGTTCTGTGGAAATCCAAGAAGATTGAGCTTGTATAATAAGAGACTATGGTTGACGGAATCAAAAGCCTTACTGAAATCAGTGTAAATGACATCCGTTTGCATTTTTGATTGGAACCCTTCAATAACAATTGATGAGAATTCTAATAAGTTAGTGGTAGTAGACCTACATTTCACAAACCCATGCTGGTAGGGTGAAATTATAGATTTACAGCAGTGTTGCAGAAGTTGAGAAGTTATTAGTTTCTCAAATGCTTTGGGAATAGCAGACAACTTGGAGATACCTCTATAGTTTTGAACGTTGGATTTATTTCCATTTTTCAAGAGAGGAATAATGTAAGACTCTTTCCAAAGATTAGGGAAAGAGCACAACTCTACAGACAATTCAAATAATTTTAAAAGTGGTTTACAAAGTCCATCTGCACAGAACCTAAGCATGCAACTAGGAACACCGTCAGGGCCAGGAGAAAAAACTGGTTTACATGACTTAAGTTCACGTAAGAGTAAACTTTCAGAAAGTAAGGGACCAAAAATGCAATTCGCTTGGTTTACTTGATACGGATAAGACTGGGCTCTATAAAAAGTTGATGTGGAATAGGTCGTTTGAAAAATTAGCAAACAGATCGGCAATGCCACGATCATTAAAAGCTGTCTTTTTTCATAAAATAATGTTGTTGGAAGTGTTGACGTCTTTCGCTTCGAATTAACGAAGTCATAGAAGCGTTTTGGGTCACGCTGAAACGTAAGTCTGCACTTTCTCAAATAATCCTTGTAGCAAAGATTATTTAGCGTGGAGAAATCGGAACGAGCAACAGTGTAGCGAGAAAAATATAAGAGAGAGCCAGTTTCCTTATATTTTTTATAAAGCTTTGATTTTTTATTCTTTAACTTTGTTAGTTCTTTGGTAAACCATAACGGTCTATTAGACAATTGTGGAGTACCAAAGGGAACACAAGCATCAAACAGAGAGTTTAATGTAGAATAAAAAATTTTAACTGCCTTGTCCAGGTCAATACACGAAGAAAGTTGGGACCAGTCAGTACGTGAAAGAAGCAAAGAAAGTTTTTTAAAATCGGTCTTCCGAAAACAACGAACTCGCTTCTCCGGTAAAACACCTGCAACCGAAACACTTGCTGGTAAGTCAATCAGCACCTCCAGAGTAGGGTGGTAGGGATCCTCAGGTGAGGAAATAGGATTTAATCTGGACACCGTGCAGGTATTGGGATCCAAAACAAAAATCAGATCAAGCATTTTAACTAGACAATTTGGTATAGAATTGGTTTGAGACAAAGCTATATCAAAAGGCTATCAACAAAGACATGAGTTGACGAAGGATTCAATACGTTGGACTCACATGACGAAAGCCACGAAATTCCAGAAATATTAAAATCTCCAAGAACTATTAAGAAATCACGATCAGAAAGCATTTCAGAAATACTATTGATTACAGAAAAATGGGATAAATACAGAGAGTTATCTGAGGCAGGAGGTATATATGAGCAGGTGATAAAGATACTAAAACTACAATAACTTAGTTTTACAGCTACAAATTCGATATCTAAATCACTACCTAAATCTACGTGCTCAGAAGAGATATCAGCATCGACAGCAATAAGTACACCACCACCACGACGCTGCATGCGATCACGTCTATAGACAGAAAATTTGTTAGTAAAGATTTCAGTATTCAAAATATCAAGCCTTAACCAAGTTTCAGTGAAGGCAATGACATGAAAAGGAAAATTTAAGTTATCTAAATAAATACTATTAAGTTTACTACAAAGGCCTCTTACATTTTGATAGCCAAGCAGGAGAGAAGTTAGTTTTTTGAGCTATCAGATGGAGTTTGAGGCTTAGAGGAATTAGTGGTAACATTTGGAAGTAAAATCGGTGGCCGATTTTTCTTTTATTTACATACTCTTTAATAATTAAGTATTCCGGCCAGAAGTCTTTTGAGCAAACTTTACTAAAATGCTCGGCAGGAACACTTATTTTGAATGATGCGATTTCCCGTTCATATGAGAAGTTAAATTTTTCCACCTTTAATGATGCTTGAATTTTGGACCGAATAAAGGTCCTAATGTCGTCAGATGACGTATTAGGGGCAAGCCTGGAAACAAAAATTTGTTTCATAGGTGGGACACCTACTATAGTGTTCTGAGCAACTGTAGCAGAAGTCGAGATAGGAGCATCTGTACTAGCTGGTAGAACGTTAGGTACAGCAGAAGGTTGATCATGTGGAGTCTCTACAACATTAACAACTACTGCAGGTATCGAAACTGAAACGGGATCAGAACAAATGACATCCATGGGAACAATGTCATTGTTGGCAATCATTGACGCTGACGAGTGTCGAGGGGTGGGAGACGTAAATGACATTAGATTATTCGGAACAGACGAGTTGTTGACCAGCTCAGGGACATCAAGTTCGTTAGGGCCAATGGACAAACGAGTATTAGCTTTTTTACGCTTTGGAGACTCAGTTAAAAGCTTCATGGCCTTAAACCCAGAGTCCAAAGTTGCGAAACTATCCGCAAGTTTTTTGAAACCTGCGAATAGTTCACCAAAGCCTTGCTTCGTCTGACGTATGAATCCCGCAACATCCCTTTCAACATCCCCTGCATGACTCACATGTCCATCTTAAACCCGATTTTGAGCCAATTAGGTCGACTATACGGCCGGTGAAGCCAGCACATTTTTCATGTGAAACATTGTCACAGAGCCAGCAGCAAACGAAACCCATTTTTGCGCTTGCTGGTACACGGCATTTTTTATTATAGCAGACAAACATACTGCAGGTTTTTGATGCAAATAAAAATTTAATGAAACCAAAAATTGAAATAAGAATAAAAAAATTTGTGTTAATAACAGGGTATTAGTACGCTGATATCTACTTACAGAAAAACAGCAAGCACAAAATCACAATCGCGGGCGCGACGAAAGCAGAGAAAAGAATAGCCAAAACGGCCAACAACAAAACACAGCACAAAGAGCGCGAGAGCGGAAAGTGCCCGAGATCGGAAAGAGCGCGATATGTAATGATATACCAACAATGTGCTGTAGCAGTTCAAAACAAAACACAAATTTACTGTACGCTCTCACAAATAGAAAATTAGGCCTCACAAATTGTTGATATATTAAAACACAGAATTAATTGTAAATTATTAAATATTATTACACTGTGACTAAACACTCCGACGTATAGCACAGGTATTGTTAGTTTGCAAACAAAATTATTTAATAACAAGGCGCAGGAAGGGTAAAATAACAAATGTTAGTTGACAGCAAAAAAACACGTCCGAATGCGAATGCGAATACAAGCGAATGTATTATTATCTAAGTAAACTTCGCTTTTCCAACTATTAGTGTTTTACACGATATACGGCACCTTTAAATTTTGAAGACGACCTCCCACGCGTAACACTCCATTTCAATCCACTGCATTAGTCACTGCAATTCACTTTTCGCTTCTAGAGTTTTTCCAGCTTTCAGTAGAGTCATTTCTTGACCAAAATCAAGCATTTAAAATTAAAGTTTAATGATAATAAAATATAAAAAAGTTAATATAATGAATATTTAAAAAAAATAAGTAAAGCTTTATAATACTGAGGTATACAAATCTTAATATAATATGATCCAACATTATTTGCAAGAATTGGGGAAAACCCGGCAAAACCCAATCAGGCCACTGTGTTAGTTAAAAAGTTTAAAATTAATTTCTTAATAATAAACAGAGATGACTCAGTGGCGAAAACATAAGAAGATCGACACTGAGAACACGAAAAGGTTCATGCTACATATAATTAGTGGAACATGAATAAAGTGATAATGGTGTATAATTACGAGTTCTTTTAGAGGGAACAGTAAAACAAATATAATTTAATAACACCGAAGAATCAATAAATCCATCAAATAGTTTATGAATAAAGACAACACCTAATAAAATCTGACGATTAGTTATTATTATTATTATTATTATGACAAGGGAGTCTCCCAGAAGAGAAGGGGTGAGGCACTGCGAAAATGGTATTATTTTATGAATATAAAGCTTTCCCTATCTACACTAAAGATGATCTGCTTCCCTGATGAAGAGTCTTCTTTGGAGAGTCTACATTCAGCATCAAAAAAGACAAATTTTAGTGAGGTGATAATTCAGCGTGTTGTGGCCACTGAGATAGCCAACGAAGAGGTTAAGATCCCTCCTGGAGAGTAAGCTTGTTCTTGGGTCGACCACGGGATTAATAATCTCCTTGGCTTGTGGAATCCCTGTCTGGACATAGCAGTAGCGACCAGTCATCCTAACATCCCCAGTTTTCACAAGATCCAACGAGACGATATAGCCATGTCCGTCTGTCCGTCTGTCCGTCCGTATGAACACCTAGATCTCAGAGACTATAAGAGATAGAGCAACAAATTTTTCGCGACAGTATGTCTTATTGTTGCACGCAGATCAAGTTTGTTTTTGATTTTGGCCACGCCTCCTTCCGCCCCGTAAATCGAATAAAACCGAATTGCACTCGTCGTTTTAAACCTAGAACGTTCAATTTTGGTACGCACAATACTAATCACCATCTTAATGATCTCTGCGAATTTGGTTACAATCGGATAAAAAACAGAAGTTATTAAGATATGACTTTTATAAGGCGTTACCACGTGCAACTGCTAGTGCTGTCTAGCTAGTTGCTATGGCACTCCGCGACATAATAATGGTGTTCAATAAACCAACTAAAGTGCCGCCAAGCTAATAACTTCGAACAAAGAAAATTTTGATATATTATTTTGGTATTTTTAGTATATTTTTTTAGTATATTTTTATACTATTATATAAATATAATATTTTGATGGTAAAATTGGGTGGCGGGTATCTCACAGTCGAGCAAACTCGACTGTAGCTTGCTTACTTGTTTATTTTTGGCACAAATTCATATCTTCTTCAAAAGTTTTTTTTTGTTGTAATGTGTTGATTCTAAATATTTATTTGGGCGATACGTACAACGTTTGATTCTTGACTTATTTGGTTCTACGTTTAACGCGCGCTCCACACGGTTGACTCAATTCATTGGACTGCACTCCATTTGATAAATTGGTGTATCAAATTAAGAAAAAACAAACACATTTTTTGTTGCTCTTTTAGCTATTGTTGTCTTGATCATTTCCAGTTAGTCTTCTTTATTTTCTTATGATTGTTATTGTGGCTTGGTTAATAATATACAATTTTCTCTCTTCTTTTCCTGATTGTTTTTGTTTTTTAGTAGGGCTTCGAGGCATCCTTCGGTTTCTTTAGCTGCACCTTTAAACGCTTCGTGCCCACCTGAAAGCCATTCATGTCTTTTATGGCCATCTGTGCCGATTCCGGATTATCAAAGGAAACAAATCCAAAGCATTTGGATAGACTAGACTGCTTATCGATGAACCCCTTGGCCGAAATGACATTGCCAAATGGCAATCTGCTTGCCCGCAGCTGCGGATAGTGCGATGGTGCTTCCAACTTGCGGTAAACCGGCGGCTGTTGACATATACAGATGTTCATACAGATAGATGGACACACACGAGATGGACTGGGCTGTTGATGCTGATGAAGAATGTATATAGTTCTTCCTATATCGCACATTCGGACAAACGCAAACGGTCATGATTTTTTTTAAATCCATGGCCTAAATACATAATATCAATATAGCTACCCTAAATGACAAGACTATGAAATTGATACAACATTTAAAGAAGCATAATAAACACGATCAAATGAAAAAAGAAAAAAGTAGGAACGGCTAGCTGTACAGGTGCAGCTGCCTCCGATTTCATTATATAAAAGTAATTCGTTAATATCTTCTGTTTTATTATTATTATTATTTCACCTTATAAAAGTAATTCGTTAATAACTTCTGTGTCTTTTGCCCGATTGTAACCAAATTTTCAGAGATCATTAAGATGATGATTAGTATTGTGTGATGATGACATAATGCTTAGAAATCGTTTTTTTCGATTTACGGAGGCGGAAGGAGGCGTAGACAACATCTAAAATAAATATCAGCTGTTTACCGAATTTTGACATGTTGTCTCCAAATTTCGTAGCTCTAGTCTCTGAGATCTCAATGTTCATACAGGCAGACGGACACACAGACAGGGGTATATCGACTCGGCTGTTGATGCTGATCAAGGATGTATATACTTTATAGGGTCGCAGACTCCTCCCTCTGCCTGTATCGCACATTCGGACAAACGCAAACGGTCATGATTTTCTTACAATCCATGGCCTAAACACATAATATCAATATAGTTACCCTAAATGACAAGACTATGAAATTTATACAACATTTAGAGAAGCATAATAAACAAGAACAAATGAAAAAGAAAAAAGTACCCTTTGGGTAGGCAGGTATAAATATCATATTTTTCAAAAATATACTGAAGAAATACTAAAAAAATATACTAAAATTATACCAAAATAGTATACCAAAATTTTGTTTGTTCGAAATTATTAGCTTGGCGGCACTTTAGTTGGCTTATTGAACACCATTATTATGTCACGTTATCCAAATTCGCAGAGATCATTAAGATGGTGATTAGAATTAAAATGACGCCTGTAATTCGGTTTTATTCGATTTACGGGGGCGGAAAGGGGCGTAGCCAAAATCAAAACAATTAAGAACGCTACAGTCGATTTTGCTCGACTGTGAGATACCCGCCACCCAATTTTACCATCAAAAGATTATATTTTTCAAAAATATACTGAAACAAGTATAAAAGCTACTGTCGAGTGTGCTCGACCGTGAGATACCCGCCGCCCAATTTTACCATCAAAATATTATATTTTTCAAAAATATACTGAAAAAATACTAAAAAAAATATACTAAAATTATACCAAAATAATATGCCAAAATTTTCTTTGTTCGAAATTATTAGCTTGGCGGCACTTTAGTTGGTTTATTGAACACCAATTTTACGTCACGGAGTGTCAAAGCAATTAACTATGTCACAGAGTGTCATAGCAATTAACTCGGTGCATCTGCACGTGGTAACGCCTTATAAAAATAATTTCTTAATAACTCCTGTGTTTTTTATCCGATTGAAACCAAATTCGCAGAGATCATTAAGATGGTGATTGGTATTGTGCGTACCAAAATTGAGCATTCTAGGATTAAAATGACGCCTAAAATTCGGTTTTATTATCTCTTATCTATGACTCTGTCTCTGAGATCCAGTTCATACGGACGGACGGACAGAAGGATATGGCTATATCGGTTCGACTGTTGACGCTGATCAAGACTATATAAGCTTTATAGGATCGGAGATGCTTCCTTCTGCCTTACATACATTTTCGGTCGGCACAAAGCCATAATACCCTTCTACCCTTTGGGTAGTCGTGTATAATAAGAATAAAATTATAATAATAAAACTTATAACACTAATAATAATAATTGGAACTATTCTTAAATACGAGCTAATGTAGGTGTAATATTTATACCCGCCTACCCAAAGGGTAGAAGGGTATTATGGCTTTGTGCCGACCGAAAATGCATGTAACAGGCAGAAGGAAGCATCTCCGACCCCATAAAGTTTATATATTTTTGATCAGGGTCAACAGCCGAGACGATATAGCCATGTCCGTCTGTCCGTCCGTTTGAACACCTAGATCTCAGAGACTATAAGAGATAGAGCAACAAATTTTTCGCGACAGTATGTCTTATTGTTGCACGCAGATCAAGTTTGTTTTTGATTTTGGCCACGCCTCCTTCCGCCCCGTAAATCGAATAAAACCGAATTGCACTCGTCGTTTTTAACCTAGAACGTCCAATTTTGGTACGCACAATACTAATCACCATCTTAATGATCTCTGCGAATTTGGTTACAATCGGATAAAAAACACAGAAATTATTAAGATATTACTTTTATAAGGCGTTACCACGTGCAACTGCTAGTGCTGCCTAGTTAGGTGCTATGACACTCCGCGACATAATAATGCTGTTCAATAAACCAACTAAAGTGCCACCAAGCTAATAATTTCGAACAAAGAAAATTTTGACATAATATTTTGGTATTTTTTAGCATATTTTTTTAAAAGTATTTTTTTAAGTATATTTTGAAAAATATAATATTTGATGGTAAAATTGGGTGGCAGTATCTCACAGTCGAGCAAACTCGACTATAGCTTTCTTACTTGTTTTATTTTTAAGTTAGTGTTAGTATTATTAACAAGATTAGAAAACTTATTATAATTTACACATAAAAAGGATTGTGACTGGTATAGTTAGTACTACAACGGGAAAGAGAGATGGGAGGAAATTTCTAGTTGTTCTGACCGGAACGGCAAAGCTAATCTGGCTTGTCAACTGCAAGGAGTTAATTTCGCCAATGACTAGTCTATGTAGAAACACTACAACTAGCATAGTTCTACGGTCAGAAAGAGAAGGAAGGTTTAGTAATGAAAGTCTACTACGATACGAAGGCAATTTAATTGTGGGATTCCAGCTGAGACTATGAAGAGCAAAAAGAAGAAATTGTTTCTGCACTGATTCAAGCCTATCTTGATGAACCCTATACTGGGCAACCAGATATTTGATCCATACTCAAGAATAGGACGAATCAGTGGGATGTACAAGTGTTTTGAAATGTAGGAATCGTAAAAATTTCTTTGACCAACGTTTAATAAATCCAAGGTCACCCATGGCTTAATTAGAAGCAGACAAAATAAGCTTATCAAACTTTACTTTTGAATCAAATGGAGTATCATTAAGATGATAATTATCTTAATGGAGAATACCCCTAAAAAATGTCATAAGTCTACATTTATTGCAATTAAGATTTAATAAATTTTTAGCACACTACGAATGAAAACAATCAAGGTCAGATTGCAATCTGACGCTATATACGGGATCATTAAAAGTCAGACAAATCTTAACATCATCTGCATACATAAGTATGCGAGAGTATGATATAACGGACGGTAGATCATTTATAAATAATGTAAACAGCAATGGGTCTAAATGACTTCCTGGCGGAACGCCAGAAGTGACTTGGACAGCCTTGGACACAGAGCCCTTGTAAAATACCCTTTTAATTCTACATGCAAGATATGAAAACAAAGTTAAGTTCTGTGGAAATCAAAGATTGAGCTTGTATAATAAAAGACTATGGTTGACAGAATCAAAAGCCTTACTGAAATCAGTGTAAATGACATCCGTTTGCATTTTTGATTGGAACCCCTCAATAACAATTGATGAGAATTCTAATAAGTTATTGGTAGTAGACCTACATTTCACAAACCCATGCTGGTATGGTGATATTATACATTTACAGCAGTGTTGCAGTTGAGAAGTTATTAGTTTCTCAAATACTTTAGGAATGGCAGATAACTTAGAAATACTTCTATAATTTTGAACGTTGGATTTATTTCCTTTTTTCAAGAGAGGAAAAATGTAAGACTCTTTCCAAAGATTAGGTAAGAGCACAACTCTACAGACAATTCAAATAATTTTAAAAGTGGTTTACAAAGTCCCTCTGCACAGAACCTAAGCATGCAACTAGGAACTCCGTCAGGGCCAGGAGAAAAAACTGGTTTATATGACTTAAGTTCACGTAAGAGTAAACTTTCAGAAAGTAAGGGACCAAAAATGGTATTCGCTTGGTTTACTTGATACGGATAAGACTGGGCTCTATAAAAAGTTGATGTAGAATAGGTCGTTTGAAAAAAATCAGCAAACAGATCGGCAATGCCACGATCATTAAAAGCTGTCTTTTTATCAAAAAAATAATGTTGTGGGAAGTGTTGACGTCTTCAGCATCGAATTGACGAAGTCATAGAAGCGTTTCGGGTCACGCTGAACCGTAAGTCTGCACTTTCTCAAATAGTCCTTGTAGCAAAGACTATTTAGCATGGAGTAATCGAAACGAGCAACAGAGAAATATAAGAGAGAGCCAGTTTCCTTATATTTATACCCGCCTACCCAAAGGGTAGAAGGGTATTATGTGTTTGTGCCGACCGAAAATGTATGTAACAGGCAGAAGGAAGCATCTCCGACCCCATAAAGTATATATTCTTGATCAGCGTCAACAGCCGAGACGATATAGCCATGTCCGTCTGTCCGTCCGTCCGTCTGTCCGTCTGTCCGTCTGTCCGTCCGTATGAACACCTAGATCTCAGAGACTATAAGAGATAGAGCAACAAATTTTCGCGACAGTATGTCTTATTGTTGCACGCAGATCAAGTTTGTTTTTTGATTTTGGCCACGCCCCTCCCGCCCCCGTAAATCGAATAAAACCGAATTGCAAGCGTCGTTTTAAACCTAGAACGTTCAATTTTGGTACGCACAATACTAATCACCATCTTAATGATCTCTGCGAATTTGGTTACAATCGGATAAAAAATACAGAAGTTATTAAGAAATTACTTTTTATAAGGCGTTACCACGTGCAACTGCTAGTGCTGCCTAGCTAGTTGCTATGACACTCCGCGACATAATTATGGTGTTCAATAAACCAACTAAAGTGCCGCCAAGCTAATAACTTCGAACAAAGAAAATGTTGATATATTATTTTGGTATTTTTAGTATATTTTTTTAGTATTTTTTCAGTATATTTTTGAAAAATATAATATTTTGATGGTAAAAGTGGGTGGCGGGTATCTCACAGTCGAGCAAACTCGACTGTAGCTTTCTTACTTGTTTTTATGTAGCTTTGATTTTTTTCTTTTCTTTAACTTTGTTAGTTCTTTGGTAAACCATAACGGTCTATTAGACAATTGCAGAGTGCCAAGGGGAACATAAGCATCAAACAGAGAGTTTAATGTAGAATAAAAAATTTCAACTGCCTTGTCTAGGTCAATACACAATGAAAGTTGGGACCAGTGAGTACGCGAAAGAAGCAACAAAAGTTTTATAAAAATCGGTCATCCGAAAACAACGAACTCGCTTCTGCGGTAAAACACCTGCATCCGAAACACTTGTTGGTAAGTCAATCAAAACCTCCAGAGTAGGGTGGTAGAAATCCTCAGGTGAGGAAATAGGATTTGATCTGGACACCGTGCAGGTATTGGGATCCAAAACAAAAATCAGATCAAGCATTTTAACTAGACAATTTGGTATAGAATTGGTTTGAGACAAAGCTATCTCAAGAAGGCTATCAACAAAGACATGAGTTGACAAAGGATTTTATACGTTGGACTCACATGATGAAAGCCACGAAATTCCAGAAATATTAAAATCTCCAAGAACTATTAAGAAATCACGATCGGAAAGCATTTCAGAAATACTATTGATCAGGTGATAAAGATACTAAAACTACAATAAATTAGTTGTACAGCTACAAATTTGATATCTAAATCACTACCTATCTGCATCGACAGCGATAAGTACACGACCACCACGACGCTGCATGCGATTACGTCTATAGACAGAAAATTTGCAAGTAAAGATTTCAGTATTTAGAATATCATGACAATTTAAGCTATCTAAATGAACATTATTAAGTGTAACATTTGGAAATAAAATCGGTGGTCAATTTTTCTTTTTATTTACATACTCTTTATTTACATGTACTTACATTACATACTCTTTAATAATTAAGTATTCTGGGCAAAAGTCTTTATAGCAAACTTTACTAATATGCTCGGCAGGAACACTTATTTAGAAAGTTGCGTTTTCCCGTTCATATGAGAAATTAAATTTTTCCACCTTCAATGATGCTTGAATTTTGGACCGAATAAAGGTCCTAATGTCGTCAGATGACGTATTAGGGGCAAGCCTAGAAACAACAAGTAAGAAAGCTACAGTCGAGTTTGCTCGACTGTGAGATACCCGCCACCCAATTTTACCATCAAAATATTCAATTTTTCAAAAAATATACTAAAAAAATCCAAAATAATATATCAACATTTTCTTTGTTCGAAATTATTAGCTTGGTGGCACTTTAGTTGGTTTATTGAACATCATTATTATGTCGCGGAGTGTCATAGCAACTAACTAGGCAGCACTAGCAGTTGCACGTGGTAACGCCTTATAAAAGTAATATCTTAATAACTTCTGTGTTTTTTATCCGATTGTAATTAAATTCATAGAGATCATTAAGATGGTGATTAGTATTGTGCGTACCAAAATTGAACATTCTAGGATTAAAATGACGCCTGTAATTCGGTTTTATTTGATTTACAGGGGCGGAAGGGGGCGTGGCCAAAATCAATAATTACACACACTATTCCGAAATGGTTGCTCTATCTCTTATAGTCTCTGAGATCTAGGTGTTCATACGAACGGACGGACAGATGGACATGGCTATATCGGCTGTTGACGCTGATCAAGAATATATACCTTATGGGGTCGGAGATGCTTCCTTCTGCCTGTTACATACATTTTCGGTCGGCACAAAGCCATAATACCCTTCTATCCTTTGGGTAGGCGGGTATAATGACGTCTGTAATTAGATATTATTAGATTTACGGGGGCGGAAGTGGGCGTGGCCAAAATAAAAAACAAACTTGATTTGCGTGCAATAATTACACACACTTTTCCGAAAATTTGGTTGCTCTTATAGTCTCTGAGATCTAGGTGTTCATACGGACGGACAGAAGGACAGACGGGCATGGCTATATCGTCTCGGCTGTTGACGCTGATCAAGTATATATATACTTTATGGCGTTGGAGATGCTTCCTTCTGCCTGTTACATACATTTTCGGCCGGCACAAAGCCATAATACCCTTCTTCCCTTTTGGGTAGGCGGGTATAAAAATGCCGTGTACCAGCAAGCGCAAAAATGGGTTTCGTTTGCTGCTGGCTCTGTGACAATGTTTCACATGAAAAATGTGCTGGCTTCACCGACCGCATAGTCGACCTAATTGGCTCAAAATCAGGTTTAAGATGGACATGTGAGTCATGCAGGGATGTTGCGGACGAAGCAAGGCTTTGGTGATCTATTCGCAGGTTTCGAAAAATTTTAATTTTGGTACACACAATACTAATCACCATCTTAATGATCTCTGCGAATTTGGTTACAATCGAATAAAAAACACAGAAATTATTAAGATATTGCTTTTATAAGGCGTTACCACGTGCAACTGCTAGTGCTGCCTAGTTAGTTGCTATGACACTCCGCGACATAATAATGGTGTTCAATAAACCAACTAAAGTGCCGCCAAGCTAATAATTTCGAACAAAGAAAATGTTTATATATTATTATGGTATTTTTAAAATTTTTTTTTTGGATTTTTTTAGTATATTTTTATACTATTATGTAAATATGATATTTTGATGGTACAATTGGGTCGCGGGTATCTCACTGTCGAGCAAACTCGACTGTAGCTTTCTTTCTTGTTTATTATAGCACACAAACATACTGCAGGTTTTTAAAGCAAATAAAAATTAAATGAAACCAAAAATTTAAATAAGAATAAAATTTGTGTTAATAACAGGGTATTAGTACACTGATATCTATTAACAGAAAAACAGCAAGCACAAAATCAAAATCGCTGGCGCGACGAAAGCAGAGAAAAGATTAGCCAAAACGGCCAACGACAAAACAGCACAAAGAGCGTGAGAGCGGAAAGTGTGCGAGATCGGAAAGAGCGCGATATGTAATGATATACCAACAATGTGCTGTAGCAGTTCAAAACAAAACACAAATTTACTGTAAGCTCTCAAAAACAGAAAATTGAGCCTCACAAATTGTTGATATATTAAAACACCACAATTAATTGTAAATAATTAAAGGTTATTACACTGTGACTAAACACTCCGACGTATAGCACAGGTATTGTTAGTTTGCAAACAAAATTGTTTGATAACAAGGCGCAGGAAGGGTAAAATAACAAATGTTAGTTTGACAACAAAAAAAGCTCGTCCGAATGCGAATGCGAACGAATTTGATTTGATCAGACCACAAAAGTGCAGCCGTGTTTGTCAATTGCGCACTACCCGGCGATGTGGCAGCATTCGAAAGGCTTGTCTGCGTCATGGCCGCAATGGCTGCCAAATTCTGTACGGATAGTGGATTGAGGAGACCAGCAGCTGCTGCAGCGCTCGTTGTGTCCTGCGCCGAATTACTTTGCTGAGCAGCCCCCAAGCCAGTGAGTGCTTGCAGCAGTTGTTAATGCAGTCCGACTGTCTGCAGCTGCTGCAGCAACTGAATGCTGGCAGGTGTCAGTGCATCGGCTCCCATTACCGGGGACGGCTGTTGCGGTGGGTTTGGCAGTATCGGTGTGGACACACTGTCCTGTCGCTGTCTGTCCCAGTGGTATGTTTATATTGGTGGCCAGATTCCAGAGATTTGCCTGTATCTGCTGTATCTTTTTCTG
This sequence comes from Drosophila pruinosa, assembly GCA_018150935.1. Taxonomy (NCBI): domain Eukaryota; kingdom Metazoa; phylum Arthropoda; class Insecta; order Diptera; family Drosophilidae; genus Drosophila; species Drosophila pruinosa. Next base: position 375,533 of record JAECWR010000266.1, read on the forward strand.
CTCCTTCTCCTTTTGCGTATCTCCAAATTTAACAACTAGTAACTTTAATGGCCGCAATGGCGGCGTGTTTGGTGTGACAAAGGCACAACCCTTGCTCTGGCCGTTCTGATCACGCAGCACTGTGCACTCCTCGATGGCACCGTGAATCTCAAATAGTTTATGCACATCGTTCTCTCCAGTGCAACCCGTAGGGGTCGCTGATCGGTTTGCCAGTGTCCCAGACCTTTCAGTCAGGGATGAGGGTTCTGAATTTAGCACCAAAGAAAAGTTTCTTTGTCTTAACATCTGATCATAACATCTGATCTAATCTGACAAAGAGCCACCGGATTGTGCACGATTTGAAACCTAAGATTGTACCAAATAATCTCCTACAGGCCAACAAGGCATGAGTCGCCTTAGTGAGGGTGTTGCTGAGGTGGGATTTCCAATTTAGTCTTTTATAGAAGGCAACTCCAAGGTTTTTAATCTCGTTGGATAGCCTCATATGGGAGCCGCTAATAAGTAGTTGACCAATGTCAACGGAGTAGCGCCTTGTGAAGGGAGCAATAATTGCCTTTTTGTGGATTGATGCTAAGACCAACATCTGCGCACCATCTACTTACCGTGTTCAGAGCTGATTGCATCAACTCTGTCATGGTACTGGCATAGTTCCCGGTCACTATTAGAGCCAGGTCGCCAGCATAGCCGATTGCTTCAATGGCCCTCTCGAAGCGTAATTAGAGATTCGTCAACTACTAGGGACCAAAGTAGGGGGAAAAGAACCTCCCTTGGGGGCATCCTTTGACTGCATTAATGCATGCAGTCGTGGAGTTCAAGGTGGAAGTGATTATCCAGTGTCCGATCATAGCATCAGTCTACCGAATCAAGGAACGGGTAATTCGTCTGCGCTCTAGAGCAGTAGAGATGGACCCGTAGCTGGTATAATCAAAAGCAACTTCTATATCCAGAAAAGAACATAAACTAATGTTGTTAGATACGAAGGGTCTCTCAATTTTCTCCACTAATCTATGGAGAGCGACCTCCGTTGATCTGCCGGCTATGTACGCAAATTGCGTGGGATGCAGAGGTGTTAACGTCTGCAGAGTGCAGAAAATAAGTAAAACTGATCGATCGCCCAATAGGACTTAGGCTGGTCAAGCGAACGATTCCCTTGCTTGGGGATGAATACCACATTTACGCTCCTCCAAGAGCTGGGTATGTAACCCCAAGTAAAACTAGTGCTAAGAAGGCCGACATGTGGAGCAAGGGTGTGAGCCAGGCAGTTTTGAATAAGGGCTGGGAAGATTTTGTCACCCCTGGGACTTGAAAGGGAACGAAAGAATCGTCAGCAGATAAGCTGAACCCGCGTGGGTTCGGTGACAAAATGGCGTCATCGCGACTGGAGAGATCTGTATTCACCTCAGAACCCTGGAAGTGTACTTGTAGTAGAAGCTCAAGTGTATCCCTGCGATCTTGAGTAAAAGAGTCATCTCCTCTTTTGAGAAGCCCTATTCCATTAGACGACCCTCTGGCCAATACTATATGGAGTCTCGTTGCCTCTGGCAACAATTCTATGCTACCACAGTAACTGCGCCGTATATCGCGGTTAGCTTGTCTAATGTATTTGTTATAGTTGGTGAGATCCAACTAGCATGGTTAGATTTAGCCTTATTTAAAAGGCTTCTAACCTTCCTTCTAAGTACAGCCAGTTCCTCATTCCACCACGGAATTTTGCGATTGACCCTTTAGGACTTTTTGACTGAGCTATCCTCGAAGGATGAGATAAGCACATCTTGGAGTAGATTTGCAACGAGTTCTATCTCACTGATAATTTTAGGATTGCTGATGGTCTGACAAGTTGACGGCGAACTCGCCATTGAGTTACTGATTAGGGTGAGATTTAAAACCTCTTCCCGAATGCCGTTAGTTGCTTCACCCCCAGATCATGTGATGTGCTTTAGCACACACAGCCAATCACGAGCGGTTTGTTGCTGCGACGACAGAATTCTACCAGTCGCTGCACTTCTGCTGGGAGTACTTCATTCACGTTATACGGGAAGTATGCAGAGGCGATCACAACTTTCCGTAAACCGTCCGCAGTGGATACCTGAATAGCCGTTGCCACAAGGTCTCTGAGGATGAAGTTGGTTAAAGGAAAACGTCTTACAAAGTATAGCAGTGCGAGTGGCAACTGATCCACATGATAGTCCACGTTTTTGGCCACCGATCAACCATGGCGTGGTGCAGGTTCGCTTGCAGTACTTTAATTTACCTCAAGTCCACTTGCCTTTCCCTCCCGAGAGTCATTCCCACGGACGTATTTTGTTGGTCTGGAGGATCTGCACAGTGGAGTTCGCCTTGCGACCCCGCTCATGGGAGGCACCCTTGAGGGAGTAAGCTCAGCGCTACTGGGGAAGTAACCTCTAATAAGATGAGCCTTGGGAAACTCCGTTTCCTCCAGCAATCTTATGTCAAGGGCGCTGATGGACATGATGTGCCCAACCGCTCCCCTGACCCAATTGGCAGTGCTGTTATCCACGCACACTAGAGGCAGCCACTCGTTTCGGGTTATACAAACCTCAAAACCTGGGCTAACACCGCTTTTAAAGTGCAGGATTTCAACGTAACTAAATGCTCCGCTGCTAGGGGTTTTGCTGAGTTAGCCGAAGTGTAGCCCAATTTCACGCTACCTTTTTGAAGAGCTAGTGGGCTTGGAAATTGTATCGTCAGTGCTCGTCCGTTTTGCCTTGGTGTAAACGGGGGAGCAGTGGAGATAACGAGAGCTTCCGATCGATCAATTTCACAAAGGTGTCCTTCAAATCCAGCCGCATCAACTGGATCTGAAACGCTATTGGACGGAGATTCAGAACCAGCGAACCCTGTGGGAGTGCTATTCAAATGATCCATTAATTGATCCCACTAGTAGGCGGAAAGGGAAAGTCACCCACGGCAAAGCCTGCGTACCGTAGAAAGTCTAAATTAAACTGGAGGGCGAGAGGTATCGAGAGTCCACATGCTAGAGACCGGGCTATCCCCCGCCCGTGCATCCATCAGCGTATGTTGTTTCTCCTTGGATTGGGGTGATTTATATATTCACGATCTTCGCCCGACTACCGTAAGTCAGCACCCCTAGCAGAGACATGACCGTGCTAGGTGCCTGCTTCCAGCTGCTCTCGCGTGGAAAGTATAGCCAGACTTCTAACAATACTGGGATTACATGTTGATCCCCTTGCCGCCACTGAAGTCTGATGTCCACAAGAATAAAATAGAGATGAACATTTCATTAAATCAAGCTGGTGGGATGAAATTATAGAATTACAAAGGTCTTGCAGTTGAGGAGATTTTAGTAAACAAAATACACAATACTTATCACCATCTTAATCTCTGAAAATTTGGTTACGATCAGATAAAAAACAGAAGTTATAAAGGCGTAATCAGGTGCAGCTGCAACTTGTTAGTTGCTAATTTACACTGTGACGTAATAATGGTGTTCAATAAGCCGAATAAAGTGCTGCCAAGTTAATAATTTTGAATTAATATGACACTTTGTATTTATAACACAATTTGTTCGGTGATTCATCGAGATGTTTGAGTGGTTCAGAGAGGAGTTGTGACCGCTGTTCGGTAGACACGGGTTTGATTCAAAGCTTGACTATAGCCCTCCTACTTGATTTTTAATAATTTTTATATTTATATCATTTGATCGTGTATTCTGCCCAAATCAGTAATTGCAGGAGTTTGCCAAGGAAGCATACTTAGACCGACTCTACACGTCCTTTATACAGCAGACATACCTACAAGCAGTCGACTATCGACTTCTACGTTTGCCGACTACACAATGATTTTAAGTCGATCCAAATACCCTGTACAAGAACCAATTCATCTCGCTCGTTACTAAGTGGCCGTAAAGAAGTGGCTTTCCGATTGCCGAATTAAAATAAACGAACAAAAATGTAAGCATATAAAATTTACTCTCAAAAGGCAAGACTGTCCCTCTATCACCTTAAACAACACTGTACTCCCGAAAGCAAATGAAGTTACTTATATTAGAGTGCATCTCGAATGAAGACTCACCTGATACACGCACATCGAAGCTAAAAGAAAACGTCTTAAACTTATGTCTTGTAGTCTCCATTGGCTTATCAACTCCCGCTCATCTTTCTGTCTGGACTACAGGGTCCTACTTTACAATTCCATATTAAAACCAATCTGGACTTATGGCTCCTAACTATGGAGAAGTGCCTGCTGTAATAACATTGATATTATGCAAAGAGTTCAATCGAAGATACTGCGAACAATTACTGGGGCACCCTGGAATATCCGAAATGAAAATGTCCACAGAGACCTGAATATCATATCAGTTACAGAAGAGAACTCAAAAAAAAAGAAAAGTACATATACAAATTAACTTTAAATAGAAACCCCTCCCGAGAGGATTAAGGCGGCTTTGTGACCGATCCCGTCTTCGCCGAAACAACCTTCCGACCCATCGTTGATCATTAGCTCCATTCCTCTACAATAGAGTTTTAAAGGCTGTTAAATATTGTATATTATTAAGATTTGAAAACTTATTTTTAGTCTCAGAATTTCAGAGAAGATCCAAAAAATATACACAGTTATATATATGTCGGCGCGTAATTTATGTGTATGCTTCCAATGTATTCCAATGCAACGGAAAATTCCATTAGAACGCTAATACAGCGTCAGTCTTTTCTTGCGTTGCGTTTGGTTGTCTGCTTTGTAGTTTTGTAGCTTAAGAAGAAACGTTTTAGTGAGGCGCCAGCAGCTTGCTGTCGCCGAGCGTGGTTCGGGAGTGAGCACAAAGCATAAGTGTGATACGCCTGGCAGTTGCGTTTAGAATTTGTGCGTGAACGTATGACCGAAACTCGCTGCGCTAAAGTCATGTCGGAAGATAACGGAAATATAGTTCCAACATCAGAAGTGGGATCTGGCTCGCTACCTAATAGTTCAGATGGCCCATGGCGAGTTTTGATGGAAATGCAAAATAAAAACTTGATTGAACTCGTTAAAGCCTTACAAACAACGGCACCCGAAAAAAACAACAAAAATACGGTGGTGCTGCCAAAGTTCAATGCAGACATTGTTGGCGCCGACGCGTCGGCGTGGTGCTCTACAGTAAATATAATACTAACAGAAAATGAAATAAAAGGCAGCGCATTGGTGATGGCTTTGAGTGCAGCGTTGGAAGGTAGTGCGTCTCAGTGGCTTTCACAAATATGTTACCCTGACATAACTTGGATGGAGTTTAAGGAGCTTTTCGTGCAGCGTTTCACCAGTGTTGAAACACCAGCTGCTATGTTTTTGGCAATGCTTGCTAATTGTCCGACCGAGGGAGAATGTCTGTCCAATTATGCTAGCAGAATGATGACGTCACTTATCATGAAATGGCGAGAAATGGATGTAGAGGAAATTGCAGTTTCTGTGACTCTTGCTAAGTTAGCGCATGTTGACAGCAGATTACAGCGTTTGACCTTTACTTCAAATGTGCGCACCAGAAGCGAATTGCAAACCGAACTTAAGGCCTTCACATTCAACAAAAGGAAGAAAACTCCTCAAGAAGAAATGGCTTCGTTTGACATAAAGCGTCAGAAATTGTCAATAATAAAATGCCATTTCTGTGGGCAACAAGGCCACAAAATGATCGATTGCAGAGCTAAGCAGCAACAGAATCTTCCGTCTCGTGCCATAAACAGTAGCGGCAGGAACCCATTTGGTCAGCAACAAAAAGTCAATGTAACCTGTTTCAATTGTGGAGAGCAGGGCCATATTTCAACACATTGCAGTAAGCCAAAGATAAGTAAGGACAAGGATACGCATCAAGTGAAAAGAGTGCAGCTTTGTGAAGTTCTTGAACCCAAAGGAGAGATGGTTCACCATGGAGAGAAATTTTCAATCACTTTCGATTCTGGAGCCGAGTGTTCTCTGATCAAACAAAAGATAAGTGTAAAACTATTTGGTAAAAGAATTAATAACGTAGTGACGCTGAAAGGTATCGGCAATGACAGCATTTGTAGTACATTGCAAATACTTAGCAACGTTAATATTAATAATCACTGTATTGAAATATTGTTCCATGTTTTGGACAATGAGCATTTGAAAAATGATATCATAATTGGTCGGGAAGTACTGTCTCCTGGATTCAATGTTATAATATCACCGGGAAAATTTGAAATAGTTAAATCTAAAGTTGTAAACTATTGTTCTAATGATGAAACAAATTTTGAGTTAAATACTGACCTTGTTGGTGAAGATAGAGATCTATTAAAGTATAATGGAAAAATATTCTAAATATTTTATTAATGGGATTCCTTCATCGAGAGTTATTGCTGGTGAAATGAAAATAAGACTAATAGATCCAAGAAAAACTGTACAAAGAAGACCATATAGACTTAGCCCAGATGAAAGAGAATTGGTGCGTGATATGATTAAAGACTTATTGGAAAGCAAGGTCGTACGGCCAAGTTGCTCACCTTTTGCAAGTCCCATAACGTTGGTTAACAAGAAAAATGGCTCGCAGCGTTTATGTGTTGATTACCGTGAACTGAATTTTAATACAGTCAAGGATAAATACCCTTTGCCTCTTATTTCAGATCAGATAGCCAGACTTCACGGAGCTAGATATTTCACATGCTTGGATATGGCAAGCGGATATCACCAAATTCCCTTGCATGAAGATTCAGTAGAATGTACAGCATTTGTGACTCCAGATGGACAATATGAATTTTTAGCAATGCCGTTTGGGCTCACAAATGCAGCTCCAGTTTTTCAGCGAACAGTAATACAAGCGCTAGGCAATCTTGCAAATACATTTGTTGTTGTCTATATGGATGATGTTATGGTGGCTGCTTCAACAAAAAGTCAGGCTTTGGAAAGGTTGCAGATTACTCTTGATTGTCTCACGAAAGCTGGATTTTCATTCAATATAAAGAAATGCTTTTTCCTTAAGTCGTCAGTTCAATATTTAGGATACGAAGTGAGTTCAGGTGAAATTCGTCCAAATCCGCTTAAAATATCAGCGTTAACTGCCTTGCCACCCCCTCAATCAGTCCCTGCATTACGACAATTCATTGGATTAGCGTCATATTTCCGGCAATTCATGCAAGGATTTTCATGTTTTATGAAGCCGTTATATTTTTTGACCTCAGAAAAGAATGAATTTAATTGGAAGCCAGAGCATGAAATGATTAGGCAAAAGGTTATTTCTATTCTTACACAGAAGCCAGTTTTGGTAATTTTCGATCCTCAATACCCAATCGAGTTACATACGGATGCAAGCTCTCGGGGTTATGGAGCAATTTTGTTACAGAAAATAAATAATAAGCCGCATGTTGTTGAATATTTTAGTAAGGCTGCGTCTCCTGCTGAGTCACGTTATCATTCTTATGAATTAGAAACTCTTGCTGTTGTTTTGGCTATAAAGCATTTTCGGCATTATTTGCTGGGAAGAAATTTTGTTGTATTTACTGACTGTAATTCGCTCAAAGCATCAAGAACTAAACAAGATCTTTCTCCTAGGGTGCAGAGGTGGTGGGCTTATTTGCAGTCGTTCACATTTGATTTACAATATCGAGAAGGTAAACGAATGGCTCATGTTGACTTCTTTTCAAGAAATTTGCCTTCATCTAAATTGATAGCTAAAGTTTGCAAGATTCCTGAAAAACGGGTTAATTTGGCGGAAATAACTAGCAATTGGCTTTTGGCTGAACAGCTTCAGGATTCTGAAATAGTCAATATTATAAATAAATTGAAAGACAACACTTTAGCCGAGGACGTTGCTAAAACTTATGAGTTGAAAGGAGGGATATTATACCGGAAAATTCAGAGAAATAACAGAACTAGATCCCTATCCATTGTTCCTCGAGCATTTCGATGGTCCGTTATAAATCAAATCCATGAATCAATCATGCACTTAGGATGGGAAAAGACATTGGACAAAGCCTATGATTATTACTGGTTTGAGAAAATGTCTAAGTACATTCGGAAGTTTGTTGAAAACTGCATTACTTGCAAAATGTCAAAGAGTTCTTCGGGCAAAACTCAAGCTAGCCTTCATCCAATACCAAAAGTAAACACACCTTGGCATACAATACACATTGATATAACTGGAAAGTTGAGTGGGAAGTCGGATCAAAAAGAGTATATTATTGTGCAAGTAGACGCCTTCACTAAATTTGTTTATTTAAAGCACACGCTCAAAATTGACGCTGAAAGTTGTATAAATGCTATGACATCAGCAATATCTTTGTTTGGAGTACCAAACCGCATAGTAGCAGATCAGGGTAGGTGTTTTGCCTGCAATAAATTTAGTGAGTTTTGCTCACAACAGAAAATACAATTGCATTTAATTGCGACCGGTGCGAGTAGAGCTAATGGGCAAGTTGAGCGCATTATGAGTACCCTAAAAAATTTGTTAACGGCTGTCGAGACTAGTAGCCGCTCTTGGCAGGATGCTTTAGGAGAAGTTCAGTTAGCTTTGAACTGTACAGTTAGTCGAGTGACAAAGGCAAGTCCCTTAGAACTGTTTATTGGAAAAGTTGCTCGCCCATTGGGGTTACTGCCACTCTGTGACATAGAAGACGAGATTGATTTGCCAAAAGCAAGAGCACAAGCAGCTCAAAATATTTCCGCTGCTGCAATATATAACAAAGCATATTTTGATAAAAACAAAGCTAAAGTTATGGGACACAAAGTTGGCGATTTTGTATTATTGAAAAATGAAGAGAGACACCAAACAAAGTTAAGTCCAAAGTTTAGAGGACCCTTTCAAATAACTCAGTTATTAGATGGAGATAGATATATGCTCAGGTCATTGACTAACAATAGGAGTTATAAATATGCTCATGACGACATAAGAAAAATGCCAAATGAATATGTACCAGATGAATTAGAAAATTGTGATGAAGAATCGAGCGAAATAATTGAAGTGGAAACTGTTGCAAGAGACAGTAGTGAGGCTATTGAAGGAGCCAGTAATGAAATGAATGAAATGGAAACTGTTGAAAGAGACAGTAATGAAATTAGTGAAATAAAATAGCCTGAGGGGCTGATGATGAGATTTGTAATATTAATGTAAGCACAAGTGCAAAACAATTGTTTTGATCATGGCGTGTGGCGCACTAGATAATACAATATGAAACCTGTATGTTTAACAATGAAATAAAAAGAATTAATATGGATTACAAATTGAATGAAAAGGAAATACGTTTATAATAGTTTACGAATGAAACAAAGAATTTAAGAATTTATTGTGAATGAAAGTTAAATTGATAAGAATATGAGATTAAGTTCGACTTTGATTTAATAGTTTGCTAAGTTAATAAAAAAAAAAAAAAAAGGTAATACAAAGCATTGTTGATAATATTCCACGAGGTCGTGTAATGGTCAGGATGGCCGTGTCGGCGCGTAATTTATGTGTATGCTTCCAATGTATTCCAATGCAACGGAAAATTCCATTAGAACGCTAATACAGCGTCAGTCTTTTCTTGCGTTGCGTTTGGTTGTCTGCTTTGTAGTTTTGTAGCTTAAGAAGAAACGTTTTAGCGAGGCGCCAGCAGCTTGCTGTCGCCGAGCGTGGTTCGGAGTGAGCACAAAGCATAAGTGTGATACGCCTGGCAGTTGCGTTTAGAATTTGTGCGTGAACGTATGACCGAAACTCGCTGCGCTAAAGTCATGTCGGAAGATAACGGAAATATAGTTCCAACATATAAAAAAAAATATGCTTTTTTTTGATTATGTGCTTGACTGTACTTATGAAAGTCAAATTTTCACCTTCGCAACATTGTATATCTATAATCGTGGATCGTGAATCTATAAATCACCCCAATCCAAAGCGGAACAGCATGGAACAGCATGGATGCATGGGCGAGGGGTAGCCTGGTTTCTAGTATGCCCGGTCTCATATTCGCTCGTATTCGCATTCACATTCGGACGTGTTTTTTTTGCTATCAAACTAACATTTGTTATTTTACCCTTCCTGCGCCTTGTTATCAAACAATTTTGTTTCCAAACTAACAATACAATACGGAGTACTTAGTCACAGTGTAATAACATTTGATAATTTACAATTAATTGTGGTGTTTTAATATATCAACAATTTGTGAGGCCTAATTTTCTGTTTGTGAGAGCTTACAGTAAATTTGTGTTTTGTTTGAACTGCTACAGCACATTGTTGGTATATCATTACATATCGCGCTCTTTCCGATCTCGCGCACTTTCCGCTTTCGCGCTCTTTGTTCTGTTTTGTTGTTGGCCATTTTGGCTATTCTTTTCTCTGCTTTCGTCGCACCCGTGATTTTGATTTTGTGCTTGCTGTTTTCCTGTAAGTATATATCAGCGTACTAATACCCTGTTATTAACACAAATTTTTTTTTATTCTTATTTCAATTTTTGGTTTCATTAAATTTTTATTTGCTTTAAAAACCTGCAGTATGTTTGTCTGCTATAATAAAAAATGCCGTGTACCAGCAAGCGCAAAAATGGGTTTCGTTTGCTGCTGGCTCTGTGACAATGTTTCACATGAAAAATGTGCTGGCTTCACCGGCCGCATAGTCGACCTAATTGGCTCAAAATCGGGTTTAAGATGGACATGTGAGTCATGCAGGGATGTTGAAAGGGATGTTGCGGGATTCATACGTCAGACAAAGCAAGGCTTTAGTGATCTATTCGCAGGTTTCAAAAAACTTTCGGATAGTTTCGCAACTTTGGTCTCCAAAGCGTAAAAAAGCTAATACTCGTTTGTCCATTGGCCTTGATGTCCCTGAACTGGTCAACAACTCGTCCGTTCCGAATAATCTAATGTCATTTATGTCTCCCACCCCTCGACACTCCTCAGCGTCAATGATTGCCAACAATGACATTGTTCCCATGGATGTCGTTTGTTCTGATCCCGTTTCAGTCTCGGTACCTGCAGTAGTTGTTAATGTTATAGAGACTCAACATGATCAACCTTCTGCTGTACCTAACGTTCTACCAGCTAGTACAGATGCTCCTATCTCGACTTCTGCTACAGTTGCTCAGAACACTATAGTAGGTGTCCCACCTATGAAACAAATTTTTATTTCTAGGCTTGCCCCTAATACTTCATTTGACGACATTAGGACCTCTATTCGGACCAAAATTAATGTATCATTAAAGGTGGAAAAATTTAATTTCTCATATGAACGGGAAATCGCATCTTTCAAAATAAGTGTTTGCTCTAAAGACTTTTTGTAAATAAGGTAAACAGCAATGGGCCTAAATGACTTCCTGGGGGTACACCAGAAGTGACTTTCACAGTCTTGGACACAGAGCCCTTTTAAAATACTCTTTGAATTCTACATGTAAGATATTAAGATATCCACAAAATTAAGTTCTTTGGAAATCCAAGAAGATTGAGCTTGTATAATAAGAGACTATGGTTGACAGAATCAAAAGCCTTACTGAAATCAGTGTAAATGACAACCGTTTGCATTTTTGATTGGAACCCTTCAATAACAATTGATGAGAATTCTAATAAGTTAATTGTAGTGGACCTACATTTCACATACCCGTGCTGGTAGGGTGAAATTATAGATTTACAACAGGGTTGCAGTTTAAAAGTTATTAGTTTCTCAAATACTTTGGGAATGGCAGACAACTTAGAAATACCTCTAGAATTTTGAATGTTGGATTTATTTCCTTTTTTCAAGAGAGGAATAATGTAAGACTCTTTCCAAAGATTTGGGAAAGAGCACAACTCTACAGACAATTCAAATAATTTTAAAAGTGGTTTACAAAGTCCCTCTGCACAGAACCTAAGCATGCAACTAGGAACTCCATCAGGGTCAGGAGAAAAAACTGGTTTACATGACTTAAGTTCACGTAAGAGTAAGCTTTCAGAAATTAAGGGACCAAAAATGCAATTCGCTTGGTTTACTTGATACGGATAAGGCTGGGATCTATAAAAAGTTTATATGTAATAGGTCGTTTGAAAAAAAATCAGCAAACAGATCGGCAATGCCACGATCATTAAAAGCTATCTTTTTATCAAAAAATAATGTTGGATGTGTTGACGTCTTTTGCTTCGAATTGACGAAGTCATAGAAGCGTTTCGGGTCGCGCTGTAACATTAGTCTGCACTTTCTCAAATAATCCTTGTAGCAAAGATTATTTAGCGTGGAGAAATCGGAACGAGCAACAGTGTAGCGAGAAAAATCTAAGAGAGCCAGTTTCCTTATATTTTTTATAAAGCTTTGATTTTTATTCTTTAACTTTTTTAGTTCTTTTGTAAACCATAACGGTCTATTAGACAATTGTGGAGTACCAAGTACAAGCATCAAACAGAGAATGTAGAATAAAAAATTTCAACTGCCTTGTCCAGGTCAACACACAATGAAAGTTGGGACCAGTCAGTACGCGAAAGAAGCTAAGATAGTTTTTTAAAATCGGTCTTCCGAAAACAACGAACTCGCTTCTGCGGTAAAACACCTGCATCCGAAACACTTGTTGGTAAGTCAATCAGCACCTCCAGAGTAGGGTGGTAGGGATCCTTAGGGGCGGAAATAGGCTTTAATCTGGACACCGTGCAGGTATTGGGATCCAAAACAAAAATCAGATCAAGCATTTTACCTAGACAATTTGGTATAGAATTGGTTTGAGACAAAGCTATATCAAAAACGCTATCAACAAAGACATGAGTTGACGAAGGATTCAATACGTTGGACTCACATGACGAAAGCCACGAAATTCCAGAAATATTAAAATCTCCAAGAACTATTAAGAAATCACGATCAGAAAGCATTTCAGAAATACTATTGATTACAGAAAAGTGGGAAAAATACAGAGAGTTATCTGAGGAAGGAGGTATATATGAGCAGGTGATAAAGATACTAAAACTACAATAAATTAGTTTTACAGCTACAAATTCGATATCTAAATCACTACCTAAATCTACGTGCTCAGAAGAGATATCAGCATCGACAGCGATAAGTACACGACCACCACGACGCTGCATGCGATCACGTCTATAGACAGAAAATTTTACTAGTAAAGATTTCCGTATTCAGAATATCATGACTTAACCAAGTTTCAGTGAAGGCAATGACATGAAAAGGAAAATTTATGCTATCTAAATAAACATTATTAAGTTTACTACAAAGACCTCTTACATTATGATAGTCAAGCAGGAGAGAAGTTAGTTTTTGAGCTATCAAATATAGAGCTTGAGGCTTAGAGTAATTAGTGGTAACATTTGGAAGTAAGATCGGTGCTCGATTTTTGTTTTTATTTACATACTCTTTAATAATTAAGTATTATTATGTGTAAACTTATGACATTTTTAGGGGTATTCTCCATTTACATAATTATCATCTTAATGATACTCCACTTGAGCGAATAGAGTCAGTAACTGATTTAGGTATCCTTCTTGATTCAAAATTAAAGTTTGATAAGCATATTTTGGCTGCTTCTAATAGAGCCATGGGTGTTCTTGGATGTATTAAACGTTGGTCAAAGGAATTTAACGATCCCTACATTAAAAAACACTTGTACATCTCACTGGTTCGTCCTATTCTTGAGTATGGATCTAATATCTGATTTCCCCAGTATAGGGTTCATCAAGATAGGCTTGAGTCAGCGCAGAAACAATTTCTTCTTTTGCTCTTCGTAGTCTTAGCTGGAATCCCACTATTCGATTGCCTTCGTAATAGATTTTTATTACTAATCCTTCCATCTCTTTCTGACCGTAGAGCTATGCTAGTTGTAGTGTTTCTACATAGATTAATCATTGGCGAAATTGACTCATTGCAGTAGACAAGTCAGATTAACTTTGCCGTTCCGGTCAGAACGACAAGAAATTTCCTTCCCCCTCTCTTTCCGTTGTAACACAAACTATGCCAGTCACAATCCTTTCCATATTTTATGTATAAATTATAATAACTTTTCTAGTCTTATTAATAATACTAACACTACCTTAGAAATTAAAACATTACTCCTACATACATTAGCTTGTATTTTTAGAATAGTCCTAATTATTATTTTTAGTAGTATTAGCATTATTATTTTTATTTTATTATGGGAGGGTGGTCGTGTCTGCCTAGGTCCCGCGTTAACAAGCCCGAGCTTGGTGTCGCTGGGCCACTTGATCGTACTGCCGTTAGTACGTCAACGCCCAAGAGATAAAAAAATAAAAAAAAAACTCTGGCTATCTGTCGCTCTCCAGTTTCATTTAGACTTTCCACGGTACGCGGGCTATGCTGTGGATGGATGACCCTCCCTTCCCACCTACTCGTGGGATAAATTTTTATTGATCTATCAAAATATTTAGAAAAGTCTGATGTGACTTCAACAGTATCATCCATGGCGATAACTTTACGGCTGATCCCAATATCAGCACTGCAGCCAGTGAGCTGCTGGCTTCCACCCCCAATACTACGCTTCCGTTATCTCTCAGAGGTCAGGCCTCACGGAAACAGGCTCTCAGATCCAGTTGCTGCGGCTGGAATCTAAGGACGCCTTTGTTAAACTGAAGAGCCGAAAGAAGCTTTTTAAAGATGCACTTGCGAAGGGTTCGAACCGAGCGGAAACTCTTGCTATCGCCACTTTTAGATCTCACCCTAATCAGCAACTTGATAGAGAGTTCGCTTGTCAACTGGCAGGTCAGACGAAGCCACCTTGCCAGACCATCAGCACATCAGGTTTGACCTACCTGGCCAAGTCGATATTCGCCAAAAACTCCTTCTGTCCTAAAAAGACGAATTGGGAGCTCTTCAAAGCCTCTGTAGCTTTCAAAGCAGAATTATTGGTTAGCAATCCTAAATCTATCAGTGAGATTGAACTCGCTGCCAATCTGCTTATCTGATCTTTCGAGGGCAGCTCAGTCCGGAAGTCATTAAAGGTCAACCGTAAAATTCCGTGGTGGAATGAGAAACTGGCTGTACTTAGAAGGAGGGTTAGAGGCCTTTTAATAAGGCTAAATCTAACCGTGCTAGTTGGGACGTCTATGGGGACGATCTCACCAACTACAAAAAAAGCATTAAACGAGCTAAACGCGATACATGGCGCAGCTACTGTGGTAGCATAGAATCGTTGCCATAGACAGCGAGACTCCATAAAGTATTGGGTAGTCTAATGGAATAGGGCTTCTTAAAAGAGCAGATCACTTAAGATCGCAGGGAAACACTTGAGCTTCTACTACAAGTCCACTTCCCGGATTCTGTGGTGAATACAGATCTCTCCAGTCGCGATGACGCCATTTTGTCTCCGGACTCACGCGGATTCAGCTTATCTGGATCCATCTTCGACCCCGAAAAGATCAAATGGGGGTGACAAATTCTTCGCAGCTTGCTCAGCCTGGCTCATACCCTTGATTCACAGGTCGGCCTTCTTAGCGCTAATTTTATTTGGGGAAACATACCAAGCTCGTGGAGGAAATGTGGTATTCATCCCCAAGCAAGGGGAATCATCCGCTTGACCATCCTAAGTCCTATCGGCCGATCAATATTACTTGACTTCTGCTTAAGACGACGGAAAGGCTGATAGATACGCACATTCGGTGCTCCCTGCAGACGTCGACACCTCTGCATTACACGCAGTATGCGAACAGAGCCGGTAGATCGACAGAGGTCGCTCTCCATAGATTAATGGGGAAAATTGAGAGAGCCTTCGAATCCAGAACATTGGTTTTTGTTTCTTTTCTGGATATAGAAGGTGCTTTTGATTATACCGGCTACTGCTCTAGCGCGTAGAGGAACTGCCCGTCCATTGATCCGGTGGATTGAAGCTATGCTCAAGCACCGGATAATCATTTCCACCTTGGAGTCCACGACTGCATGCATTAATTCAGTCAAAGGCTGTCCCCAGGGATGGGTTCTATCCCTCCTACTCTGGTCCCTAGTAGTTGACGAACTAGTAATCTTACTCTGCGAGCAGGGCGTTGAAGCTATCGGCTATGCTGACGACCTGGCTCTAATAATGACCGGGAAATATACCAGCACCGTGACATAGTTGATGCAATCAGCTCTGAACATGGTAAGTAGATGGTGCGCAGATGTTGGTCTTAGCATCAATCCACAAAAAGCTATTATAGTTTCCTTCACTAGGCGCTATTCCGTTGACATTGGTCCTCTATATTTCAGCGGCTCCCCTTTGGGGCTATCCAACGAATTCCAATATCTAGGGGTAACCCTCGATAAAAGACTAAATTGGAAATCCCACCTCAGCAACACACTCACAAAGGCGACCCATGCCATGTGAGCCTGCAGGAGATTTGGGTTTGCGGCCAAACACAGGTCACTGCCATCATCAAATGCACTCACTGACAGGTGCACTTTGTACATGTCCCACCGCAGCAATGGAATCTATGCTAAATCTGACTCCGCTGCATATCCAAATTAAAGAAGTCGCAGCTATGAGCTTTCTTAGAATCACGCTCCAATCCGGGCTTCTGGCTACCGAATCAGGACATGCTAGTCTAATCAAATACATTCCTGGCATATATATCTTCACTAGATCAGATACTATGAACTTTTCTTTGGTACTAAATTCAGAACCCTCATACCGGACCGGAAGGACTGGGACACTGGCAACCCCATCACCGACCCCCACGTTATCCACTGGTATACCGAGGAGCAAAAACTGATCAGGGGTTGGAGCTGGGATCCTTGGATCCAATTCCAAAACCTCAATTGCTGTGGGCAAATGGCCACAGACTTCCAATATGATATTCATGCCATCGAGCCATATTAGCCCTCTCTTCTGAAAGAGTAAGCTCTCGCTAACAAACAACATCACCCTTCTATGGGTTGCTGGACACTCTGGTATCCAGGGCAATGAGCTGGCGGACGAACTTGCGAGGGCCGGTTCGTCAGCCACTTTTTCCGGCCCTGAGTTCTTCTGTGGCGTGAGTTGGTCAACCATCTAGGCTATTGTGAAAACCAGGTCTGTTAGGTTGACTGATCGCTACTGGTCTGTCCAGCCAGGGATGCGGCAAGCCAAGGAGAACTAGCTTACTCTCAGAAAGGATCTTCATCTCCTCATTGGCTATCTTAGTAGCCATCGCACGGTGAACTATCACCTCACTATAATGCGCCTGTCTTCTCATGCTGAGTGTAGACTCTGCAATGAAGACTTTGAGACAACTAGACATATTCTGTGCGACTGTCCAGCCATGGTATGGACTAGGAGGAAACATCTGCACGTGGATACCGCAGGTCCCGAGCATATTGTATATAGTCACAAAAGATCACCATGGTCGCAGGGCTTCGACCCTTCTCTCCCTATTATTATTACTATTATTATTATAATCGTGGATGAGTCTTTTAAATCCTTCCTTTTCCTTTTTCGATTAATTACTCTAACTTAAACTAATTGTTCTCAGATAACTTATTTTCTAGTGCATAATTAAACTCAGAATATATCTCCATTTTCGGATAGTGTTGTTCCTTTTTCGGCAACGAATCATCTTTATAAAACAAATGAAAAGTAAATTGTCCTAGTTTTACATACTCTGGTTTGTAATTAATTTCGGCTTTTCACTTTTTAAGATAGTCTCTTACTATCAAAACATCGCACCTATCCGAGAACTGTTGGAGATAAAATCTTTGAGCTTTGAAACAAAGGCGGTTGGGTGTAAGTGAAATGCTCTTGTTTAGATTGATCATACCTGGTATGGTATAACATTGTAAAGGTAAAGTGTGTTCTGGCATATTTAAATAATTTTGCTTCATCACGTTTATTGATGAGCCTGTGTCTATACACATTTAGATTCTGCATTGTTTAGTTATTCTGATGAAGGCGTTTCCTCCTACATTAGTTATGCTTCTGTTTCCGAGGCTGTTTGTTTGATAATTTCGGAAAAATCCATTCGGGATATCCCGCTATTACCCGTTGTCTTTTGGGTTGACTTTGCATCTAGTAATAATTCATTATACGTACTGCCGTTAGTACGTCAACGTCCAAGATAATTTCGCGTTCTAGCCTTATTTTGTTTATCGTTAAATTCCCTATATATAGTAGTAAAATTGGGTTGAGCTTCACTTTGCTTTTGTCTAGTCTGAGGAGGTGCATTATTTTTGTAATTTGTAGTTAAAGTTGTATTTTGATTGCGTTGGTTGACCCGAATTATTAGGATTCTTGACCAAAATGGAATTTTTATAAAGAGCTTATTGCTGAGCTACTTGCTTTAATTTTGCTGTAGTTGTAATGTCATGTTTAGCCAACTGAATAAATATTCTATCAGGTAGTTTTTAGCAATAATTATGCTTAATATTATTATTTAAGGCGTTTGAGTTCCATGTGTTATGTAAGCTATTTTCTAATATTAGTTAGTTCTGTATTTTAAAAGTTGTATACTCTAGTTCTTCAACGAGCTTACGTAAGTTTCCTGGGTATCTAAGTCTTCTCAATAATTCTTCGTACGGTATCTGCGTTTTACAGCTGGATTTAGATTGCAGATTTGCCCACCATGTTGGTTTCGATGCCTGTGACAGCCTCTAAGCTGCGTCTGTGATTATCATTTCGATGCTGCCAAACAATATTAATTTTTGACATTGATCGTCCGTAGGACACAGACCAAATATAAAGTCCACGGCTTCAACTTGATATCTAATGATTTTAGCAGCGCTAACGAACTCGCCACTTTCCCTGAGCACGGCCGGAACCGTAGTAGACAGAGAGGCTGCTTTTATTCAAAATAACACCATACACATTACAAATAATATTCAAATAAAATACAAATATTAAAACAACGTAATTTTCATTACGCATTTTATTTCTTTAATTTAAATTTGCTTCTCTTTTTATATTTTGCTTGGAGGCCCATCTAACATAACATTGTTGCTTTATTAACTACCATTAAATCTTCAATATTTTTGTCTATTCCACATTTAATTTATTTTTTAATATTTTGTTTTTTTAGATCATGGATTTTAAAAAAACATGACCTTTGCGTTTGTCCGAATGTGTGTAGCAGGCTGAAGGAGGTGGCTGTGACCCCATTAACTATATATATTCTTGATCAGCATCAACAGCCGAGTCTAAATAGCATTGTCTTTCTGTCCGTCTGTTTGTGTGAACATCGAAATCTCAGTAAAAACTCGGTGGGCAGATGAAGTTTATTTTAGATCTTGCCACGCCCCCTTTCGCCCCCGTAAATCGAAAAAACGATTTCCAAGTATTATGTTAAAGCTAGAACGTTCAGTTTTGGCAAACATAATACTAATCATCATTTTAATGATCTCTCAGTCGAGCAAATTCGACAGTAGCTTTCTTACTTATATTACCCAATCATTATTATAATTTTCATAATTTTATAACATTATTAAACGCAGTGTTTCTAGAATATAATATAATATAAAATAATTTTATACTCTAACTTCCGAATGTAACATACACTTAAAATAAATGATCTCGTAATTTCAAAGTTTGACTGTAGCCGTTTCTACTTGTTTATTTTATATAATAAATATTAACAACACATTTAACATAAAACAATTTTATTTCTTTACTCTAAGTGTATTGTTGTTACTATTAAGTAGGTTTTTTGATATGCTTCGCCAAAGACAATGGACTGCTGCTCAGCAATCAGTGAATCGCAGGCGCAGAAATAGATTGAGTAGGAAACAAGTGGAGTATTCCCAGGTAGAATCAGGGAGAAAATTTAGGGCTCAGAGAGATCGCAGACCAAATGCAGAGCTAAACAAATTGTGGATATAATGCAGCGTTTAATTAGAAGACTTGGTCGTACTGTCGAAGGGCTTCGGGTGATGAAAGAAGGCAGAAAATAGAAGCCGGTGACAGGCGATAAATGCCTATCGCCAGGAGGAAAGAGTAACCGATAGATTGCGTAGAAACACGCATAGGCGGGATATTGAACAACAGATTCATACTCAAAATAGAAACCAGAGACGGGCGGAGGAGGACTATCGGCGTGGGGAGAGAAAAGCCGATAGACTGCGTAGAGGCACACGTAGACGGGATATTGACACACAGACAATTGAACAACAGATTAATAGACATTTATAAGCCAGAGACTTGCGGATGAAGAGTATCGCTGGGATATGTTACGAAGATTAGCACAACTACGAAACCAGATTTTTAGAACTAACAAAGAGGGATGGGAATCTACATCGTCTGAGCTTGAGAGTATGTCAAAATAGGAGTATTACTCAAAACCGGACAGCAGAAAATCGACGAAATGCTGACCTTATGAGAGAGGAGCGTTCAAATAACTTTGATTATATTTTACCCAGCTTAACATCAATAGAAACTCAGATAGGTATTTTTAATAGAATGGTGAAGCTAGGACCTGATCAAGGAGAGCAAAATAAGTAGGTCTTTCATTGAGAGTCGAAATGAGTTTATTGCGAATATTTTAAGTCTTTCCAGTCAGTTTCCTTCTCCTGACAATACATACTACAATAATTTTGTAGTACTTGTAGCCAATATATTTAAGCTGGCCGGAAACCAAAATTTTCCATTATAAATGGCTTAGATTTGCCAAACTTACCCGAATGTTTCAAAGGGCTAAATCCCATAAAGGATGCAGAGTTGGTAGATAGTATGGATCACGAATTTCAAAAACCATGTATCCTAATGAGGATGTTGAAATGCAGGAGCTCAGTCCGGGGGTCAAGAAACTCTACTTGAAAATAATCATATCGCGTATGTTGCCTTCCAAAGAATGATAATTGCTCCTGGCGAAGGCAAAAGACCCCTCGTAATGATTCTTGATGCTAGTTCAGAGGAAATAGTGTTCCCAACTATTTATGCTGACGTAAAAAGAAAAATTTATATGCAATAGGCTATCGATTATAGCAAGCAAGGCACCTTTCGAATGACTTGCCTCACAATAGTTCAGCAAGTGGAAATTAGACTGTCGAATACTGAGCAAAAATTCATCCAGTTATCACCAGGAATTTTCTTAATTGCTCACGCGCCTATGGTTCGGAAAACTTATCTACAGCTTGGACTTTGCTTTGATTGATTTGATGAGTTCTTACTCCAACGACATATCCAAGATAGTTAACTTTACTTAGCCCAAATTGGCTTTTCTTGACGTTTACCGTAAGTCCAGCTTTATGCAACCAAGTGGCAACCATAGCGAGATGATGCAAATGCTCTTCAAAGCTAGAAGACAAATTTCATTAATAAAGGAGTGAGGTAGAATTTTGTTTCCAAAAATCCACTTCCTGAGCACGTTTTGTTTAATGGATGGTAAAATTTAAAACTTACATTGTTGTTTAAAATTAATTGGTATACTAATAATTCCTTTCACACATTGCTTAAGAATATCTGCTGTGAGAACTGAACCGTTGTGCTTGCTAAAATTTAAATGCTCTAAAATAAGTATCTCAATGAGTGTTGATCCAAATACACTCTTATTAGCTCCACTATTTAACAGGTCCAATCAGGGCTCACTGCGAATATCTAATTGTGTAAAAGGACGTATATCATAACCATTGCTTATAAATCCAGATATTTTACAATGTTTCAAACGTCGTTTATCATTCCAAATTTGTCTCATAAAAAGATAACACGACATTTACGAAAGATAGGTGCGTCAGTATTGAAATGTGCAGTTCTACGTAACCTGTATTCTCTTAAGCGTTCATTATGAAGCTTAAACAATCGAGTAGTTGGTAAATCTGTAAGTAAGGTAAGTCCGGTAGAGGAGACATGTCATGAAAACTTTGCGAGGTTTCAATTAATCGTATCTCTGTTCTCTTGTTCGTCGCAGTTCCAACAATTTGAGTTTTGCGAATTACGAATAAGATTCATGGGTTCCTTGCTTTCGTACTCCCAATGCTTGCTTTATATCTCGAATAATATGTTGATCTTAATATTGCTCACTCTATTTGTTAATTAAATCGAAACAGTTCATATGGCCGATCGTTCTGTGTACCCGATAATAAAAAGAAAGGGCGGACCAAGTAAATAATAAATCAGCAAATTGATATAATAGATCAAAATAATTGTTGAAATATTGTGGCATAAGACAATTAACATAATAACATAAATGAAGTCTTTTATTGGAAGATAAATGCCTGAACCAGAAAATTGCAACTCCAATTAATAACATTAGCAATCCTAAAGGGGCGATCCGTAAAAAATGCAATACTATGATTCGATTCGGATTGCTGTAGTAGATGCTGTAGTCGATCCGCATGATTATTATTATTATCGGCAGCATTTCTTCTTCAATCCCGAGTGTTAGTTTTTCGCACATTTTGTAAACTTAGATTGTTCAATCTAGTTATTATTCGAGTTCTTGGGATTGTTTCTATGGGATTAATAACCGATGGTCCGCGGTCTACCTCGAGCAATCATCTTAAATGAATTTGATAAGTTATTAGAAGTGAGAATAGAATGGTTCTATGGAATTTGTGATTACATCTAGTTTCGGAGTAAACTGTCTCGGAACTAGAGAAAAGGGTGCAAGATATTGCATCATCAGAAACGTTTGTGAAATCAGTTATATCTTCTGTGCTACGCATTATAGCTAAAGGTTTTTTGTAATAAAAACGTAACGCGATAGTTTGCAGGTTTTTGCGATATACTTGCTATAAGTATAATAACTAATAAAGAATAACTTAATAACCGGGTCTTAATCTTTAGGCATTTATAAAGATTCCTACGTAAAAACAATATTTGTGAAACTTAAAATAAAAGTACAAACAAATTAAAACAGGAACCTGCCGAGGATACTCAATAGAAGCAATCTGAAATTTGCTTATAGGATTTGTGATATATGAAATCATTTATTATTATTTATTATTATTATTTGAGAAAGGGAGTCTCCCAATAGAGAAGGTGCGAGGCACTGCGACCATGGAGGTCTTTTGTGCCTGTAGGCTCTGCCTAGCTAGACAAAAGTATCTCTGCTTCCCTAATGAAGCAGAGCAGATCTATTGTCGAGGAACGCACAATATGCTCGGGACCTGCGGTATCCACGTGCAGATGTTTCCTCCTAGTCCACACCAAGGCTGGACAGTCGCACAGAATGTGTTTGGTTGTCTCGTCGTCCTCTTTGCAAAATCTGCACTCAGCATCAGAAGACAGACGCATTTTGGTGAGGTGATAGTTCACCGTATGATGGCCACTAAGATAGCCAACGAGGAGGTGAAGATCCCTCCTGGAGAGTAAGCTGGCTTTCCGGTCGACCACGGGATTGATAAGCTCCTTGGCTTGCCGCATCCCTGGTTGGACCGACCAGTAGCGACCAACCCATGCCACAGAAGGGCTCAGGGCCGGAAAAAGTAGCTGACGAACCGGCCCTCGCAAGTTCGTCCGCCAGCTCATTGCCCTGCATACCAGAGTGTCCAGGTACCCATAGAAGGGTGACGTTGTTAGTAAGAGACAGTCTCTGGAGGCAGTTCCAGCAATCGGCCACCAGTCGAGAGCTTACTCTTTTGGAGGAGAGGGCTAAGATGGCGGCTTGACTGTCAGAGAAGATATAGATGTTCGCTCCTCTAATCCCCTTCTCTAGGATCAGACGGCAGCAGAACTCGATGGCATGAACCTCAGATTGGAAGACTGTGGGCCATTTGCCCATAGCAATTGAGGTTTTAGAGTTGGGTCCAAAGATCCCAGCTCCAACCCCCTGATCAGTTTTAGACCCGTCGGTATACCAGTGAATACCGTAGGGGTCGCTGATGGGGTTGCCAGTGTCCCAGTCCTTCCGGTCCGGGATGAGGGTTCTGAATTTAGCACCAAAGAACAGTTCCTTAGTCATAGTATCTGATCTAGTGCAGATATCTATGCCAGGAATATCTTTGATCAGGCTAGCATGTCCTGATTCGGTAGCTAGAAGCCCTGATTGGAGCTTGATTCTAAGAAGGCTCAAAGCAGCGACTTCTTTAATTTGGATGTGCAGCGGAGTGAGATTCAGTGTCGATTCCATTGCTGCGGTGGGACAGGTACGAAGTGCACCTCTCAGTGAGAGGCACAGCAGCCTGTGCAATTTATTGCATTTGCTGATGGCAGTGACCTGCGTAACCTTTGGCCACCACACAATAGCAGCATAGGTGACGATCGGTCTGACCATCATGGCAAAAAGCCACCAGATGGTGCAGGATTTAAGACCCCAGATTCTACCAAAGAATCTCCTGCAGGCCCACATGGCATGGGTCGCCTTTGTGAGGGTGTTGCTGAGGTGGGAGTTCCAATTTAGTCTTTTATCGAGGGTCACCCCTAGATATTTGACTTCGTTGGATAGCCCCACAGGGGAGCCGCTGATATAAAGTTGACCAATGTCAACGGAATAGCGCCTAGTGAAAGGAACTATAATAGCTTTTTGTGGATTGATGCTAAGACCAACATCTGCGCACCATCTACTTACCGTGTTCAGAGCTGATTGCATCAACTCAGTCACGGTGCTGCTATAGTTCCCGGTCACTATTAGAGCCAGGTCGTCAGCATAGCCGATAGCTTCAACGCCCTGCTCGGAGAGTAAGACTAGTAGTTCGTCAACTACTAAGGACCAGAGTAGGGGGATAGAACCCCTCCCTGGGGACAGCCTTTGACTGCATTAATGCACGCAGTCGTGGAGTCCAGGGTGGAAGTGATAATCCGGTGTTTGAGCATAGCTTCAATCCACCGGATCAAAGGACGGGCAGTTCCTCTACGTTCTAGAGCAGTAGAGATTGACCCGTAGCCGGTATTATCAAAAGCACCTTCTATATCCAGAAAAGAGCACAAAGCAATGTTCTTGGATACAAAGGCTCTTTCAATTTTTCCCACTAACCTGTGGAGAGCGACCTCCGTCGATCTGCCGGCTATGTACGCAAACTGCGTGGGATGCAGAGGTGTCGACGTCTGCAGAGAGCACCGAATGTGCATATCTATAAGTCTTTCCGCCGTTTTAAGCAGAAAGGAAGTAAGACTGATCGGCCGATAGGACTTAGGCTGGTCAAGCGGACGATTCCCTTGCTTGGGGATGAATACTACATTAACTCTCCTCCAAGAGATGGGTATGTATCCCCAAGTAAAACTAGCTCTAAGAAGGCCGACCAGTGGATCAAGAATATGAGCCATGCTGTTTTCAATAAGGGCTGGGAAGATTTTGTCACCCCCTGGGGCTTTGAAAGAAGCAAAAGAATCTACAGCCCATTTGACCTTTTCGGGGTTGAAGATGGATCCAGATAGGCTGAATCCGCGTGAGTCGGGTGACAAAGTGGCGTCATCGCGACCGGAGACATCTGGATTCGCCACAGAACCCGGGAAGTGGACTTGCAGTAGAAGCTCAAGTGTTTCCCTGCGATCTTGAGTGAAAGAGCCATCTGCTCTTTTAAGAAGCCCTATTCCATTAGACGACCCTTTAGCCAATACTTTGTGAAGCCTCGCTGCCTCTGGCAGCGATTCTAAGCTACCACAGTAGCTGCGCCATGTATCGCGTTTAGCTCGTCTAATGCTTTTGTTGTAGTTGGTAAGAGCGTCCCTATAGACGTCCCAACTAGCACGGTTAGATTTAGCCTTATTAAAAGGCTTCTAACCCTCCTTCTAAGGACAGCCAGTTCCTCATTCCACCACGGAATTTTTCGATTGACCCTTAGGGTCTTCTGGACTGAGCTGTCCTCGAAGGATGAGACAAGCACATCTTGGAGCAGATTGGCAGCCATTTCTATCTCACTGATAGAGCTAGGATTGCTGACCAATAGGTCTGATTTGAAAGCTACAGAGCTTAAAGAGCTCCCAATTTGTCTTTTTGGGACAGAAGGAGTTTTGGCGAATTTCGACTTGGCCAGGGAGGTCAAACCTGATGTGCTGATGGTCTGACAAAGTGGCTTCGTCTGTGACTCGCCAATTAACAAGCGAACTTGCTATCGACGTGCTGATTAGAGTGAGATCTAAAACCTCTTCCCTAATAGCATTTATAAAAGTGGGTTTGCACCCTATGTTAGCTACATCTAATTGACAACACAATAAGTAGTCTAAGAGGGACTCACCAAGTTTGTTGATGTCGCTGCTTCCCCAGATCGTGTGATGTGCATTGGCATCACAGCCGATCACGAGCGGCTTGTTGTTGTGGCGACAGAATTCCATCAGCCGCTGGACCTCTGCTGGGGGTACATCATCCACATCGCCCGGGAAGTATGCGGAGGCGATCACAACTTCCCGGACACCGTCTGCAGTGGCTACCTCAATAGCCGTTGCTACTAGGTCTCTGTGATGAAGTTAGTTAGTGGGAAATGTCTGACACTGTTATACATAAGCATAGCAGTGCGCGGGGCACCTCCCATACGGTCATATAACAACTTACATGATCCACATGAAAGTCCACGTATTTGGCCACCGATCAACCATGGCTCTTGGACGAGAGCCAGGTTGATTTGATCTTCACAGACGACCCTGCACAGTGTGGCCGACGCTCCTCTAGCGTAGTGCAGGTTCGCCTGGAGCACTTTAAGCTTGCTCATCTTCCCTCCTGATGGCGGTTGAGACAAGGCCACTTGCCTTGCCCCCCGAGAGTCGTTTCCGCGAATGCCCTTCGGCGGTCGGGACGAGCCACTCGGGGAGGTCACCTTGCGGGTGGGTTGCGGCCTGAGGTGCTGGCAGTGGGCCTGGCCGAGGCACCTCTGACGGTTGACGGACGGTGCCCACTTGTCACCCGTCTAGTTGGGCCCTTCGGGGCTGTGACCACAATGACCGGTGGGGTGGGGGAAGGAACCTTGGGTACCAATATGGTCGCAGCGCTCGTGGAGGCCACAGGGTCAGCCAATGCTGAAATCCCTGAGGGAACCACTGGCGCCGTAGCCGGAGCGGCACTGGCAAGAGAGGGAGCGGGTGAGGATGTGGATGGAGCAGGGGTGGCGGAGGAGGCTTTGGGAGCTGAATTCTTTAGGATCAGTTTGACCCTGCCAAAGCAGAATTTCACCTTCCCTTGGCACTCCGTCAGAGCCCTGTACGACTCCTCGTCAACCAACATTGCGAGGTGAGTCATTGTGCCGTTAAGGCTGTGCTGCACCACCCGCCACAGCTTCGTGGAGAAGCTGCTGGCGTTCTGGAGCCCAATGAATTCCAGGATGGTTGCAGGAGTGTACTCAGCACTACTGGGGAAGTAACCTCTGATGAGGTGAGCCTTGGGGAACTCCGTTTCCTCCAGCAATTTGACGTCGAGGGCGCTGATGCACCTGATGTGTCCAACAGCTCCCCTGACCCAATTGTCAGTGCTGTTATCCTCGCACACCAAAAGCAGCCACTCATTTCGGGGTATACAACCCTCGAAACCCGGACTAACCGTTGGTGAGGAGTGCAACAGCACCGCCTTTAGAATGCTGAATTTCAACGTAGCCAACTGCTCCGCTGAGAGGGGTTTGGTAGGATCAGCCGAAGTGAAGCCCAATTTCACGCTGCTAACCACTTGGCTGAAGAGTGGTTTCGTGGACTCCTTATGAGTCTTTTTGGACCTCTTTGAAGAGCTGGTGGGCTCGACGATGGTATCGTCAGCGCGCGTCCGTTTAGCCTTGGTGTTAACGGGGGGCGCAGTGGTGATAGTCAGAGCCTCCTCTCTGTTAGAACCCTTTGCGAGTGCAGCTTTAAAAAGCTTCTTCTCGCGGCTCTTCAATTTAATAAAGGCGTCCTTAGATTCCAGCCGCAGCAACTGGATCTGAGAGCCTGCTTCCGTAAGGCCTGACCTCTGAGAGGCCACGGAAGCGTCGTCAGCAAAGCTGATTCGGTCGCAGTTAGCTTCCTCGTCCGAGGACAATACCTCGACGGGTTGCTGACGGACTGAACCGCTACTGGACGGAAGTTCAGCACTAGCGAACCCTGTGTCCAAGGGAGTTCGTGGCCTATCCGGGTCCCCTAGAATACTAGAGTCGAGACCCGTAGTATTGGGGGTGGAAGCCAGCAGCCCACTGGCTGCAGTGCAGGTATAGGGGTCGGCCGTGAAGGCATCGCCCGGAGATGATACTTTTAAAGCCGTATCAGCCTTTTCTATTTTTAAAAATTGATCCATTAATTAAGATCCCACGAGTAGGCGGGAAGGGAAGGTCATCCACGGCATAGCCCGCATACCGTGGAAAGTCTAACTGAAACTGGAGGAGGACAGGTATCCAGAGTCCGCATACTAGAGACCGGGCTACCCCCCGGCCATGCATCCATCAGCGTATGCTGTTCCACCTTGGATTGGGGTGATTTATAGATTCACGATCTTCGCCCGACTACAATTAGTCAGCACCTCTAGCAGAGACATGACCGTGCTAGGGGTCTGCTTCCAGCCGCCCTCGCGTGGAGAGTATAGTCGCACTTCCGACAGTAGGAGCAAGGACGGCACGTGCCCCAGCCAATACTGGGATTACATGTTGGTCCCCTTGCTTCCTCTGACGGCTGACGGCCTACGAAATCAATTACTTGGTAACGTACCAAATGAATTCGATGCGTGCATACCAAAAAATGATGATTTCATCATATTTGAATGAAGTGGCTTGAAGTGGCTTGAAATGGCATGTTTGACAAATGGAAATTGCTTAACACTACAATTTCAAAGTTCTCACAAAATTTGTTATTCTGAAGCTGAAGGGTTTTAATGAAGCCTATTGGCCAAAAGAAAGGATTTTGGGTACAATTGGGAAAGTAAGTGGACTTAGTTTTTTTACCTCGAGGCTTACACATTGGGCGCCATAATTCTTTGTAAGAACTCGCGTCAATCAGCTTTGTCAATTTCTTGCCTGCTGAACTCAGCACTATATCATCTCGGCTATTGACGCTGTTCAAGAATATATGGAGTCGGAGATGTTTCCTTCTGCCTGTTACATACATTTTCGGTCGGCACAAAGTTATAATACCCTTCTACCGTTTGAGTAAGCGGGCATAAAATCATCAACGACAGAGTCGGGATAGCCATGATCTATTCCTAGCCGTGACAAACCAACGATCACCTGAAGGTGCCCCAAATTAAACAATTATATTGTTGTTATTATTATGGTTATAAAGTTACTACATTATCATAAAACTTTAAATTCATAGTTTAGCAACCGAGTAAATAATGCAACTGCCTAGTTTTCTATTCTTCTTTTTATTGTTATGCCTCTCTAGTTTCGCGAGCCATCGGCGAATGCTTGCTTGATCACCAGACGCTTATGATGGCGTTGCCCTCCGTTCTCTTTTTTAGATGAGAGCTTTGCCACTCCCAGTGTTTATAATGGGTTGCATTCTTAAAAATTATATATTGTGTGTGTGTATGTACAATGTGTGTAGTGTGTAGTATATGTATATAATGTATGTAGTATATAGTGTACGTATTTAGTATATAGTGAATGTAGTAGGCTGCTACAATAGTAATGCAAAAATTTTTTTTTCCTATACTTTGCTTTTATTTATTGAATCTTCTCGTTTTCGAGACTAACAATAAGTGTATCATATCTTATACTAAAACCTAACTAGCAGTAATGTAGGCTGGAACAGTAGAAATGGCCCTGGCAAATTATGGCTGGGTTGGAAGGTCGGTACGTTGCAGACGGGATCGGTTGGAAACACGAGTCAAGACCCTTGCGACGGGATTTGGGTGGGCAGAGAGTTTTTCATTGTAGGACGCTTTTTGCTTGTCTATTTCATCTTTTACTGCGAGAATGCCGGGGGGCCTGTAGATGTTTTTGTTTCGAATATACCATGGTGCCCCAGTGATAGTTCGCAGGATCTTTGATTGAGCGCTCTGTATGATATCTATGTTGGTTCTGCTCGCGTTCCCCCAAAGCTGGGAGTCATACGTCCAGGTTGGCTTAAGAGTGGAGTTATAGAGCAGGACCTCGTAGTCCAAATTGTAAGCTACACCTTGCAAAATGTAACCTATTGCTTTTCAGGTCCGTTGATTGTACGCCCTTCTGAGAGCTTCGTCTCATAGAAGATGATCTACTGCGTTTTGGGCTCTCGAGTTGGGTATCACTCCGTAAGTTACGCAAGAACACGTTTCGGAAGTTGGTTCTATCTAAAATACCGACTATGCTCAGTGGGGTGGGTTCTAGCTCTCTCTTCGTATGCGTAGCTTGACATGAAAAATAAGATAGAGCATTCGGGATATAAGGGTTTCACAGACAACTTAGGCTAATTCATTCGTGTTACAAGTTGGACCATAATTAAGAAATCAGAGGCGATGCGATTTAAGAGTCAGGGATGCCCAGTAGAGGCTTTACATTTCTTTATTATTATTCATTATCGTTAAGAACTATGAGATGCTTCATTATATTTCACAGTCTTTGGTTCTAAATATAACTATAAAACATTCGTCAGCAGAAGGCTCTAATTTTATTACACACATGAATTACATGAATTAATGTACACTCGCGATTATAAGCACGTTTTTTTACGAGATCGGGTTCATGAAATTCAACTGCTGCTTGGTTGATTGTATGCGGCTATGGCGCATACCGACATCAGCCGTCAGAGGAAGCAAGGGGACCAACATGTAATATCAGCATTGGCTGAGGCACGTGCCGTCCTTCCTCCTACTGTCGGAAGTGCGACTATACTCCCCACGCGAGGGCGGCTGGAAGCAGACCCCTAGCACGGTCATGTCTCTGCTAGAGGTGCTGACTAATTGTAGTCGGGCGAAGATCGTGAATCTATAAATCACCCCAATCCAAGGTGGAACAGCATACGCTGATGGATGCATGGCCGGGGGCAGCCCGGTCTCTAGAATGCGGACTCTGGATACCTGGCGTCCTCCAGTTTCATTTAGACTTTCCGCGGTATGCGGGGTATACCGTGAATGACCTTCCCTTCTCGCCTACTCGTGGGATCTTAATTCATGGATCAAAATTTCAAAACATAAAAGTCTGATACGGCTTTAAAAGTATCATCTCCGGGCGATACCTTCACGGTTGACCCCTGCACCAGCACTGCAGCCCGTGGGCTGCTGGCTTCCACCCCCAATACTACAGGTCTCGACTCTAGTATTCTAGGGGACCCGGATAGGCTACGAACTCCCTTGGACACAGGGTTCGCTAGTGCTGAACTTCCGTCCAGTAGCGGTTTAGTCCGGCAGCAACCCGTCGAGGTATTGTCCTCGGACGAATCAGCTTTGCTGACGACGCTTCCGTGGCCTCTCAGAGGTCAGGCCTTACGGAAGCAGGCTCTCAGATCCAGTTGCTGCGGCTGGAATCTAAGGACGCTTCTTAATTAAACTGAAGAGCCGCGAGAAGAAGCTTTTTAAAGCTGCACTCGCAAAGGGTTCTAACAGAGAGGAGGCTCTGGCTATCGCCACTGCGCCCCCCGTTAACATCAATGCTAAACGGACGCGCGCTGACGATACCATCGTCGAGCCCACCAGCTCTTCAAAGAGGCCCAAAAAGACTCATAAGGAGTCCACGAAACCACTCTTCAGCCAAGTGGTTAGCAGTATGAAATTGGGCTTCACTTCGGCTGATTCAACCAAACCTCTCTCAGCGGAGCAGTTGCCTACGTTGAAATCCAGCATATTAAAGGCGGTGCTGTTGCACTCTTCACCTTTCACTCTTCACTACTTTCCCAGTAGTGCTGAGTACACTCCTGCAACCATCCTGGAATTTATTGGGCTCCAGAACGCCAGCAGCTTCTCCACGAAGCTGTGGCGGGTGGTGCAGCACAGCCTGAACGGCACAATGACTCACCTCGCAATGTTGGTTGACGAGGAGTCTTACAGGGCTCCGACGGAGTGCCGACCGCCGAAGGGCATTTGCGGTAACGACTCTCGGGGGGGCAAGGCAAGTGGCCTTGTCTCGACCGCCATCAGGAGGGAAGATGAGCAAACTTAAAGTGCTCCAGGCGAACCTGCACCACGCTAGAGGAGCGTCGGCCACACTGTGCAGGGTCGATTGTGAAGATCAAATCAACCTGTCTCTCGTCCAAGAACCATGGTTGATCGGTGGCCAAATACGTGGACTTTCATGTGGATCATGTAAGTTTTTATATGACCGTATGGGAGGTGCCCCGCGCACTGCTATACTTATGGATAACAGTGTCAGGCATTTCCCACTAACTAACTTCATCCACAGAGACCTGGTAGCAACGGCTATTGAGGTAGCTACTGCAGACGGTGTCCGGAAAGTTGTGATCGCCTCCGCATACTTCCCGGGCGATGTGGATGATGTACCCCCAGCAGAGGTCCAGCGGCTGGTGGTATTCTGTCGTCGCAACAATAAGCCGCTCGTGATCGGCTGTGATGCCAATGCACATCACACGATCTGGGGGAGCAGCGACATCAATAAACTTGGTGAGTCCCTCTTAGACTATTTTTTGTGTTGTCAATTAGATGTAGCTAACATAGGGTGCAAACCGCCTTTTATCAATGCTATTAGGGAAGAGGTTTTAAATCAGCACCTCGATAGCGAGTTCGCTTGTCAATTGGCGGGTAACAGACGAAGCCACTTTGTCAGACCATCAGCACATCACGTTTGACCTTCCTGGCCAAGTCGAAATTCGCCAAAACTCCTTCTGTCCGAAAAAGACAAATTGAGAGCTCTTTAAGCTCTGTAGCTTTCAAATCAGACCTATTGGTCAGCAATCCTAGCTCTATCAGTGAAATAGAACTCGCTGCCAATCTGTTCCAAGATGTGCTTATCTCATCCTTCGAGGACAGCTCAGTCCAGAAGACCCTAAGGGTCAATCGGAAAATTTCGTGGTGGAATGAGTAACAGGCTGTCCTTAAAAGGCTTCTGCCTTTTTAATAAGGCTAAATCTAACCGTGCTAGTTGGGACGTCTATAGGGACGCTCTTACCAACTACAACAAAAGCATTAGACGAGCTAAACGCGATACATGGCGCAGCTACTGTGGTAGCTTAGAATCGTTGCTAGAGGCAGCGAGGCTTCATAAAGTATTGGCTAAAGGGTCGTCTAATGGAATAGGGCTACTTAAAAGAGCAGATGGCTCTTTCACTCAAGATCGCAGGGAAACACTTGAGCTTCTACTGCAAGTCCACTTCCCGGGTTCTGTGGCGAATCCAGATCTCTCCGGTCGCGATGACGCCATTTTGTCACCGGACTCACGCGGATTCAGCCTATCTGGATCCGTCTTCGACCCCGAAAAGGTCAAATGGGCTGTAGATTCTTTTGCTCCTTTCAAAACCCCAGGGGGGTGACAAAATCTTCCCAGCCCTTATTCAAAATCATATTCTGCATCCACTGGTCGGCCTTCTTAGAGCTAGTTTTACTTGGGGATACATACCCATCTCTTGGAGGAGAGTTAATGTAGTATTCATCCCCAAGCAAGGGAATCGTCCCCTTGACCAGCCTAAGTCCTATCGGCCGATCAGTCTTACTTCCTTTCTGCTTAAAACGGCGGAAAGACTTATAGATATGTACATTCGGTGCTCTCTGCAGACGTCGACACCTCTGCCTCCCACGCAGTTTGCGTACATAGCCGGCAGACCGACGGAGGTCGCTCTCCACAGGTTAGTGGAAAAAATTGAAAGAGCCTTCGTATCCAAGAACATTGCTTTGTGCTCTTTTCTGGATATAGAAGGTGCTTTTGATAATACCGGCTGCGGGTCAATCTCTACTGCTCTAGAACGTAGAGGAACTGCCCGTCCTTTGATCCGGTGGATTGAAGCTATGCTCAAACACCGGATTGTCACTTCCACCCTGGACTCCACCACTGCAGGCATTAATGCAGTCAAAGGCAGGGAGGGGTTCTATTCCCCCTACTCTGGTCCTTAGTAGTTGACGAACTACTAGTTTTACTCTCCGAGCAGGGCGTTGAAGCTATCGGCTATGCTGACGACCTGGCTCTAATAGTGACCGGGAACTATACCAGCACCGTGACTGAGTTGATGCAATCAGCTCTGAACACGGTAAGTAGATGGTGCGCAGATGTTGGTCTTAGCATCAATCCACAAAAAGCTATTATAGTTCCTTTCACTAGGCGCTATTCCGTTGACATTGGTCAACTTTATATCAGCGGCTCCCCTGTGGGGCTATCCAACAAAGTCAAATATCTAGGGGTAACCCTCGATAAAAGACTAAATTGGAACTCCCACCTCAGCAACACCCTCACAAAGGCGACCCATGCCATGTGGGCCTGCAGGAGATTCTTTGGTAGAATCTGGGGTCTTAAATCCTGCACCATCCGGTGGCTTTTTGCCATGATGGTCAGACCGATCGTCACCTATGCTGCTATTGTGTGGTGGCCAAAGGTTACGTAGGTCACTGCCATCAGCAAATGTAATATATTGCACAGGCTGCTGTGCCTCTCACTGACAGGTGCACTTCGTACCTGTTCCACCGCAGCAATGGAATCGATACTGAATCTCACTCCGCTGCATATCCAAATTAAACAAGTCGCCGCTATGAGCCTTCTTAGAATCAAGCTCCAATCACGGCTTCTAGCTACCGAATCAGGACATGCTAGCCTGATCAAAGACATTCCTGGCATAGATATCTGCACTTGATCAGATACTATGACTAAGGAACTTTTCTTTGGTGCTAAATTCAGAACCCTCATCCCGGACCGGAAGGACTGGGACACTGGCAACCCCATCAGCAACCCCTACGGTATTCACTGGTATACCGGCGGGTCAAAAACTGATCAGGGGGTTGGAGCTGGGATCTTTGGACCCAACTCTAAAACCTCAATTGCTATGGGCAAATGGCCCACAGTCTTCATTCCATCGAGTTCTGCTGCTGTCTGATCCTAGAGAAGGGGATTAGAGTAGCGAACATCTACATCTTCTCTGACAGTCAAGCTGCCATCTTAGCCCTCTTCTCCAAAAGAGTAAGCTCTCGACTGGTGGCCGATTGCTGGAACTGCCTCCAGAGACTGTCTCTTACTAACAATGTCACCCATCTATGGGTACCTGGACACTCTGGTATGCAGGGCAATGAGCTGGCGGACGAACTTGCGAGGGCCGGTTCGTCAGCTACTTTTTCCGGCCCTGAGCCCTTCTGTGGCATGGGTTGGTCAACCATCTCAGCTTTTGTGAAAACCTGGGCTGTTAGGTCTGTCTTATGATGCTGAGTGCAGACTTTGCAAAGAGGACGACGAGACAACCAAACACAATCTGTGCGACGGTCCAGCCTGTTGGGAGACTCCCCTTTTACAAATAATATTAATAAAAATGCCGTACTTACTGCAGTGTCCATCGGTGTCAGCAGGCCTGTTGAACGATGAAGCTATAGGGACGAATTTATATGATTGCAACAAACAACCTTTTGCACATCCGTCGATATGAATAAATATTTGGATACTAATTGTCGTTCGATACTCATTCCAATGTGTATAACCATTAATTACTTATATACAAGAAAAAATGTCAATTATAATACTGCAGAATTAGTTAAGGAATCTCGCGATGATCAAAATTGGGTTGCCCACAAGGGAGCAATGGGACGTAATCCGGGATAGATGGGGTATCAGTGATTGATGACATCGAGCTGCAAAAGTTGGTGTATGTATGCGTAAGTCAGGTAACAGTGGTGATATGAGGACCAAGCAGCGCACGCGAAGGTCCAGCAAGCTGGTGCTGTACTTGTATGGCACGTGGTGATATGTGGCTCACGTTGCGCTCGCGATGCCTAAAGGAGCAGGCAGGCTGATGCCGCACCTGTATAGCACGTGGCGATATGTGGCTCACGTTGAGCTTGCGATGCCTAAAATAGCAGACAAGCTGATCCAGCACTTGTATAGCACGAGGCGCTCGGTGATGGCTACCGCCTGTTAAGAGGTTCCTGCAAGTTTGCTTAGACTGATAATATGCTGCCAGCAAATTTGCCGTGTAATGCACTCGGCACGGTAAAACGACTGTGTTGCTGCAACACGTCTTTTATATTGAAATATCACTTTTTGTAACTATGTTGGACTTGTGTTTAATATATGCTCTAATACGAGCTCATCCACG
Organism: Drosophila pruinosa; assembly: GCA_018150935.1. Taxonomy (NCBI): domain Eukaryota; kingdom Metazoa; phylum Arthropoda; class Insecta; order Diptera; family Drosophilidae; genus Drosophila; species Drosophila pruinosa. Next base: position 411,293 of record JAECWR010000266.1, read on the forward strand.
ATAACTTTAAGAAGGATAGGCGCAAAGTGACCGGAAATATGATCCTTCGGTCGAAGCTAAACTAATCAGGGCAGCATCGATCGCACTATCGCTACTCCAAATTTCGATAAAGTATAGAGTCTTCATTTCATATGATCTTAATGATGCATAGAGTATACATTTCATATGATCTCAATAGCGCATAGACTTTACACTTCATATGCTCTCAACGACGCATAGAACTTACACTTCATATGAGCTCAATGTCGCATAGAGTGGGACGTGAGGATCTGGGTCACACCTTACACCACAAGTTTAATTGTAGTCTTTAGTAAAGTTGAAAAAGTGTGAACTACCAAATATCCTTGGCGTGAAATGTACCTAACTCTTTACCATTCATATCTTCTAGTAGGGTCAGCAAACCGACTTCCTCTATTACATGCTCAAAGGATCGGGATAAGGCATCTGCCACAACATTTTGGCTTCCTCTGCGGTGTTCATTCGTAAAGGAAGTTTGAATGACCAGCGTGCTAGTCTTAAACTCAGATCTTTATTTGTCATTAACCAACGAAGACTTGAACGATCAGTTACGACTTTGGATTCGTGACCTTCGATGCACATTCTGAAGCTTTTTACTGTCGGTGGGCTTTATTCAGCTTTTTCGACATATAATCGATTGAGCGCGTAATATTCGTATTTAGAATGGGAGATATTTCGACTTGCAGGTACATCTTAACAATAGTTGTTCTGCAACGAAAGGGGTGGTCATGGTTAAGTACGTAACCATTTTGTCAGCCAAACTGTAAAAATGTATTCTGTACAGAGAGTCATTTCAAACGCATGAATGCTATGCTTGATAAGGCAACGTGTAGCAGTGGCCTTGCCATCTATATTCTATAGGTACAAGAAATGACAGATGCTCTGTAGCGAGCTTTATCTCGATGAGTTAAACTGCGCCTGATTCTCAACGAATACTCCGCTAACGATAATCCGTTAGTTGAAGGCCTGAGGTGAAATGGTATGTACATACGCAAATCTACCATATCTATATGCTTGATGCATTTGTAGACAAATATTAATTTTAGCTGAGCTAAAAGCACTAAAATTCATCGATTAATCGGCAAGGTATACGATATGTCGCATCGATTATTCTTTTTCCTTTTTGTTTTCTTTTTCTTAATGACAAAAACGCACCAGAAAGCAGCGCGTGCAGAATTATAACGTATCTATTTTAATTTTATAATCAACCCTAATATCTTAAATAAGTCCTACAAATATAACCCTTCACTCATCGAACCGGTGGCAGTCGACTTAACATGCTCAACTAAAGTTATCTTCCCCAGACCCTCTCTCTCAAAAGATGGAAAAAGGTCGATAATTGATCTCAAATTGGCTTCTTGAATATGGGTCTGGACTATCTACTTTTCGTGATCGCATTTAGGATATTCGAGTGTGATAGTGTAATGCCGAAATTATTTCAGAAGTCCATACCACAAATAACGTCCTGTTTTATTGAAGATACAATAAGATCGAGATATAGGTGATGGGTAAACAAATAGTACTATTCCCTTTTGCTTTTGACCATCAGCAGTGCGTACTTCTCCATTTAAGCGACTAAATTTGGTATCGGTAGTGAGAATATATTTTGCTAAATAGCCAACAAAGCAAAATTTTTGTTTTTCAGGATGGTCAATATAGTAAACGGGCGAATGTCATTCGTTATTGTTTAGCCATGTAGTAAGGCATAAACAATGAAAATGGTGGTTGCAATGAGTCTGAATGACTTCTCCTTCTTTAAGAGTTTCGTTGCAGATTGGACACACCGCTGTTGGAAGTGGATTTAAATCCAAATTTTCTTTGCTTCTGTGTACTGGTATGATATATTCGATAATTATACTAACTTAAAACAATCAATGTGTTTGGATCCAACGATCCTGATAGACTAACGAGACGGTAACGAGATATTTCTATATAATTTGCGGTATAAATTTCCAGATTAACCTTCTTGGGGCTTACTCCTTTGATTCTTACATGCATCTCTTCTTATGGTCATAAATTAGCTGAATCCACTTTGAGTGTTTGCATAATTTGAAGAGGACCATGACAGTAATGATTCCATCTTAAACAGTCTCAAAATTCAAATTGAACGAACTGCATCTGTATTAAATGTTTTCTCAATTTGAAGAGGGACATGACGGTTATGATTCCATCACGAACAATCTCAAAATTCAAATTTAAAGAACGGAATTTTATGTTTTAATAAAAATTCTTGTATTTGGTTTATCACTATCTAGTTTCGATATTTGTGTCCTAAACGATTCATTAATTATTATAAAATATATTTCAATCCGATCTACCAACTCCCTATTGAAAATGTGTAATATTTATCGTCCTTCGGATTATCTGTCGGTCTGTCTTCCACGTATTAATTCAGAAGAGCAGCATATCCAGATCAGATGATTCGAATAATAAATTCTGCGCAAAGTGATAAAGAATCGAGTGCTTGTGGGGAGGAAATTATTAAATTATTAATATAATGATTTATTTGATCACCTACGGTTTCGGCCTATAAGTTAACAACTCAAATGAACACTCTATATATTTGGGTTCAGCTATTAAGTAATTACGTTATCAATACCCTAGTAACTAAGTGTCTTATACAAACAATGCTGACGCGTCCGAAATGAGTTCAGCGCTCTGCGCTAAGAAAGTCCAGCAACGGCAATCGGACACTGCTTTGTTGGAGTGCCGCATGGTATTGCAGGAAATGCTGAGTCTGCATGCAGACTGCAACTTATGGCGTGATGCATTGAAACTAGGGTAGAGTTATACTTTGCGATTCTCTTGTATTGAGTTCTAAGCAGACAGTAAAAGAATAAAGCTTCAACTCCGGCACTCTGCCGTCAAATTCATTTGTTTGATATTAAACAGCGATCGACAAAGGGGGCTCAGTACGCCCTCCATCATAATCGTCATAAAGAAAATACCTAGTTACCCATCAGCCAGATCCACTGGATACCATCTGACAAAAGGGAAACACTTATTTTAGTTACCTATCAATCGGATGTACTGGATACCATCTGGAGAAGGAGACACATATTTTAGTTACCTATCAGACGGATCTACTGGATACCGTCTACAAAAGGGAAACACTAAATTTATTCGTTGGGCGACATTCTGTAGGCTACGCCTTGAAAAATGTAACCTACTGCTTTTCGGGTCCCTTGGTTATACGCCCTTCTGAGAGCTTCGTCTCATAGAAGATTATCTACTGCGTTTTGGCCCCTCGAGTTGGGTATCATTCTGTAAGTTACGCGAGAACACATTTCTGGAGCGGCCGTGTCTAAAATACCGACTATGCTCAGGGCAGTGGGGTGGGTTCTAGTTCTCTCTACGTATGCGTTGCTTGACATGAAAAATCAGATAGAGCATTCGAGATATAAGGGTTTCACAGACCACTAAGGCTAATTCATTCGTGTTTCAAGTTGGACCATAATTAAGAAATCAGACGCGATGCGATGTAAGAGTCAAGGATGCCCAGTATAGGCTTTACGTTTCATTATTGTTATTCATTATTGTTGGAAAAACTCAAATAAAAAACTAACTATTAAATTAGAAACACTGATTTATATTAATTTGATTTATATTCGTTTTATATTTAAAGCTCTAGGAGCTAACGCTAACGCCACAAGCACAGCAGAAAAACAAGTAAGAAAGCTACGGTGGAGTTTCCTCGACTGTGAGATACCCGCCACCCAATTTTACCATCAAAATATTATATTTTTCAAAATATACTGAAAAAATACTTTAAAAAATATACTATAATATACCATAAAAATATATCAACATTACCTTTGTTCGAAATTATTAGCTTGGCGGCACTTTAGTTGGTTTATTGAACACCATTATTATGTCGCGGAGTGTCTTAGCAACTAACTAGGCAGCACTAGCAGTTGCACGTGGTAATGCCTTATAAAAGTAATATCTTAATAACTTCTGTGTTTTTTATCCGATTGTAACCAAATTCGCAGAGATTATTAAGATGGTGATTAGTATTGTGCGTACCAAAATTGAACGTTCTAGGTTTTAAACGACAATTCAGTTTTTTTCAATTTGCATGATCGGAAGGGGGCGTGGCCAAAATAAAAAACAAACTTGATCTGCGTGCAACAATAAGACATACTATCGCGAAAAATTTGTTGCTCTATCTCTTATAGTCTCTGAGATCTAGGTGTTCAAACGGACGGACAGACGGACATGGCTATATCGTCTCGGCTGTTGACCCTGATCAAAAATATATAAACTTTATGGGGTCGGAGATGCTTCCTTCTGCCTGTTACATGCATTTTCGGTCGGCACAAAGCCATAATACCCTTCTACCCTTTGGGTAGGCGGGTATAAAAAGATCGAGTAAATCAAATGTGACCATACTTCAGTGTATGCATAATACCAAACATAATTATCGATTAAAGTTAAGTAAATGTTATTTTTGTTTAGGCGATACATTCAAAACGCCCCCTCAAAAACTACATTAAAAAAAAATATTAATAATAAAAATATTATAAACTTATTTTAGTGTGGCTAGCGTGCTTACTGGTAGTGTACAATGTATTGTCCAGCATTTACTGCGAGGATCAGGGAAAACCCAGAAAAACCTGATCAGATAACATTTCAAAAACTAACTTAACTACATTGGATACTTTAGATCAACAATGTTTCAGTACTTCAAAATTATAAGAATTAAAAATTAAATAAAAATTAAATTCAATGAATTAAATACTAATAACTGCATGTATTATTCAGCCTTTCAGTTATCTGTCATCAGTCTTCAGCATCCTGTTGCAATCCCATCTTAGTTCGCAGTTCCATGAATCTTGCAGCAGGTAGAGACTTTGTCATTATATCTGAAAGTTGTTTTTCTGTGGATATATACTCAACAAAAATCACATTATTTTCAACTTGCTCTCTTGCAAAATGATATTTTATATCAATGTGTTTTGTTCTTTTATGACATGAGGGATTATTTGAAATGCTACAACCTTGGTTATCCTCATAGATTTTAATGGGTCTGTCAATCTTTATATTTACACTATTCAGAAGTGACTTTAGCCAAAGAGCTTCCCTTACAGCTTCAAATAGGCTGCTTCGGTAGACGAAGCTGCAACTGAATTTTGCCTTTTGGTATTCCAGCCAATAAGGTTTAAATCAAACATTTTAAATAAATAGCCTTTTGTACTTTTTCTGTCTACTCCAATCAGAGTCTACATAGCCTACTAATATATTTTCACATTGAGCATTTTTCTTATATATCAATTCCATATCAATGCTTCCTTTCAAGTATCTCAAAACTCTTTTTAAACATTGCCATAGTTCTGTATTATTCTTGCTACTATATCTACTTAAAATATTAACTGCTGTAGCTATATCGGAACGTGTACATAACATTATGTACATTAAACAGCCAATTAGATTGCGACATGGTGCATTAGAGCTCTCATCTGAGTCAAGTGACTTATAGTTTAATTTGCTTGGTAATGGGGTACTGACTGCATTGCAATCTTTCATATTAAATTTATTCTTTTAGCATAAGAAGATTGACTTAAATAAATTTTGCCTTCAGATATTTCTATGCTTATACCAATAAAATATTTTAGTTTATTAAGGTCTGTCATTTTAAACTTTTTCATTAAGTACTGTTTAAAACTTATCATTCTATTCATGTTTCCTATTGCTATAACTACATCATCAACATATAAAAGCACATATATGCTTTCCTTGACATCTCCTTTGTCAAGTATATATATACAGCGATCTACCGGTGAGTTTACAAAACCACATTCTATTAGTGCTTGCTCAAATACTTCAAACCAGCATCTAGCTGCTTGTTTGAGCCCGTAAATCGATTTGTTTAATTTATATACATTCTCACCACTGCAAGGTACACCTAGGTAGTCGCATATATATTTCTTCGTTCAATATACCATTAAGAAATGCCGTTTTGACATCCATTTGATGAACTTTCAAATCATATTGCTAATGATAATAAAAATCTAAAACTTGATCTCCTGGCAACGGGTGCAAATGTTTCTTCATAATCAACTTGGAACTTTTGAGTGAAGCCTCTCGCAACTAATCTTGCTTTGTATTTAACAGGGTTTCCAAATTCATTATACTTCAGTGAAAATATCCATCTATCAACAATATTTTTGTTTTCTGGCTTCTTTACCATAGTCCAAGTGTTGTTCATTTCATGAGCATCTAATTCTATTTTAATAGCTTCGTCCCAAAGTGTTTTATCACTTCTATCTTTGATTTCATCAAATGTATTTGGAACATCATTAGTATGTGCGTTCAGAATAAATTTATTCAAATTATCTTTATCTTCGTTTCGTTGATATTTGTTGCTTAATTTTTAACCTTTCACTTCTTCTGTTTACTATTTCATTACTACTGTTGTTGTCGTTCAATATTCCAATTGGATTATTACTAAAACCAATTTTATTAGGCTTTTCAGTTGGTTCAAATTCCGTACTCTCGTTCGGGATATCTGATGTAAGGCATCGTTCAGATGTAAGGTTTCGTTCAGGACATCAGCCAACTTTCTTTTCTTACTTCCAGAGAACTTTGTTTTACTTTCCTTACTCTCGTTCGGGAATTCTTTTTTACTTTTCTTACTATCATTCAGAAATTCTGTATTTTCATTTTCCTTACTATCATTCAGGAAATTTTTATCATATAATACATATCTGGAATCAACCATATTGGTTTCGTCAACAACCACATCTCTTGCATCGATAAATTTTTCATTAACTTCATCCCACAATTTATAACCATTGGGTTCATACCCAATAAGAATACTCTTTTATGACTTATCGTCAAATTTCCCTTTCTTAGTTTTATTTTGCACATAAACAGTAGATCCAAATACTCTTAAATGTTTTAAACTTGGTTTTCTGTTGTGCCACATCTCGTATGGCGTTGTGGACCTATCCCCAAGCGCTCTACTTGGGATTCTATTTATTAAATATGTTGCAGTTAACACTGCTTCAACCCAGAACATTTTTTCTAATTTTGAACCACTAATCATGGCTCGCGCTTTTTCAGTAATTGTTCTTACCATTCGCGCAGATACACCATTTAACTGAGGTATATGAGGCACAGTTAAATGATATGTTATTCCTCTCTGAACACAAAACTCACGCATCTCATTAGACAAATATTCCCTGCCATTGTCAATATACAAATTAACAATTTTTAGATTAAAATGTGCTTCACATTTTGGTATAAAATCTTTAAACATATTGAACACATTTGATTTGTGTTTCATAAGTTACACAGTAGTGCGTAAATTGATCAATAAAAATTACATAGTAATTTTGATTTTTTATAGTTGCTGGTGAAATCGGTCCACAAACATTTGAATGTATTATGAAAAGGGGTCTATTAACATAGCTTTTATCTTCACAATGCTTGAATGGCAGTCTATCTTGTGTACCATTTAAGCAAGGCTCACATATTTCATCCGACAACTCAATACCATTTAGTAGACTATTATCGATAAATAAATTCTTCCTTTTAATTTCTAACAATTTACCACTGCTAATATGACCCAACCTCTCATGCCATAATTTATATTTATTTTTATTTTGTGCATTCTTAAAAATTAAAATTTAATTATCGGTATATTGAGCAAAATACCTGAACTTTCAACTACCACAATTCCATTTTTGGATATCTTTACGCCGTCCTTATCAAATTCGATTTTCATCTCCGCCTCTTGTAGGCGCTTTACAGATATCAAATTTCCTGCAGCCTCCTTGCAGTAAAGGACATCCTCCAGCATTATCTGGAAGTCATTGTGCAGCCGCACAATACCACGTTTAGTAGCAAGGATAAAAGCGCCTTGGCCACAGATATTTTAAGTGGATGCTCCAACTCCACACAATCAGCATACAGGTTCTCGTCATTTATTATATGATCCGTTGCACCAGAATCAAGAATAAAACCAATTTCATTCACAAACTTGGAATTTACCATAAACTCGAAACCATGCTGTGACGTTGCGGTTTGTGCTGTTTTATTTTCTTTATTTTTATTTATAATTGATATTCTTTTAAAAATATAGCAATCCTTTTAATGTGGCCTGCCTTGCCACAATAATGACAAATAATATTCAATTTTTGTTTACCTTTAAACATCTTCTACTTAACTACCCTATTTTTAAATGAACTCTTAATATTCCTATTCTTTTCAACAACTGCTTTCAAAACTTTTCCACTTGTATCGTTTATGTCAATTTTAATTTTTATTTCTTGATCTAGCAGCCTATTCTTTACTAAAGCTAGAGTTAAATTATCCTCTAACAATGTTTCAATTGCTGTAATCACACCGTTATATGACGAGGGTAAGGTTAACAACAAATGTGAGACTTTATCTATTTCATCAATTTTTGCTCCAGATTATTAAAAAATATTAAAATGGTTCAACAGTGTACAGTCACTATTTAGTTTAAGCGAGAGCAAACGTTTGCGTACCGCTAACTGCGAAGCCAGACTTTTCCGCTCATACACGGCTTCTAAATTCCTAAGAATTTGCCGAGCCGTTATGTCGCCTTCTGCGAAATTCAAGAACGTGTCACTCAAATGCTCTACTATAATACTCTTCGCGCACCGCTCTGCTCTATTCCAGGTTTCATCCACCTCATCAGGCAAACTTTCATCAATTATATTTAATATATTTAATTCTGCAAACACTGCGCGAATTCTATATTTCCAAACGGAATACCTTTCGCCGTCGAACGGCTTTATATTTTGCGTTTTGCTTTTTCCATATTTCCTCGTGTTCACACACACACTAGTATGCGGAGAACAGTTTCCTACGAATAATTTTACAATTTAATTTTACGATTTATAAAATTTCTCTATAGGCATGGACTGGGCCCATAACCTGTTGGAAAAACTCAAATAAAAAGCTAACTATTAAATTAGAAACACTGATTTATATTAATTTGATTTATATTCGTTTTATATTTAAAGCTCTTTTAAATTACGCACGCTAACGCCACAAGCACAGCAGAAAAAAAGATCATGTAAATCAAATGTGACCATACTTCAGTGTATGCATAATACCAAACATAATTATCGATTAATGTTAAGTATATGTTATTTTTGTTTAAGGCGATACATTCAACAATTATCGTTAAGAACTATGCGATGCTTCATTATATTTCACAGTCTTTGGTTCTAAATATAACTATATAACATTCGTTAGCAGAAGGCTCTAATTATATTGGAACTGTCGGTAATCGAAACATGAATTAATATACACTCGCGATTATAAGCACGTTTTTTTACGAGATCGGGTTCACGAAATTCAAGTGCAACTTGGTTGATTGTATGCGGCTATGCCCTACTTACTGCAGTGTCCATCGGTGTCAACAGGCCTGTTGAACAATGAAGCTGTAGGGACGAATTTAAATGATTGCAACAAACCACCTTTTGCACATCCGTCGATATGAATAAATATTTGGATATTAATTGACGTTCGATACTCTTTCCAATGTGTATAACAATTAATTACTTATATACAAGAAAAAATTTCAATTATAATACTGCATAATTAGGTAAGAAATTCCGCGACGATCAAATTGGGTTGCCCACAAGGGAGCAATGGGACGTAATCCGGGAGAGATGGAGTATCAGTGATTGATGACATCGAGTTGCAAAAGTTGGTATATGTATATGTAAGTCAGGTAATAGTGGTGATATGAGGCGCAATCAGCACACGCGATGCTCCAGGAGCAAGCAAGATGGTGCTGTACTTGTATGGCACGTGGTGATATGTGGCTCGCGTTGAGCTCGCGACGCCTAAAAGAGCAGGCAAGCTGATGCCGCGCTTGTATATCACGTGGCGCTCGGTAATGGCTACCGTCTGTTAAGAGGTGCCTGCAAGTCTGTTTAGACTGACAATATGCTGCCAGCAATTTGCCGTGTAATGCACTCGGCACGGTAAAACGACTTTGTTACTGCGGCACGTCTTTTATATTGAAATATCACTTTTTGTAACTATATTGGACTTGTGTTAAGTCTATGCTTATCCCTTTTAGAAGGATAGGCGCAAAGTGATCGGAAATATGATCCTTCGGTCGAAGCTAAACTAATCAGGGCAGCATCATCGCTACTCCGAATTTCGATAAAGAATAAATACTTCATTTCATATGATATTAATGATGCCTAGAGTATACATTTCATATGATCTCAATAGCGCATAGAATTTACACTTGATATGATCCCAATGTCGCATAGAGCGTACATTTCATATGATTTCAATGTCCCATAGAGCATACATATTACATGATCTCAACGACGGATTGAATTTACACTTCATATTATCTCAATGTCGCATAGAGTGGGCTTGATGATCTGGGTCACAACTTACGATACAAGGGCGATCGGGTGTTTATAATCCAGTGGAGGCTGCTGGATTTCAGCTTTAGGTGTAGTTTCTTGAATTCGATATGTCTACGCCATGTTAGACGTCTGTCTTGGTGGATGCCGAGATACGTTACTTCATTGACTTGGGGATCTGCGTACTATTCAGGCAGAGCGGAGGGCAAGTTTGTCTGTTAAGACGTTATGTGTTTACACTTTTGTTCGTTTATTTTGATACACCAGTCAGATATCCACTTCGCGACTACCATGAGATGTTTGGCAAGTTGGGTTGTTGCAAAATTTTCTTTGTTCGAAATTATAAGCTTGGCGTCACTTTAGTTGGTTTATTGAACACCATTATTATGTAACGCAGTGTCATAGCAATTAACTAGGTGCAGCCGCACATGGTAACGCATTATAAAAGTAATTTATTAATAACTTCTGTGGCTTTTATCGGACTGTAACCAAATTCGCAAAGATCATTAAGATGGTAATTAGTATTGTGCGTACCAAAATTGAACATTCTAGGATTAAAATGACGCCTGTAATTCAGTTTTATTAGATTTACGGGGGCGGAAGGGGGCGTAGATAAAATCTAAAACAAACTTGATCTGTGTGCAATAACTACACAACACTATTCCGAAAATTTGGTTGCTCTATCTCTTATAGTCTCTCAGATCTAGGTGTTCATACGGACGGACGGACAGACGGACATGGCTATATCGTCTCGGCTGTTGACGCTGATCAAGAATATATATACTTTATGGGGTCGGAGATGCTTCATTCTGCCTGTTACATACATTTTCGGTCGGCACAAAGCCATAATACCCTTCTAACCTTTGGGTAGGCAGGTATAATAAGAATAAAATAATAATAATAAAACTTATACCACTAATAATAATAATTAGAACTATTCTTAAATACGAGCTAATGCATGTAGGAGTAATGTTTTTATTTCTAAGGTAGTGTTAGTATTATTAACAAGATTAGAAAATTTATTATAATTTACACATAAAATACGAAAAGGATTGTGACTGGTATAGTTAGTACTAGAACGGGAAAGAGAGAGGGGAGGGAAATTTCTAGTTGTTCTGACCGGAACGGCAAAGCTAATCTGACTTGTCAACTGCAAGGAGTCAATTTCGCCAATGATTGGTCTACGTAGAAACACTACAACTAGCATAGTTCTACGGTCAGAAAGAGAAGGAAGGTTTATTAATAAAAGTCTACTACGATACGAAGGGAATCTAATTGTGGGATTCCAGCTAAGACTACGAAGAGCAAAAAGAAGAAATTGTTTCTGCACTGATTCAAGCCTATCTTGATGAACCCTATACTGGGGGAACCAGATATTAGATCCATACTCAAGAATAGGACGAACCAGTGAGATGTACAAGTGTTTAGTAATGTAGGGATCGCTAAATTCTTTTGACCAACGTTTAATAAATCCAAGAACACCCATGGCTTTATTAGAAGCAGAAAAAATATGCTTATCAAACTTTAATTTTAAATCAAGAAGGATACCTAAATCAGTTACTGACTCTATTCGCTCAAGTGGAGTGTCATTAAGATGATATTTATTTAAATGGAGAATACCCTTAAAAAATGTCATAAGTCTACATTTATTGCAATTAAGATTTAATAAATTTTTAGCACACTACGAATGAAAACAATCAAGGTCAGATTGCAATCTGAGGCTATATACGGGATCATTAAAAGTCAGACAAATCTTAACATCATCTACATACATAAATATGCGAGAGTATGATATAACGAACGGTAGATCATTTAAACGGCAATGGGCCTAAATGACTTCCTTGGGGTACACCAGAAGTGACTTGGACAGTCTTGGACACAGAGCCCTTGTAAAATACTATATATGAAGATATCCCCAAAATTAAGTTCTGTGGAAATCAAAGAAGATTGAGCTTGTATAATAAGAGACTATGGTTGACAGAATCAAAAGCCTTACTGAAATCAATGTAAATGACAACCGTTTGCATTTTTGATTGGAACCCTTCAATAACAATTGATGAAAATTCTAATAAGTTAATTGTAGTAGACCTACATTTCACAAACCCATGCGGGTAGGGTGAAATTATAGATTTACAGCAGTGTTGCAGTTGAAAAGTTATTTGTTTCTCAAATACTTTGGGAATGGCAGACAACTTAGAAATACCTCTAGAATTTTGAACGTTGGATTAATTTCCTTTTTCGAGAGAAGAATAATTTAAGTCTCTTTCCAAAGATTAGGGTAAGAGCACAACTCTACAGATAATTCAAATAATTTTAAAAGTGGTTTACAAAGTCCCTCTGCACAGAACCTAAGCATGCAACTAGTAACTCCGTCAGTTCACGTAAGAGTAAACTTTCAGAAAGTAAGGGACCAACAATGCAATTCGCTTGGTTTACATGATACGAATAAGACTGGGTTCTATAAAAAGTAAATGTGGAATAGGTCGTTTGAAAATAATCTGCAAAGAGATCGGCAATGCCACGATCATTTAAAGCTGTCTTTTTATCAAAAAATAATGTTGTTGGAAATGTTGACGTCTTCAGCTTCGAATTGACGAAGTCATAGAAGCGTTTCGGGTAACGCTGAAACGTTAGTCTGCACTTTCTCAAATAATCCTTATAGCAAAGACTATTTAGCGTGTAGAAATCGGAACGAGCAACAGAGTAGCGAGAAAAATATAAGTGATAGCCAGTTTCCTTATATTTATACCCGCCTACCCAAAGGGTAGAAGTATTATATCGTCTCGGCTGTTGACGCTGATCAAGAATATATATACTTTATGGGATCGGAGATGCTTCCCTCTGCCTGTCACATAGATTTTCGGTCGGTACAAAGCCATAATACCCTTCTACCCTTTGGGTAGGCGGGTATAAAAATACCAAAATAATATATCAAAATTTTCTTTGTTCGAAATTATTAGCTTGGCGGCACTTTAGTTGGTTTATTGAACACCGTTATTATGAAGCGGAGTGTCATAGCAACTAGCTAGGTGCAGCTGCACGTGGTAACACATTATAAAAGTAATATCTTAATAACTTCTGTGTTTTTTATCCGATTGTAACCAAATTCGCAGAGATCATTAAGATGGTGATTAGTATAGTACGAACCAAAATTGAACGTTCTACATAGGTTTAAAACGACGCTTGCAATTCATTTTTTTCAATTTGGATGGGCGGAAGGGGCGTGGCCAAAATCAAAAACAAACTTGATCTGCGTATAACATTAAGACATACTGTCCCGAAAAATTTGTTGCTTTATCTCATATAGTCTTATCTAGGTGTTCATGCGGACGGACAGACGGACAGACGGACATGGCTATATCGCTTCGGCTGTTGACGCTGATCAAGAATATATATACTTTATGGGGTCTGCCTGTTACATACATTTTCGGTCGGCACAAAACCATAATACCCTTCTACCCTTTGGGTCGGCAGGTATAATTATTCCGGCCAAAAGTCTTTGGAGCAAACTTTACTAAATTGCTCGGCAGGATAGATTGAAAGATGCGATTTCCCGTTCATATGAGAAATTAAATGTTTCCACCTTTAATCATGCTTGAATTTTGGACCGAATAAAGGTCATAATGTCGTCATATGAATACGTCAGGGGCAAGCCTAGAAATAAAAATTTGTTTCATAGGTGGGACACCTACTATAGTGCTCTGAGCAAAAATAGAAATAGAAGCATCTGTACTAGCTGGTAGAACGTTAAGTACAACAGAAAGTTGATCATGTTGAGTTTGTGCAACATTAACATCTACTGCAGTACCGAGACTGAAACGGGATCAGAACAAATGACATCCATGGGAACAATGTCATTGTCGGCAATCACCCAAAACCCATTTTTGCACTTGCTGGTACACGGCATTTTTTTTTATAGCAGACAAACATACTGCAGGTTTTTGATGCAAATAAAAATTAAATGAAACCAAAAATTGAAATAAGAATAAAATTTGTGTCAATAACAGGGTATTAGTATGGTGATATCTACTTACAGAAAAACAGCAAGCACAAAATCAAAATCGCGGGTGCGACGAAAGCAGAGAAAAGAATAGCCAAAACGGCCAAGAACAAAACACAGCACAAAGAGCGCGAGAGCGGAAAGTGCGCGAGATCGGAAAGAACGCGATATGTAATGATATACCAACAATGAACTGTAGCAGTTCAAAACAAAACACAAATTTACTGTGAGCTCTCACAAACAGAAAATTGGACCTCACAAATTGTTGATATATTAAAACACCACAATTAATTGTAAATAATTAAATGTTATTACACTGTGACTAAACACACCGACGTACAGGTATTGTTAGTTTGCAAACAAAATTTTTGATAACAAGGCGCAGGAAGGGTAAAATAAATAAATAAACAAATGTTAGTTTGACAGTAAAAAAGAACACGTCCGAATGCGAATACGAACGAATTTGATTTGATCAGACCACAAAAGTGCAGCCGTGTTTGTCAATTGCGCACTACCCGGCGATGTGGCAGCATTCGAAAGGCTTGACTGCGTCATGGCCGCAATGGCTGCCAAATTCTGTACGGATAGTGGATTGAGGAGACCAGCAGCTGCTGCAGCGCTCGTTGTGTCCTGCGCCGAATTACTTTGCTGAGCAGCCCCCAAGCCAGTGAGCGCTTGCAGCAGTTGTTAATGCAATCAGACTGTCTGCAGCTGCTGCAGCAACTGAATGCCGGCAGGTGGCAGTGCATCGGCTCCCATTACCGGGGACGGCTGTTGCGGTGGGCTGTCGCTGTCTGTCCCAGTGGTATGTTCATATTGGTGGCCAGAGATTCGCCTGTATCTGCTGTATCTTTTTCTGCTCCTTCTCCTTTTGCGTATCAGCAAATTTAACAACTAGCGGCGATGTGCAGCCCTCCATGATTTTATTCTGACTCATAGTAATTTAAATGGCCGCAATGGCGGCGTGTTTGGTGGAAAATGTCACAACCCTTGCTCTGGCCGTTCTGATCACGCAGTTTACGCACGTCGTTCTCTCCAGTGCAACCAGTAGGGGTCGCTGATCGTTTTGCCAGTGTCCCAGACCTTTCAGTCAGGGATGAGGTTTCTGAATTTAGCACCAAAGAAAAGTTTCTTTGTCTTAACATCTGATCTTAACATCTGATCTGATCTGACAAAGAGCCACCGGATGGTGCACGATTTGAAACCCAAGATTGTACCAAATAATCTCCTACAGGCCAACAAGGCATGAGTGGCCTTAGTGAGGGTGTTGCTGAGGTGGCATTTCCAATTTAGTCTTTAATAGAAGGTTACTCTAAGGTTTCTAATCTCGTTGGATATCCCCATATGGGAGCCGCTAATATATATAGATGATGCATGCAGTCGTGGCGTTCAAGGTAGCTGTGATTATCCAGTGTTCGATCAAAGCATCAGTCTACCGAATCAAGGAACGGGCAATTCGTCTGCGCTCTAGAGCAGTAGAGATGGACCCGTAGCCGACATTGTCAAATGCACCTTCTATATACTGAAAAGAACATAAACTAATGTTGTTAGATACGAAGGGTCTCTCAATTTTCCCCACTAATCTATGGAGAGCGACCTCCGTCGATCTGCCGGCTATGTACGCAAACTGCGTGGGATGCAGAGGTGTTAACGTCTGCAGAGTGCACCGAATGTGCATGTCTATCAGCCTTTCCGTCGTCTTAAGCAGAAGGCAAGTAAGACTGATCGGCCGATAGGACTTAGGCTGGTCAAGCGGACGATTTCCTTGCTTGGAGATGAATACCACATTTACTCTCCTCCAAGAGCTGGGTATGTAATCCCAAGTAAAACTAGCGCTAAGAAGGCCAACATGTGGAGCAAGGGTATGAGCCAGGCAGTTTTGAATAAGGGCTGGGAAGATTTTGTCACCCCCTGGGACTTGAAAGGGAACGAAAGAATCGTCAGCAGATAAGCTGAACCCGCATGAGTCCGGTGACAAAATGGCGTCATCGCGACTGGAGAGATCTGTATTCACCCCAGAACCCTGGAAGTGTACTTGTAGAGTAAAAGAGTCATCTGCTCTTTTGAGAAGCCCTATTCCATTGGACGACCCTCTGGCCAACAATTCTATGCTACCACAGTAACTGCGCCGTATATCGCGGTTAGCTTGTCTAATGCATTTGTTATAGTTGGTGAGATCCAACAAGCACGGTTAGATTTAGCCTTATTAAATAGGCTTCTAACCCTCCTTCTAAGTACAGCCAGTTCCTCATTCCACCACGGAATTTTGCGATTGACCCTTTAGGACTTTTTGACTGAGCTATCCTCGAAGGATGAGATAAGCACATCTTGGAGTAGATTTGCAACGAGTTCTATCTCACTGATAATTTTAGGATTGCTGATGGTCTGACAAGTTGACGGCGAACTCGCCATTGAGTTACTGATTAGGGTGAGATTTAAAACCTCTTCCCGAATGCCGTTAGTAGCTTCGCCCCCAGATCATGTGATGTGCTTTAGCACACACAGCCAATCACGAGCGGTTTGTTGCTGCGACGACAGAATTCTACCAGTCGCTGCACTTCTGCTGGGAGTACTTCATTCACGTTATACGGGAAGTATGCAGAGGCGATCACAACTTTCCGTAAACCGTCCGCAGTGGATACCTGAATAGCCGTTGCCACAAGGTCTCTGAGTATGAAGTTGGTTAAAGGAAAACATCTTACAAAGTATAGCAGTGCGAGTGGCAACTGATCCGCATGATAGTCCACGTTTTTTGGCCACCGATCAACCATGGCGTGGTGCAGGTTCGCTTGCAGTACTTTAATTTACCTCAAGTCCACTTGCCTTTCCCTCCCGAGAGTCATTCCCACGGACGTATTTTGTTGGTCTGGAGGATCTGCGCAGTGGAGTTTACCTTGCGACCCCGCTCATGGGAGGCACCCTTGAGGGAGTAAGCTCAGCGCTACTGGGGAAGTAACCTCTAATAAGATGAGCCTTGAGAAACTCCGTTTCCTCCAGCAATCTTATGTCAAGGGCGCTGATGGACATGATGTGCCCAACCGCTCCCCTGACCCAATTGGCAGTGCTGTTATCCACGCACACTAGAGGCAGCCACTCGTTTCGGGGTATACAAACCTCAAAACCTGGGCTAACACCGCTTTTAAAGTGCAGGATTTCAACGTAACCATCTGCTCCGCTGATAGGGTTTTGCTGAGTCAGCCGAAGTATAGCCCAATTTCACGCTGCCTTTTTTGAAGAGCTAGTGGGCTTGGAAATTGTATCGTCAGTGCTCGTCCGTTTTGCCTTGGTGTAAACGGGGGGAGCAGTGGTGATAACGAGAGCTTCCGATCGATCAATTTCACAAAGGTGTCCTTCAAATCCAGCCGCAACAACTGGATCTGAAACTCTATTGGACGGAGATTCAGAACCAGCGAACCCTGTGGGAGTGCTATTCAAATGATCCATTAATTGATCCCACTAGTAGGCGGAAAGGGAAAGTCACCCACGGCAAAGCCTGCGTACCGTAGAAAGTCTAAATTAAACTGGAGGGCGAGAGGTATCGAGAGTCCACATGCTAGAGACCGGGCTATCCCCCGCCCGTGCATCCATCAGCGTATGTTGTTTCTCCTTGGATTGGGGTGATTTATATATTCACGATCTTTGCCCGACTACCGTAAGTCAGCACCCCTAGCAGAGACATGACCGTGCTAGGTGCCTGCTTCCAGCTGCTCTCGCGTGGAAAGTATAGCCAGTCTTCTAACAATACTGGGATTACATGTTGATCCCCTTGCCACCACTGAAGTCTGATGTCCAATAAAATAGAGATGAACATTTCATTAAATCAAGCTGGTGGGATGAAATTATAGAATTACAAAGGTCTTGCAGTTGAGTAGATTTTAGTAAACCAAATACACAATACTTATCACCATCTTAATCTCTGAAAATTTGGTTACCGTCAGATAAAAAACATAGAAGTTATTAAGGCGTAATCAGGTGCAGCTGCAACTTGTTAGTTGCTAATTTACACTGTGACGTAATAATGGTGTTCAATAAGCCGAATAAAGTGCTGCCAAGTTAATAATTTTGAATTAATATGACACTTTGTATTTATAACACAATTTGTTCGGTGATTCATCGAGATGTTTGAGTGGTTCAGAGAGGAGTTGTGACCGCTGTTCGGTAGACCACGGGTTCGATTCAAAGCTTTACTATAGCCCTCCTACTTGATTTTTAATAATTTTTATATTTATATCATTTGATCGTGTATTTTGCCCAAATCAGTAATTGCAGGAGTTTGCCAAGGAAGCATACTTAGACCGACTCTACACGTCCTTTATACAGCAGACATACCTACAAGCAGTCGACTATCGACTTCTACGTTTGCCGACTACACAATGATTTTAAGTCGATCCAAATACCCTGTACAAGAACCAATTCATCTCGCTCGTTACTAAGTGGCCGTAAAGAAGTGGCTTTCCGATTGCCGAATTAAAATAAACGAACAAAAATGTAAGCATATAAAATTTACTCTCAAAAGGCAAGACTGTCCCTCTATCACCTTAAACAACACTGTACTCCCGAAAGCAAATAAAGTTACTTATATTAGAGTGCATCTCGAATGAAGACTCACCTGATACACGCACATCGAAGCTAAAAGAAAACGTCTTAAACTTATGTCTTGTAGTCTCCATTGGCTTATCAACTCCCGCTCATCTTTCTTTCTTTCGAGATGTTTGAGTGGTTCAGAGAGGAGTTGTGACCGCTGTTCGGTAGACCACGGGTTCGATTCAAAGCTTTACTATAGCCCTCCTACTTGATTTTTAATAATTTTTATATTTATATCATTTGATCGTGTATTTTGCCCAAATCAGTAATTGCAGGAGTTTGCCAAGGAAGCATACTTAGACCGACTCTACACGTCCTTTATACAGCAGACATACCTACAAGCAGTCGACTATCGACTTCTACGTTTGCCGACTACACAATGATTTTAAGTCGATCCAAATACCCTGTACAAGAACCAATTCATCTCGCTCGTTACTAAGTGGCCGTAAAGAAGTGGCTTTCCGATTGCCGAATTAAAATAAACGAACAAAAATGTAAGCATATAAAATTTACTCTCAAAAGGCAAGACTGTCCCTCTATCACCTTAAACAACACTGTACTCCCGAAAGCAAATAAAGTTACTTATATTAGAGTGCATCTCGAATGAAGACTCACCTGATACACGCACATCGAAGCTAAAAGAAAACGTCTTAAACTTATGTCTTGTAGTCTCCATTGGCTTATCAACTCCCGCTCATCTTTCTGTCTGGACTACAGGGTCCTACTTTACAATTCCATATTAAAACCAATCTGGACTTACGGCTCCTAACTATGGAGAAGTGCCTGCTGTAATAACATTGATATTATGCAAAGAGTTCAATCGAAGATACTGCGAACAATTACTGGGGCACCCTGGAATATCCGAAATGAAAATGTCCACAGAGACCTGAATATCATATCAGTTAGAGAAGAGAACTCAAAAAAAAGAAAAGTACATATACAAATTAACTTTAAATAGAAACCCCTCACGAGAGGATTAAAACGGCTTTGTGACCGATCCCGTCTTCGCCGAAACAACCTTCCGACCCATCGTTGATCATTAGCTCCATTCCTCTACAATAGAGTTTTAAAGGCTGTTAAATATTGTATATTATTAAGATTTGAAAACTTATTTTTAGTCTCAGAATTTCAGAGAAGATCCAAAAAAATATACACAGTTATACATAAAAAAAAAATGTTATGGTCGTTTATTGATAGCATTTTCGTGCTTTTTTTTGATTATGTGCTTGACTGTACTTATGAAAGTCAAATTTTCACCTTCGCTACATTGTATGTCTCTATAATCCTGGATCGTGGATCGTGAATCTATAAATCACCCCAATCCAAGGCGGAACAGCATACGCTGATGGATGCTTGGGCGAGGGGTAGCCCGGTCTCTAGTATGCGAACTCTGGATATCTGTCGCTCTCCAGTTTCATTAGACTTTCCACGATACGCGGGCTGTGCCGTGGATGACCCTCCCTTCCCGTCTACTCGTGGGATAAATTTTTATGGATCTATCAAAATATTTAGAAAAGTCTGATGTGACTTCAACAGTATCATCCATGGCGATACCTTTACGGCTGACCCCAACACCAGCACTGCAGCCAGTGAGCTGCTGGCTTCCACCCTGAATACTACGGGTCTCGATACTAGTAATTTAGGGGACCCGGATAGGCTACGAACTCCCTTGGACACAGATTTCGCTAGTGTTGACCTTCCGTCCAATAGCGGTTCAGTCCGGTAGCAACCCGTCGATGTATTGTCCTCCGACAATGAAGCTGACTGCGACCGGATCAGCTTTGCTGCCGACGCTTCCGTTATCTCTCAGAGGTCAGGCCTCACGGAAACAGGCTCTCAGATCCAGTTGCTGCGGCTGGAATCTAAGGACGCCTTTGTTAAACTCAAGAGCTGAAAGAAGCTTTTCAAAGATGCACTTGCGAAGGGTTCGAACCGAACGGAAACTCTTGCTATCGCCACTGCGTTTACACCAAGGCAAAATGGACGCGCGTTGACGATACAATCGTCGCGCCCACTAGCTCTTCAAAGAGTCCCAAAAAGACTCATAAGGAGTCCACGAAGCCACTCTTCAGACAAGTGGTAAGCAGCGTGAAATTGGGCTTCACTTCGGCTGATTCCTTTTAAAGGCGGTGCTGTTGCACTCTACACCAGATGTTAGCCCAGCTTTTTAGGGTTGTATACCGAAACGTGTGACTGCTTCTGGTGTGAGAGGGAACATCACTGCTAATTGGGTCAGGGGAGCTGTTTGACACATCAGGTCCATCAGCGCCCTTGACATCAAATTGCTGGAGTAAATGGACTTTTCTAAGGCTCACGACATTAGAAGATACTTTCCCAGTAGCGTTGAGTTTACTTCCGCGACTATCGTAGAATATATTAGGCTTCAGAACGCCAGCAGCTTCTCCACGAAGCTGTGGAGGGTGGTGCAACACAGTTTAAACGGCACTGATCCTTAAGAATTCAGCTCCCAGAGCCTCCTGCTCGACCCCTGGTCCAACCCCATGCTCACCCGTTCCCTCTTCAAGAAATGCCCCTCTGGCAACAACGCTAGAGGTACCCTCCGGGATGTTAGCAGTGGCTGACCCTGTGGCCTGCACCAGCGCTGTGCCTGAATCGGACCCAAGGGCCCAACTAGGCGTGTGACGTGTGATCACCGTCCAGCAACCGTCAGAGGTGCCTCGTTCAGACCCACTCACAGCACCTCCATTGTCGATCGATGACCATATTCGTGGACTATCAGGTGGATCATGTAAGTTGTTATATGAAAGTCTGGGAGGTGCCCCTCGCACTTTTAGATAACAGTGTAAGACATTTCCCTTTAATCAACTTTATCCTCAGAGAACTGGTAGCCGGGAAGTTATGATCGCCTCTTAGACAACTTATTGTGCTCTCAATTAGATGTAGCTAACATAGGGTGTAAACCCACGTTTATGTATGCTATTAGGAAAGAGTTTTTAGATCTCACCCTAATCAGCAACTTGATAGAGAGTTCGCTTGTCAACTGGCAGGTCGCAGACGAAGCCACCTTACCAGACCATCAGCACATCAGGTTTGACCTACCTGGCCAAGTCGATATTCGCCAAAAACTCCATCTGTCATAAAAAGACGAATTGGGAGCTTTTCAAAGCCTCTGTAGCTTTCAAAGCAGAGTTATTGGTTAGCAATCCTAAATCTATCAGTGAGATTGAACTCGCTGCCAATCTGCTTATCTGATCCTTCGAGGACAGCTCAGTCCGGTAGTCATTAAAGGTCAACCGTAAAATTCCGTGGTGGAATGAGAAACTGGCTGTACTTAGAAGGAGGGTTAGAAGCCTTTTTATGGCTTTGTGCCATGATGGTCGTCACTTACGCTGATTTGGGTTTGCGGCCAAAGGTTACGTAGGTCATTGCCATCATCAAATGCAATAAATTGCAGAGCTTCCTGTGCCTCTCACTGACAGGTGCACTTTGTACCTGTCCCACCGCAGCAATGGAATCGATGCTAAATCTGACTCCGCTGCATATTAAAATATAAGGTTAAATCTAACAGTGCTAGTTGGGACGTCTATAGTGACGTTCTCACCAAGTACAAAAAAAAGCATTAAACGAGCTAAATGCGATACATGGCGCAGCTACTGGGGTAGCATAGAATCTTTGCCATAGACAGCGAGACTCCATATAGTATTGGGTAGTCTAATGTAATAGGGCTTCTTAAAAAGAGCAGATCACTCAAGATCGCAGAGAAACACTTGAGCTTCTACTACAAGTCCACTTTCCGGATTCTGTGGCGAATACAGATCTCTCCAGTCGCGATGACGCCATTTTGTCACCGGACTCACGCGGGTTCAACTAATCTGGATCCATCTTCGACCCCGAAAAGATCAAATGGGGGTGACAAAATCTTCCCAGCTCTTATTCAAAACAAACTTGCTCATACCCTTGATCCACAGGTCGGCCTTCTTAGCGCTAGTTTTACTTGGGGAAACATTTCCAGCTCTTGAAGGAGAGTAAATGTGGTATTCATCTCCAAGCAAGGGAATCGTCCGCTTGACCAGAATAAGTCCTATCGGCCGATCAGTCTTACCTCCTTTCTGCTTAGGACGGGGGAAAGGCTCATAGATATGCACATTCGGTGCTCTCTGCAGACGTCGACACCTCTGCATCCTACGCAGATTGCGAACATAACCGGTAGATCGACGGAGATCGCCCTCCATAGATTAGTGGGGAAAATTGAGAGAGCCTTCGAATCCAAGAACATTGGTTTTTGTTTCTTTTCTGGATATAGAAGGTGCTTTTAATTATACCGGCTACGGGTACATTTCTACTGCTCTAGAGCGCAGACGAACTGCCCGTCCCTTGGGAGGGGTTCTATCCCCCTACTCTCCGAGCAGGGTGTTAAATCGATCGGCTATGCTGACGACCTGGCTCTAATAAAGACCGGGAACTATGCCAGCACCGTAACAGAGTTGTTGCAATCAGCTCGGAACATGGTAGGTAGACGGTGCGCAGACGTTGGTCTTAGCATCAATCCACAATAAGCTATTATAGTTTCCTTCATTAGGCGCTATTCCGTTGACATTGGTCCTCTATATTTCAGCGGCTCCCCTGTGGGTCTATCCAACGAATTCCAATATCTAGGGGTAACCCTCAATAAAATACTAAATTGGAACTCCCACCTCAGCAACACCCTCATTAAGGCGACCCATGCCATATGGGCCTGCAGGAGATTCTTTAGTAGAATCTGTGGTCTTAAGTCCTGCACCTTCCGGTGGCTTTGTGCCATGATGGTCGTCACTTACCCTGATTTGGGTTTGCGGCCACAGGTTACATAGGTCATTGCCATCATCAAATGCAATAAATTGCAGAGCTTCCTGTGCCTCTCACTGACAGGTGCACTTTGTACCTGTCCCAACGCAGCAATGGAATCGATGCTAAATCTGACTCCGCTGCATATCCAAATTAAAGAAGTCGCAGCTATGAGCCTTCTTAGAATCAAGCTCCAATCCGGGCTTCTGACTACCGAATCAGGACATGCTAGTCTAATCAAATACATTCCTGGCATATATATCTTCACTAAATCAGATACTATGAACTTTTCTTTGGTACTAAATTCAGAACCCTCATACCGGACCGGAAGGACTGGGACACTGGCAATCCCATCACCGACCCCCACGTTATCCACTGGTATACCGAGGAGCAAAAACTGATCAGG
Source organism: Drosophila pruinosa (assembly GCA_018150935.1). NCBI lineage: Eukaryota > Metazoa > Arthropoda > Insecta > Diptera > Drosophilidae > Drosophila > Drosophila pruinosa. The sequence goes on from JAECWR010000266.1 coordinate 435,453, forward strand.
GGTTGGAGCTGGGATCCTTGGATCCAATTCCAAAACCTCAATTGCTGTGGGCAAATGGCCACAGACTTCCAATATGATATTCATGCCATCGAGCCATATTAGCCCTCTCTTCTAAAAGAGTAAGCCTCGCTAACAAACAACATCACCCTTCTATGGGTACCTGGACACTCTGGTATCCAGGGCAATGAGCTGGCGGACGAACTTGCGAGGGCCGGTTCGTCAGCCACTTTTTCCGGCCCTGAGTTCTTCTGTGGCGTGAGTTGGTCAACCATCTAGGCTATTGTGAAAACCAGGTCTGTTAGGTTGACTGATCGCTACTGGTCGGTCCAACCAGGGATGCGGCAAGCCAAGGAGAACTAGCTTACTCTCCAGAAAGGATCTTCACCTCCTCGTTGGCTATCTTAGTAGCCATTACACGGTGAACTATCACCTCACTATAATGCGTCTGTCTTCTGATGCTGAGTGTAGACTCTGCAATGAAGACTTTGAGACAACCAGACATATTCTGTGCGACTGTCCAGCCATGGTATGGACTAGGAGGAAACATCTGCACGTGGATACCGCAGGTCCCGAGCATATTGTGCGTCCATCGACGAAAGATTTGCTCTGCTTATAGTCACAAAAGATCACCATGGTCGCAGGGCTTCGACCCTTCTCTCCCTATTATTATTACTATTATTATTATAATCGTGGATGAGTCTTTTAAATCCTTCCTTTTCCTTTTTCGATTAATTACTCTAACTTAAACTAATTGTTCTCAGATAACTTATTTTCTAGTGCATAATTAAACTCAGAATATATCTCCATTTTCGGATAGTGTTGTTCCTTTTCGGCAACGAATCATCTTTATAAAACAAATGAAAAGTAAATTGTCCTAGTTTTACATACTCTGGTTTGTAATTAATTTCGGCTTTTCACTTTTTAAGATAGTCTCTTACTATCAAAACATCGCACCTATCCGAGAACTGTTGGAGATAAAATCTTTGAGCTTTGAAACAAAGGCGGTTGGGTGTAAGTGAAATGCTCTTGTTTAGATTGATCATACCTGGTATGGTATAACATTGTAAAGGTAAAGTGTGTTCTGGCATATTTAAATAATTTTGCTTCATCACGTTTATTGATGAGCCTGTGTCTATACACATTTAGATTCTGCATTGTTTAGTTATTCTGATGAAGGCGTTTCCTCCTACATTAGTTATGCTTCTGTTTCCGAGGCTGTTTGTTTGATAATTTCCGGAAAAATCCATTCGGGATATCCCGCTATTACCCGTTGTCTTTTGGGTTGACTTTGCATCTAGTAATAATTCATTATACGTACTGCCGTTAGTACGTCAACGTCCAAGATAATTTCGCGTTCTAGCCTTATTTTGTTTATCGTTAAATTCCCTATATATAGTAGTAAAATTGGGTTGAGCTTCACTTTGCTTTTGTCTAGTCTGAGGAGGTGCATTATTTTTGTAATTTGTAGTTAAAGTTGTATTTTGATTGCGTTGGTTGACCCGAATTATTAGGATTCTTGACCAAAATGGAATTTTCATAAAGAGCTTATTGCTGAGCTACTTGCTTTAATTTTGCTGTAGTTGTAATGTCATGTTTAGCCAACTGAATAAATATTCTATCAGGTAGTTTTTTGCAATAATTATGTTTAATACTATTATTTAAGGCGTTTGAGTTCCATGTGTTATGTAAGCTATTTTCTAATATTAGTTAGTTCTGTATTTTAAAAGTTGTATACTCTAGTTCTAAGTCTGGATATCTAAGTCTTCTCAATAATTCTTCGTACGGTATCTGCGTTTTACAGCTGGATTTAGATTGCAGATTTGCCCACCATGTTGGTTTCGATGCCTGCGACATCCTCTAAGCTGCGTCTGTGATCATCATTTCGATGCTGCCAAACAATATTAATTTTTGACATTGATCGTCCGTAGGACACAGACCAAATATAAAGTCAACGGTTTCAACTTGATATCTAATGATTTTAGCAGCGCCTACGAACTCGCTACTTTCCTGAGCACGGCCGGAACCGTAGTAGACAGAGATGCTGCTTTTATTCAAAATAACACCATACACGTTACAAATAATATTCAAATAAAATACAAATATTAAAACAACGTAATTTTCATTACGCATTTTATTTTTTTTAATTTAAATTTGCTTCTCTTTTTATATTTTGTAGATTGTGTTTGCAAATAATAAATAAAGCAAAAATTAACACGAGGTAGATTTGCTATGGAGGCCCATCTAACATAACATTGTTGCTTTATTAACTACCATTAAATCTTCAATATTTTTGTCTATTCCACATTTAATTTATTTTTTAATATTTTGTTTTTTAGATCATGGATTTTAAAAAAACATGACCTTTTGCGTTTGTCCGAATGTGCGGTGCGTAGCAGGCTGAAGGAGGTGGCTGTGACCCCATTAACTATATATATTCTTGATCAGCATCAACAGCCGAGTCTAAATAGCATTGTCTTTCTGTCCGTCTGTTTGTGTGAACATCGAAATCTCAGTAAAAACTCGGTGGGCAGATGAAGTTTATTTTAGATCTTGCCACGCCCCCTTTCGCCCCCGTAAATCGAAAAAACGATTTCCAAGTATTATGTTAAAGCTAGAACGTTCAGTTTTGGCAAACATAATACTAATCATCATCTTAATGATCTCTCAGTCGAGCAAATTCGACAGTAGCTTTCTTACTTATATTACCCAATCATTATTACAATTTTCATAATTTTATAACATTATTAAACGCAGTGTTTCTAGAATATAATATAATATGAAATAATTTTATACTCTAACTTCCGAATGTAACATACACTTAAAATAAATGATCTCGTAATTTCAAAGTTTGACTGTAGCCGTTTCTACTTGTTTATTTTATAGAATAAATATTAACAACACATTTAACATAAAACAATTTTAATTCTTTACTCTAAGTGTATTGTTGTTACTATTAAGTAGGTTTTTTGATATGCTTCGCTAAAGACAATGGACTGCTGCTCAGCAATCAGTGAATCGTAGGCGCAGAAATAGATTGAGTAGGGAACAAGTGGAGTATTCCCCAAGTAGAATCAGGGAGAAAATTTAGGGCTCAGAGAGATCGCAGACCAAATGCAGAGCTAAACAAATTGTGGATATAATGCAGCGTTTAACTAGAAGACTTGGTCGTACTGTCGAAGGGCTTCGGGTGATGAAAGAAGGCAGAAAATAGAAGCCGGTGACAGGCGATAAATGCCTATCGCCAGGAGGAAAGAGTAACCGATAGATTGCGTAGAAACACGCATAGGCGGGATATTGAACAACAGATTCATACTCAAAATAGAAACCAGAGACGGGCGGAGGAGGACTATCGGCGTGGGGAGAGAAAAAGCCGATAGACTGCGTAGAGGCACACGTAGACGGGATATTGACACACAGACAATTGAACAACAGATTAATAGACATTTATAAGCCAGAGACTTGCGGATGAAGAGTATCGCTGGGATATGTTACGAAGATTAGCACAACTACGAAACCAGATTTTTAGAACTAACAAAGAGGGATGGGAATCTACATCGTCTGAGCTTGAGAGTATGTCAAAATAGGAGTATTAGTCAAAACCGGACAGCAGAAAATCGACGAAATGCTGACCTTATGAGAGAGGAGCGTTCAAATAACTTTGATTATATTTTACCCAGCTTAACATCAATAGAAACTCAGATAGGTATTTTTAATAGAATGGTGAAGCTTGGACCTGATCAAGTTTGTCTTTGTTGTAAAGGCTTTTGTTTTCCCTTTCACAGGAGAGCAAAATAAGTAGGTCTTTCATTGAGAGTCGAAATGAGTTTAGTGCGAATATTTTAAGTCTTTCCAGTCAGTTTCCTTCTCCTGACAATACATACTACAATAATTTTGTAGTACTTGTAGCCAATATATTTAAGCTGGCCGGAAACCAAAATTTTCCATTATAAATGGCTTAGATTTGCCAAACTTACCCGAATGTTTCAAAGGGCTAAATCCCATAAAGGATGCAGAGTTGGTAGATAGTATGGATCACGAATTTCAAAAACCATGTATCCTAATGAGGATGTTGAAATGCAGGAGCTCAATCCGGGGGTCAAGAAACTCTGTTTGAAAATAATCATATCGCGTATGTTGCCTTCCAAAGAATGATAATTGCTCCTGGCGAAGGCAAAGTACCCTCGTAATGATTCTTGATGCTGGTTCAGAGGAAATAGTGTTCCCAACTATTTATGCTGACGTAAAAAGAAAAATTTATATGCAATAGGTTATCGATTATAGCAAGCAAGGCACCTTTCGAATGACTTGCCTCACAATAGTTTAGCAAGTGAAAATTAGACTGTCGAATACTGGAGAAAAAAATTCATTCAGTTATCACCAGGAATTTTCTTAATTGCTCACGCGCCTATGGTTCGGGAAACTTATCTACCGCTTGGACTTTGCTTTGATTGATTTGATGAGTTCTTACTCCAACGACATATCCAAGATAGTTAACTTTACTTAGCCCAAATTGGCTTTTCTTGACGTTTACCGTAAGTCCAGCTTTATGCAACCAAGTGGCAACCATAGTGAGATGATGCAAATGCTCTTCAAAGCTAGAAGACAAATTTCATTAATAAAGGAGTGAGGTAGAATTTTGTTTACAAAAAGCTTTCCAAAATACACGTTTTGTTTAATGGATGGTACAATTTAAAATTTACATTGTTGTTTAAAATTAATTGGTATACTAATAATTCCGCTGTGAGAACTGAACCGTTAAGCTTGCTAAAATTTAAATGCTCTAAAATAGTGTAATTACACTCTTATTAGCTCCACTATTTAGCAATGTTTCAAACGTCGTTTATCATTCCAAATTTGTCTCATAAAAAGGTAACACGACATTTACGAAATATAGGTGCGTCAGTAAGCTCTTAAGCTTTCATTATAAAGCTTAAACAATCGAGTAGTTGGTAAATCTGTTGAGAGAGGTGACACGTCAGGTAAGAATTGAGGTAAGTCCGGTAGAGGAGACATGTCATGAAAACTTTGCGAGGTTTCAATTAATCGTATCTCTGACCTTGTTCGTCGCAGTTCCAACAATTTGAGTTTTGCGAATTACGAATAAGGTTAATGGGTTCCTTGCTTTCGAACTCTCAATACTTGCTTTATCAGACCGCTGTACGAGTTGGACGCGTTTTTTATTGCGAGGCTTCGTCGGTCGGTGTTCTCCGTCTTTTGTCGGTGAAAATAAGAACTAACAAATCAAAGTGGAGAAAAAGTAGCGAATTTGAAATTAGTAGTCTAAACTACATGAATAACAATTGACAGGCAGCTTGCGCGAAGTAACGCCAAAGAAAAATATATATAATTATAACTGGTGTTATGATAGTTCAAGTGTATATTTGACTTAATTTAATAAGTGCCACGCGTTATAAGCTCAAAAAATGAGCAGCGTTCCAAAGAATGAGCGTAGAAGCTCCCTAAATCCAAGAAACGCTTGTTACTCTTACTTCTCAACACGCGATATCGTTGAAGAAAGCAAGTCAACAAATTGCAACCCGGCTCTACTGACCGTCGACAGCAAGAGAGCGAGCTCTTGCTCACCCACTCCGCTCACCCCAACTCCTACATCATGGAGCTACCAATGCCCAACCCCACCACCGCCGGCTTCTATGGAAGAAGCTCCAACAACAAGCAGCGCTACAATTTCCGCAGTCGCAGCAAAAGCACCACCAACAACAAAACCAACTACCAATATTGCGAATTCGGTGCCAACGGCCGCAGAGCAAATTGCAATGTCAACAAAAACCGTAAGCTTCGATAAGCAACAAGCGGTCCCGGCTATACAGACCGGTATGCATCGCTACATTCAGATTAAGCGTAAGCTTAGTCCAGTAAACACGGTTGGTAATAAACCAAAGATCAACCGTATCAACAAAAGCAACGACCAAACTAGAAGTTCCAATGATAACCGTTTTTCCATCTTAGCAGAGGCGGAGAACAACCAAGCAGAGCTGGGGCAGGAGACCCAAAAGAAACCAAAGCCCCCACCTATTTATATAAGGGAAAAAACTCTAACGCCCTGGTCAACAAAATTGTTGCGCTGGTCGGGAACGATAATTTTCATGTTGTTCCGCTTATTAAAGGGAACATCCACGAAACTAAAGTTCAAACGAAGTCCGAAGAACACTTCCGAGCTGTGTCTAAGTACCTGGAGGAAACAAAAAAGAACTTCTACACCTACCAACTAAAAAGCAGCAAGGGACTGCCAGTTGTACTTAAAGGAATTGAACCCGACGTCGCCCCCTCTGAGATTCAAGAAGCCCTTAAAGCCAAGGGCTTCTATGCCAAAAATGTCAGCAACATTATCAACAGGAATAAAAAAACCGCAACCACTCTTCAAGGTCGAGCTCGAACCAGATAGCAAAGCCTTAAAGAAAAACGAAGTGCACCCAATCTACAAGCTGCAGCTCTTATTGCATCGAAGGATCACCGTGGAAGAACCACACAAACGCATCGGCCCTCTTCAATGCACAAACTGCCAGGAGTATGGCACACAAAGACATACTGCACACTTCGGGCAGTCTGCGTAGTCTGCGGAGACTTCCACAACTCCGTAAACTGCCCCGCAAACAAAGAAGACCCCTTAAAGAAAAAATGTGGCAACTGTGGAGGAAACCATACGGCAAACTACAGAGGCTGTGCGGTCTACAAGGAGCTGAAGAGTCGCATGCAACGAGCGACAGCTACGCGTCAACAAAATACGCAAAATGCGTATTATAACTCAAAAAAGCACGCCAGACGTATTTTTCGCCAAGGCAGCCAGATCATCATTCGGTCCGCTAAATACCACTAAGGGCTTCTCATACGCCGAAGCACTACGATCAGGCGTGGAAAATCCACTTCAGCCACACTCTGAAAACACTCAGCAGGTCCCGATGCAGCCGCAAAGCAATTTGGAATCTATGATGTATACCATGCAACAAAGTATGATGGAACTCATGTCCTTCATGAAAACAACTATGCAAACCCTTGTTCAGAATCAGAACATGGTGATTCAGTTGCTTGTAGCTCAACAGTCCAAATAATAAATGTCTAACCTACGTATATCTATGTGGAATGCCAACGGCATTTCACGGCATAACCTGGAAATAACGCAATTCCTAAATATAAATCACATCGACGCCATGCTGCTGGTTGAAACGCACCTCACAGGGAGATATAACTTCCATATAAGAGGTTATACCTTCTACCGCACAGATCATCTGGATGGGAAAGCCCACGGTGGAACCGGCATCTTAATCAGAGAATGCATCAAACACCACTTTCACCAAAGGTTTGCAACAAATTACCTGCAAGCCACGTCCATAAATGTGCAGTCAGGAAACGGCAACCTTTGCATTGCCGCTGTCTACTGCCCACCTCGATTTACTATCTCTGAAGTTCAATTCATGGACTTCTACAACACACTGGGGGATCGCTTCATAGCTGCAGGAGACTACAATGCCAAACACACGCACTGGGGATCACGGCTCGTGACCCCCAAGGGAAGGCAACTGTATAACGCACTTATAAAAGTGAGCAATAAATTGGACTACGTCTCTCCTGGTAGCCCCACATATTGGCCTGCAGACCCCAGAAAGATCCCAGATCTAATTGATTTCGCGGTGACGAAAACATCCCACGCGATCTTATAAGCGCCATGGCCCTGTCGGATCTCTCATCCGACCACTCGCCCTTTGTTGTTAACCCTTCTCCAAAGCTCAGAAATTACGGACCACCCCCATAGGCTGACGTCGCACAACACCAACTGGATGAAATACAGAAAGTATGTGAGTTCCCACATTGAGCTAACTCCTCAACTAAATATCGAATCGGACATCGACTACTCTACCGCCGCGCTGGAAGAGGTACTCGTCACAGCAGCCAGGATCTCAACACCAAAAGGGAAGGATGTGAAAATTAAGACGTTCAAAACCAGCCTGCAAATTGAACAGCTGGTTCTGGAAAAAAGGCGTCTGCGACGGGCGTGGCAAACCAGCAGGTCACCATGCTCAAAGCAACGGCTTAATGAAGCCACCCGCAAACTAAGCCGGGCTCTGAAGCAAGATGCTGAAAACGCACAACTAAAATATATAGAAAAACTATCGCCAACTAGTACAAAGCATCCCTTGTGGAGGGCTCACCCAAATCTAAGCTCTCCGACTGAAACCGTAACCCCAATAAGAAATTCTTCAGGTTGCTGGGCCCGCAACGACAAAGACAGAGCCGAAACATTTGCCTTACATCTCAGAGGCGTCTTCCAGCCGAACCCCTCAGCAAATGCACATGTTCTTCCGCAAATTCACTCCGAGACGGAATTAACGCCAACTTCATTTCGGCCGAACGAGATTACAAAAATCATTAGGGAGCTAAAACCAAAAAGGCTCCAGGCCAGGACAAAAATGATAATGGAACTTCCGTACTGTGCTGTTGAGGTCATCTGTAAGCTCTTCAATGGTATCATAAGTCTCGGCTACTACCCAAGTAAATGGAAAAAAACAATTATAATAATGATACCGAAGCCTGGAAAAGATAATAAGTTTATTATCATGCCTGTCCAAACTTTTCGAAAAATGCCTTCTAACGCGCATAATACCATATATGGAAGCTCACAACATTATCCCAGCCCATCAATTTGGCTTCAGAGAAAAACACGGTACTATCGAGCAAGTTAACAGAATAACATCAGAGATTCGCACAGCCTTCGAGCTTAGAGAATACTGCAGCGCGATATTCCTCGATGTATCTCAAGCATTTGACCGCGTCTGGCTCAAAGGTCTTATGCATAAAATTAAAACACACTTGCCTGGGTACACTCATAAACTCCTTGAATCTTACCTCTACAACAGAGCCTTCGCAGTGAGGTGCAACACAACAATATCCGACAACTACACTATAGAAGCTGGAGTCCCACAAGGCAGCGCACTTGGGCCAACTCTATTCGTCCTCTACACAGCGGACATTCCCACAAGTGACCGACTAACAACATCCACCTTTGCTGACGACACTGCGATCCTTAGCCGCTCCAGATGCCCAGTCCGTGCATCAACCCAACTCGCCAAACATCTCATGGTAGTCGAGAAGTGGCTATCTGACTGGCGTATCAAAATAAACGAACAAAAGTGTAAACACATAACGTTTACTCTTAACAGGCAAACTTGCCCTCCGCTCTGCCTGAATAGCACGCAGATCCCCCAAGTCAACGAAGTAACGTATCTCGGCATCCATCTCGACAGACGTCTAACATGGCGTAGACATATCGAATGCAAGAAATTACACCTAAAGCTGAAAGCCAGCAGCCTCCACTGGATTATAAACGCCCGCTCGCTGGACTATAAGGTCCTGCTCTATAACTCCACTCTTAAGCCAATCTGGACGTATGGCTCCCAACTTTGGGGGAACGCGAGCAGAACCAACATTGATATCATACAGCGCGCTCAATCAAAGATCCTGCGAACTATCACTGGGGCACCATGGTATATTCGAAACCAAAACGTCCACAGGGACCTCGGCATTTTCGCAGTAAAAGATGAAATAGACAAGCAAAAAGCGTCCTATAATGAAAAACTCTCTGTCCACCCAAATCCCCTCGCAAGGGTCTTGACTCGGGTTTCCAACCGATCCCGCCTGCAACGTACCGACCTTCCAACCCAGCCATAATTTGTCAGGGCCATTTCTAATGTTCCAGTCTACATGACTGTTAGCTAGGTTATAGTATAAGATTTGATACACTCATTGTTAGTCTCAAAAATGAGAAGATTCAATAAATAAAAGCAAAGTATAATAAAAAAAAAAAAAAAATACTTGCTTTATATCTCGAATAGTATGTTGATCCTGATATTGCTCCCTCAAAAAAATATGGCCGATCGTTCTGTGTACGCGCTAATATAAAGAAAGAGCGGACCAAGTAAATCAGCTAATTGATATAAAAGATCAAAATAAGTGCCTGAACCAGAAAATCCGTAAAAAAATTCAATACTATGATTGGATTCGGATTGCTGTAGTAGATGCTGTAGTCGATCCGCATGATTATTATTATTATCGGCAGCATTTCTTTTTCAATCCCGAGTGTTAGTTTTCGTTTTGTAAACTTAGATTGTTCGATCTAGTTATTGTTCGAGTTCTTGGGATTGTTTCTATGGGATTAGTAACCGATGGTCCGCGATCTACCTCGAGCAATCATCTTAAATGAATTTGATAAGTTATCAGAAGTGAGAATAGAATGGTTCTATGGAACTTGTGATTACATCTAGTTTCGAGTAAACTCTCTCGGAACTAGAGAAAATGGTGCAAGATATTGCATCATCAGAAACTTTTGTGAAAGGTAAAGGCTAAAGGTTTGTTGTAATAAAAACGTACCGCGATAGTTTGCAGGTTTTTGCGATATACTTGCTATAAGTATAATAACTAATAAAGAATAACTTAATAACCAGGTCTTAATCTTTAGGCATTTATAAAGATTCCTACGTAAAAACAATATTTGTGAAACTTAAAATAAAAGTACAAACAAATTAAAAGAGGAACCTGCCGAGGATACTCAGTAGAAGCAATCTGAAATTTGCTTATAGGATTTGTGATATATGAAATCAATTACTTGGTAACGTACCAAATGAATTCGATGCGTTCATTCCAAAAAAATGATGATTTCACCATATTTGAATGAAGTGGCTTGACAAGTAAATACAATGGCATGTTTGAAAAATGGCAATAATATGTAGCGGCTTTGGTCAGCTTATATATAGTTGCTTATATAGAGCAAAATAAGTAGGTCTTTCATTGAGAGTCGAAATGAGTTTAGTGCGAATATTTTAAGTCTTTCCTGTCAATTTCCTTCTCCTGACAATACATACTACAATAATTTTGTAGTACTTGTAGCCAATATATTTAAGCTGGCCGGAAACCAAAATTTTCCATTATAAATGGCTTAGATTTGCCAAACTTACCCGAATGTTTCAAAGGGCTAAATCCCATAAAGGATGCAGAGTTGGTAGATAGTATGGATCACGAATTTCAAAAACCATGTATCCTAATGAGGATGTTGAAATGCAGGAGCTCAATCCGGGGGTCAAGAAACTCTGTTTGAAAATAATCATATCGCGTATGTTGCCTTCCAAAGAATGATAATTGCTCCTGGCGAAGGCAAAGTACCCCTCGTAATGATTCTTGATGCTGGTTCAGAGGAAATAGTGTTCCCAACTATTTATGCTGACGTAAAAAGAAAAATTTATATGCAATAGGTTATCGATTATAGCAAGCAAGGCACCTTTCGAATGACTTGCCTCACAATAGTTCAGCAAGTGGAAATTAGACTGTCGAATACTGAGAAAAAAATTCATCCAGTTATCACCAGGAATTTTCTTAATTGCTCACGCGCCTATGGTTCGGGAAACTTATCTACCGCTTGGACTTTGCTTTGATTGATTTGATGAGTTCTTACTCCAACGACATATCCAAGATAGTTAACTTTACTTAGCCCAAATTGGCTTTTTCCAAAAATACACGTTTTGTTTAATGGATGGTACAATTTAAAATTTACATTGTTGTTTAAAATTAATTGGTATACTAATAATTCCGCTGTGAGAACTGAACCGTTAAGCTTGCTAAAATTTAAATGCTCTAAAATAGTGTAATTACACTCTTATTAGCTCTACTATTTAGCAGGTCCAACCAGGGCTCACCGCGAATATCTAATTGTGTAAAAGGACGTATATCATATCCTTTACATATAAATCTATATATTTTACAATGTTTCAAACGTCGTTTATCATTCCAAATTTGTCTCATAAAAAGGTAACACGACATTTACGAAATATAGGTGCGTCAGTATTGAAATTTGCAGCTCTACGTAACCTGTATTCTCTTAAGCTTTCATTATAAAGCTTAAACAATCGAGTAGTTGGTAAATCTGTTGAGAGAGGTGACACGTCAGGTAAGAATTGAGGTAAGTCCGGTAGAGGAGACATGTCATGAAAACTTTGCGAGGTTTCAATTAATCGTATCTCTGACCTTGTTCGTCGCAGTTCCAACAATTTGAGTTTTGCGAATTACGAATAAGATTCATGGGTTCCTTGCTTTCGAACTCTCAATACTTGCTTTATATCTCGAATAGTATGTTGATCCTGATATTGCTCCCTCAAAAAATATGGCCGATCGTTCTGTGTACGCGCTAATATAAAGAAAGAGCGGACCAAGTATTATTATTATTATTATTATTTGAGAAAGGGAGTCTCCCAATAGAGAAGGTGCGAGGCACTGCGACCATGGAGGTCTTTTGTGCCTGTAGGCTCTCCCTAGCTAGACAAAAGTTGCTCTGCTTCCCTAATGAAGCAGAGCAGATCTTTTGTCGAGGAACGCACAATATGCTCGGGACCTGCGGTATCCACGTGCAGATGTTTCCTCCTAGTCCACACCAAGGCTGGACAGTCGCACAGAATGTGCTTGGTTGTCTCGTCGTCCTCTTTGCAAAGTCTGCACTCAGCATCAGAAGACAGACGCATTTTGGTAAGGTGATAGTTCACCGTATGATGGCCACTAAGATAGCCAACGAGGAGGTGAAGATCCCTCCTGGAGAGTAAGCTGGTTTTCCGGTCGACCACGGGATTGATAAGCTCCTTGGCTTGCCGCATCCCTGGTTGGACCGACCAGTAGTGATCAGTCAACCTAACAGCCCAGGTTTTAACAATAGCTGAGATGGTTGACCAACCCAAGCCACAGAAGGGCTCAGGGCCGGAAAAAGTAGCTGACGAACCGGCCCTAGCAAGTTCGTCCGCCAGCTCATTGCCCTGGATACCAGAGTGTCCAGGTACCCATAGAAGGGTGACGTTGTTAGTAAGAGACAGTCTCTGGAGGCACTTCCAGCAATCGGCCACCAGTCGAGAGCTTACTCTTTTTGGAGGAGAGGGCTAAGATGGCGGCTTGACTGTCAGAGAAGATATAGATGTTCGCTCCTCTAATCCCCTTCTCTAGGATCAGACGGCAGCAGAACTCGATGGCATGAACCTCAGATTGGAAGACTGTGGGCCATTTGCCCATAGCAATTGAGGTTTTAGAGTTGGGTCCAAAGATCCCAGCTCCAACCCCTGATCAGTTTTAGACCCGTCGGTATACCAGTGAATACCGTAGGGGTCGCTGATGGGGTTGCCAGTGTCCCAGTCCTTCCGGTCCGGGATGAGGGTTCTGAATTTAGCACCAAAGAACAGTTCCTTAGTCATAGTATCTGATCTAGTGCAGATATCTATGCCAGGAATATCTTTGATCAGGCTAGCATGTCCTGATTCGGTAGCTAGAAGCCCTGATTGGAGCTTGATTCTAAGAAGGCTCAAAGCAGCGACTTCTTTAATTTGGATGTGCAGCGGAGTCAGATTCAGTATCGATTCCATTGCTGCGGTGGGACAGGTACGAAGTGCACCTGTCAGTGAGAGGCACAGAAGCCTGTGCAATTTATTGCATTTGCTGATGGCAGTGACCTGCGTAACCTTTGGCCACCACACAATAGCAGCATAGGTGACGATCGGTCTGACCATCATGGCAAAAAGCCACCGGATGGTGCAGGATTTAAGACCCCCAAATTCTACCAAAGAATCTCCTGCAGGCCCACATGGCATGGGTCGCCTTTGTGAGGGTGTTGCTGAGGTGGGAGTTCCAATTTAGTCTTTTATCGAGGGTCACCCTAGATATTTGACTTCGTTGGATAGCCCCACAGGGGAGCCGCTGATATAAAGTTGACCAATGTCAACGGAATAGCGCCTAGTGAAAGGAACTATAATAGCTTTTTGTGGATTGATGCTAAGACCAACATCTGCGCACCATCTACTTACCGTGTTCAGAGCTGATTGCATCAACTCTGTCACGGTGCTGGTATAGTTCCCGGTCACTATTAGAGCCAGGTCGTCAGCATAGCTGATAGCTTCAACGCTCGGAGAGTAAGACTAGTAGTTCGTCAACTACTAAGGACCAGAGTAGGGGGATAGAACCCCTCCCTGGGGACAGCCTTTGACTGCATTAATGCATGCAGTCGTGGAGTCCAGGGTGGAGTGATAATCCGGTGTTTGAGCATAGCTTCAATCCACCGGATCAAAGGACGGGCAGTTCCTCTACGTTCTAGAGCAGTAGAGATTGACCCGTAGCCGGTATTATCAAAAGCACCTTCTATATCCAGAAAAGAGCACAAAGCAATGTTCTTGGATACAAAGGCTCTTTCAATTTTTCCCACTAACCTGTGGAGAGCGACCTCCGTCGATCTGCCGGCTATGTACGCAAACTGCGTGGGTTGGAGACGTGTCGACGTCTGCAGAGAGCACCGAATGTGCATATCTATAAGTCTTTCCGCCGTTTTAAGCAGAAAGGAAGTAAGACTGATCGGCCGATAGGACTTAGGCTGGTCAAGCGGACGATTCCCCTTGCTTGGGGATGAATACTACATTAACTCTCCTCCAAGAGATGGGTATGTATCCCCAAGTAAAACTAGCTCTAAGAAGGCCGACCAGTGGATCAAGAATATGAGCCATGCTGTTTTGAATAAGGGCTGGGAAGATTTTGTCACCCCCTGGGGCTTTGAAAAGAGCAAAAGAATCTACAGCCCATTTGACCTTTTCGGGGTCGAAGATGGATCCAGATAGGCTGAATCCGCGTGAGTCCGGTGACAAAGTGGCGTCATCGCGACCGGAGAGATCTGGATTCGCCACAGAACCCGGGAAGTGGACTTGCAGTAGAAGCTCAAGTGTTTCCCTGCGATCTTGAGTGAAAGAGCCATCTGCTCTTTTAAGAAGCCCTATTCCATTAGACGACCCTTTAGCCAATACTTTATGAAGCCTCGCTGCCTCTGGCAGCGATTCTAAGCTACCACAGTAGCTGCGCCATGTATCGCGTTTAGCTCGTCTAATGCTTTTGTTGTAGTTGGTAAGAGCGTCCCTATAGACGTCCCAACTAGTACGGTTAGATTTAGCCTTATTAAAAAGGCTTTTAACCCTCCTTCTAAGGACAGCCAGTTCCTCATTCCACCACGGAATTTTCCGATTTACCCTTAGGGTCTTCTGGACTGAGCTGTCCTCGAAGGATGAGACAAGCACATCTTGGAGCAGATTGGCAGCGAGTTCTATTTCACTGATAGAGCTAGGAGTTGCTGACCAATAGGTCTGCTTTGAAAGCTACAGAGGCTTTAAAGAGCTCCAAATTTGTCTTTTTGGGACAGAAGGAGTTTTGGCGAATTTCGACTTGGCCAGGGAGGTCAAAATTGATGTGCTGATGGTCTGACAAAGTGGCTTCGTCTGTGACTCGCCAATTGACAAGCGAACTTGCTATCGACGTGCTGATTAGAGTGAGATCTAAAACCTCTTCCCTAATAGCATTGATAAAAGTGGGTTTGCACCCTATGTTAGCTACATCTAATTGACAACACAATAAGTAGTCTAAGAGGGACTCACCACGTTTGTTGATGTCGCTGCTCCCCCAGATCGTGTGATGTGCATTGGCATCACAGCCGATCACGAGCGGCTTGTTATTGCGGCGACAGAATTCCACCAGCCGCTGGACCTCTGCTGGGGGAAGTATGCGGAGGCGATCACAACTTCCCGGACACCGTCTGCAGTGGCTACCTCAATAGCCGTTGCTACTAGGTCTCTGTGGATGAAGTTAGTTAGTGGGAAATGTCTGACACTGTTATCCATAAGTATAGCAGTGCGCGGGGCACCTCCCATACGGTCATATAACAACTTACATGATCCACATGAAAGTCCACGTATTTGGCCACCGATCAACCATGGCTCTTGGACGAGAGCCAGGTTGATTTGATCTTCACAGACGACCCTGCACAGTGTGGCCGACGCTCCTCTAGCGTGGTGCAGGTTCGCCTGGAGCACTTTAAGCTTGCTCATCTTCCCTCCTGATGGCGGTTGAGACAAGGCCACTTGCCTTGCCCCCCGAGAGTCGTTTCCGCGAATGCCCTTCGGCGGTCGGGACGAGCCACTCGGGGAGGTCGCCTTGCGATCCCGCTCGTGGGAGGTGCCCTTGCGGGTGGGTTGCGGCCTGAGGTGCTGGCAGTGGGCCTGGCCGAGGCACCTCTGACGGTTGACGGACGGTGACCACTTGTCACCCGTCTAGTTGGGTCCTTCGGGGCTGTGACCACAATGGCCGGTGGGGTGGGGAAGGAACCTTGGGTACCAATACGGTCGCAGCGCTCGTGGAGGCCACAGGGTCAGCCAATGCTGAAATCCCTGAGGGAACCACTGGCGCCGTAGCCGGAGCGGCACTGGCAAGAGAGAGAGCGGGTGAGGATGTGGATGAAGCAGGGGTGGCGGAGGAGGCTTTGGGAGCTGAATTCTTTAGGATCAGTTTGACCCTGCCAAAGCGGAATTTCACCTTCCTTGGCACTCCGTCAGAGCCCTGTACGACTCCTCGTCAACCAACATTGCGAGGTGAGTCGTTGTGCCGTTAAGGCTGTGCTGCACCACCCGCCACAGCTTCGTGGAGAAGCTGCTGGCGTTCTGGAGCCTTATGAATTCCAGGATGGTTGCAGGAGTGTACTCAGCACTACTGGGAAAGTAACCTCTGATGAGGTGAGCCTTGGGGAACTCCGTTTCCTCCAGCAATTTGACGTCGAGGGCGCTGATGCACCTGATGTGTCCAACAGCTCCCCTGACCCAATTGGCAGTGCTGTTATCCTCGCACACCAAAAGCAGCCACTCATTTCGGGGTATACAACCCTCGAAACACGGACTAACCGTTGGTGAAGAGTGCAACAGCACCGCCTTTAGAATGCTGAATTTCAACGTAGCCAACTGCTCCGCTGAGAGGGGTTTGGTAGGATCAGCCGAAGTGAAGCCCAATTTCACGCTGCTAACCACTTGGCTGAAGGGCTCGACGATGGTATCGTCAGCGCGCGTCCGTTTAGCCTTGGTGTTAACGGGGGGCGCAGTGGCGATAGCCAGAGCCTCCTCTCTGTTAGAACCCTTTGCGAGTGCAGCTTTAAAAAGCTTCTTCTCGCGGCTCTTCAATTTAATAAAGGCGTCCTTAGATTCCAGCCGCAGCAACTGGATCTGAGAGCCTGCTTCCGTAAGGCCTGACCTCTGAGAGGCCACGGAAGCGTCGTCAGCAAAGCTGATTCGGTCGCAGTTAGCTTCCTCGACGGGTTGCTGACGGACTGAACCGCTACTGGACGGAAGTTCAGCACTAGCGAACCCTGTGTCCAAGGGAGTTCGTGGCCTATCCGGGTCCCCTAGAATACTAGAGTCGAGAACCGTAGTATTGGGGGTGGAAGCCAGCAGCCCACTGGCTGCAGTGCAGGTATAGGGGTCGGCCGTGAAGGCATCGCCCGGAGATGATACTTTTAAAGCCGTATCAGACTTTTCTATTTTTAAAAATTGATCCATTAATTAAGATCCCACGAGTAGGCGGGAAGGAAGGTGATCCACGGCATAGCCCGCATACCGTGGAAAGTCTAAATGAAACTGGAGCACGACAGGTATCCAGAGTCCGCATACTAGAGACCGGGCTACCCCCCGGCCATGCATCCATCAGCGTATGCTGTTCCACCTTGGATTGGGGTGATTTATAGATTCACGATCTTCGCCCGACTACAATTAGTCAGCACCTCTAGCAGAGACATGACCGTGCTAGGGGTCTGCTTACAGCCGCCCTCGCGTGGAGAGTATAGTCGCACTTCCGACAGTAGGAGCAAGGACGCCACGTGGCCCAGCCAATACTGGGATTACATGTTGGTCCCCTTGCTTCCTCTGACGGCTGACGGCCAGCGGACCAAGTAAATCAGCTAATTGATATAAAAGATCAAAATAAGTGCCTGAACCAGAAAATCCGTAAAAAATTCAATACTATGATTGGATTCGGATTGCTGTAGTAGATGCTGTAGTCGATCCGCATGATTATTATTATTATCGGCAGCATTTCTTTTTCAATCCCGAGTGTTAGTTTTTCGTTTTGTAAACTTAGATTGTTCGATCTAGTTATTGTTCGAGTTCTTGGGATTGTTTCTATGGGATTAGTAACCGATGGTCCGCGATCTACCTCGAGCAATCATCTTAAATGAATTTGATAAGTTATCAGAAGTGAGAATAGAATGGTTCTATGGAACTTGTGATTACATCTAGTTTCGGAGTAAACTGTCTCGGAACTAGAGAAAATGGTGCAAGATATTGCATCATCAGAAACGTTTGGAAGGTAAGGGCTAAAGGTTTGTTGTAATAAAAACGTAACGCGATAGTTTGCAGGTTTTTGCGATATACTTGCTATAAGTATAATAACTAATAAAGAATAACTTAATAACAAGGTCTTAATCTTTAGGCATTTATAAAGATTCCTACGTAAAAACAATATTTGTGAAACTTAAAATAAAAGTACAAACAAATTAAAAGAGGAACCTGCCGAGGATACTCAGTAGAAGCAATCTGAAATTTGCTTATAGGATTTGTGATATATGAATCAATTACTTGGTAACGTACCAAATGAATTCGATGCGTTCATTCCAAAAAAATGATGATTTCACCATATTTGAATGAAGTGGCTTGACAAGTAAATACAATGGCATGTTTGAAAATGGCAATGTAGCGGCTTTGGTCAGCTTATATATAGTTGCTTATCACTACAATTCCAAAGTTCTCATAAAATTTGTTATTCTGAAGCTAAAGGGTTTTAATGAAAAGTATTTTCCAAAAGAAAGGATTTTGGGTACTATTGGGAAAGTAAGTGGATTTAGTTTTTTTTTCCTCAAGGCTTACACGTTGGGCGCCATATTTCTCTGTAAGAACTCGCATCAAGCAGCTTTGTCAATTTCTTGCCTGCTGAACTCAGCGCTATGGACGCGTTCGTTTGCTCAAAAAAATGCACTGAAAATATGCTAAAAATTATACTGAAATTAATTTGTTCAAAATGATAAGCTTGGTAGTACTTAATTATGTTTATTCAACACCATTGTTCTGTCATAGAGTGACATTCCAGCTCAACAGGTGTAGCTGCACCCGATTTCGCCTTATAAAAGTAATTCTTTAATAACATGATCTGCGTGCAACAACAAAACTTACTATACTGAAAAATTTGTTGCTCTATCTATTATAATCTCTGAGATCTAGGTGCTCATACGAACGGACAGACGGACATGGCTATATCGTCTCGGCTGTTGACGCTGTTCAAGAATATATGGAGTCGGAGATATTTCCTTCTGCCTGTTACATACATTTTCGGGCGGCACAAAGTTATAATACCCTTCTACCGTTTGGCTAAGCGGGTATAAAATCATCAACGACAGAGTCGGGATAGCCATGATCTATTCCTAGCCGTGACAAACCAACGATCACCTAAAGGTGCCCCAAATCAAACAATTATATTGTTTTTATTATTATGGTTATAAAGTTACTCCATTATCATAAAACTTTAAATTCATTATTATTATTATTATTATTTATAAAAGGGAGTCTCCCAACGGAAAAGGTGCAAGGCGCTGCGACCATGGAGGTCTATTGTGCATAAAGGCTCTCCCTAGCTAGACAAAGGATGCTCTGCTTCTCTAATGAAGCAGAACAGTTCTTTATCGAGGAACGCACAATATGCTCGAGACCTGCGTTATCCACGTGCAGATGTTTCCTCCTAGTGCACACCAAGGCTGGACAGTCGCACAGAATGTGTTTGGTTGTCTCGTCGTCCTCTTTGCAAAGTCTGCACTCAGCATCAGAAGACAGACGCATTTTGGTGAGGTGATAGTTTACCGTATGATGGCGACTACCGGTCGACCACGGGATTGATAAGCTCCTTGCTTGCCGCATCCCTAGTTGGACCGACCAGTAGCGATCAGTCAACTTAACAGCCCTGGTTTTCACAATAGCTGAGATGGTTGACCAACCCATGCCACAGAAGGGCTCAGGGCCGTAAAAAGTAGCTGACGAACCGACCCTCGCAAGTTCGTCCGCCAGCTCATTGCCCTGGATACCAGAGTGTCCAGGTACCCATACAAGGGAGGCAGTTCCAGCAATCGGCTACCAGTCGAGAGCTTACTCTTTTGGAGGAGAGGGATAAGATGGCGGCTTGACTGTCAGAGAATATGTAGATGTTCGCTTCTCTAATCCCCTTCTTTAGGATCAGACAGCAGCGGATCTCGATGGCATGAACCTCAGATTGGAAGACTGAGGGCCACTTGCCCATAGCAATTAAGGATTTAGAGTTGGGTCCAAAGATCCCAGCTCGAACCCCCTGATCAGTTTTTGCTTCTCGGTATACCAGGGGATAACGTGGGGGTCGCTGATGGGGTTGTCAGTGTCCCAGTCCTTCCGGTCCGGGATGAGGGTTCTGAATTTAGCACCAAAGAAAAGTTCCTTAGTCATAGTATCTGATCTAGTGCAGATATCTATGCCAGGAATGTCTTTGATCAGGCTAGCATGTCCTGATTCGGTAGCTAGAAGCCCTGATTGGAGCTTGATTCTAAGAAGGCTCATAGCGGCGACTTCTTTAATTTGGATATGCAGCGGAGTCAGATTCAGTATCGATTCCATTGCTGCGTTGGGACAGGTGCGAGGTGCACCTGTCAGTGAGAGGCACAGTAGCCTGTGCAATTTATTGCATTTGCTGATGGCAGTGACCTGCGTAACCTTTGGACACCACACAATAGCAGCATAGGTGACGATCGGTCTGACCATCATGGAAAAAAGCCACCGGATGGTGCAGGATTTAAGACCCCAGATTCTACCAAAGAATCTCCTGCAGGCCCACATGGCATGGGTCGCCTTTGTGAGGGTGTTGCTGAGGTGGGAGTTAGATATTTAACTTCGTTGCATAGACCCACAGGGGAGCCGCTGATATAAAGTTGACCAATGTCAACGGAATAGCGCCTAGTGAAAGGAACTATAATAGCTTTTGTGGATTGATGCTAAGACCAACATCTGCGCACCATCTACTTACCGTGTTCAGAGCTGATTGCATCAACTCTCTCACGGTGCTGGTATAGTTCCGGGTCACTATTAGAGCCAGGTCGTCAGCATAGCCGATAGCTTCAAGGCCCTGCTCGGAGAGTAAGACTAGTATTTCGTCAACTACTAGGGACCAGAGTAGGGGTAGGGGTGATAGAACCCTCCCTGGGAGCTCTTGACTGCATTAATGCATACAGTCGCGGAGTCCACGGTGGCAGAGATTATCCGGTGCTTGAGCATAGCTTTAATCCACCGGATCAATGGACGGGCAGTCCTCTACGTTCTAGAGCAGTAGAGATTGACCCGCAGCCGGTATTATCAAAAGCACCTTCTATATCCAGAAAAGAGAAAAAGCAATGTTCTTGGATACGAAGGCTCTTTCAATTTTTCCCACTAACCTGTGGAGAGTGACCTTCGTCGATCTGCCGGCTATGTACGCAAACTGCGTGGGATGGAGAGGTGTCGACGTCTGCAGAGAGCACCGAATGTGCATATCTATAAGCCTTTCCGCCTTTTTAAGCAGAAAGGAGGTAACACTGATCGGCCGATAGGACTTAGGATGGTCAATCGGACGATTTCCTTGCTTGGGGATGAATACCACATTAACTCTCCTCCAAGAGATGGGTATGTAAAAAATGTGCAAGTAAAACTAGCTCTAAGAAGGCCGACCAGTAGATGAAGAATATGATCCATGCTATTTTGAATAAGGGCTGGGAAGATTTTGTCACCCCTGGGGCTTTGAAAGGAGCAAAAGAATCTACAGCCCATTTGACCTTTTCGGGGTCGAAGATGGATCCAGATAGGCTGAATCCGCGTGAGTCCGGTGACAAAGTGGCGTCATCGCGACCGGAGATATCTGGATTCGCCACAGAACCCGGGAAGTGGACTTGCAGTAGAAGCTCAAGTGTTTCCTGCGATCTTGAGTGAAAGAGCCATCTGCTTTTTTGAGAAGCCCTATTCCATTAGACGACCCTTTAGCCAATACTTTATGAAGCCTCGCTGCCTCTGGCAACGATTCTAAGCTACCACAGTAGCTGCGCCATATATCGCGTTTAGCTCGTCTAATGCTTTTGTTGTAGTTGGTAAGAGCGTCCCTATAGACGTCCCAACTAGCACGGTTAGATTTAGCCTTATTAAAAAGGCTTGCAACCGTCCTTCTAAGGATAGCCAGTTCCTCATTCCACCACGGAATTTTCCGATTGACCTTTAATGACTTCCGGACTGAGCTGTCCTCGAAGGATGAGATAAGCACATCTTGGAGCAGATTGGCAGCGAGTTCTATCTGACTGATAGAGCTAGGATTGCTGACCAATAGGTCTGCTTTGAAAGCTACAGAGGCTTTAAAGAGCTCCCAATTTGTCTTTTTCGGACAGAAGGAGTTTTGGCGAATTTCGGCTTGGCCAGGAAGGTCAAACCTGATGTGCTGATGGTCTGACAAAGTGGCTTCGTCTGTGACCCGCCAATTGACAAGCGAACTCGGTATCGAGGTGTTGATTAGGGTGAGATCTAAAACTTCTTCCCTAATAGCATTAATAAAAGTGGGTTTGCACCCTATGTTAGCGACATCTAATTGACAACACAATAAGTAGTCTAAGAGGGACTCACCAAGTTTATTGATGTCGCTGCTCCCCCAGATCGTGTGATGTGCATTGGCATCACAGCCGATCACGAGCGGCTTGTTGCGACGACAGAATTCCACCACCCGCTGGACCTCTGCAGAGGGTACATCATCCACATCGCCCGGGAAGTATGTGGAGGCGATCACAACTTCCCGGACGCCGTCTGCAGTGGCTACCTCAATAGCCGTTGCTACCAGGTCTCTGTGGATGAAGCAGCGCTCGTGGAGGCCACAGGGTCAGCCAATGCTGAAATCCCTGAGGGAACCACTGGCGCCGTTACCGGAGCGGCACTGGCAGGAGAGGGAGAGGATGTGGATGGAGCAGGGGTGGCGGAGGAGGCGTTGGGAGCTGAATTCTTTAGGATCAATTTGACCCTGCCAAAGCAGAATTTCACCTTCCCTTGGCACTCCGTCAGAGCCCTGTACACCTCCTCGTCAACCAACATTGCGAGGTGAGTCGTTATGCCGTTCAGGCTGTGCTGCACCACACGCCACAGCTTCGTGGAGAAGCTTCTGGCATTCTGGAGCCCAATGAATTCCAGGATGGTTGCAGGACTAAACTCAGCACTACTAAGAAAGTAACCTCTAATGAGGTGAGCCTTGGGGAACTCCGTTTCCTCCAGCAATTTGATGTCAAGGGCGCTGATGGACCTGATGTGTCCAACAACTCCCTGACCCAATCGGCAGTGCTGTTATCCTCGCACACCAAAAGCAGCCACTCATTTCGGGATATACAGCATACAGCTGGGTCAGCTTTTTTTGGGTGGTCAACGTTTGAGTGCATCCGTGCCGACGGTCGATGGCATGTGTTGGTTTTGTGTCGCAACAAGTGGATGGCATGTTTTGTTCATCCTCCCTCTTAATTGACGCTTGTCCTCGAGCGGTCGTCAGAAAAATGGGATGCTGTTAAGACGTATCGCCGGTGGGGCAGCTCTTGGTGGCTTTGGCAACGCATTGACAACTTGGATGACGGGCGTGTTAAACTGAAGATCAAGAAAGATCCTCCAAAACCAGCAGATTACCAACATCAGGAGGGCATCATGTTTATCGTTGAGTGTCCGAAGCTTCTGCAACTCGGAAGTGTTATTCAAGTGTAGTTGCTCTAGTGCTTCCAGTGATAGGATGTGTAAGCGTCCCACCTCGTCCGGTGTCAGCTGTATCAGTGGCGGCGCGGACCTTGTAGGAGCCGCTTCGTAGTTAATAAACTCTTGACCATTAATTCTAATGGCTTCATTCAGGAAAGTTGCCAAATATGTGCCGCTGATTTGCCTCTCGCCGTTTTGCCACTTTACCGTGCCGTTGAACTCGTTCAGTAGGAGCAGTCCGTCATCCAATTCTTCTATCTCGGGGATGTGGTCTGCGTTGGCGAACTCGCACTTTGATTGCTTTCCATTGATAAGATTGGGTAGACAAAGGTCTTCACTTAGGTTGCTAACAATTTTATTCTTACATATTTTTAAACTATTGGAATTTTTGCAGAAGGCGTTCATTCCGTAGATTTCGTTTTCAAATTGAAATATTTCCTTAGATGGTAAGGGTATTATTGTGTTGTTTTTCTTCACGGATTTTATTAGAAGATTCAAAAAATTTGTAGGCTTTAGTGTCGGGATTTTTATTACATATAAAAGTATAGTTCCGTTATGCAAAACGGAAATTTCTGAAAATTCGAGCATTTCCTCGACTGTCAAAGTGGATGGAGTTTTCTATTTGTGTGGCCACACTGGTCAGCTGGTTCATCCTGTCCTCTAAATGTCTGTTAATGATTACCTGTTTATTGTTATTTTCCGTCAAGTCATTTATACTGTCTGTTAGTGTTATAAGGTCGTCGTGATCTGGACTACCGGCAACGTATTTCCAAGCAGTCCCTATCAGGTTGATTGACCTTATTTTCCGTCCTTTGGTTGGGGTTATGGTGTTGAGTAAACTCAGAGTTTGGGTTAGTTCGTAGTTCAGTACGTGGTACGATTTACTGTCCTTAAAGTTATGTTCGATGTAGTCTCCTAGTTTGTTTATGGTCGATTGGACGTGTTCCAGATCAATGATATGGATGAATCGTGTCGACCCTATTTGTATTCGTCCAGTCCCTTTGTAGATTGTCACAGTTTGTGCGTCAGTGTAATTGGTAATTTCAACCAGTCCATTTGTCCAAGTGACCACAGTCAATATACTGAAATTAATTATGATCGGATATTACTCTTGTGGACTATTTTCCCCGATTCGGTCAGTATCTTCGTACGGTGGTCTTCCTTAACTATTTCTTTTTTAAGTCTACTGGATAATTTGGAGCCTAATCTAGTGTTTACCCTTACAAATATTTCCTGTCCTTTGTGGTATGGCATGGTAGTTTTTTTTTGTCTTATTGTGGTACGTGGTGTTTCTTTTTTAGTCGGTCCACCTTGTCTAGTCTGGCCTGCTCGTACCGTTCCGGTGCGACAGCGGCCACTCTGCCAAATAACACCTCTAGTGGTCGTTTTTTTGTGACCGAATGGATAGTAAAGTTGTATTCATAGATTGCTCTATCTAGGAGTTTCTCAAAACTCCTGCGGATTCCATCCCCTTTAAACATCTCATTATTTCCGAGAGTTAGCAGTGGAACCTCTCTATCTGTCCAATCACCGTGCTTATGTACGGGGGTGCCGTGTAGAGCTTCATACCCAGCTGGTCAATCAACATGAATTTGATTGAGGCTGAATTGAGGGACTTTTCGTTGTCCATTACTACAATTTTTGGCACTCCATAGTAAAACACAATATCCCTGAGTGGCGTTCTTATGTCTTCCACGGCCTTGGATTTGATGATCTTTCCTATAGCCAGTTTGGAAAACTTGTCAATTGCGGGCAGTACTAGGTTTTTTTCAATCGAGTAAATGTCTATGTGGATAATCTGTCCTGGATATTCCGGAATGGGTGTTTCTTTCAATTCCGGATTTGGGGGTCGTCTATCGTATTTGGATATTTTACACACCAAGCATTGCCCGACGATGGCCGAAACTTTTTGTTTCATCTTTGGGAAATACACTTTTTCAGACAACTGGGCTTTGTTTTCCACAGCATTTCTGTGTGCCCTGTTGTGTATCTTAAGTATCTCCTCTTCTTGTTCGGTTTCGTTGACAAGGTCTTTCACCTCGATTTGGGTAAATCTGATCTTGAAACCCTTGAAGTGTATGGGATGGAGAGTTTGTATTTTTCCCATTACATCCTCGGATGTGAAAATTCCCGTTAATCACGGATGGGTGGTGCTTTTAAGATCAGACAAAAGGTTGTCGGGTGTAAACAATTTGCGTTCTATCAGGTGTTTATGGAATGTCGGGAATGGAATACTAAACAAGTAGTTCTCAGACTCGGACTTTCTGAAGTATATCTGGTTTTTTGAACGCGTTTATCGGCGCTTCCACACTCGGTATCAGACCGTGACATAAGCTATCGGAGCTGTGCACAGTTTAGGCTACCGAGTTGATCTGGTCAGTTGTCGGTCCTCTGGACAAAGCGTCAGCTACTGTATTTTCTTTTCCCGGTTTATAAAAGATCTAATAGTTGTACTCCTCTAAGTAGGCCTTCCATCTCTTTATTCTGGCGTTCCCGTTCCAGCTACTAAGGGAATGGGTCAAAGTCTGATGGTCAGTGAAGATTTTTACCTTCGATTTTCCGTAAAGGTAGGAGCCCAGATAATGGCCAACATTTCCTTTTCATTCGTGGCGTAATTTTCATCTGCCGTCGAGTGTGTTCTCAACAAGAATGAGATGGGTCTGTTGTCTTGTGAGAGAACAGCGCCCACTGCGAAGTTGGAGGCATCTGTGGTGAGATGAAATTCTTTTCCGAAATCGGGATAGTGGAGTATCACGTCTGGGGAGACCAAACTGCTCTTCAACTTCCTGAAGGCGGAAGCCTTCTTCATTGAGTGAGACGGACTTTTTCTGGGACAATGTCTTAGAAATACGTCCATCCTCCCCTCTCAAAAGCGAGCTAAGTGGTTCTGCAAACTTAGCGTAGTTTGGGATGAATCTCCTGTAATACCCAGAGAGTCCCAAGAAGGATCTTACAACTTTATGTATTTTTGGAAATGGGAAGTTCGAAATAGCTTGTACTTTAGTTGGATTGGTTTCTATGCCTATGTCAGACACGACGAAACCCAGGAATTCTACTTTCCTCTTCATAAATTCGCATTTATCCAACTGACATTTCATGTTGGCTTGTTGAAAGGTCTCATGTCGAGGTTCTTGTAGTGGGTCTCATCATCTTTGCTAAAGATGATGATATCGTCGATATAAATAAAGCATATCTTGCCGATATGCTCGTGAAGTATATCATCGAGTGCGCGTTGGAATGATGATGGCGCGTTTTTCAGACCGAACGGGAGTCGTGTGAACTCGTATTTTCCATGATTTATGGAAAAGGCGGTCTTTTCCATATCTGAGTCTTTCAGTGGGATCTGGTGAAACCCACTTTTAAGGTCGAGCAATGAGAAAATTTTGTTGTCACCCAGTTGGGACAGAACCTCGTTGATATCGGGGATAGGGTATCTATCCGCCACTGCTACCATGTTAAGTTTTCGGTAATCGATCACGACTCTGTATTTTTTTTTTCGCCAGAGGAGTCAAGCTTTTGGCACAATCCATACGGGTGAGTTGTAGGGTGAAGGTCGAATTATACTGTCGCGTAAAAAACTCCGCTATTTGCTTGTTGACCTTATCTTTCAGGGACATGGGGTATTGATAAAATTTCGAATTCAGGTGTATCCGATGTGGTTCGAATTGCTGCCTTCACATTTGTTGTGTAGGTCAATTTTTGTTTGGGTCTGCGAAGAAACCGGGATAATTATCAATTACCTGATTCAATTTTTCCCTTTGTTCCTGTTCCAAGTGATCTATTCTGGGGCTGATTGTGCTAACAGCCTCGAACTTTCGTTCTTTGATAGCAATCTTTTTCCCGTTTCCAAGTGTCATGGTCAAATTTCCCAGAATTATCCGTGCTCCTATTTCTTTCAAAGTGTCTTTACCGAGAATTCCATCAAATGTCGTAAGAGATGTCAATAGGAAAAATTTTATTTCCCAGTCAAAAAGGTTTGCTTTCTTGTAGTGTGTTATTCTTAGATCGCCACCCGGAGTGGCAGCTGTGAAAGGCCTGTTGTTTGGTATTGCATTCGACACCAGTTTGGGCTAAATGTAGTTTTTGTTAGAGCCCGCGTCGATTAATATTTTCAGAAATTTTCCACTCCTCACTCTGCATTCAAAGTATGGCAGTGAAAAAATGCAACACTTGTTCTTGTTGCTCGTCGTTGTTCAAGTGGTCTGTCAGTTCGTCACAATATTCGTTTATAGTATCGCCAATTCGTTATTCGTCTCGTATTCATGCAGCGAATGCTCGTACTCTGCCATGCTTGGGCTTGCGTTATTCGTCTGCATGTTTGACTGTCCCATGTCTGATGTTTGGATATTGTAGTTTCTTTGTCTTTTGGCTACGTCGGTAATATGAGCGCTTGGCCGTTTGCCGGCATCAAAGTAGTGCGGTCTATTCATATAATTTACGTTTCGCGTTTGCACACTGCGGTCCACGTCCATTGGCTCTGGCCTTGGTTGAGGCTTGGCTGCAAATGGTCTGGGTGGCGCAGTTTGTTGCTGCCACTGGAAGTTCTGCCTTGGGGCAGGGAATGGCTGAACTCCGACATTTGAAACGTATTGTGGAGGCGCAGCGAATGACTGTTCGAAATGATGGGGCAGTCTCCTCACGAAATTTCGTGGGGGAGCCGGCGAAGGCTGCCGATAGTTGGAAATACTCGGCAGGTGCAAATTGCGGGGTGCCGGGATGGGCTTTTCATTGGCCCTGAAGCCCATTTGTTGCTCCTTGGTTGCTGCGTGATTAGCGCGAAGTTTTTGATTTTCCAGCTTTAGGCAATAATGTAATACCGATGGAAGATCTGTTGGCTCTTTCATTACCAAAAGACGAGGCAAGTCTCGTCGTAAGCCCCTTATGAAGGTGTCAAGAGCTTTCTCCCTGTAGATTGCTCAGACTCCCTATTTAGCTGCATGCAACCGATTTTATTTAATATAAGCGACAAGTGCTTATAGACCTGTTGGTGGAATTCCTCCACCGATTGTGTCAGTATTGACATCTGGCATTCCAAGGTATTTATGTCTCGTTTATCTGCGTAATGCAGGGTGAGACACCTCGAGATGGCTTTCCAGTTTAGTGGGATGCTGTAGGACTCGAAGCGTTTCCCACTATCCTATACCTGATAGTGTGTAAGATACCAAAATACTTTGGAGTTCCTACGAATGGAGCATAGGTTTCCATGATCCTGTCAATGCTCTTTTTCCACGAGCCGAATTCTGACGGATCTCCAGAAAATTCCCTTATGGTTTTGACAATGTCTGGTATTTTGTCAAAGTCTCCCAGATTGTCCCTATGTTCAGGTTCGACAATCTGGTCGTTCACATTAGTAAAGTCAAGTGTGTCACCATTAGTCTGTCTTAGTAGAGTCGGTAAAAGCTGGGCCACTGCTTGGCCAATCAGACCTGTCAATATCGAGTCTACTCTTGGGTCGAAGAAATGCTTTTCACTATATTTTTTGTATTATTAATTTTAATTATCTTTCGTGTATGCTTAACTAATTATGATTGTGTTTATGTAATTTTTATTAATTTTTACTTTGATTTTAGTGTTTTGTGTTTGTGTAATTTATTAATTTTATTTTCTGTTTAGTGTTTTGTGCTTGTGTAATTTTATTAATTTTATTTTGTGTTTCGTGTTTTGTGTTTGTGTGTTCTTTTTTAAAATTCTAATTTGTGCTTGTTGTTCTGTGTTTGTGTGTTTTTTTTCGTCACTTACACGAAGATTGATGTGGTCACCCCTCTCGGCTGGGTGAATGGCATCCCTTTGCGTGTGCTACTGGGGAATCCACGTCAGCAATCCTTAGAAGGTATTCTGCGGGCTGGCCTTACAAAAATGTGATCCACCGATTAAAGCAATAGTTTTATTGCTCCGTGACTTAGAAACGGTTTTGCTCTGTCGACGCGATTATTCGCTGGTCCCTGCTCGGGCGCCAGTAAATAATAAGAATTATTTGTATGAATTTTCTTGGTCGCAAGCGACCGTTTATTTGGGATGATTATTTGAAATTGACCTAGCAATCAAGTGAAGCCGTCGGCAGAGGCGCGGCGACGTCAGCTCTCTTGGCAAAGCGTTCAAGTGCAGTGACACTTGATCGACTTTGTTGGCGCGCGGCGGATGTCGTGCAGACGCTGGGTCAGCACTTTTTGGGTGGTCAACGTTTGAGTGCATCCGGGCCAACGGTCGATGGCATGTGTTGGTTTTGTGTCGCAACAAGTGAATGGCATGTTTTGTTTATGCGGCAGCATGTTTTGTTTATGCGGCAATAACTTGTATGTGTAAGTCAGGTAATAGTGGTGATATGAGGGCCAAGCAGCGCACGCGAAGGTCCAGGAGCAAGCAAGCTGGTGCTGTACTTGTATGGCACGTGGTGATATGTGGCTCACGTTGCGCTCGCGATGCCTAAAGGAGCAGGCAGGCTGATGTCGCACTTGTATAGCACGTGACGATATGTGGCTCACGTTGCGCTCGCGATGCCTAAAAGAGTAGACAAGCTGATGCCGCACTTGTATAGCACGAGGCGCTCGGTGATGGCTACCGCCTGTTAAGAGGTGCCTGCAAGTCTGTTTAGACTGACAATATGCTGCCAGCAATTTGCCGTGTAATGCACTCGGCACGGTAAAACGACTTTGTTGCTGCGGCACATCTTTTATATTGAAATAACACTTTTTGTAACTATGTTGGACTTGTATTTAATATATGCTCTAATACGAGCTCATCCACGATTACTTTAAGAAGGATAGGCGCAAAGTGACCGGAAATATGATCCTTCGATCGAAACTAAACTAATCAGGGCAGCATCGATCGCAGTATCGCTACTCCAAATTTCGATAAAGTATAGAGTCTTCATTTCATATGATCTTAATGATGCATAGAGTATACATTTCATATGATCTCAATAGCGCTTGGACTTTACAATTCATATGATCTCAATGTCGCATAGAGTGGGACGTGATGATCTGGGTCACACTTTACACCACAAGTTTAATTGTAGTCTTTACTAAAGTAATACCAAATGTCCTTGGCGTGAAATGTACCTAACTCTTTACCATTCATATCTTCTAGTAGGGTCAGCAAATCGACATGCTTAAAGGATCGGGATAAGGCATCTGCCACAACATTTTGGCTTCCTCTGCGGTGTTCATTCGTAAAGGAGTATCCCTGAAACTCAGATCTTTATTTGTCATTAACAAACGAAGACTTGAACGATCAGTTACGACTTTGGATTTGTGACCTTCGATGTACATTCTGAAGCTTTTTACTGCCGGTGGGCTTTATTCGACATATAATCGATTGAGCGCGTAATATTCGTATTTAGAATGGGAGATATTTCGACTTGCAGGTACATTTTAACAACAGTTGTTCTTCAACGAAAGGTGTCATGGTTAAGTACGTAACCATTTTGTCAGCCAAACTGTAAAAAATGTATTCAGCATAGAGAGTCATTTCAAACGCATGAATGCTATTCTTGATAAGGCAACGTATAGCAGTGGCCTTGCCATCTATATTCTATCGGTACAAGAAATGACAGATGCTATGTAGCGAGCTTTATCTCTACGAATTAAACTGCGAGGTGAAATGGGATCATCTAAATGTTTGATGCATCTGTAGACAAATGTTAATTTTAGCTGAGCTAAAAGCACTGAAATTCATTGATTAATCGGCAAGGTATACGATATGTCGCATCGATAAGTTATAATTATTCTTTTTCCTTTTTATTTTCTTTTTCTTAATGACAAAAACGCACCAGAAAGCAGCGCGTGCAGAATTATAACGTATCTATTTTAATTTTATAATCAACCTTAATATCTTAAATAAGGCCTACAAATATAACCCTTCACTCATTGGAACCGGTGGCAGTCGACTTAACGGATCTTCTAGATTTGGGAATTGGGTAAGCATCTTTAGTGTCACTAACATGCTCAACTAAAGTTGTCTTCCCCAGACCCTCTCTCAAAAGATGGAAAAAGGTCGATAATTGATCTCAAATTGGCTTCTTGAATATGGGTCTGGACTATCTACTTTTCGTGATCGCATTTAGTATGTACGAGTGTGATAGTGTAATGCCGAAATTATTCCAGAACTAACATGCTCAACTAAAGTTGTCTTCCCTAGACCCTCTCTCTCAAAAGATGGAAAAAGGTCGATAATTGATCTCAAATTGGCTTCTTGAATATGGGTCTACTTTTCGTGATCGCATTTAGTATGTACGAGTGTGATAGTGTAATACCGAAATTATTCCAGAAGTCGATATCACAAATAACGTCCTGTTTTATTGAAGATACAATAAGATCGAGTTATAGGTGATGGGTAAACAAATAGTACCATTCCCAGTGCGCACTTCTCCATTTAAGCGACTAAATTTGTTATCGGTAGTGAGAATATATTTTGCTAAATTGCCTCTAATGACACTTTATTTGCTCCGCTGTCCAACAAAGCAAGATATTCGGAGTCCAGGATGGTCAATTTACTAAACGCGCGAATGTCATTCGTTATTGTTCAGCCATGTAGTAAGACATAAACAATGAAAGTGGTGGATGCATGTGTCTGAACGACTTTTCCTTCTTTAAGCGTTTCGTTGCAGATTCGACATACCGCTGTAGGAAGTGGATTTAAATCCAAATTATCTTAGCTTCTGCGTACTGGCATGATATTTTTGATAATTATACTAACTTAAAGCAATCAATGTGTTTGGATCCAACGATCCTGATAGACTAACGAGACGGTAACGAGATATTTCTATATAATTTGCGGTATAAATTTCCAGATTAACTTTCTTGGGGCTTACTCCTTTGATTCTTACATGCATCTCTTCTTATGGTTATGAATTAGCTGAATCTACTTTGAGTGTTTGCACAATTTGAAAAGGGCCATGACAGTAATGATTCCATCACGAAGAATCTCAAAAATCAAATTGGAAGAACGTAATTTTATGTTTTAATAAAAATTCCTTTGTTTGGTTTATCACTATCTAGTTTCGATATTTGTGTTCTAAACGATTAATTAATTATTACAACATATATTTCAATCCGATCTGCAAATTCCCTATTGGAAATGTGTAATATTTATCGTCCTTCGGATTATCTGTCGGTCTGTCTTCCACGCATTAATTCAGAAGAGCAGCATATCCAGATCAGATGATGCAAATAATAAATTCTCCGCAAAGTGATAAAGAATCGAGTGCTTGTGGGCTGGAAATTATTAAACGGTCTTGTGAAGCACGTGGTGTAATCAAAGTAGTTCTATCGTTAATTTTCGTATGGTACCTTTCCATATAATAATTTATTTGATCACCTACGGTTTCGGCCTATAAGGTGATAACTCAAATGAACACTCTATGTATTTGGGTTAAGTTATTAAGTAATTACGTTATCAATACCCTAGCAACTAAGTGTCGTTATACAAACAATGCTGACGCGTCCGAAATGAGTTCAGCGCTCTGCGCTAAGAAAGTCCAGCAACGGCAATCGGACACTGCTTTGTTGGAGTGCCGCATGGTATTTCAGGAAATGCTGAGTCTGCATGCCGACTGCAACTTATGGCGTGATGCATTGAAACTAGGGTAGAGTTATACTTTGCGATTCTCTTGTATTTAGTTCTAAGCAGACAGTAAAAGAATAAAGCTTCAACTCCGGCACTCTGCCGTCAAATTCATTTGTTTGATATTAAACAATCTCGCTGAGTCAAAGGCCAGCGATCGACAAAGGGGGCTCAGTACGCCCTCCATCATAATCGTCATAAAGAAAATACCTAGTTACCCATCAGCCAGATCCACTGGATACCATCTGACAAAAGGGAAACACTTATTTTAGTTACCTATCAATCGGATCTACTGGATACCATCTGGAGAAGGGAGACACATATTTTAGTTACCTATCAGTCGGATCTACTGAATACCGTTGTAAGCTTCGCTTTGCAAAACTCTAATCTACCACGGACGGGTCCCATTCTGTAAGATCCGGCTTATAGAAGGTAACGTCGGTGAGTACCTCGCGAGCCCTTTCGGGTCCCACGGCTGGGGTATCATTCTGTAAGTTGCGCGTGAACACGTATCAGGAGCCGGCTCTGTCTACGATACCGACTATGCTCTTGAGCATGAGGGGGGTGCGTTCGGAATCCTTCTGCGTTTGCGTAGCTTGACATGAAATTAAGAAAATTATGAAATTAAGAGCATTCGGGATAAAACGGATTCACAGGCCACGATAGGCTAATTGGTAGGAGTTCAGGTTAGCAAGGAGTTCAGGTTAGCAAGGAGTTCAGGTTAGGAGTTCGGGTTTTACTATAATCAATGCTCCGAAGTTGGTCGATGAAGCTGTTGGGAAGAAGTTTATATTAGCAAACTTTCAACTTTCGTACACCCGTTAATTAAATTGAAAATGGATTATTAATGTATGTTCGATCATTGGCCAATTTACATAGGTACTTATAATTATTTTATACAAGAATGAGATATAAGTAATACTGCAAACTGAGATATGAACTCCAGCGACGTTTCAGTTGGTTGATTGCTCACGAGGTAGCAATGGGACTTGATCTGGGAGATGGGTTCCCAGAGTATAGTGAACTCTGGTTTCGCTCGTTGGTATGGATGTATATAGCAAATTGGTTTCCACGAATGATTGATTGATTTGTTATTACTCGGTTCACGATGCGCTCGCGCTGTCCACGGAGCAAGCAGTATGTTGCCGCGCTTGTAGGACGCGTTGGCGCTCGATGGAGGCTGACGCCAGTTGCGTGTTTCTCACCTTGTTATAGGTCGATAAAATGCTGCCGGCAAGATTGCGTTCAATGCTTTCGCACCGCGCACGAATCTGCTGCAGCTTCACGTCTGCATAGGAACGGCAAATTAGTTGCCACTTAAGCACTCTAATGATGCGAACATACCTTTTTATAGATGCTTTTCGGTCAACTAAATATGTGGAGATTCTGTTGTTGCTGGACTCTAATATAGAGTTTATTTGCACTAAATATTGGTCTTAGCGACTTTGCACTAGATTATTTATGATTTTCACAATCAGTTTGCAGGCCGATGGCACTGATTTATGATAATATTATGGACTGACCGAGATCGAGTGTTCACTTTGCAAAAGGGTAGCAAGTAGGTGCAAGTGACCGGAAACAGGATGCACCGATTGAGCTTAATCGACCAGGCTGCCACCATTTGTTCGATAGAAATCTAAGAGTGCATAGAATAGGAATACCATGCGATCTATACGATCTAATAGGTACCCAATCCTGGGGATCTCGATAGAGCATAGAATATGCATTCCATATACCGAGGTGGAACCAATAAAGTGGCACCTGAAGTATTATGGGGTCACACCTTACACCGTCTACAAAAGGGAAACACTTAATTTATACGTTGGGCGTCATTCTGTAAGCTACGCCTTGCAAAATGTAACCTACTGCTTTTTGGGTCCCTTGGTTGTACGCCCTTTTGAGAGCTTCTCATAGAAGATGATCTACTGTTTTTTGGGCCCTCGAGTTGGGTATCATTCTGTAAGTTACGCGAGAACACATTTCTGGAGCGCCCGTGTCTAAAATACCGACTATGCTCAGGGCAGTGGGGTGGGTTCTAGCTCTCTCTACGTATGCGTTGCTTGATATGAAAAAACATATAGAGCATTCGGGATATAAGGGTTTCACAGACCACTAAGGTTAATTCATTCGTTGCAAAAGTTGGTGTATGTTTGTGTAAGTCAGGTAATAGTGGTGATATGAGGCCCAATCAGCGCTCGCGATGCTCCAGGAGCGAACAAGCTGGAGCTGTGTTTGTATGGCACGTGGTGATATGTGGCTCACGTCGCGATGCCTAAAAGAGTAGGCAAGCTGATGCCGCGCTTGTATAGCACATGGCGCTTGGTGATGGCTACCGCCTGCTAAGAGGTGCCTTTTTAGACTGACAATATCCTGCCTGTAGAGGCCAGATTATGAGAGTACCCAGGCAAGTGTGTTTTAACTTTATGCATAAGACCTCTAATCCAGACGCTGTCGAATGCTTGAGATACATCGAGGAATATCGCGCTGCAGTATTCTCTAAACTCGAATGCGGTTCGAATATAATATTATATAATAATAATGTTAACTTGCTCGATAGTTGCGTTTTTTTTTCTGAAGCCAAATGGATGGGCTGAGATAATGTTTTATGTTTATATATATAAATGTATTATGCGAGGTAGAAGGCATTTTTCGAATAGGTTGGACAGGCATGATAATAAACTTATTGGTCTGTAAGATGTCGGAATCGTGTGGTCTTTTCCAGGCTTTGGTATCATTATTATAATTGATTTTTTCCATTTATTGGGGTAGTAGCCGAGACTTATGATTCCATTGAAGAGCTTACAGATGACCTCAACAGCACAGTACGGAAGTTCCATAATCATTTTTGTAGTTATTAGGTCACCGCCTGAAGCCTTTATTGGTTTTAGCTCCCTAATGACTTTTATAATCTCGTTCGGCCGAAATGAAGTTGGCGTTGATTCCGTTTCGGAGTGGATTTGCGGAAGAACATAAGCATTTGCTGCGGAGTTCGGCTGGAAAACGCCTCTGAGATGTAAGACAAATGTTTCGGCTCTGTCTTTGTCGCTGAGGGCCCAGCAACCTGAAGAATTTCTTATCAGGTTGACGGTTTCAGTCGGAAAGCTTAGATTTGGGTGAGCTCTCCACAAAGGATGCTTTGTAATAGTTGGCGAGGTTTTTTTTATATATTTTAGTTGTGCATTTTCAGCATCTTGCTTCAGAGCCCGGCTTAGTTTGTAGATGGCTTCGTTAAGACGTTGCTTTGAGCATGGTGACCTGCTGGTTTGCCACGCCCGTCGCAGACGCCTTTTTTCCAGAACCAGCTTTTCAATTTGCAGGCTGGTTTTGAACATCTTAATTTTCGCATCCTTCGGTTTTGGTGTTGAGATCCTGGCTGGTGTGACGAGTACCTCTTCCAGAGTAGCGGTAGAGTAGTCGATATCCGATTCGATATTTAGATGAGGAGTTAGCTTAATGTGGGAACTCACATACTTTCTGTATTTCATCCAGTTAGTGTGTGCCGTCAGCCTATAGGGGTGGCCCGTAATTTCTGGGCTTTGAAGAAGGGACGTGGCTTGCACGTAATTTGTTGCAAACCTGTGTTTGACGCGTTCTCTGATTAAGATGCCGGTTCCGCCGTGGACTTTGCCATCCGGATGATCTGTGCGGTATAAGGTATAACCTCTTATATGGAAGTTATATCTCCCTGTGAGGTGCGTTTCAACTAGCAGCATGGCTTCGATGTGATTTACATTTAGGAATTGCGCTAATTCCAGTTTATGCCGTGAAATTCCGTTGGCATTCCACATGAATAGTAGGTTAGGCATTTATTATTTGGACTGTTGTGCTACAAGCAACTGAATCACCATGTTTTGTCCTGAACAAGGATTTGCATAGTTAGTTCAATCATACTTTGTTGCATGGTCGCATAGTTTCCAGATTGCTTTGCGGCTGCATCGGGACCTGCTAAGTGTGGCTGGAGTGGATTTTCCATGCCTGTTTGTAGTGCTTCGGTGATATTTAGCGGACCGAATGATGATCTGGCTGCCTTGGCGAAAATACGTCTGGCGTACTTTTTGAGTTACAATACGCATTTTTTCTTTTTGTTTCCTCCAGGTACTTAGACACAGCTCTGAAGTGTTCTTCGGACTTCGTTTGAAGTTTGGTTTCGTGGATGTTCCCTTTAATAAGCGGAGCAACATGGAAATTATCGTCCCCGACTAGCGCTACAATTTTGTTGACCAAGGCGTTGGAGCCTTTTTCCCTTATATAAATAGGTGGGTGCTTTGGTTTCTTTTGGGTCTCCTGCCCCAGCTCTGCTTGGTTGTTCTCCTCCTCTGCTAAGATGGAAAAACGGTTATCATTGGAACTCCTAGTTTAGTCGTTGCTTTCGTTGGTACGGTTAATCTTTAATTTATTACTAACCGTGTTTAGTGGACTAAGCTTACGCTTAATCTGGATGTAGTGATCCATACCGGTCTATATAGCTGGGACCGCTTGATGCTTATCGATGCTTACTGTTTTTGTTGACATTGCTTTATGCTCTGCGGCCGTTGGCACCGAATTCGCAATATTGGTAGTTGGTTTGGTTTGTTTGTGGTGATTTTGCTGCGACTGCAGAAATTGTAGCGCTGCTAGTTGTTGACTTCTTCCGTAGAAGCCGGCGGTGGTGGGGTTTGGCATTGGTAGCTGCATGATGTAGAAGTTGGGATAAGCAGAGTGGGTGAGCAAGACCTCGCTGTTTTGCTGTCAACGGTCAGTTGAACCGGGTTGCACTTTGTTGACTTGCTTTCTTCAACGATATCGCGTGCGGAGAAGTAAGAGTAACAAGTGTTTCTTGGATTAATGGAGCTTCTACGCTCATTCTTTGGATCGCTGCTCACTTTTCGAGCTTATTACGCGTGGCACTTATTAATTTAAGTCAAAATATGCACTTGCACTATCATAAGACCAGTTATAAGTATATTTTTCATTGGCGTTATTTTGCCTAAGCTGCCTGTCAATTGTTAT
The DNA here is from genome assembly GCA_018150935.1 of Drosophila pruinosa. NCBI lineage: Eukaryota > Metazoa > Arthropoda > Insecta > Diptera > Drosophilidae > Drosophila > Drosophila pruinosa. Next base: position 473,633 of record JAECWR010000266.1, read on the forward strand.
TCATGTAGTTTAGACTACTGATTTAAAATTCGTTAATTCTTATATTTTTCCCCGACGAAAGACGGAGAATACCGACCGACGAATCCTCGCACTAAAAAAACGCGTCCAACTCGTACAACGGTCTGATTGCAACCTAAAATTTAAAGACCAAAATTTATATTTGTTACTATAAAATAACAAATATTATATGTTTTTGGCGTGAATGTTGTAGTTTATTCGGATACTCTTTGTTGTTGTTAATTCTGCTATGCCGTACTTACAGCACATTGTGAAGTGTGATGATCATCAAGTCCCACTCTATGCGGCATTGCGATCATCTGAAGTGTAAATTCAATGCGTCGTTGAGACCACATGAAATGTATGCTCTATGCGACATTGAAATCATATGAAAATGTACGCTCTATGCGACATTGAGATCATATGAAGTGTAAATTCTATGCGCTATTGAGATCATATGAAATGTATACTCTATGCATCATTAAGATCATATGATATGAAGACTCTATACTTTATCGAAATTAGGAATAGCGATAGTGCGATCGATGCTGCCCTGATCAGTTTAGCTTCGATCGAAGGATCATATTTCCGATCACTTTGCGCCTATCCTTCTTAAACGTAACACACCGACCGCATCAAATCCAGTCAAAAATATATTTAATAAGTGCCATCGGCATATAAATACTTGTAATAATTTCAATAAACACTGTGTGAAACCGCCACGATCCTTAATTATCGTGGATAGGCACGTATTAGAGCATAGATTAAACACAAATTCAATATAGTTTCAAAAAGTGATATTTCAATATAAAAGACGTGCCGCAGCAACAAAGTCGTTTTACCGTGCCGAGTGTATTACACGGCAAACTGCTGGCAGCTTATTGTCAGTCTAAACAGACTTGCAGCACCTCTTAACATGGGGTAGCCATCACCGAGCGCCACGTGCTATACAAGTTATCCAAAGTGCGCTGGTCCAGCGATGCCGCGGTCATCCGTCTCCTGGTCCAGCGGTGTAATCTTCATTCATATATTTATGACGATTATGGTGGAGAGCTTGACTTCGCTCTCATACAATCACTGGCCTTGTGGCTCAGCGAAATTAAATTAATACAACAATATATTTTACGGCAATGCGCCGGAGTATAAAGTTTTTATTAATTCTTCTAACTCCAATAGATTGGAGTAGAGATCACAATAGATGTTGTTACGGCGGCAGCCTTCAGCAAAAGAGGATGAGTGTTCGGCAGGACGGAACCTTGTAGCCTTAAGTCGAACCCTTAAAATATGCAAAAGGTGGACCCAAGGGCTGCAACTACAGTCGGCAAGCCGACTCAGTATAATTATGACGATGACATTTGCAGTGTAGACAAATGTCATACTATCGATTAAAATTATAGCAAATAGGTCAGCTAATTCGATACTTATGGGTTAACTACTCCCCCTCAAATTCTATGGCCGTCCTCGGTGTTCTTCCCGCGAAGTTCCTTCTCCTTACATTTTCTTCGAGCACAACAGTTATCGCTGTTATGTGTGTCAGTATCCAGTCACGATGCGAACTGGCACACCGGAGTCCTTCGTTTTTGTTGCATATGCCAACACTGCCAGATGACATTATTTGGACGCATCTTTTCCTTCCAAATTCTAATCCATACGTGGGAAAGTGAAACACCGTCTGCACCACATACAACTAAACGTCGCGGTAGGTGTTGATTTCATCGCCGATTTTATCAAGACTGGGGTCTTCGGGATCAGCATCCTCACCTCGCCATCATCCTGTGAATTTTCGGCCTCAAAGTGCGATGCCATAAATTAGCTTGAATGCACCGACTCTCTTTCCGTCACCTTTGAAGCCAGCATCTTAACGGCTGCCAGTTGACGAGGTGAATGATTCAGCGTCTGTTGTTGCGCTATGAGTTGGAGTGATAGAGATGAAGCCGATGTTGTTGGTGTTGCTGTTGTTGATATTGCTGTTGTTGACGTTGCTGTTGTTGATGTGACGTTTGCTGGTGTTGCTGTTGTTGACGTTGATATTGTTGATGTGACGTGGAAACATGTTGTTGCCTTCATCGTTGTTGCCGTGGGTATTGGTTTGGTGGTGTGGCCAGATACTATTGTATCTTATTCTAGGGTAGGCTATAAGTATGCAAGTTGAGTTCTCGGACTGAAGGACTAAAATTCTGTATGTTTCAATTAGGCTAACTATGGGGTGTTCGTTTCAAATTGCTTCCAAATTTCAATGATTAAGATGGCGTGACCTATAGTGTCAGCCTTAGCTACTGTAATTGTGAGCATCAAATTGGAGTCCGGGGTTGTAAGTTAACACATAAGTGGAAATAGCTGACCCATGGGCTATAATAATATAATATAATTGTAATCGATAGTAGGGCATTTGCCCACACTGCAAATGCCATGGCATGATTATACTAAGTCGGCTTGCCGGCTGTAGTTGCAGCCCTTGGGTCTACCTCTAAGTATATTTTAAGGATTCGGCTCACGGTCACATTGATAGCCATCTTGCGAGGTTACAATTATCCGTGCTCCCGAACACTCACTCTCTTCCTCTGAAGCTTCCGCCGAGACAACATCGTTGTGATCTCAACTTGATTTCAACTCATTGGAATTAGAATATTAAATAAAGATTGTACTCCGGCACACTGCCGCAAATATATTTGTTGTATCGATTTATATTGCTGAGCCACAAGGCCAGTAATTATGAGAGTGAAGTAAAGCTCTCCACCGTAACCCTCACAACTTAACTGAATATTGCAAGCCAGACCAGGAGACGGCTGCCCACCACATCGCCGGACCACACATTCTACTTAATTGGCGCCCAACGGATTAAGGACCCGCAGCTAGAGTTAGGTCTACTCTACGCCCCATTACATTTGAGTTCATTTCAAGCCCCTCCAAAGAATTTTTTTTCTCTTAACGTGAACCGCTGGCTGCAGCACGTGTAGTTGTGAGTGCCAGGTTAGGGTGAAGGGAAGTGAAGAGAAAGAGGAAAGTTTTTCGTTGTAAAAAGAAAAACTAAACCATTAATATCGGCTTATGCTTCGTGTCGAGTTTTTTTTCCGTATGAAATAAAAAATTAAATTATCATATCGGTTCATGCTTCGTGTCAACCAGCTGGACTGGCTATTTCATTTAAAGTGCAAGTGGTGTAAGATAATCCGAAAAGAAAAGCGAGTCCAAGCCACTGCTCTTGTTTTTATATTTTTTGTTTTTCTTTTCTTTCTCTCACACACAAGAGCTTATGAGTTGGACCGACGCGCTAGCTAACCTTAAAACCGAGTGCGATAGTGATGTTAGCTGGGACGTAGGAGACGACGCTAGCCGAGTCCCAACCCCAAAGCCTAACCTTAGCCAGGTATACAACCTTGCCATGGACGCAAGTCAGATACAATCGTTGATAGCGGCCGCAGTCGCTGAAGCGTTGGCACAGCAGGAGCAAAGGTTTCAAACACAGCTCAACGCTATCACTGAACGGGTGAATAACCTGGGTGTCGACATACCACAGGTCGAGCCCTATAAGAGAATTTCTGTGGACCCGAGCATTAGCTGTAATGTTCCGTTAGACATAATCAAGTCCGTTCCCGAATTCGAGGGGGCTCTGACGAGTACGTAGCATGGAGGCAATCAGCCTGCGATGCTTACGAGTTATTCAAACCTTTTAATCGTAGCTGCGCTCACTACCAAGTTTTAACCATAATTAGGAACAAAATCAGAGGGGCCGCAAGAGCCGTTCTGGTATCACACAATACAGTGCTTAATTTCGATGCTACAATAGCTAGATTAGATTGCTCTTATGCCGACAAGACATCACTACGGTTGTTAAGGCAAGGGCTAGAAATGGTCAGACAACGCGACTTGAGCCTCATAGACTACTATGACGAGGTTGAGAAAAAGTTAACGCTTGTCACGAACAAAATAGTCATGACCCACGAAACCGAGCAAGACACGCTGCTCAACGAAGAAGTTAGATCAGACGCGCTACACGCCTTTATTTCGGGTATGATGAAGTCCATTAAAGTAGTAGTTTTTCCGGCACAGCCGAGGGACTTGCCATCAGCTTTGGCACTGGCCAGAGAAGCTGAAGCAAGCATAGAACGAAGCATATTTTCTGATACATATGCTAAGGCTATGGCAGAAAGGGATCAAGCAAGGGAAGAGAATGGAAACCGACCACAAAATTCAAAACAGGGAAGATACAATGGGCCCGAACGTGGACAGCAACAAAATCCACATTACATTAAAAAACCACAGACCAACAATAGTAACAATTTCCAAGAGAAAATAGAAGAGAGGAAACAAATCAAAAGCCAGAACCAATGGAGGTCGACTCCTCTTCCAAATTTAGGCAGCGTACTTATTACGGAAAAACCCGAGAGGAAGTAGAACAAGCACAAAAAGGTCAAATACTTCCGATAGAGCCACAGGCCAAAGACGCCAACGTTTCAATAACATTGTTCAGAATGCCTCTCAAAAGCAGGGCTCCAGTTACGCAGACGTGGCAGATGCCGCTGTAGCGCAGATTGAAGAAGATAGTGAGGCAGGTTTCGAAAGCGATTCTGTCAATTTTTTAGGGAACGCTCCCGGCTGCCATTCATCAAGCGGCAGTTGGGTGGGAGGACAATAAAAATACTTATAGACACAGGGGCGGCAAAAAATTACGTCAAGCCTTTAAAGGAGTTAAAGGGCGTAGTTCCTGTCGAAAACCCTTTCACCGTAAGCTCGATACACGGTTCGAGCGAAATAACGACGAAATGCCTTATGAAAGTATTTGGTCAGGTTTCCCCATTCTTTATGTCAGATACTCTCACTTCATTTGATGCTATTATAGGCTTCGACTTGCTAGCGCGAGCAGGAGTAGCATTGATTTACAAGAGGACAAGCTCAGCTATCAGGACGGACCGAGCAGTTACAATACCCCACTTGTGAAAGCGTAAATTTCACAGATGTCAACGATATTGTAGTACCGAGCATCATTAGAAAGAAGTTCAAGGCTATGATGTTAAAGAAGATAAAGGCATTTTCGACCTCTAACGAGGCGCTACCCTTTAACACCTCTGTCATTGCCACCATACGAACCATAGATAATGAGCCGGTATATTCAAAGCTATACCCGCATCCTATGGGAGTTTCAGATTTTGTAAATAACGAAGTCAGACAGTTGCTAGACAATGGTATTATCAGGCCGTCCAGGTCCCCATACAACAGCCCTTCCTGGGTTGTCGACAAAAAAGGATTTGACGCTAACGGCAACAAAAATAAGCGGTTAGTTATCGACTTTAGGAAGCTAAACGAGCGCACTGTAGCAGATCGATACCCAGTGCCGAGTATTCCTATGATTTTAGCGAATCTAGGACCAGCAAAATTTTTCACGACCTTAGATTTAAAATCGGGTTACCACCAGATTTATCTGGCAGAACATGATCGAGAAAAGACCTCGTTCTCAGTCAATGGTGGAAAGTACGAATTCTGCAGACTACCCTTCGGACTCAAAAACGCTGGAAGCATTTTTCAGAGGGCCATCGATGATGTCCTCAGAGAGCATATAGGGAAATTTTTGTTATGTGTACATCGACGACGTAATAATTTATTCCACTAACGAAGCTGAACATGTTCGCCACATAGACACGGTATTGGAATGTTTGTGTAATGCCAACATGCTTGTGGCTCGGGAAAAGACCCAATTTTTTAAAGAAAGCATCGAGTTTCTAGGCTTCATAGTAACCAAAAACGGCGCCACAGCTGACCCTGAAAAGGTTAAAGCCATACAGAATTTTCCCGAACCCAAAAACTTATTCAGTTTGCGATCATTTCTTGGATTGGCTAGTTATTATAGAAACTTCGTCAAAGATTTTGCAGCAATAGCAAGACCGGCGACAAACATTCTCAAAGGAGAGAACGGCTCCGTGAGCAAACATATGTCCAGAAAAATCCCAGTTGAGTTTAATGAAACTCAGCGCAATGCCTTCGAGACACTGAGGAATATTCTAGCATCAGAAGATGTAATCCTCATATACCCAGATTTCAAAAAGCCATTTGACCTGACAACTGACGCATCCATGGACGGCGTTGGTGCTGTTTTGTCTCAGGAAGGTAGGCCGATAACTATGATTTCCAGAGCGTTGAAAGATAGCGAAACTCATTACGCTACGAACGAAAGAGAGTTATTAGCTATAGTCTGGGCTTTAGGGAGGTTACGAAATTATTTGTATGGAACAAAGGAAATAAATATATTCACTGACCATCAGCCTCTTACCTTCGCGGTCTCTCACAGAAACACGAATGCAAAAATTAAAAGGTGGAAAGCATTCATTGACGAACATAACGCCAAAGTGTTCTATAAGCCTGGTAAGGAAAACTGTGTAGCTGATGCCTTGTGCAGGCAAGTCATTAACGCTACACAAAACGAAACCCCATCAGACGTCGCAACAATTCACAGTGAGTCCTCACTAACCTACACGGTTGAGACAACCGACAAACCATTGAACTGTTTTAAAAACCAAATTGTCCTGGAAGAGGCACTCTTCCCACTGCAGAGAAAAATTATACTCTTCCGCAAGAAAATTCGCCACATCATTAATTTCGTGAAAAAAAATTCTCTGTTTGACATACTAAAACCACTCATCGTCCCAGGTGCAGTTAACGCGATTCATTGCGATTTCCCAACACTTGCTAGCTTTCAACATGAACTTGTGTCGAACTTCCCAGCCACCAAGCTGTGGCACTGCAAAACGTACGTGTCAGACATTACTGACAGAAACGAGCAAATGGAAATTATCTCAGCAGAACATAACCGCGCGCACAGAGCCGCACAGGAAAACGTTAAACAAGTCCTTCGTGACTACTATTTTCCCAAAATGAACAAATTAGCAAGTGAAGTGGTCACCAATTGCAAAGTGCGCACCAAATCAAAATATGATAAGCATCCACGAAAACAGAAGCTTGGAGTCTCACCCATTCCATCATATGCTGGCGAAATTCTGCATATTGATATTTTCTCCACCGACAAGAAATTTTTCCTCACCTGTGTAGACAAATTTTCGAAATTTGCTGTAGTACAACCGGTTTCGTCCCGGACAATCGTAGAACTAAAAATACCTATCATTCAATTGGTCAATTTATTCCCGAGGACGAAGACAATATTCTGCGACAACGAGGCAGCATTTAATTCTGAAACAATGGTTTCAAAGATTTCATAGCACACTGGCAGATATAGCCAGAAGCCTAAAAATGGACCAAAAAGCCAGCGACACAGTGGAGCTTATTATGAGAGCTACTGTAGAATATAACAGATCAATTCACTCGGTCACCAACCAAAAACCGTTGGATGTTATACACGCCGCATCCCCCGAATTTAGACGAAATATACAGGGAAAATCCAGAAAGCACAGCAGGCTGTGCTTGATAGGTGTAACGCAAACAGGCAGAACCGAATATTCGAAGTAGGCGAAAGGGTGTTCGTCAAGAATAATAGGAGGATAGGCAACAAATTGACACCACTTTGTATGGAGGGAAAGATACAAGCAGACCTAGGAACGTCTGTTCTTATTAAAGGGAGAGTGGTCCATAAGGACAACCTGAGGAAGCACAAGCACTGTAAATGAAATAGCCAAACAAGAAGAGCAAGCTGGTCGACACACCGCATTCGCACGAGACGGTATTAACAAGAAGAAAGTTACAACCCGGACTTTGACGCGATGCTCACAATTGCGTACCCATAGCCTACATTAGAGTAAGATAGAATAGATTTCAGACACACCAGTACCCACGGCAGCAACGATGACACCAGCAACGTCACATCCACTATAGCAACATCAACAACAGCGACAATCAGTCACGAGTGCGATGACATTGATGATCTTATGGAGATTAGCCCAGCCGCATCGCCAGATCATATAGTTACAGTCCATCGCAGGTCATTCGCGTAGAGCCAGTAGATATGGATCTGGTGCAGACAGACAGTGATGACGACCGTCAGCAGTGGGCGAAGAACTGGCAGACGACAGTTAACAGAGAGGAAAGCTGAGGCTGCTTTCTGCCCAATTCACTGCCACCCGTATTCATGCCCATTGTCACCGACGATGATGATGAGCAGCTAGAGGATCAGCAAAGCAAGGGCAGTACGGCTATGATGATGATGTACCACCGCCACCACCTTCCTATCGCATTCCACACATGCAGTTGGAGGACGATGATGCCAGGGATACACTACATTTTAGGTAACATCATTCGCGTCATGGTTTCCTCACCGACATACTATCGATCTCAATGGACAACTCACAGACACAAACTCAACTGACCACCGATGACGAAGCGGGTGCCCTACGTGCCATGTTGCTCTCTAAGCTGAAGCCAACCGCAGCTGAGGCTGCAAAGGAGGTAGAGCCAGCTGTAGTGCAGGAGATAATCGAGACGCACGACTCAGATGATCCCGACGGACTGCGTCTGCTTTTGCTCTCTAGCATTGCGTCCATGAAAAGTCTGGCGCCGAAGTAACGCCAGAGAATGGTACCGATTTACTCAAAAAGATACTGATAATCACAGTCGATCCAACCAGCATCAAAGAGAAGGAACTTCGCGGGAGGATCGCCGAGTCATCAACAGCCGCAACAGCCGAGGACGGCCATATAATTTGAGGGGGGGTAGTTAACACATAAGTAGAAATAGCTGACCCATGGGCTATAATAATATAATATAATTGTAATCGATAGTATGGCATTTGCCCACACTGCAAATGCCATCGGCATGATTATACTAAGTCGGCTTGCCGGCTGTAGTTGCAGCCCTTGGGTCTACCTCTAAGTATATTTCAAGGATTCGGCTCACGGTCACATTGATAGCCATCTTGCGAGGTTACAATTATCCGTGCTGCCGAACACTCACTCTCTTCCTCTGAAGCTTCCGCCGAGACAACATCGTTGTGATCTCAACCTGATTTCAACTCATTGGAATTAGAATATTAAATAAAGATTGTACTCCGGCACACTGCCGCAAATATATTTGTTGTATCGATTTATATTGCTGAGCCACAAGGCCAGTAATTATGAGAGTGAAGTAAAGCTCTCCACCGTAACCCTCACAACTTAACTGAATATTGCAAGCTGGACCAGGAGACGGATGCCCACCAGATCGCCGGACCACACATTCTACTTAATTTGTAATACTTCATTCTCGTTAATACTGTCCCGTGCGAATGCGGTGTGTCGACCAGCTCGCTCTTCTTGTTTTGATTACTTCATTATCGTGCTTGTGGGTTTAATTCCTAACCTTAATCTGTGCGAATTGTTCGCTTGTAATTACATACTAGTGCTATCTCAGGTTGTCCTTAGGACCACCCTCCCTTTAATAAGCACAGACGTTCCCAGGTCTGCTTGAATCGTCTCTGTGCACAGTGGCGTTAGCTTATTGCCTAACCTTTTGTTACTTTTCTCGAAGACCTTTTCACCTACTTTGAAGACTCTATCCTGGCTGTTCGGGTTAGCTCTTTCGATGCTCTCGTGTTGAGCTTTTGCAATCCTAGTTTTGATAGTCTGCCTGAGTTCGGAAGACGCTGTATGGACTATGTCTATCGGGGCTTGATTCGTGACCCAGTGTGTGGACCGATTATAGGCCACTGTTGCTCTCAAAATTAGCTCGACTGTGTCATCGAATACCTTTTCCATTTTAAAAGCTCTAACTATATCCGCAGGAGTTCCGTGGAAGCGTTCCACTTATCCGTTTAAACAGCTATGGAGAGGTGGAGCGTTCACGATGTCAATGTCATACCCGTTCTTTAGGAGCGTTCTAATCGTCTCTGAATTGAATGCAGCCTCATTATCGCAGTAAATTGTCTTTGTCAAGGGAAACAGATTTATAAGTTGAAGAATGGGCGTTTTTACGTCAACAATCGTGCGAGACACGATTGGTTGCACAACAGCGAATTCGGAAAATTTATAGCCACAAGTGAGGAACCATTTCTTGTCACCAGAAAATTTAATACTAAATCGTGTTGTATGCTGGCTAGCGTTAGCAGATCGCAGTGAATTGCGGTCACTGCGTTAGTGCCAATAAGCGGTTTAATTACCTCGAATAGGGTGCATTTCTCCGTGAAATTGATTATGTGGCGTATCTTTTTGCCGCATAGAATGATGTCTCTTTTCAGCGGGAATTTGGCCTCTTCAAAAATGAACTGATTTTTAAAGCAGTTTAAAGGCTTTTCTGTTGATTCAATGTTACTTCGATATGGATTGTTGCGGCATCCGGTTGGATTTCGTTTTCCAAATTGGTCACCATCTGGCGGGATATGGCATCTGCCACAAAATTCCCCTTTCCAGGTTGTGTTCATCGATGAACGATTTCCACCTTTTGTTTCTGTCCGAGACAGCGAAGGTGAGGGGTAGGTGATCTGTGAAAATGTTAATTTCCTTCGACCCGTATAGGTAATTTTGAAGTTTACCCAAGGCCCAGACAATGGCCAACAGCTCCCTCTCGTTCGTGGCATAGTGTGCCCCGCTCGGTTTCAGCGTCCGCGAAATCATGGTGATTGGTTTTCCGCCCTGCGATAGAACTGGACCGATGCCGTCCATGGAGGCGTCCGTGGTCAGGTCAAAGGGCCGACATATGCTTGCTCACCGAGCCATTTTCTCCCTTGAGGATGTTGGTTAAAGGCCTCGCTATTGCTGCGAAGTCCTTAACAAATCCTCTGTAGTAACTAGCTAGGCCGAGGAATGATCGTATACTGAACAGACTTTTAGGCTCGATACTCCGTGTCAGTCTTTGCCCCGTTTTTAGTTACCACGAAGAAGTCAACACTCTCTTTGAGAAACTTGGTTTTTTCTTTTGCGACCCTCATGTTGGCATCAGACAAGCATTTTAACACTGCGTCGATATGATTCACGTGGTCGACCTCGTTTTCAGAGAAAACTATGACGTCGTCTACGTGGACTTAGCACGTCTTCCCTATGTGTTCCCTTAGGACATCGTCAATCGCTCTCTGAAAAATGCTTCCTGCATTATTCAGCCCAAATGGTAAACGACAAAACTCGTACTTTCCGCCGCTAACTGAGAACGACGTCTTCTCTCGGTCTTGCTCTGCTAGGTAGATCTGATGGTACACTGATTTCAAATCTATTGTGAAAAATTTCGCCTTTCCTAGATTCGCAAGAATCATCGGAATGCTTGGCATTGGGTAAAGATCGGCAATGGTTTTCTCATTTATTTTCCTAAAATCGATTACCAATCGTTTGTTTCTGCTGCCATCGTTGTGAAACCCTTTTTTTTTAGCCCAAACGGGATGTTATATGGGGACTTAGATGGTCTGATAATACCTTCTCTGAGCAGTGCTTTGATCTCGCTATTGACGAAATCAGAAACTCCATTTGGGTAAGGATATAGTTTAGTAGTGGCTCGTCATGACTGGTGCGAATTGTGGCAATGACTGAAATATTAAAGGGTAGTGCCTCTTTAGAGGTCGAAAACAGGCTTGACTTTTTTAATATCATGCCTTTGGACTCTTTCTTGACCAATATGGGCACTACTGTATCATTGACGTGTGTGAAGTTCACACTATCACAGTTATGGAAACATAACTGCTCTGCTTTATTCTGGTATTTGATGAGATTGTTTTGCAAGTCCAACGCCACCCCTGCTTGTGTTAACAAGTCAAAGCCTATAATGGCGTCGAACGTACTGAGCGTGTTAAGCATGAAAAATGGCGAACTTTGCCCGAAAATTTTCATGAGACATTTACTCGTTATATTGCTCGAACCGTGTACCGAGCTCACGGTTAAGGGCTTCTTGACTCAAATTACCTTTCTCAGCTCCTTTACAGGCTTAATGTAATTCTTTGCCGCCCCTGTGTCAATCAGAATTTTTAAATTTCTCCCACCCAACTGCCGCTTGATGTACGGCAGTCAGGATTGTTCCCAAAAAAATGCACCGTGCTGCCACTGCTGCCTCATCGTAGCGGTTTTGGGCCTTCTGTACAACGTTGTTCAGTCTCTGTCCTGTCACTCTCTCAGACGTGTTCGATCTTTTCTGGGCCTGCTCGTTCTTTCAGCTGTTCTCTATATGCCACGGCTTTGGCGTAAGAGACCGAAAACAAGCTACGCTTGATACTAGCTTCCGCCCCCTAGCTAATGCTAGATCCTTCGGTTGAGCTAGGAAAACGATGACCTTAAGTGGCCTTTTAAGGCCTGAAATGAAGGCGTGGAGCGCGACGGCCCTAACCTCGTCATTTAACAGTGCTGCCTGCATTGTCATGATAAATTTGTTCGTGACTAAGGTTAATTTCTTCTCTACCCCATCGTAGTATTCGATCCTCTGATTTTGTTTCTAATGATTGCCACTGCCAGGTAGTGTGCACAGCTACCGTTAAAGGGTTTGAACAGTTCACCCGTTAAGTTCACTCACAGCGTTAAGCTGTGTTTGGAATTTTCGCTCTTGCTGTGCTAACGCTTCAGCGACTGCGGCCGCCATCAATGCTTGTGCCTGACTAGCGTCCATGGCGAGGTTCGTCTGGTTGCACACCTGGCTAAGGTTTTGTTGGCTCTGCACCTGGCTATGGTTCAGTTGGTTCTGTACCTGGCTAGGGATTGCTTGGTTCTGTGCTTGGCTAAGGTTTGGTTGGTTTTGAGGCTAGCTAATGTAAAGCTCTGGGGTTGGAACTCGGCTAACGTCGTCTCCCTATGTCCCAGCTAACGTCACTGTCACACTCGGTTTTTAGGTTAGTTAACGCGTCGGTCCAACTCATAAGCTCATGTGTGTGAAACAAATAAAAACAAGTAAGAAAGCTACAGTCGAGTTTGCTCGACTGTGAGATACCCGCCACCCAATTTTACCATCAAAATATTATATTTTTCAAAAATATACTGAAAAAAATACTAAAAAATATATACCAAAAAATACCGAAATAATATATCAAAATATTCTTTGTTTGAAATTATTAGCTTGGTGGCACTTTAGTTGGTTTATTGAACACCATTATTATGTCGCGGAGTGTCATAGCAACTAGCTAGGCAGCACTAGCAGTTGCACGTGGTAACGCCTTATAAAAGTAATATCTTAATAACTTCTGTGTTTTTTATCCGATTGTAACCAAGATTCGCAGAGATCATTAAGATGGTGATTAGTATTGTGCCTACCAAAATTGAACGTCCTAGGTTTAAAACGACGCTTGCAATTCGGTTTTATTCGATTTACGGGGGCGGGAGGGGGCGTGCCAAAATCAAAAACAAACTTGATCTGCGTGCAACAATAAGACATACTGTCGCGAAAAATTTGTTGCTCTATCTCTTATAGTCTCTGAGATCTAGGTGTTCATACGGACAGACGGACAGACGGACATGGCTATATCGTCTCGACTGTTGACGCTGACCAAGAATATATATACTTTATGGGGTCGGAGATGCTTCCTTCTGCCTGTTACATACATTTTCGGTCGGCACAAAGCCATAATACCCTTCTACCCTTTGGGTAGGCGGGTATAACAAGAGCAGCGGCTTGGGCACGCTTTTTCTTTTTAAATGATCTTTCTCCACTTGCACTTTTATGAAATAACCAGTCCAGCTGGTTTGACACGAAGCATAAGCCGAGATTGATAATTTAGTTTTTCTTTTTATAATAAAAAACTTTTGACACGAAGCATAAGCCGAGATTGATAATCTAGTTTTTCTTTTACAATAAAAAAACTTTTTCTTTCTCTGTTCACTTCCCTTCTTCCTAACCTGACACTCACAATTACGCGTGCTGCTGCAAGCTATTTACGTTAAAAAATTTGATATCTTTTGGAGGGGTTTTCAAACGAACTCACATGTTATGGGTCTACGCCCCAGCCTAAGCCTAACTCTATCTGTGGGTTCTTAATCCGTTGGGCCCCAGTTATCCAAAGTGTGCTGGTCCAGCGATGCCGCGGTCGTCCGTCTCCTGGTCCAGCGGTGTAATCTTCATTCATATATTTATGACGATTATGGTGGAGAGCTTGACTTCGCTCTCATACAATCACTGGCCTTGTAGCTCAGCGATATTAAATTAATACAACAATAAACCTTTTATTAATTCTTCTAACTCCAATAGATTGGAGTAGAGATCACAATAGATGTTGTTACGGCGGCAGCCTTCAGCAAAAGAGGATGAGTGTTCGGCAGGACGGAACCTTGTAGCCTCTGCAAGATGGCATACAGTGTGACCGTAAGTCGAACCCTTAAAATATGCCTAAAGGTGGACCCAAGGGCTGCAACTACAGTCGGCAAGCCGACTCAGTATAATTATGACGATGACATTTGCATTGTAGACAAATGTCATACTATCGATTAAAATTATACCAAATGTGTCAGCTAATTCGATACTTATATTTTAACTTACAAGCGCGGCATCAGCTTGTCTGCTCTTTTAGGCATCGCGAACGCATCGTTAGCCACATATTATCACGTGCTATACAAGTGCGGCATCAGCTTGCCTACTCTTTTCGGCATTGCGAGCGAAAAGTGAGCAACATATCACCACGTGCCATACAAGTACAGCACCAGCTTGCTTGCTCCTGGCACATAGCGAGCGCTTCGTGGGCCTCAAATCACCACTATTACCTGACTTACACATACATACACCAACTTTTGCAACACGAGGTCATCAATCACTGATACCCCATCTCTCCCAGATTACGTCCCATTGCTCCTTTGTGGGCAACCCAATTTTGATCGTCGCGGCATTTCTTATCTAGTTTTGCAGTATTATAATTAACATTTTTTCTTGTATATAAGTGATTAATTGTTAAACACATTGGAAAGAGTATTTATTCATATCGACGGGTGTGCAAAAGGTTTTTTTTTTTTTTTTATTATACTTTGCTTTTATTTATTGAATCTTCTCATTTTTGAGACTAACAATAAGTGTATCAAATCTTATACTATAACCTAGCTAACAGTCATGTAGACTGGAACATTAGAAATGGCCCTGACAAATTATGGCTGGGTTGGAAGGTCGGTACGTTGCAGGCGGGATCGGTTGGAAACCCGAGTCAAGACCCTTGCGAGGGGATTTGGGTGGACAGAGAGTTTTTCATTATAGGACGCTTTTTGCTTGTCTATTTCATCTTTTACTGCGAAAATGCCGAGGTCCCTGTGGATGTTTTGATTTCGAATATACCATGGTGCCCCAGTGATAGTTCGCAGGATCTTTGATTGAGCGCGCTGTATGATATCAATGTTGGTTCTGCTCGCGTTCCCCCAAAGCTGGGAGCCATACGTCCAGATTGGCTTAAGAGTGGAGTTATAGAGCAGGACCTTATAGTCCAGGCACAAGGACGATCGGGCGTTTATAATCCAGTGGAGGCTGCTGGCTTTCAGCTTTAGGTGTAATTTCTTGCATTCGATATGTCTACGCCATGTTAGACGTCTGTCGAGATGGATGCCGAGATACGTTACATCGTTGACTTGGGGGATCTGCGTGCTATTCAGGCGAGAGCGGAGGGCAAGTTTGCCTGTTAAGAGTAAACGTTATGTGTTTACACTTTTGTTCGTTTATTTTGATACGCCAGTCAGATAGCCACTTCTCGACTACCATGAGATGTTTGGCGAGTTGGGTTGATGCACGGACTGGGCATCTGGAGCGGCTAAGGATCGCAGTGTCGTCAGCAAAGGTGGATGTTGTTAGTCGGTCACTTGTGGGAATGTCCGCTGTGTAGAGGACGAATAGAGTTGGCCCAAGTGCGCTGCCTTGTGGGACTCCAGCTTCGATAGTGTAGTTGTCGGATATTGTTGTGTTGCATCTCACTGCGAAGGCTCTGTTGTAGAGGTAAGATTCAAGGAGTTTATGAGTGTACCCAGGCAAGTGTGTTTTAATTTTATGCATAAGACCTTTGAGCCAGACGCGGTCAAATGCTTAAGATACATCGAGGAATATCGCGCTGCAGTATTCTCTAAGCTCGAAGGCTGTGCGAATCTCTGATGTTATTCTGTTAACTTGCTCGATAGTACCGTGTTTTCTCTGAAGCCAAATTGATGGGCTGGGATAATGTTGTGAGCTTCCATATATGGTATTATGCGCGTTAGAAGGCATTTTTCGAAAAGTTTGGACAGGCATGATAATAAACTTATTGGTCTGTAAGATGACGGGATCGTGTGATCTTTTCCAGGCTTCGGTATCATTATTATAATTGATTTTTTCCATTTACTTGGGTAGTAGCCGAGACTTATGATACCATTGAAGAGCTTACAGATGACCTCAACAGCACAGTACGGAAGTTCCATTATCATTTTTGTAGTTATTAGGTCCTGGCCTGGAGCCTTTTTTGGTTTTAGCTCCTAATGATTTTTGTAATCTCGTTCGGCCGAAATGAAGTTGGCGTTAATTCCGTCTCGGAGTGAATTTGCGGAAGAACATGTGCATTTGCTAAGGGGTTCGGCTGGAAGACGCCTCTGAGATGTAAGGCAAATGTTTCGGCTCTGTCTTTGTCGCTGCGGGCCCAGCAACCTGAAGAATTTCTTATTGGGGTTACGGTTTCAGTCGGAGAGCTTAGATTTGGGTGAGCCCTCCACAAGGGATGCTTTGTACTAGTTGGCGATAGTTTTTCTATATATTTTAGTTGTGCGTTTTCAGCATCTTGCTTCAGAGCCCGGCTTAGTTTGCGGGTGGCTTCATTAAGCCGTTGCTTTGAGCATGGTGACCTGCTGGTTTGCCACGCCCGTCGCAGACGCCTTTTTTCCAGAACCAGCTGTTCAATTTGCTGGCTGGTTTTGAACGTCTTAATTTTCACATCCTTCCCTTTTGGTGTTGAGATCCTGGCTGCTGTGACGAGTACCTCTTCCAGCGCGGCGGTAGAGTAGTCGATGTCCGATTCGATATTTAGTTGAGGAGTTAGCTCAATGTGGGAACTCACATACTTTCTGTATTTCATCCAGTTGGTGTTGTGCGACGTCAGCCTATGGGGGTGGTCCATAATTTCTGGGCTTTGAAGAAGGGTTAACAACAAGGGCGAGTGGTCGGATGAGAGATCCGACAGGGCCATGGCGCTTATAAGATCGCGTGGGATGTTTTTCGTCACCGCAAAATCAATTAGATCTGGGATCTTACTGGGGTCTGCAGGCCAATATGTGGGGCTACCAGGAGAGACGTAGTCCAATTTATTGCTCACTTTTATAAGTGCGTTATACAGTTGCCTTCCCTTGGGGGTCACGAGGCGTGATCCCCAGTGCGTGTGTTTGGCATTGTAGTCTCCTGCAGCTATGAAGCGATCCCCCAGTGTGTTGTAGAAGTCCATGAATTGACCTTCAGAGATAGTAAATCGAGGTGGGCAGTAGACAGCGGCAATGCAAAGGTTGCCGTTTCCTGACTGCACATTTATGGACGTGGCTTGCAGGTAATTTGTTGCAAACCTTTGGTGAAAGTGGTGTTTGATGCGTTCTCTGATTAAGATGCCGGTTCCACCGTGGGCTTTCCCATCCGGATGATCTGTGCGGTAGAAGGTATAACCTCTTATATGGAAGTTATATCTCCCTGTGAGGTGCGTTTCAACCAGCAGCATGACGTCGATGTGATTTATATTTAGGAATTGCGTTATTTCCAGGTTATGCCGTGAAATGCCGTTGGCATTCCACATAGATATACGTAGGTTAGACATTTATTATTTGGACTGTTGAGCTACAAGCAACTGAATCACCATGTTCTGATTCTGAACAAGGGTTTGCATAGTTGTTTTCATGAATGACATGAGTTCCATCATACTTTGTTGCATGGTATACATCATAGATTCCAAATTGCTTTGCGGCTGCATCGGGACCTGCTGAGTGTTTTCTGAGTGTGGCTGAAGTGGATTTTCCATGCCTGATCGTAGTGCTTCGGCGTATGAGAAGCCCTTAGTGGTATTTAGCGGACCGAATGATGATCTGGCTGCCTTGGCGAAAAATACGTCTGGCGTACTTTTTGAGTTATAATACACATTTTGCGTATTTTGTTGACGCGTAGCTGTCGCTCGTTGCATGCGACTCTTCAGCTCCTTGTAGACCGCACAGCCTCTGTAGTTTGCCGTATGGTTTCCTCCACAGTTGCCACATTTTTTCTTTAAGGGGTCTTCTTTGTTTGCGGGGCAGTTTACGGAGTTGTGGAAGTCTCCGCAGACTACGCAGACTGCCCGAAGTGTGCAGATGTCTTTGTGTGTCCATACTCCTGGCAGTTTGTGCATTGAAGAGGGCCGATGCGTTTGTGTGGTTCTTCCACGGTGATCCTTCGATGCAATAAGAGCTGCAGCTTGTAGATTGGGTGCACTTCGTTTTTCTTTAAGGCTTTGCTATCTGGTTCGAGCTCGACCTTGAAGAGTGGTTGCGGTTTTTTATTCCTGTTGATAATGTTGCTGACATTTTTGGCATAGAAGCCCTTGGCTTTAAGGGCTTCTTGAATCTCAGAGGGGGCGACGTCGGGTTCAATTCCTTTAAGTACAACTTGCAGTCCCTTGCTGCTTTTTAGTTGGTAGGTGTAGAAGTTCTTTTTTGTTTCCTCCAGGTACTTAGACACAGCTCGGAAGTGTTCTTCGGACTTCGTTTGAACTTTAGTTTCGTGGATGTTCCCTTTAATAAGCGGAACAACATGAAAATTATCGTTCCCGACCAGCGCAACAATTTTGTTGACCAGGGCGTTAGAGTTTTTTTCCTTATATAAATAGGTGGGGCTTTGGTTTCTTTTGGGTCTCCTGCCCCAGCTCTGCTTGGTTGTTCTCCGCCTCTGCTAAGATGGAAAAACGGTTATCATTGGAACTTCTAGTTTGGTCGTTGCTTTTGTTGGTACGGTTAATCTTTGGTTTATTACCAACCGTGTTTACTGGACTAAGCTTACGCTTAATCTGAATGTAGCGATCCATACCGGTCTGTATAGCCGGGACCGCTTGTTGCTTATCGAAGCTTACGGTTTTTGTTGACATTGCAATTTGCTCTGCGGGCCGTTGGCACCGAATTCGCAATATTGGTAGTTGGTTTTGTTGTTGGTGGTGCTTTTGCTGCGACTGCGGAAATTGTAGCGCTGCTTGTTGTTGAAGCTTCTTCCATAGAAGCCGGCGGTGGTGGGGTTGGGCATTGGTAGCTCCATGATGTAGGAGTTGGGGTGAGCGGAGGGTGAGCAAGAGCTCGCTCTCTTGCTGTCGACGGTCAGTAGGGCCGGGTTGCAATTTGTTGACTTGCTTTCTTCAACGATATCGCGTGTTGAGAAGTAAGAGTAACAAGCGTTTCTTGGGTTTAGGGAGCTTCTACGCTCATTCTTTGGAACGCTGCTCATTTTTTGAGCTTATAACGCGTGGCACTTATTAAATTAAGTCAAATATACACTTGAACTATCATAACACCAGTTATAATTATATATATTTTTCTTTGGCGTTACTTCGCGCAAGCTGCCTGACAATTGTTATTCATGTAGTTTAGACTACTAATTTCAAATTCGCTACTTTTTCTCCACTTTGATTTGTTAGTTCTTATTTTCACCGACAAAAGGCGGAGAACACCGACCGACGAAGCCTCGCACTAAAAAACGCGTCCAACTCGTACAACGGTCTGATCGCGACTCTACACGCAATTGCGTGTGCAAAAGGTTGTTTGTTGCAATCATTTAAATTCGTCCCTACAGCTTCATCGTTCAACAGGCCTGCTGACACCGATGGACACTGCAGTAAGTACGGCATAGCCGCATACAACCAACCAAGTAGCTGCCATTTCAATTTAGAACTTAAGGAAATTGACGAATTGACTTCGAGTAGAGACTTTCCCTGCTCAAGTTCATATAAATAAAGATATATTAAATAAAACACATATTTTTGACTACACTTACTACATTTCGACCGTGACAGTCATTCAACGTCGGATGTAAAACAGCAAACGTTGGACAGAAGACAGCAAATCGATGGATATAAGCAAAGAGTGCAACCAAGACAAGATACGAAGCGACTTGGAGGAAGCGCTTACAGAAATTCCAGAGGCTGACTGGATCCACATCGAGGAAGTGTTGAAAGAATACAAAACAAAGGAACAAGAATGAAAAAAAATCGAAGAGAACGAGGATTACTGAGTGAGTTGAAGTTTAATTGAAGTTGGCATGGGCAAAAAGCGCGGTGGTTTAAAAACAAAAATCACCAAAAGAATTGCGCAACTAAAGTGGCTATTGTACGCACAAAGTACACCACCAGCATGGTCAATAGCGCAGAAAACGCACGCTGAACTAGACCACTTAAGAGGCCTAATTGAAAAACGAATGCCCACACAATCAATTACTTCATCAACTCAACAAATAACAACACAGCGAAATAACTAAAACAACCCCACCTCCATCACTAGTAAATATACCGATATACACACCAAGCTGCTCACTGGATTGCGAGCGGCTATTTAGTCCATATTGCATTGTGTCCACCACCACAACACAATCCAGACTGTGTTCAGCACCGGCCCCGCCATGCGTTCCAAGGTGGGCAATTAAGATTAATATCTCACACACAAAAATTTAACCATATAAGCACACTTAAATTGTTAAATACAAAAATTGATTTATAAATTATGTATTATATGTATAATTGAGCAGAACCTTTTCTGCCCGATTGGTAGTGTGGCCTGTAAAGCCACACGCCCATTAGGTAGGAAATTGTAAGCCGCAAGGCGTCAGGCACTTCTCTCCACCTACGGGTGTATTAGGCAACGCATATCATATACATTTAATTTTTCCGAAAATAACAGAAAAATAATCAAATGAGGAAATTATAAATAAAAAATACAAAAATATATATATTTTCTTTTTACGAAATACCAATCACAAATTCGAACAGGATAACGTACTAAGAATAAACCTAACTTGGCTCAAAATGGGTCTAATGGATACCAAGACCGTTGTCAACGGCAAACGTTATAAATAAAATAGAAATCAAGTCCGATGATTTGGAATTGATTACAATTTTATTGATAGTAATAGCAGTTATGTAAGGCCTCAATATGGCAATTAAAGTTTATCAGTTGCACAATAAGTGCATTAAGAAAAAATATATGAGTAGGGCAAATGACCTAGAGAATATATATAAAAAACAAGTTAGAAAGCTACAGTCGAGTATGCTCGACTGTGAGATACCCGCCACCCAATTTTACCATCAAAATATCATATTTATATAATAGTATAAAAATATACTGAAAAAATACTATAAAAAAATACACTAAAAATACCAAAATAATATATCAAAATTTTCTTTGTTCGAAGTTATTAGCTTGGCGGCATTTTAGTTGGTTTATTGAACACCATTATTATGTCGCGGAGTGTCATAGCAACTAGCTAGGCAGCACTAGCAGTTGCACGTGGTAACGCCATATAAAAGTAATTTCTTAATAACTTCAGTGTTTTTTATCCGATTGTAACCAAATTCGCAGAGATCATTAAGATGGTGATTAATATTGTGCGTACCAAAATTGAACGTTCTAGGATTCAAACGACGCTTGCAATTCATTTTTTTCTGCGTGCAACAATAAGACATACCGTCGCGAAAAATTTTTTTCTTATAGTCTCTGAGATCTAGGTGTTCATACGGACGGACAGACGGACAGACGGACATGGCTATATCGTCTCGGCTGTTGACGCTGATCAAGAATATATAGTAGCATAATATGCTTCTCATATTACGCTTACATAAACTCAAATCTAATAAAAACATAAATACACAACACTACGTAAGTATATGTATATTAACAAAATATGCTTCACATATTTTGTTTACGCAAGCATAAATACTTAGCAGTAACAACATAGTCGTTTTGTATGCACTCAAATTAAAAAAGAACAAACTCGGCATAAATGCTGAGTAGACAGTTTCAAGTTCCCGTGACTCGATTAGAGTCGAATAAAAATTTTGTACATTAGTCTTAAACTGACAGTTTTAAAATAAAGACGTTCACCGAAATCATTCGTGTTTAAATTTATATTTGGCTTCAGCGTTGATCTTTGTCTTCGTTACAGACGGATCATTTATTTGACTAAAAAATAGTAACTACGTAAGTGGCGCAGCCGGTAGGATAATATTAGATGATGCGATATTAAACATATTCAATTCTCTGTGTATCATCCGCTAAAGAACTACAACTTCAATATCCCGCGTCGGTAAAACGGTACAATTGGTTCAAAAAGAAAAAAAAAAAAAAATTTTTTTGTAAACCGAACAACTTAAAATTGTGTCAAATTTTAAGAAGACGCCTTTGAATTCGTTGAGTAATAAATCCAAAAAAAAAAAAAGGTTACCCAAACCAAAGCGATATAGCAAAGTGTGCAACACATGATAACAGCTAAACTAAGTGAAAACTAAATAAATGTAACTACAATTAAGTGAACTACAATAACAACAGTTAACCTAAGTGAAAACTAAATAAACTTAACCAGAAATAAATGAACAATAATAATAACAGTGTAACTAAGTGAAAACTAAATAAAACTAAGTGAACCGTAATAATAACAGCTAAATTAAGCGAAGACTAAATAAACTCAACTACAACTAAAATGAATTATAATGATAACAGTGCAACTAAGTAAAACATTATAATAATAATAAATCGCGAACCAAAAAAAAACAGAAACCAGTAGTGAAAACACAAACCCTATCCAAATCTTGAACCTAAATAAAGACACAAACCAATAGTGAAAACACAAACCCTATCCAAATCTTGAACCTAAATAAAGACACAAACCAATAGTGAGAACTCAAACCTTATCCAAATCACGAACCTAAATAAAGACACAAACCAACAGCAAATACACAAACATTAATCCAAATTTAAAACCAACAAACCACAATGGCAGTAGCAGCGCCAATACAAATAGAACTGTCTGACTCGAATATGATTCAAGTCGAAAGACAAATACACGCAATCGAGGTTTTCAAAGGAGATCCTAACACCCTGTACACTTTCATCAGTCGCATCGACTTCATCTTGGCTCTTTATCAGACTACAGACGAAAGGCAAAAGTTAATAATCTTTGGACACATCGAACGGAACATCAGTGACGATGTTATCCGCACCCTCGGAGTGACTAACCTCAGCTGGAGGGAACTCAGGACTCAACTTATACTTAACTACAAGCCCCAAACACCGAACCACCAATTTCTGGAAGAATTCAGGAACACACAATATCGAGGTAACATCCGTCAGTTCCTTGAAGAAGCTGAAAGAAAACGGCAGATACTTATAAGTAAGTTAGAACTAGAAAATAATACTGATGAAACCACTCATTATACTAAATTAATACAAACCAGCATCGAAGATCTAATTCAAAAACTTCCAAGCCACATTTGTCTCAGAATAATTAACTGTAATATTCCAAACCTGAGATCATTAATAAACATATTACAAGAAAAAGGTCTTTACGAGGCACCAACCTCAAGTAAAGATAATATAAAGCCAACTTCAATTCCAAACAAAGTAACAAACACTCCCCAAAACAGGCAAATGAACAATCAAACCAGACCCCCTACACCCTTCCAACCATTCTATAACAACGTCTATCAACCCTATCACCAAGCATATTCTCATGTACCCAGGTTTAACACAAATCCGATTCCTCAATATCAAAATAGACCTATCTACCCACAACCTAACATACCCCTGACACAAGCACCCAGACCAAACACAGCTTTTAACCGACAAAATATTTTTGACCACACTCACATGCCTACAACATATCCACAAAACCGGAAACGTACAGACTAATAACCCAATAAAAGACAGAGACCGTCAGACAGCGGGCAGTCTAAAATGAGCATAGAAGAGCTAAGATATCAAGAAGTAACGCCTAATCAACCCGAATATCCTTATAACTATAATAACTATTATCTTTACTATCCAGAATATTTTCAACCTCAGCCTTATCCCTATCAATCGAACTATACCCCAGAATTAATTCAGTGTCCCCCTGAACAGAACCACGACAGTTCAGAAACAACAAAAGAGGAAACATCAACAACAAATGACAACGAAACAGATAACCCCGAACAAGCAGAAAATTTTCGGCTAGTAGCCCCGGATCAAGCCAATATATAACGATCAAACATAATACGAGGGTCGTTTGATAAGTCCGTGACTTTTTGTATTTGCCGCGCACCTGCTCTAAATACAACACTGCTCCTGTCAGCAGTTATCGATTAACAGCTGACTGTAAAATTTTGAGAAAGCTGCGTTTTTTGGTTTGCGTTTTATAGGCATTGAAAGCAGACGATCTCGTGAATTTTAACGAAAATGGAAAAAGTGAATTTCGTGTGCTAATTAAGCATTATTTTTTGCGTAAAAAATCCATCACCGAAACCAAGGAAAGACTTGATAAATATTATGGGGACTCTGCACCATCAATTTCAATGGTTAAGAAATGGTTTACTGAGTTCCGTTGTGGTCGTACCAGTACAAGTGATGCCGAACGTTCAGGTCGCCCAAAAGAGGTCGTCATGCCAGAAATCGTCGACAAAATCCATGGAATGATATTGGATGATCGGAGAATGAAAGTGCGTGAGGTAGCTGAGGCTGTAGGCATCTCAACTGAACGGGTACATCACATTTTACATGAATATTTGGACATGAAAAAGCTTTCCGCGCGATGGGTGCCGCGATTGCTCACACACGACCATAAGCGCAACCGTGTGACCATTTCAAAGGAGTGTTTGGCGATGTTCAACCGCAATCCAAACGAATTTTTGCGCCGTTTCGTTACCGTAGACGAAACATGGATCCACCACACCACACCAGAGACCAAAGAACAATCAAGACAGTGGGTTTCTCCGGGTGAACGTGCACCAAAGAAGGCCAAGGTGGGTCTGTCGGCCAACAAGGTCATGGCCACAGTTTTTTGGGATGCACAAGGTATCATTCACATCGATTACCTTGAAAAGGGTAAAACGATCACCGGCGAATATTATTCAGAGCTTTTGGACAGATTCGATATTGATTTGAAGCAGAAACGACCGCATTTGGCGAAAAAAAAAGTGCTGTTCCATCAGGACAATGCACGGTGCACACGTGTGTAGTCAGCATGGCAAAATTTCATAAATTGGGCTACGAACTGCTACCCCATCCAGCATATTCTCCAGATTTAGCCCCCTGTGACTATTTTTTCTTTCCAAACATGAAGAAATGGCTCGGCGGTAAGAGATTCGGGTCAAATGAAGAGGTCATCACAGAAACAAACGACTATTTTGAGGGCCTTGAGAAAACCTATTATTTGGAAGGAATAAAAAAATTGGAAAAACGCTGGACTAAATGTATAGAGCTAAAAGGAGATTATGTTGAGAAATAAAACGCTTCTTTGACAAAAAAATATATTTTATTCAAAAAGTCACGGACTTATCAAACGACCCTCGTAATACCGAATTGAAATGTCTAATTGATACAGGATCTACGATAAATATGCTCACACGAAATATTTTTTAAACACCAACACAAGAAACCGATTACCTAATCCACACCAGTAATGGACCGCTAATAATTAATGAACTTACGAATATACCACCTAACAACTACTTCCCTATTGCCCAAGAGTTCTTGATCCACCAGTTCTCAGATCATTATGACATGCTGATTGGACGCAAATTGTTGTCCGAAGCCAAAGCAATAATCGACTATAAAAAGAAAACTGCCACCCTATTTAACAAAATATACAAGATAAAAGACGGTAACAGCATTACAGAACAGAACCATATTCAAATGGACCCTGTTCCGCTCGTTTTTATCCCGCCTACCCAAAGGGTAGATGGGTATTATGGCTTTGTGCCGACCGAAAATGTATGTAACAGGCAGAAGGAAGCATCTCCGACCCCATAAAGTATATATATTCTTGATCAGCGTCAACAGCCGAGACGATATAGCCATGTCCGTCTGTCCGTCTGTCTGTCCGTATGAACACCTAGATCTCAGAGACTATAAGAGATAGAGCAACAAATTTTTCGCGACAGTATGTCTTATTGTTGCACGCAGATCAAGTTTGTTTTTGATTTTGGCCACGCCCCCTTCCGCCCATGCAAATTGAAAAAACTGAATTGCAAGCGTCGTTTTAAACCTAGAACGTTCAATTTTGGTACGCACAATACTAAATGCCATCTTAATGATTTCTGCGAATTTGGTTACAATCGGATAAAAAACACAGAAGTTATTAAGATATTACTCTTATAAGGCATTAACACGTGCAACTGCTAGTGCTACCTAGCTAGTTGCTATGACACTCCGCGACATAATAATGGTGTTCAATAAACCAACTAAAGTGCCGCCAAGCTAATAATTTCGAACAAAGAAAATTTTGATATATTATTTTGGTATTTTTAGTATATCTTTTTTTTAGTATTTTTTCAGTATTTTTATACTATTATATAAATATATTATTTTGATGGAAAAATTGGGTGGCGGGTATCACACAGTCGAGCAAACTCGACTGTAGCTTTCTTACTTGTTTCAATTGATTTTGTCGTCTTTGCGTTGATGTTGCTGTTTTTGATTTGCTTACTTTTTATACCCGCCTACCCAAAGGGTAGAAGGGTATTATGGCTTTTGTGCCGACCGAAAATGTATGTAACAGGCAGAAGGAAGCATCTCCGACCCCATAAAGTATATATATTCTTGATCAGCGTCAACAGCCGAGACGATATAGCCATGTCCGTCTGTCCGTCTGTCCGTATGAACACCTAGATCTCAGAGACTTTAAGAGATAGAGCAACACATTTTTCGCGACAGTATGTCTTATTGTTGCACGCAGATCAAGTTTGTTTTTATACCCGCCTAACCAAAGGGTAGAAGGGTATTATGGCTTTGTGCCGACCGAAAATGTATGTAACAGGCAGAAGGAAGCATCTCCGACCCCATAAAGTATGTATATTCTTGACCAGCGTCAACAGCCGAGACGATATAGCCATGTCCGTCTGTCCGTCCGTATGAACACCTAGATCTCAGAGACTATAAGAGATAGAGCAACAAATTTCGCGACAGTATGTCTTATTTTTGCACGCAGATCAAGTTTGTTTTTGATTTGGGCCACGCCCCCTCCCGCCCCCGTAAATCGAATAAAACCGAATTGCAAGCGTCGTTTTAAACCTAGAACGTTCAATTTTGGTACGCAGAATACTAATCACCATCTTGATGATCTCTGCGAATTTGGTTACAATCGGATAAAAAACACAGAAGTTATTAAGATATGACTTTTTATAAGGCGTTACCACGTGCAACTGCTAGTGCTGCCTAGCTAGTTGCTATGACACTCCGCGACATAATAATGGTTTTCAATAAACCAACTAAAGTGCCGCCAAGCTAATAACTTCGAACAAAGAAAATTTTGATATATTATTTTGGTATTTTTAGTATATTTTTTTTTAGTATATTTTTATACTATTATATAAATATAATATTTTGATGGTAAAATTGGGTGGCGGGTATCTCACAGTCGAGCAAACTCGACTGTAGCTTTCTTACTTGTTGATTTTGGCCACGCCCCTCCCGCCCCCGTAAATCGAATAAAACCGAATTGCAAGCGTCGTTTTAAACCTAGAACGTTCAATTTTGGTACGAACAATACTAATCACCATCTTAATGATCTCTGCGAATTTGGTTACAATCGGGTAAAAGCCACAGAAGTTATTAAGATATGACTTTTATAAGGCGTTACCACGTGCAACTGCTAGTGCTGCCTAGCTAGTTGCTATGACACTCCGCGACATAATAATGGTGTTCAATAAACCAACTAAAGTGCCGCCAAGCTAATAACTTCGAACAAAGAAAATTTTGATATATTATTTTGGTATTTTTAGTATATTTTTTTTTAGTATATTTTTATACTATTATATAAATATAATATTTTGATGGTAAAATTGGGTGGCGGGTATCTCACAGTCGAGCAAACTCGACTGTAGCTTTCTTACTTGTTGATTTTGGCCACGCCCCTCCCGCCCCCGTAAATCGAATAAAACCGAATTGCAAGCGTCGTTTTAAACCTAGAACGTTCAATTTTGGTACGCACAATACTAATTACCATCTTAATGATCTCTGCGAATTTGGTTACAATCGGGTAAAAGCCACAGAAGTTATTAAGATATGACTTTATAAGGCGTTACCACGTGCAACTGCTAGTGCTGCCTAGCTAGTTGCTATGACACTCCGCGACATAATAATAAATAAACCAACTAAAGTGCCGCCAAGCTAATAACTTCGAACAAAGAAAATTTTGATATATTATTTTGGTATTTTTAGTATATTTTTTTAGTATATTTTTATACTATTATATAAATATAATATTTTGATGGTAAAATTGGGTGGCGGGTATCTCACAGTCGAGCAAACTCGACTGTAGCTTTCTTACTTGTTACTTTTGATTGCATGCAGAGACTGCACCTGTTGATCGACTTTTATTATGTTATGTTTAAATAATTAGTATAGACATATTATATTTAAATTTCAGCATTTTCAATTTGCTTAAACTATGCTTTTTCTTTCTCTGTTCACTTCCCTTCTTCCTAACCTGACACTCACAATTACGCGTGCTGCTGCCAGCGATTTACGTTAAAAAAAGTTGATATCTTTTGGAGGGGTTTTCAAACGAACTCACATGTTATGGGGGTTCTTAATCCGTTGGGCCCCAGTTATCCAAAGTGTGCTGGTCCAGCGATGCCGCGGTCATCCGTCTCCTGGTCCAGCGGTGTAATCTTCATTCATATATTTATGATAATTATGGTGGAGAGCTTGACTTCGCTCTCATACAATCACTGGCCTTGTAGCTCAGCGATATTAAATTAATACAACAATAAATCTTTTATTAATTCTTCTAACTCCAATAGATTGGAGTAGAGATCACAATAGATGTTGTTACGGCGGCAGCCTTCAGCAAAAGAGGATGAGTGTTCGGCAGGACGGAAGCTAGTAGCCTCTTCAAGATGGCGTACAGTGTGACCGTAAGTCGAACCCTTTAAATATGCCTAAAGGTGGACCCAAGGGCTGCAACTACAGTCGGCAAGCCGACTCAGTATATTATGACGATGACATTTGCATTGTAGACAAATGTCATACTATCGATTAAAATTATACCAATTGTGTCAGCTAATTCGATACTTATATTTTAACTTACAAGCGCGGCATCAGCTTGTCTGCTCTTTAGGCATCGCGAGCGCATCGTTAGCCACATATTATCACGTGCTATACAAGTGCGGCATCAGCTTGCCTACTCTTTTCGGCATTGCGAGCGAAAAGTGAGCAACATATCACCACGTGTCATACAAGTACAGCACCATCTTGCTTGCTCCTGGCACATAGCGAGCGCTTCGTGGGCCTCAAATCACCACTATTACCTGACTTACACATACACACAAAACTTTTGCAACACGAGGTCATCAATCACTGATACCCCATCTCTCCCAGATTACGTCCCATTGCTCCTTTGTGGGCAACCCAATTTTGATCGTCGCGGCATTTCTTACCTAGTTTTGCAGTATTATAATTAACATTTTTTCTTGTATATAAGTGATTAATTGTTAAACACATTGGAAAGAGTATTTATTCATATCGACGGGTGTGCAAAAGGTTGTTTGTTGCAATCATTTAAATTCGTCCCTACAGCTTCATCGTTCAACATGCCTGCTGACACCGATGGACACTGCAGTAAGTACGGCATAGCCGCATACAACCAACCAAGTAGCTGCCATTTCAATTTAGAACTTAAGGAAATTGACGAATTGACTTCGAGTAGAGACCTTCATTGTTCAAGTTCATATAAATAAAGATATATTAAATAAAGCACATATCTTTGACTACACTTACTACATTTCGACCGTGACAGTCATTCAACGTAGGATGTAAAACAGCAAACGTTGGACAGAAGACAGCAAATCGATGGATATAAGCAAAGAGTGCAACCAAGACAAGATACGAAGCGACTTGGAGGAAGCGCTTACAGAAATTCCAGAGGCTGACTGGATCCACATCGAGGAAGTGTTGAAAGAATACAAAACAAAGGAACAAGAATGAAAAAAATCGAAGAGAACGAGGATTACTGAGTGAGTTGAAGTTTAATTGAAGTTGGCATGGGCAAAAAGCGCGGTGGTTTAAAACAAAAATCACCAAAAGAATTGCGCAACTAAAGTGGCTATTGTACGCACAAAGTACACCACCAGCATGGTCAATAGCGCAGAAAACGCACGCTGAACTAGATCACTTAAGAGACCTAATTGAAAAACGAATGCCCACACAATCAATTACTTCATCAACTCAACAACACTGAGCGAAATAACTAAAACAACCCCACCTCCACCACTAGTAAATATACCGAAGTACACACCAAGCTGCCCACTGGATTGCGAGCGGCTATTTAGTCCATATTGCATTGTGTCCAGCACCACAACACAATCCAGACTGTGTCCAGCACCGGCCCCGCCATGCGTTCCAAGGTGGGCAATTAAGATTAATATCTCACACACAAAAATTTAACCATATAAGCACACTTAAATTGTTAAATACAAAAATTGATTTATAAATTATGTATTATATGTATAATTGAGCAGAACCTTTTCTGCCCGATTGGTAGTGTGGCCTGTAAAGCCACACGCCCATTAGGTAGGAAATTGTAAGCCGCAAGGCGTCAGGCACTTCTCTCCACCTACGGGTGTATTAGGCAATGCATACCATATACATTTAATTTTTCCGAAAATAACAGAAAAATAACCTAATGAGTAAATTATAAATAAAAAATACAAAAATATATATATTTTCTTTTTACGAAATACCAATCACAAATTCGAACAGGATAACGTACTAAGAATAAACCTAACTTGGCTCAAAATGGGTCTAATAGATACCAAGACCGTTGACTCAACGGCAAACGTTATAAATAAAATAGAAATCAAGTCCGATGATCTGGAATTGATTACAATTTTATTGATAGTAATAGCAGTTATGTTAGGCCTCAATATGGCAATTAAAGTATTTCAATTGCACAATAAGTGCATTAAGAAAAAAATATATGAGTAGGACAAATGACCTAGAGAATATATATAAAAAAAAAGAGAGAAGAAAAGAAAAATAATTAGAAGAACAATGGCTAGAATGAATCACTATTTCCAAAGAATTAGAATTGAGCATCCGACAATTCAAGATAACATAAGTGAAATTTTTAAAAGTCGGCAAGTCAACTCACATCAGCAAACAATGACCCTAGCTCAGACAAGTAATACCTATTATGAGACATCGGGGGAATAATTCCCAATTCGACATGGCACACGGGTGCAATTGTTCTTCATGATATCATTACCATTCATATGCTGTTTCTCTAATGAAATAAGAACCTTTAGGCTCTACATAGTAGAGAACAATTAAAACAGCAACACTAATAGCAACTTCTCTTTTTCTTACAAAGCCCACGGGCATACCGACTAACCAATGAAATAGTCACACAAGTAAAAAGTCATAGAGAAGAATTCAAGAAGTCATGGTCGCGCTCGTATTCATGCATTTGAATATCAGCGCAAACAAAACTCAAGCACATTAGAATATTGATTGGAAAGTATAACGAAGTTCGTCAATTATTTTGGCAAAATCGTATACATCTAGATTCAGTCACTCAAACACACAAGTTAAGGACGTATTGGGACAACTGAGAGAAGATTTAATATATATCTCAGATAGACACACACTATACGTGTATTGTCCCATCAAACTGAGCGAAGACGCTAAGTTTGATGATACAATATTGTTGAATGAGGATAGCCCAGCGACAGCTGAAGAAAAAGAAACAGATAAAAACCTGTTATACAATCAATCCGTTCTACTAAGAAGTACAAACATGTTTACTGAAACCGAAAAAGCTCGCGATTATGTGAGACAAATTTCGTCCACTATACCGCTATTTGACGGAGAAATAGCCAACTTAACAAAACTCCTCACAGCCTTGAGATTAACAAATCTCACAAAAGGTGTCCAAGAGTCCCTCGCTGTAGAGGTATTAAAAACAAAAATTAGCGGACCATTGGCAAGTAGAGTAGAATCACTGACAACAATAAATGACATCAGTGATCTGATAAAGGCTAGCGTAAAAGGGGAACCGCAAAACGTAATAAAAGCCAAATTACATAGTACGAAGTAAATAGGAAAAACAGCCTCACAATATACCACTGAAATTGAGATCCTACGCAGATCCTTAGAAGCAGCTTATATAGCTGATCATTTGGACGCTGTTCACGCAGAAAAATACGCCACGCAAGAAGCAATAGCTGCGCTGGTAGAAAACTGCGAACATGAAAGACTTAAAACTATACTAAAGGCAGGGAACTTCAGCACCATGGATGCTGCCGTTGGAAAGTACATTCAAAGTTCCACAAAAATAACCGGTAACCCAAATACCGTGTTTCATTATAGTAGTCCTGGTCAGAATAGAGGCCATAGAGGTCAGAATTTTCGCGGGAACAGAGGAAACTATAACAATTGTGGCAATTTTAATAATGGCCGCGGCGGTTATAATACCTATAATAACAATAGACCGCATTATCGCGGAAATAACCAATGAGTTTACAATAATCAGGCTCCCTACGGAGGGAATAATAACAGAAACAACAATAATAACAATGTGAGGATGGCTCAGAATGGTTCGGAAAACCAACAGCCACCTTTAAGTACACAAAATTAGACAAGGCAAAAGTACATGTCATAAATTTCAGTCTTAATAGATTCGTTTCACTAACAAATATAACAAGTAAGAAAGCTACAGTCGAGTTTGCTCGACTGTGAGATACCCGCCACCCTATTTTGCCATTCAAATATTATATTTTTCAAAATATACTGAAAAAATACTAAAAAAAAATATCGGTTTTATTTGATTTACGGGGGCGGGAGGGGGCGTGACCAAAATCAAAAACAAACTTGATCTGCGTGCAACAATAAGACATACTGTCGCGAAAAATTTGTTGCTCTATCTCTTATAGTCTCTGAGATCTAGGTGTTCATACGGACGGACGGACAGACGGACATGGCTATATCGTCTCGGCTGTTGACGATGATCAAGAATATATATACTTTATGGGGTCGGAGATGCTTCCTTTTGCCTGTTACATACATTTTCGGTCGGCACAAACCCATAATACCCTTCTACCCTTTGGGTAGGCGGGTATAAAAACTGGGAAAAATCTAACGCTATTATTAGATACAGGAGCAGATATTTCTCTTCTAAAAGAAGATTCCGATATCTATAACGATATAGAAAAAATAATGTTATTAACATTCAAGGTATAGGTGAGGGAATAATAAACTCGAAAGGCTTAGGATCAGTTGATCTTTAAACAAGAAAATACATAATTCCACATAGCTTTCACTTGGTTGATCAAAGTTTTGCAATTCATTGCGATGGAATCATAGGCCTTTACTTCATAAAGAAATTTAATTGTCAACTTGATTATACTCAAAATGGAGACACATTTATCCTCTGGCCAAACAATCTCAATTTTCCTTTTTATATTCCTATAACAAATAGTGCTGGTAATAACTCCATATATTTACCAGCAAGATCTCAAGTTGAAAGGCGTGTAAATCTAATATCGTCCGAGAAAATTCAACTCCCAATAGCTTATGCAAGCCGTTCGATTACTAAAGGTGAAAGTACCAAAACCACCACTAAATCAGAATTGACAGCAATTTACTGGGCAGTAACACATTTTCGACCATATATATATATCTTATACTTTATAGTGACAACAGACCACAGACCATTAACCTTTTATTCTCAATGACCAATCCAAGTTCAAAACTCACTCGTATGCGGTTAGAGTTAGAAGAGTACGATTTCACGGTAGAGTACTTAAATCATATCTTTTAAAATAAGTGTTCCTGCCGAGCATTTTAGAAAAGTTTGCTCTAAATACTTTTGGCCGGAATACTTAATTATTAAAGAGTATGTAAATAAAAAGAAAAATCGGCCACCGATTTTACTTCCAAATGTTACCACTAATTCCTCTAAGCCTCAAACTACATCTGATAGCTCAAAAAACTAACATCTTCTCTCCTCCTTGGTTATCAAAATATAAGAGGCCTTTATAGTAAACTCAATAATCTTTATTTATATAGCTTAAATTTTCCTTTTATGTCATTGCCTTCACTGAAACTTGGTTAAGGCACGATATTTTGAATACTGAAATCTTTACTAACAAATTTTCTGTCTATAGACCTGATCGCATGCGGCGTCGTGGTGGTGGTTTACTTATCGCTGTCGATGCTGATATCTCTTCTGAGCACGTAGATTTATGTAGTGATTTAGCTATCGAATTTGTAGCAGTACAAATAATTTATTGAAGATTTAATATCTTTATCACCTGCTCATTATACCTCCTGCATCAGATAACTCTCTGTATTGATCCCATTTTTCTGTAATCAATTCTTGTTCTTGGAGTTTTTAATATTTCTGGAATTTCGTGGCTTTCATCATGTGAGTCCAACGTATTGAATCCTTCGTCAACTCATGTCTTTGTTTAAAGCCTTTTTGATATAGCTTTATCTCAAACCAATTCTATACCAAATTGTCTAGGTAAAATGCTTGACCTGATTTTTGTTTTTGGATCCCAATACCTGCACGGTGTCCAGATTAAATCCTATTTGCTCATCTAAGGATCCCTACCACCCTACTCTGGAGGTGCTGATTGACTTACCAACAAGTGTTTCGGATGCAGGTGTTTTACCGGAGAAGCGAGTTCGTTGTTTTAGGAAGACCGATTTTATAAAACTTTCTTTGCTTCTTTCGCGTGCTGACTGGTCCCAAC
The DNA here is from genome assembly GCA_018150935.1 of Drosophila pruinosa. Taxonomy (NCBI): domain Eukaryota; kingdom Metazoa; phylum Arthropoda; class Insecta; order Diptera; family Drosophilidae; genus Drosophila; species Drosophila pruinosa. Next base: position 508,365 of record JAECWR010000266.1, read on the forward strand.
TTTCATTGTGTATTGACCTGGACAAGGCAGTTAAAATTTTTATACCCGCCTACCCAAAGGGTAGAAGGGTATTATGGCTTTGTGCCGACCGAAAATGTATGTAACAGGCAGAAGGAAGCATCTCCGACCCCATAAAGTATATATATTCTTGATCAGCGTCAACAGCCGAGACGATATAGCCATGTCCGTCTGTCCGTCCGTATGAACACCTAGATCTCAGAGACTATAAGAGATAGAGCAAAAAATTTTTCGCGACAGTATGTCTTATTGTTGCACGCAGATCAAGTTTGTTTTTGATTTTGGCCACGCCCCCTCCAGCCCCCGTAAATCGAATAAAACCAAATTGCAGGCGTCGTTTTAAACCTAGAACGTTCAATTTTGGTACGCACAATACTAATCACCATGTTAATGATCCCTGCGAATTTGGTTACAATCGGATAAAAAACACAGAAGTTATTAAGATATTACTTTTATGAGGCGTTACCACGTGCAACTGCTAGTGCTGCCTAGCTAGTTGCTATGACACTCCGCGACATAATAATGGTGTTCAATAAACCAACTAAAGTGCCGTCAAGCTAATAACTTCGAACAAAGAAAATTTTGATATATTATTTTGGTATTTTTAGTATATTTTTTTTAGTATATTTTTATACTATTATATAAATATAATATTTTGATGGTAAAATTGGGTGGCGGGTATCTCACAGTCGAGCAAACTCGACTGTAGCTTTCTTACTTGTTTATTCTACATTAAACTCTCTGTTTGATGCTTATGTTCCCCTTGGTAATCCACAATTGTCTAATATACCGTTATGGTTTACTAAATAACTAGCAAAGTTAAAGAATAAACAAGTATGAAAGCTACTGTCGAGTGTGCTCGATCGTGAGATACCCGCCGCCCAATTTTACCATCAAAATATTATATTTTTCAAAAATATACTGAAAAAATACTAAAAAAATATAATAAAATTATACCAAAATAATATACCAAAATTTTCTTTGTTCGAAATTATTAGCTTGGCGTAACTTTAATTGGTTTATTGAACACCATTATTATTTCACGGACTGTTTTTTATCCGATTGTAACCAAATTCGCAGAGATCATTAAGATGGTAATTAGTATTGTGCCTACCAAAATTTAACATTCTAGGATTAAAATGACGCCTGTAATTCGGTTTTATTAGATTTACGGGGGCGGAAGGGGGCGTGGGCAAAATCAAAAACAAACTAGATCTGTGTGCAATAACTACATAACACTATTTCATGGCTATATCGTCTTGGCTGTTGACGCTGATCAAGAATGTACATATATACTTGATGGGATCGGAGATGCTTCCTTCTGCCTGTTACATACATTTTCGGTCGGCACAAAGCCATAATACCCTTCTACTCTTTGGGTAGGCGTGTATAAAAATCAAAGCTATATAAAAAATATAATGAAACTAGCTCTCTTATATTTTTCTTGCTACTCTCTTACTCGTTCCGATTTCTCCACGCTCAATAATCTTTGCTACAAGGATTATTCGAGAAAGTGCAGACTAATGTTTCAGCGTGACCCGAAACGCTTCTATGACTTCGTCAATTCGAAACGGAAGACGTCAACACTTCCAAAATTATTTTTTAATAAAAATACAGCTTTTAATGATCGTGGCATTGCCGATCTGTTTTTTTCAAACGACCTATTCCACATCTACTTTTTATAGAGCCCAGTCTTATCCGTATCAAATAAACCAAGCGAATTGCATTTTTTGTCCCTTACTTTCTGAAAGTTTACTCTTACGTGAACTTAAGTCATGTAAACCAGCTTTTTCTCCTGGCGCTGACAGAGTTCCTAGTTGCATGCTTAGGTTATGTGCAGAGGGACTTTGTAAACCACTTTTAAAATTATTTGAATTGTCTGTCGAGTTGTGCTCTTTCCCTAATCTTTGGAAAGAGTCTTACATTATTCCTCTCTTGAAAAATGGAAATAAATTCAACATTATAGAGGTATCTCTAAGTTGTCTGTCATTCCCAAACTATTTGAGAAACTAATAACTTCTCAACTGCAACACTGCTGTAAATCTATAATTTCACCCTACCAGCATGGGTTTGTGAAATGTAGGTCTACTACCACTAACTTTTTAGAATTCTCATCAATTGTTATTGAAGGGTTCCAATCAAAAATGCAAACGGGTGTCATATACACTAATTTCAGTAAGGCTTTTGATTCTGTCAACCATAGTCTCTTATTATACAAGCTCAATCTTCTTGAATTTCCACAGAACTTAATTTTGTGGATATCTTCATATACTACATGTAGAACTCAAAGAGTATTTTAAAGGGCTCTGTGTCCAAGACTGTCGAAGTCACTTCTGGTGTACCCCAAGGAAGTCATTTAGGCCCATTGCTGTTCACATTATTTATAAATGATCTACCGTCCGTTATATCATACTCTCGCATACTTATGTAAGCAGATGATGTTAAGATTTGTCTGACTTTTAATGATCCCGTATATAGCCTCAGAATGCAATCTGACCTTGATTGTTTTCAATCGTGGTGTGCTCTCAATTGATTAAATCTTAATTGACATTTTTTAGGGGTATTCTCCATTTAAATAATTATCATTTTAATGATACTCCACTTGAGCGAATAGAGTCAGTATCTGATTTAGGTATCCTTCTTGATTCAAAATTAAGGTTTGATAAGCATATTTTGTCTGCTTCTAATAGAGCCATGGGTGTCCTTGGATTTATTAATCGTTGGTCAAAGGAATTTAACGATCCCTACATTACTAAACACTTGTACATCTTACTGGTTCGTCCTATTCTTGATCTTGTATCTGAATCAGTGCAGAAATAATTTCTTCTTTTTGCTCTTCGTAGTCTCAGCTAGAATCCCACAATTAGATTGCATTCGTATCGTAGTAGACTTTTATTACTAACCTTCCTTCTCTTTCTGACCGTAGAACTATGCTATGTGTGTGTTTTCTACATAGTGTTTCTACATAGACTAATCATTGGCGAAATTGACTCCTGGCAGTTGACAAGCCAGATTAGCTATGCCGCTCCGGTCAGAACGACTAGAAATTTCCTTCCCCTCTCTCTTTCCCGTTGTAGTACTAACAATGCTAGTCGCAATCCTTTTCGTATTTTATGTGTAAATTATAATAAATTTTCTAATCTTGTTAATAATACTAATACTACCTTAGAAATAAAAACATTACTCCTACATATGTACATTAGATCGTATTTAAGAATAGTTCTAATTATTATTTTAGTAGTATTAGTATTATTATTTTTATTTTATTCTTTTTATTAATACTATTTGGTTGTTTTGTCTATGTTAATTGTTTGCAACCTCCTTTCCGGCACGTTATGCGGTTGCCCCTCTGTCGGATGTGCGGGTGTTCGTGTCTGCCTAGGTCCGCGCGTTAACTAGTCTGAGCTTGGTGTCGCTGGGTCACTTGATCGTACTGCCGTTAGTACGTCAACGTCCAAGATTGTCAAAGGGAAAAGATAACTTCGTGGTGGACGCATTGTCACGCATAACACTAAAAGAATTAAAGGAATTACAGAATCAAGTCCTGAAAGTTACTACCAGGCAACAAAGTAGACAGAAACAATCCTGGCCAGGAAATGAATTAAAAACAAAGGAACCTATGCGTAGGCAAGGTCTTAGTAAAGCTTCAAAGAATCCCAACGTATTCGAAGTCATTAAAAATGACGATGTACGAAAAGTAGTAACCTTGCAAATAAAAGGAAATATGTGTTTCTTTAAACACGGAAATAAAATTATTGCAAGAATAAGTGTTTCTGATTTGTACACTAATGGAATTCTAGACTTAGGTCAGTTTTTCTAAAGGCTTGAAATGCAGGCTGGTATACAGCAGATTCACCTAGTTATATTGGCACGGCATGAAAAAATCTTTGAATATATTTCAATAGATGATTTCAAAAATATGGGAAATATTATATTAAAATCATTACGAGTAGCGCTACTCAAGCCAGTGACCACAATAAATAATTTAAAAGAAATAGAAGCTATATTGTCTACATACCATGAGAACCCAATAACAGGAGGACATACTGGCATAACAAGAACGTTAGCCAAAATTAAAAGACACTACTATTGGAAAGACATATCAAAACAAATAAAAGAATACGTAGCAAGATGTCATAAATGTCAAATATCGAAAACGACATTATATACAAAAACTCCCTTAACCATTACAGAAACACCTGTAAATGCTTTCGATAAGGTAATAGTGGATACAATAGGTCCATTACCAAAATGAGAAAATAGTAGCGAGTATGCTATAACTTTAATATTTGATCTCACAAAATATCTTGTAGCTATACCAGTACCTAATAAAAATGCAAATAAAGTAGCAAAGGCAATATTCGAATCCTTTATTCTAAAGTTTTCTTTAGTCTAAAGAATTCTGTTATCGAAGATTTAAGCAAACACCTGAACATTCAAAATATTACATCGACTGCACATCATCATCAGACAGTTGGAACAGTAGAAAGAAGTCATAGAAGCTTTAATGAGTATATACAATCCTACATATCAGTAGATAAAACTGGGACGTATGGCTTCAATATTTTGCATACCGTTTCAATACAACACCTTTTATAGTACATGACTATTGTCCATATGAACTAGTGTTCGGCAAACAAAGTAATTTGGCAACAGATTTTAATACAAATAATACCATTAACCCACTATAAAACGTAGATGAATATGCTAAAGAATCTAAGTTTGGGCTAGAAATGGCATCCAAAAGAGCCAGAATGCCATAATGCTAGAAAAACATAAGGCCAAATATAAAAAATATTATGATAGGATGGAAGATTTTGCTATTAATATAGGAGATCAGGTTTTATTAAGAAATTAAACTGGACATAAGTTAGAAAACCAATATTTAGGACCGTATACGGTGATAGATATAGAAAAAGATAATATAACAATTAAGTCAAAGAAAGATAAGGCACAAATAATTTTAATAATAATTTAAGAATAAATATATATATATGTCGAATCATGTTCGCCTTTCATTAGAGCGTAGCGCGTTTCGAACTATTCACAGGCGATAACTCAAGCATACTGCTCTGCTCGTTTTCTAACAGCCTATGCAAAACCTCGAAACACACTCGGCGGCAACGTCGCGATGCATCGTCGTGCAACTAAACAGGCGACTTGCAGAAAAATGACGGACAACCACAATGCAAAGATGCAAAACATAATATGATGAAATAATTCGAGTTCATGCGTAATCTTTATACTCCGACACGGCCATCCTGACTCTAACACGACCTCGTGTTCCATTGTCAATTGTCCAATTGTCCAATTGTCCAATTGTCTTTTTATAATTTTATTATTTATTTTTTTTATAAAGAAAAGATTTAATATTTCCATTTCAATTCGTATAAACTTATCAAGTTAATTTCACAAAACAGAATCAAGCCTTCTTAACCAATATCTTTACATAATTCTTACTATAATGTAATTTTTAACAAAATCAATTATTTTTCTTCATTCAACATTACAAATTAAATGCCATGATCAAAACAAACATCAGTTTGTTTTGCACTTGTGCTTGCATTATTTATCTGGTCTTGTTACTCTGCCATTTTCTTTAGCCAGCAGTAAATCTTTCATCACCTTTATTGGTGTGCTTCACTTTCTTCAGTGGCTTCAACATTTTCATTTTCGCTCTCTTCACACACATTCAACTCTTCGGGCACTTGCCCCTCTGGCATTTTTCTCAAATCTTCATGTGCATATTTATAATTTCTTTTATTGGTTAAGGACTTTAAAGTGTACCTGTCACCCTCCAGAACCTGTATTATTTCAAAAGGCCCCTTGAATTTTGGACTCAACTTGGTTTGATGCCTCTCTTCGCTTTTAAGTAGCACAAAATCTCCTACTTTGTGTCTAAGAACTTTTGCCTTATTTTTATAATACCCGCCTACCCAAAGGGTAGAAGGGTATTATGGCTTTGTGCCGACCGAAAATGTATGTAACAGGCAGAAGGAAGCATCTCCGACCCCATAAAGTATATATATTCTTGATCAGCGTCAACAGCCGAGACGATATAGCCATGTCCGTCTGTCCGTATGAACACCTAGATCTCAGAGACTATAAGAGATAGAGCAACAAATTTTTCGCGACAGTATGTCTTATTGTTGCACGCAGATCAAGTTTGTTTTTGATTTTGGCCACGCCCCTCCCGTCCCCGTAAATCGAATAAAACCGAATTGTAAGCGTCGTTTTAAACCTAGAACGTTCAATTTTGGTACACACAATACTAAACACCATCTTAATGATCTCTGCGAATTTGGTTACAATCGGATAAAAAACACAGAAGTTATTAAGATATGACTTTTTATAAGGCGTTACCACGTGCAACTGCTAGTGCTGCCTGGCTAGTTACTATGACACTCCGCGACATAAGAATGGTGTTCAATAAACCAACTAAAGTGCCGCCAAGCTAATAACTTCGAACAAAAGAAAATTTTGATATATTATTTTGGTATTTTTAGTATATTTTTTTTTAGTATATTTTTATACTATTATATAAATATAATATTTTGATGGTAAAATTGGGTGGCGGGTATCTCACAGTCGAGCAAACTCGACTGTAGCTTTCTTACTTGTTATCAAATCGTTCTGTGTCATAAACTGCCGTGGCTAAAACATTCTTTTCAGCTTGTGCTCTTACATTTGACAGATCGACCCTGTTATATCGATGTGGATAGTGTGCCAAGGAATATTGACTTTTGGGATTGGATGCAATTCGGCCTGAATTTTTCCTGAGTTTGATTTGGATATTTTGCAAGTGATTCAATTGTCAAAAAATTTTCTAACATGTTTTGACACATTGTCAAACCAATACAAATCGTAAACTTTATCTAGTGTCTTTTCCCAACCTAAATGCATTATCGACTCATGCACCTGGTTTATAACAGACCATCTGAAGCAACGCGGTACCACTGGTAAACATCGTGTTCTGTCATTTCTCTGTATTTTTCGGAAAAGAACTTCTGCCCTTAGTTCATAGATTTCCGCAATATCTTCAGCAAGAGAAAAATCTTTTAATTTGATCACGATTTCTGCTATGTCCGAGTCTCGACGCTGTTCAGCAATGAGCCAGTTGCTTGAAATTTCGGCTAAGTTAGTCTCTTCTCTTCAATCACCTTTACAGTAATAGTAGACTTCGGTGAGATAGGATTTCTTGACAAAACAACATGTGCCATTGTTTTCCCTTCTCTATACTGAATTTCAAATGTAAATGATTGCAAATAAGCCCACCAACGATGGGCTAGGGTTCAAATCTTGTTTATATCTTGACGCCTTTAGAGAGTTACAGTCAGTAAAAACAGAAAAGTTCCTACACAACAAATAATGCCGAAAATATTTGGTGGAGTTTACAACAGCTAAAGTTTCCAGCTCGTACGAGTGGTATCTTGACTCTGCAGGTGAAGTAGTTTTGCTAAAGTATTCTATTACCTGAGGCTTGTCGTTAATTTTGTGTAATAAAATTGCACCATAGCCACTGCAACTTGCATCCGTATGCAACTCAATTGGATATTTTGGGTCAAAAATAACAAGGACTGGTTTATCAGTAAGAGTAGAAATAACCTTTTTCCGTATCTGTTCATGTTCCGCTTTCCAAATAAATTTATTATTGTCTGACGTTAAGAAATATAACGGTTCCATCAACTGTGAAAATCCCTTAATAAACTGTTTGAAATAAGTTTGCTAATCCAATAAATTGCCTAAGCGATGTGACTGACTTTGGAGGCGGGAGAGCAGTCAACGCAACAATTTTCTGAGGGTTTAGGCGAATTTCGCCAGCACTAACACTGTAGCCTAAATATTGAACCGATGTTTTCAAGAAGGAACACTTTGTAATGTTGAATGAAAACCCGGCTTCTGACAGAACATCTAGAACAATTTGTAATCTCTCTAACGCCTCTCATTGTGTTGATGCAGTTATCATGATGTCGTCCATATAGACGATAGCATAAGAATTTGCAAGATCCCCGAGCGCTTGCATTACTAAACGTTGAAATACCGACGGCGCATTTTTAGCCCGAAAGGCATAGATAAAAACTCATACTGGCCATCGGGTGTCACAATCGCTGTATACTCAATTGAATCCGCATTTAAGGGAATTTGGTAATAACCACTAGCCATATCTAAACATGTAAAATAATAAGCTCCTCGAAGTCTACTTATTTGATCCTGTATAAGTGGCAAAGGGTATTTATCAGCGACTGTGTTTGAATTTAACTCCCTATAGTCAACACAAAGCCTATCCGAACCATTTTTTTTCTTTACCTGCAATATAGGGCTTGCATAAGGTGAAAAGCTTGGTCTAATTATATTGCATTTCAGCAATTCGTCAATTTTTCTCGAACTAAATCTCGGTCGCATGGGCTTAATCGATATGGCCTTCTTTGAACTGTCTTTCTTGGATCAATTAATCTTATTTTCATATCGCCAACTTTAACCTTAGTACATGGGATACCCTTTATAGGAGAATTTGAGTACTTTGCCAACAATGAATGTAGTTTTATTTTATCTTGATCATCAAGTTCAGTATCAATATCGGCTGACTCACTGCTGGTACACAAATTAATTATTTTGGTTCTTGAAATTTTAAATTGGTTTGACGAAATGACAATATCAAAACCCTGATTTAATATTTCACGACCAATACAATAACAATATCGTTTTGCATATGATCATCGCCTATTACATAAAACAAAATTTCAATGCAAAACTCGTCAATTTTTACGTTACTTAAAATTTGCACAGTACTACATATTCCATTACTGCCTATGCCTTTTAACATAACAATATTATTAAATCTTTTACCAGAAAATTTAGTAGTTAGCTTTTCTTTCAGCAGCGGGCATTCAGCTCCAGAATCAAACGTGATTTCGAAAATTTGGTTCATGAATCCCTTAGGTACTGCAACACTGCACTGCTCCACTCGCTTTTCTCGGTTGAATGTTTTGCTTCCATCAGCTTCCTTCTTTGCACATTGGATATATATGTGACCCTGTTCACCGCACTTGTAGCAAGTTACACTTGATTTTCCGCGTTGATGACCATTGTGTCTGTCATGTCGTTCTTTGTTGTTGGCAAACTGATTTTGTTGCTTCCTAAGTCTGCATTCAATCATTTTGTGTCCCAATTTTCCACAGAATTGACACTCTATAGATGACTGCTTTTGCCGTTTAGGATAAGTTTCTATTTGTTGCTCCGTGGAACCATTTTTCCGTTTATTAAAAGTGAACGCTTTCAATTCGGTCGCCCCTGGTTCGAACATTTGATGTAAAACTTAAACGCTGCAAACGGTTATCAATATTTCCCAGCAACGCGAGAGTTACGGACACAGCAATTTCTTCCGTTTCCATTTGGCGCCATTTCGTCGCTAGTTCTGTTACCATGCGGTTTGCATGGACTGCAAGACATTCGCCGTCAGTCGATCGTTTAAACAACATATTTAGAAACATGCGGCTGGTGTTTCTATAGTGTCAAAGCGATGGATAAACAGTTCTTTAAACTCGAGCCAGGTCATGTCAGCGTAAAACACTTGGGAGAGCCATTGCGAAGCGCTGCCCTCTAGTGCTGAACTTAATGTCACCATCAGCGCACTGCCTTTTTAATGCATTTTCTTGCAAAATAATTTCAACGGTGTTACACCACGATTAAGCGATTGCGCCTGCCTTGTCTGGGTTGAATTTGGGTGGTTGCGCCGCTTTACTTTGCCCCGCATCAGATGCCGTTTTTTGTAAGGCCCGCACAAGTTTAATTAAATTTTTATTTCGCATTTCCATAATAGTACGCCATGGTCCATCTACTGTTGAAGGTATACGGCCCGATTCCACTTCTGATGCCGAATCATGTTCGCCTTCCATTAGAGCGTAGCGCGTTTCGAACTATTCACAGGCGATAACTCAAGCATACTGCCCTGCTCGTCTTCTAACAGCCTATGCAAAACCTCGAACCACACTCGGCGGCAACGTCGCGACGCATCGTCGTGCAACTAAACAGGCGACGCGTCGTTGTCGCCCCGCTCCAACGGTACTTGCAGAAAAACGACGGACAACTACAATGCAAAGATGCAAACAAGTAAGAAAGCTACAGTCGAGTTTGCTCGACTGTGAGATACCCGCCACCGAATTTTACCATCAAAATAATATATTTATATAATAGTATAAAAATACTGAAAAACAAGTGAGATACTCGCCACCCAATTTTACCATCAAAATATTATATTTATATAATAGAATACAAATATACTGAAAAAATACTACAAAAAAATATAGTAAAAATACTAGCTAGGCAGCACTAGCAGTTGCACGTAGTAACGCCTTATAAAAGTAATATCTTAATAATTTCTGTGTTTTTTATCCGATTGTATCCAAATTCGCAGAGATCATTAAGATGGTGATTAGTATTGTGCGTACCAAAATTGAACGTTCTAGGTTTAAAGCGACGCTTGCAATTTGGTTTTATTCGATTTACGGGGGCGGGAGGGGGCGTGGCCAAAATCAAAAACAAACTTGATCTGATGCTGATCAAGAATATATATACTTTATGTGGTCGGAGATGCTTCCTTCTGCCTGTTACATACATTTTCGGTCGGCACAAAGCCATAATACCCTTCTACCCTTTGGGTAGGCGGGTATAAATACTAAAAAAAATACCAAAATAATCTTGGACGTTGACGTACTAACGGCAGTACGATCAAGTGGCCCAGCGACACCAAGCTCGGGCTTGTTAACGCGCGGACCTAGGCAGACACGACCACCCGCCCATCCGAGGGGCAACCGCATAACGTGCGGGAACGGAGGTCGCGAACACTTAACACAGACAAAACAACCAAATTGTATTAACAAAAGGAATAAAATAATAATAATAATACTATTACTACTAATAATAATAATTAGAACTATTCTTAAATACGAGCTAATGTATCTAGGAGTAATGTTTTAATTTCTAAGGTAGTGTTAGTATTATTAACTAGACTAGAAAAGTTAATATAATTTACACATAAAATACGGAAAGGATTGTGACTGGCATAGTTAGTACTACAACGGGAAAGTGAGAGGGGAAGAAAATTTCTAGTCGTTCTGACCGGAACGGCAAAGCTAATCTGACTTGTCAATGATTAGTCTATGTAGAAACACTACACCTAGCATAGTTCTACGGTCAGAAAGAGAAGGAAGGTTGAGTAATAAAAGTCTACTACGATAAGAAGGCAATCGTATTGTGGGATTCCAGCTAAGACTACGAAGAGCAAAAAAGAAGAAATTGTTTCTGCACTGATTCAAGCCTATGATGAACCCTATACTGGGGGAACCAGATATTAGATCCATACTCAAGAATAGGACGAACCAGTGAGATGTACAAGTGTTTAGTAATGTAGGGATCGTTAAATTCTTTTGACCAACGTTTAATAAATCCAAGGACACCCATGGCTCTATTAAAAGCAGCCAAAATATGCTTATCAAACTTTAATTTTGAATCAAGAAGGATACCTAAATCAGTTACTGACTCTATTCGGTCAAGTGGAGTATCATTAAGATGATAATTATTTAAATGGAGAATACCCCTAAAAAATGTCATAAGTTTATATTTATTGCAATTAAGATTTAATAAATTTATAGCACACCACGATTGAAAACAATCAAGGTCAGATTGCAATCTGAGGCTATATATGGGATCATTAAAAGTCAGACAAATCTTAACATCATCTGCTTACATAAGTATGCGAGAGTATGATATAACGGACGGTAGATCATTTATAAATAATGTGAACAGCAATGGGCCTAAATGACTTCCTTGGGGTACGCCGGAAGTGACTTCGACAGTCTTGGACACAGAGCCCTTTTAAAATACTCTTTGAATTCTAAATGAAAGATATGAAGATATCCACAAAATTAAGTTCTGTGGAAATCCAAGAAGATTGAGCTTGTATAATAAGAGACTATGGTTGACAGAATCAAAAGCCTTACTGAAATCAGTGTAAATGACATCCGTTTGCATTTTTGATTGGAACCCTTTAATAACAATTGATAAGAATTCTAATAAGTTAGTGGTAGTAGACCTACATTTCACAAACCCATGCTGGTAGGGTGAAATTATAGATTTACAGCAGTGTTGCAGTTGAGAAGTTATTAGTTTCTCAAATGCTTTGGGAATAGCAGACAACTTGGAGATACCTCTATAGTTTTGAACGTTGGATTTATTTCCTTTTTCAAGAGAGGAATAATGTAAGACTCTTTCCAAAGATTAGGAAAGAGCACAACTCTACAGACAATTCAAATAATTTTAAAAGTGGTTTACAAAGTCCCTCTGCACAGAACCTAAGCATGCAACTAGGAACACCGTCAGGGCCAGGAGAAAAAACTGGTTTACATGACTTAAGTTCACGTAAGAGTAAACTTTCAAAAAGTAAGGGACCAAAAATGCAATTCGCTTGGTTTACTTGATACGGATAAGACTGGGCTCTATAAAAAGTTGATGTGGAATAGGTCGTTTGAAAAAATCAGCAAACAGATCGGCAATGCCACGATCATTAAAAGCTGTCTTTTTATCATAAAATAATGTTGTTGGAAGTGTTGACGTCTTTCGCTTCGAATTAACGAAGTCATAGAAGCGTTTCGGGTCACGCTGAAACGTAAGTCTGCATTTTCTCAAATAATCCTTGTAGCAAAGATTATTTAGCGTGGAGAAATCGGAACGAGCAACAGTGTAGCGAGAAAATATAAGAGAGAGCCAGTTTCCTTATATTTTTTATAAAGCTTTGATTTTTTATTCTTTAACTTTGTTAGTTCCTTGGTAAACTATAACGGTCTATTAGACAATTATGGAGTACCAATGGGAACACAAGCATCAAACAGAGAGTTTAATGTGGAATAAAAAATTTCAACTGCCTTGTCCAGGTCAATACACGAAGAAAGTTGGGACCAGTCAGTACGTGAAAGAAGCAAAGAAAGTTTTTTAAAATCGGTCTTCCGAAAACAACGAACTCGCTTCTCCGGTAAACCACCTGCATCCGAAACACTTGCTGGTAAGTCAATCAGCACCTCCAGAGTGGGTGGTAGGGATCCTCAGGTGAGGAAATAGGATTTAATCTGGACACCGTGCAGGTATTGGGATCCAAAACAAAAATCAGATCAAGCATTTTACCTAGACAATTTGGTATAGAATTGGTTTGAGACAAAGCTATATCAAAAAGGCTATCAACAAAGACATGAGTTGACGAAGGATTCAATACGTTGGACTCACATGACGAAAGCCACGAAATTCCAGAAATATTAAAATCTCCAAGAACTATTAAGAAATCACGATCGGAAAGCTTTTCAGAAATACTATTGATTACAGAAAAATGGGATAAATACAGAGAGTTATCTGAGGCAGGAGGTATATATGAGCAGGTGATAAAGATAATTATTATTTATTATTTGAGAAAGGGAGTCTCCCAATAGAGAAGGTGAGTGAGGCACTGCGACCATGGAGGTCTTTTGTGCCTGTAGGCTCTCCCTAGCTAGACAAAAGTAGCTCTGCTTCCCTAATGAAGCAGAGCAGATCTTTTGTCGAGGAACGCACAATATGCTCGGGACCTGCGGTATCCACGTGCAGATGTTTCCTCCTAGTCCACACCAAGGCTGGACAGTCGCACAGAATGTGCTTGGTTGTCTCGTCGTCCTCTTTGCAAAGTCTGCACTCAGCATCAGAAGACAGACGCATTTTGGTGAGGTGATAGTTCACCGTATGATGGCCACTAAGATAGCCAACGAGGAGGTGAAGATCCCTCCTGGAGAGTAAGCTGGTTTTCCGGTCGACCACGGGATTGATAAGCTCCTTGGCTTGCCGCATCCCTGGTTGGACCGACCAGTAGTGATCAGTCAACCTAACAGCCCAGGTTTTAACAATAGCTGAGATGGTTGACCAACCCAAGCCACAGAAGGGCTCAGGGCCGGAAAAAGTAGCTGACGAACCGGCCCTAGCAAGTTCGTCCGCCAGCTCATTGCCCTGGATACCAGAGTGTCCAGGTACCCATAGAAGGGTGACGTTGTTAGTAAGAGACAGTCTCTGGAGGCAGTTCCAGCAATCGGCCACCAGTCGAGAGCTTACTCTTTTGGAGGAGAGGGCTAAGATGGCGGCTTGAGTGTCAGAGAAGATATAGATGTTCGCTCCTCTAATCCCCTTCTCTAGGATCATACGGCAGCAGAACTCGATGGCATGAACCTCAGATTGGAAGACTGTGGGCCATTTGCCCATAGCAATTGAGGTTTTAGAGTTGGGTCCAAAGATCCCAGCTCCAACCCCCTGATCAGTTTTAGACCCGTCGGTATACCAGAGAATACCGTAGGGGTCGCTGATGGGGTTGCCAGTGTCCCAGTCCTTCCGGTCCGGGATGAGGGTTCTGAATTTAGCACCAAAGAACAGTTCCTTAGTCATAGTATCTGATCTAGTGCAGATATCTATGCCAGGAATATCTTTGATCAGGCTAGCATGTCCTGATTCGGTAGATAGAAGCCCTGATTGGAGCTTGATTCTAAGAAGGCTCAAAGCAGCGACTTCTTTAATTTGGATGTGCAGCGGAGTCAGATTCAGTATCGATTCCATTGCTGCGGTGGGACAGGTACGAAGTGCACCTGTCAGTGAGAGGCACAGCAGCCTGTGCAATTTATTGCATTTGCTGATGGCAGTGACCTGCGTAACCTTTGGCCACCACACAATAGCAGCATAGGTGACGATCGGTCTGACCATCATGGCAAAAAGCCACCGGATGGTGCAGGATTTAAGACCCCAGATTCTACCAAAGAATCTCCTGCAGGCCCACATGGCATGGGTCGCCTTTGTGAGGGTGTTGCTGAGGTGGGAGTTCCAATTTAGTCTTTTGTCGAGGGTCACCCCTAGATATTTGACTTCGTTGGATAGCCCCACAGGGGAGCCGCTGATATAAAGTTGACCAATGTCAACGGAATAGCGCCTAGTGAAAGGAACTATAATAGCTTTTTGTGTATTGATGCTAAGACCAACATCTGCGCACCATCTACTTACCGTGTTCAGAGCTGATTGCATCAACTCTGTCACGGTGCTGGTATAGTTCCCGGTCACTATTAGAGCCAGGTCGTCAGCATAGCTGATAGCTTCAACGCCCTGCTCGGAGAGTAAGACTAGTAGTTCGTCAACTACTAAGGACCAGAGTAGGGGGGATGGAACCCCTCCCTGGGGACAGCCTTTGACTGCATTAATGCATGCAGTCGTGGAGTCCAGGGTGGAAGTGATAATCCGGTGTTTGAGCATAGCTTCAATCCACCGGATCAAAGGGCGGGCAGTTCCTCTACGTTCTAGAGCAGTAGAGATTGACCCGTAGCCGGTATTATCAAAAGCACCTTCTATATCCAGAAAAGAGCACAAAGCAATGTTCTTGGATACAAAGGCTCTTTCAATTTTTCCCACTAACCTGTGGAGAGCGACCTCCGTCGATCTGCCGGCTATGTACGCAAACTGCGTGGGATGCAGAGGTGTCGACGTCTGCAGAGAGCACCGAATGTGCATATCTATAAGTCTTTCCGCCGTTTTAAGCAGAAAGGGAAGTAAGACTGATCGGCCGATAGGACTTAGGCTGGTCAAGCGGACGATTCCCTTGCTTGGGGATGAATACTACATTAACTCTCCTCCAAGAGATGGGTATGTATCCACAAGTAAAACTAGCTCTAAGAAGGCCGACCAGTGGATCAAGAATATGAGCCATGCTCTTTTGAATAAGGGGTGGGAAGATTTTGTCACCCCCTGGGGCTTTGAAAGGAGCAAAAGAATCTACAGCCCATTTGACCTTTTCGGGGTTGAAGATGGATCCAGATAGGCTGAATCCGCGTGAGTCCGGTGACAAAGTGGCGTCATCGCGACCGGAGAGATCTGGATTCGCCACAGAACCCGGGAAGTGGACTTGCAGTAGAAGCTCAAGTGTTTCCCTGCGATCTTGACTGAAAGAGCCATCTGCTATTTTAAGAAGCCCTATTCCATTAGACGACCCTTTAGCCAATACTTTATGAAGCCTCGCTGCCTCTGGCAGCGATTCTAAGCCACCACAGTAGCTGCGCCATGTATCGCGTTTAGCTCGTCTAATGCTTTTGTTGTAGTTGGTAAGAGCGTCCCTATAGACGTCCCAACTAGTACGGTTAGATTTAGCCTTATTAAAAGGCTTCTAACCCTCCTTCTAAGGACAGCCAGTTCCTCATTCCACCACGGAATTTTCCGATTTACCCTTAGGGTCTTCTGGACTGAGCTGTCCTCGAAGGATGAGACAAGCACATCTTGGAGCAGATTGGCAGCCAGTTCTATCTCACTGATAGAGCTAGGATTGCTGACCAATAGGTCTGCTTTGAAAGCTACAGAGGCTTTAAAGAGCTCCCAATTTGTCTTTTTGGGACAGAAGGAGTTTTGGCGAATTTCGACTTGGCCAGGGAGGTCAAACCTGATGTGCTGATGGTCTGACAAAGTGGCTTCGTCTGTGACTCGCCAATTAACAAGCGAACTTGCTATCGACGTGCTGATTAGAGTGAGATCTAAAACCTCTTCCCTAATACCATTGATAAAAGTGGGTCTGCTCCCTATGTTAGCTACATCTAATTGACAACACAATAAGTAGTCTAAGAGGGATTCATCACGTTTATTGATGTCGCTGCTCCCCCAGATCGTGTGATGTGCATTGGCATCACTGCCGATCACGAGCGTCTTGTTGCGACGACAGAATTTCACCAGCCGCTGGACCTCTGCTGGGGGTACATCATCCACATCGCCCGGGAAGTATGCGGAGGCGATCACAACTTCCCGGACACCGTCTGCAGTGGCTACCTCAATAGCCGTTGCTACCAGGTCTCTGTGGATGAAGCTAGTTAGTGGGAAATGTCTGACACTGTTATCCATAAGTATAGCAGTGCGCGGGGCACCTCCCATACGGTCATATAACAACTTACATGATCCACATGAAAGTCCACGTATTTGGCCACCGATCAACCATGGTTCTTGGACGAGAGCCAGGTTGATTAGATCTTCACAGACGACCCTGCACAGTGTGGCCGACGCTCCTCTAGCGTGGTGCAGGTTCGCCTGGAGCACATTAAGCTTGCTCATCTTCCCTCCTGATGGCGGTTGAGACAAGGCCACTTGCCTTGCCCCCCGAGAGCCGTTTCCGCGAATGCCCTTCGGCGGTCGGGACGAGCCACTCGGGGAGGTCGCCTTGCGACCCCGCTCATGGGAGGTGCCCATGCGGGTGGGTTGCGGCCTGAGGTGTTGGCAGTGTGCCTGGCCGAGGCACCTCTGACGGTTGACGGACGGTGACCACTTGTCACCCGTCTAGCTGGGCCCTTCGGGGCTGTGACCACAATGGCCGGTGGGGTGGGGGAAGGAACCTTGGGTACCAATCCGGCCGCAGCGCTCGTGGAGGCCACAGGGTCAGCCAATGCTGAAATCCCTGAGGGAACCACTGGCGCCGTAGCCGGAGCGGCACTGGCAAGAGAGGGAGCGGGTGAGGATGTGGATGGAGCAGGGGTGGCGGAGGAGGCTTTGGGAGCTGAATTCTTTAGGATCAGTTTGACCCTGCCAAAGCAGAATTTCACCTTCCCTTGGCACTCCGTCAGAGCCCTGTACGACTCCTCGTCAACCAACATTGCGAGGTGAGTCGTTGTGCCGTTAAGGCTGTGTTGCACCACCCGCCACAGCTTCGTGGAGAAGCTGCTGGCGTTCTGGAGCCCAATGAATTCCAGGATGGTTGCAGGAGTGTACTCAGCACTACTGGGGAAGTAACCTCTGATGAGGTGAGCCTTGGGGAACCCGTTTCCTCCAGCAATTTGACGTCGAGGGCGCTGATGGATCTGATGTGTCCAACAGCTCCCCTGACCCAATTGGCAGTGCTGTTATCCTCGCACACCAAAATCAGCCACTCATTTCGGGGTATACAACCTTCGAAACCCGGACTAACCGTTGGTGAAGAGTGCAACAGCATCGCCTTTAGAATGCTGGATTTCAACGTAGCCAACTGCTCCGCTGAGAGGGGTTTGGTAGGATCAGCCGAAGTGAAGCCCAATTTCACGCTGCTAACCACTTGGCTGAAGAGTGGTTTCGTGGACTCATTATGAGTCTTTTTGGACCTCTTTGAAGAGCTGGTGGGCTCGACGATGGTATCGTCAGCGCGCGTCCGTTTAGCCTTAGTGTTAACGGGGGGCGCAGTGGCAATAGTCAGAGCCTCCTCTCTGTTAGAACCCTTTGCGAGTGCAGCTTTAAAAAGCTTCTTCTCGCGGCTCTTCAATTTAATAAAGGCGTCCTTAGATTCCAGCCGCAGCAACTGGATCTGAGAGCCTGCTTCCGTAAGGCCTGACCTCTGAGAGGCCACGGAAGCGTCGTCAGCAAAGCTGATTCGGTCGCAGTTAGCTTCCTCGTCCGAGGACAATACCTCGACGGGTTGCTGTCGGACTGAACCGCTACTGGACGGAAGTTCAGCACTAGCGAACCCTGTGTCCAAGGGAGTTCGTGGCCTATCCGGGTCCCCTAGAATACTAGAGTCGAGACCCGTAGTATTGGGGGTGGAAGCCAGCAGCCCACTGGCTGCAGTGCAGGTATAGGGGTCGGCCGTGAAGGCATCGCCCAGAGATGATACTTTTAAAGCCGTATCAGACTTTTCTATTTTTAAAAATTGATCCATTAATTAAGATCCCACGAGTAGGCGGGAAGGGAAGGTCATCCACGGCATAGCCCGCATACCGTGGAAAGTCTAAATGAAACTGGAGGACGACAGGTATCCAGAGTCCGCATACTAGAGACCGGGCTACCCCCCGGCCATGCATCCATCAGCGTATGGTGTTCCACCTTGGATGGGGGTGATTTATAGATTCACGATCTTCGCCCGACTACAATTAGTCAGCACCTCTGGCAGAGACATGACCGTGCTAGGGGTCTGCTTCCAGCCGCCCTCGCGTGGAGAGTATAGTCGCACTTCCGACAGTAGGAGCAAGGACGGCACGTGCCCCAGCCAATACTGGGATTACATGTTGGTCCCCTTGCTTCCTCTGACGGCTGACGGCCAGGTGATAAAGATACTAAAACTACAATAAATTAGTTTTACAGCTACAAATTCGATATCTAAATCACTACCTAAATCTACGTGCTCAGAAGAGATATCAGCATCGACAGCAATAAGTACACCACCACCACGACGCCGCATGCGATCACGTCTATAGACAGAAAATTTGTTAGTAAAGATTTCAGTATTCAGAATATCATGCCTTAACCAAGTTTCAGTGAAGGCAATGACATGAAAAGGAAAATTTAAGCTTTCTAAATAAACATTATTAAGTTTACTACAAAGGCCTCTTACATTTTGATAGCCAAGCAGGAGAGAAGTTAGTTTTTTGAGCTATCAGATGGAGTTTGAGGCTTAGAGGAATTAGTGGTAACATTTGTAAGTAAAATCGGTGGCCGATTTTTCTTTTTATTTACATACTCTTTAATAATTAAGTATTCCGGCCAGAAGTCTTTTGAGCAAACTTTACTAAAATGCTCGGCAGGAACACTTATTTTGAATGATGCGATTTCCCGTTCATATGAGAAGTTAAATTTTTCCACCTTTAATGATGCTTGAATTTTGGACCGAATAAAGGTCCTAATGTCGTCAGATGACGTATTAGGGGCAAGCCTAGAAACAAAAATTTGTTTCATAGGTGGGACACCTACTATAGTGTTCTGAGCAACTGTAGCAGAAGTCGAGATAGGAGCATCTGTACTAGCTGGTAGAACGTTAGGTACAGCAGAAGGTTGATCATGTTGAGTCTCTGCAACATTAACAATTACTGCAGGTACCGAGACTGAAACGGAATCAGAACAAATGACATCCATGGGAACAATGTCATTGTTGGCAATCATTGACGCTGACGAGTGTCGAGGGGTGGGAGACGTAAATGACATTAGATTATTCGGAACAGACGAGTTGTTGACCAGTTCAGGTACATCAAGTTCGTTAGGGCCAATGGACAAACGAGTATTAGCTTTTTACGCTTTGGAGACTCAGTTAAAAGCTTCATGCCCTTAAACCCAGAGTCCAAAGTTGCGAAACTATCCGCAAGTTTTTTGAAACCTGCGAATAGATCACCAAAGCCTTGCTTCGTCTGACGTATGAATCCCGCAACATCCCTTTCAACATCCCTGCATGACTCACATGTCCATCTTAAACCCGATTTTGAACCAATTAGGTCGACTATACGGCCAGTGAAGCCAGCACATTTTTCATGTGAAACATTGTCACAGATCCAGCAGCAAACGAAACCCATTTTTGCGCTTGCTGGTACACGGCATTTTTTATTATAGCAGACAAACATACTGCAGGTTTTTGATGCAAATAAAAATTTAATGAAACCAAAAATTGAAATAAGAATAAAAAAATTTGTGTTAATAACAGGGTATTAGTACGCTGATATCTACTTACAGAAAAACAGCAAGCACAAAATCACAATCGCGGGCTCGACGAAAGCAGAGAAAAGAATAGCCAAAACGGCCAACAACAAAACGCAGCACAAAGAGCGCGAGAGCGGAAAGTGTCCGAGATCGGAAAGAGCGCGATATGCAATGATATACCAACAATGTGCTGTAGCAGTTCAAAACAAAACACAAATTTACTGTAAGCTCTCACAAACAGAAAATTAGGCCTCACAAATTGTTGATTATTAAATATTATTACACTGTGACTAAACACTCCGACGTATAGCATAGGTATTGTTAGTTTGCAAACAAAATTATTTAATGACAAGGCGCAGGAAGGGTAAAATAACAAATGTTAGTTGACAGCAAAAAAAACACGTCCGAATGCGAATGCGAATACGAGCGAAAAATAATATATCAAAATTTTCTTTGTTCGAAATTATTAGCTTGGCGGCACTTTAGTTGGTTTATTGAACACCATTATTATGTCACGGAGTGTCATAGCAATTACCTATGTCACGGAGTGTCATAGCAAGTAACTAGGTGCATCTGCACGTGGTAACGCCTTATAAAAGTAATTTCTTAATAACTTCTTTGTTTTTTATCCGATTGCAACCAAATTCGCAGAGATCATTAAGATGGTGATTAGTATTGTGTGCAGCAAAATTGAATATTCTAGGATTAAAATGACGCCTGTAATTCGGTTTTATTAGATTTACGGGGGTGGAAGGCGGCGTGGCCAAAATCAAAAACAAACTTGATCTGCGTGCAACAATAAGACATTCTGTCGCGAAAAAGTTGTTGCTCTATCTCTTATAGTCTCTGAGATCTAGGTGTTCATACGGACGGACAGACGGACGAACGGACAGACGGACATGGCTATATCGTCTCGGCTGTTGACGCTGATCAAGAATATATATACTTTATGGGGTCGGAGATGCTTCCTTCTGCCTGTTACATACATTTTCGGTCGGCACAAAGCCATAATACCCTTCTGCCCTTTGGGTAGGCGGGTATAAAAAGCAGTGAGAGTGATATTAATCGCACTAAATGGTGATATTAATCGTTGAGAAGCCCAAGCAGACACATGTGGACTCGTTGATTGCGCACAGCTGTACAAATTATATCGTTACAAATTATTGATCGTTATGAGTGACGCTAATATGGACGGACGGTGAAGCCGCTTATATTAATAACCTGACCTCAGAAGTGGGATCTGTGCCACACCCTGCATTTTCTGAGGAGCAGTGGCGTGCAGTTTTCGAAATGCAAAATCGAAATTTGGCTGAACTTGTAAAAATCATACAAGTGACGCCGGCACGTGAGCAACAATCCAGTTATGATGTTAAGCTTCCCAAATTTAACCCTGATGCTGCATGCGTAGAGGCAGCAAAGTGGTGTTCAACAACCGATATAATTCTATCGGAGCACCCTCCTCAAGGAAGTAAATTGATCATGGCACTGAGCAACTGCATGGAGGGAAGTGCATCTCAGTGGCTTACACAAATTTCGTACCATGGCATAACTTGGCGAGAGTTCCAGGAATTATTTCTGCAGCGCTTTGAAACCGAAGAGACGCCGGCCGCTACGTTTTTAAATTTACTCAACACCCGCCCGACTGGCGCCGAATGTTACGCGGTATATGCGAGTCGGTTGGTGACGACGCTACCTACAAAGTGGCGAAATATGGAGATAGAAGAAATTGCCGTTACAACTGTTCTTGCGGATATGGCAAACATTGACAGTCGTTTGCAGCGCGTCCTCTTCACATCGAATGTGCGTACCAGAAGCAAGCTACAGGCGGAGTTAAAAGCGTTTACATTCGACAAGAAGCGACATGCTCGAGATGACAACCTTGGACCTGACAAGAAGAACCGTAAGGCATCGCCAGTTGTATGCCACTTCTGTTCAAAGCCGGGACATCGAATTGCTGAATGTCGAAGTAAAATGCGACAAGATAGAGAGGCGAAACCACAGCGTGAAAATCAAATGTTACGTGCTATCGGTGCGGCCAACTGGGGCATTTCTCGAATTTCCCCGAAAAACGGAAGTGCAGCCAAACAAGATGTGACTCAACAGAAGACTGTTAACCAGTGTTGTGTGTCTGAGCCAAAGGGAAGTTTGCATCAACGATGTGATATCTATCCAATTTGTTTCGTTTTCGGTGAAGAGTGCTCCCTTATTAAAGACGACATTAGTAATAAGTTATCTGGTAAACGTATAAACAATATCGTAATGATAAAAGGCATTGGTGCTGTCAGTGTGTGCAGTACATTGCAAATTTTGATTGAAGTCACCATAAACGAAAATTTTCTAGAAATATTATTTCATGTAGCCCCGAACGAGCAATTGAGGAGTGATATTCTTATAGGGCGAGAAAGGCTTTTATGTAGTTTTGGCATCCGATAATTTTAAAGTTGTAAAATCAAAAACTGTTAATAATTGTTCCGTTACAGAGCGATCGTTTAATAATTGTTCCGTTACAATGAGAAAGCTCAATTAATCGAGTTACTTGAAAAGCACTCGACATCATTTACCAATGAGATACCTCATACTCGAGTAAATACAGGGGAATCTAAAATCCGCTTGATTGACCCAACTAAAACTGTTCAGCGCCGACCTTACAGACTTAGCCCCGAAGAGAGAGAAGTAGTGCGAATGCAGGTGAGCGAATTGATAAGGTGTAATATTGTTAGCCCAAGTTGTTCTCCCTTTGCTAGCCCCATGTTGCTCGTCAAAAAGAAGAATGGAACCGACCGTCTATGTGTTGACTTTAGAGAGCTTAACTCGAACACGATTTCGGATAAATACCCCTTGCCGCTTATCAGCGATCAAATTGCTAGACTTCGCGGAGCAAATTATTTCACATGCCTGGATATGGCGAGTGGTTTCCACCAAATCCCGATACACCCTGAATCCGTGGAATATACTGCATTTGTGATCCCAGACGGCCAATTCGAATTTCTTACAATGCCTTTTGGCCTCAAAAATGCGCCATCTGTTTTCCAGCGCGCAGTCATAAATGCACTTGGTGACCTTGCTAACGCTTTTGTAATTGTTTACATGGACGATATAATGGTAGTATCGCCAACTTGTTCTTGGATGTCCTTACAAAGGCTGGTTTTACCTTTAACCTTGCTAAATGCAGTTTTCTCAAAACAACTGTTCAGTATTTGGGCTATGAAGTGCGAGCGGGAGAGATTCGTCCGAATGTGCGAAAGATAGATTCATTAAGCTCCTTGCCTCCTCCTCAAACTGTCTCCGGCGTTACGACAATTCATTGTCTTGGCCTCTTACTTTCGCAAATTCGTGCCCGGATTCTCCCAACTCATGAAACCTTTGTATTCACTTTCGTCAGGTAACGGCAAGATTGCATGGAGCGCTGAGCTAGAAGAGATCAGACTCAAAGTTGTGACGATCCTCACCAATGAGCATGTTCTGGTAATTGTCGACCCGCAATATTCTATTGAGTTGCACACTGATGCAAGTTCTTGTGGATATGGAGCGATACTTTTGCACCGTATAGAAAGCATGCCCCATATAATCGAGTACTTCAGCAAAACAACAACCTCTGTTGAATCTAGATATCACTCTTACGAGCTGGAAACCTTGGCAGTGGTAAAAGCCGTTAAACATTTTCGCCATTATCTTATTGGCTGTGAGTTTGTTGTCTACACAGACTGCAATTCACTAAAAGCTTCTCGCACAAAAGTAGATTTAACCCCCAGAGTTCACCGCTGGTGGGCCTACTTACAATCGTTTAATTTCGAAATTCAGTATAGAGAGGGTAAGCGTACGGCTCATGTCGATTTCCTATCAAGAAATCCTTTATCACCCGAACACATTCTGTCAATAAACCAGATTCCCGAAAAACGAGTAAATCTGTCTGAAATATCAAGTACTTGGCTTCTTGCTGAGCAACGGTTAGACCCAGAGATAATAGAAATTGTTAACAAATTGGAGTCAGATGAGTTGGCAGAAAACTTAGCCACAACGTATGATTTGCGAAAAGGTGTATTATATCGCAAGGTCCAAAGACGAGGTAGAACAAGTTATTTACCAGTTGTGCTCAGAGCTTTCAAATGGTCAGTAATTAACCAGGTGCACGAGGTTCCCTAAAATGAACAAGTAAGTTCGAAAATTTGTTTCACACTGCATAACTTGTAGATCCGTGAAATCATCTTCCGGGAAGGTTCAGGCGGAACTTCATTCCATTCCGAAGACAAGAATACCGTGGCACACCGTTCATATAGATATAACGGGGAAATTAAGTGACAAGAGCGATTTGAAGGAGTATGTCATTGTTCAGATCGATGCCTATACAAAGTTTGTTTTTCTGTATCACACCTTAAAGATAGATGCCGAAAGCTGTGTTAATGCTATGAAATCTTCCATATCCTTATTTGGAGCACCAGATCGCATCATCGCCGACCAAGGCAGATGTTTCACTGGCTCAAAGTTTTCAGAGTTTTGCGTATCACAGAAAATTAAACTTCACTTGATTGCTACGGGAATGAGCCGTGCAAATGGGCAAGTGGAACGGGTGATGGAAACACTGAAAAATTTGTTGTCAGTGGTAGAATCAAGTCAACGATCATGGCAGGACGCACTTGGCGAACTCCAACTTGCATTGACTTGTACAATTTCTCGTGTCACTGAGACAAGTCCGTTGGAGATGTTAATTGGTAAACAGGCTCGACCCCTTGGATTAGTTCCCCCATGTGAGACCGAATGTGAAATAGATTTGGCAACTGTTAGAGCTCATGCGACAGAAAATATGACTTCCTCAGCGTCTTACGACAAATCCAGATTTGATAGCAGTAGGGCAGCCGTTGACAGACATCACGTAGGTGACTATGTGCTATTGAGAAATGAAGAAAGACACCAACCAATCCGAAATTCAGAGGACCGTTTTTGGTAAGTGAAGTATTAGAGGGCGAAAGGTATACCCTAAAGTCGTTGACGAGTAACCGATCGTTCAAGTATTGCCATGAAGATATACGGAAAATGCCGGATGCAGAAATCCCAAATGAGAAATCCCGAATCTCTACGAATGTAGAGAAATAGCTGAAATATAGAAATAGATGCATGAAGGGAAAAGCCCGCCAATGGGTTCTTTTGTGAACGAGAGATATCCGTCTAAGTGAGACGATGAGTTGAGAGATATCCGTCTAGATGAGACGATGAGTTGAGAGTTATCCGTCAAGATGAGACGATGAATAAGTAATAAAGAGTTATCCGTCTAGAGACGAAGAGATATCTGTGTTACCTGTTGTTTGTAACAAGAGAGATCCGTCCAGGAGAGGCGATGAATTTTGATTGAATCAATAGTCAAGTGTGTGTGAACTGGCGGGAGATCGATACATAGCAATCGATAAATGGTAATGTTAAGATAAGTTATAAGTTGATGTATTAGTGGTCAATTAAACTGAATATGAAAATATGTTATGAAACTGAATATAAAAATGAGTTATCTCAGCAGCAATGAAATAAAAGTTGTTTTGTTTGTTCACAGAATAAAGATTTAAGAAATACACCTAATAAAGTCAAACTAATGAAACGAAATGTTATTGAATAGTGATGAAAGTATGTTATCTTGATACCGTGGTATCTTGGTATCAAAAGCTTACACGAGGACGTGTAAATGTCAGATATTTACTTCTTCTCCATGCTCCCTTTTACTATTATGCGTGTTCCTATTTATTGTCAATGTGTGAGGATGAATAGATGAATTATCTATGAACGGGATTCTGCGAAAATGAGAACGATAGAGCTGTTGCTGAACGTGGCCACTTGCGCAGCTTGGTTAGAGTGAGAAAGCAACATAATGAAAAGGAAATGTCAAAAAATGAGAGTGATATTAATCGTTGAGAAGCCCAAGCAGACGCATGTGGACTCGTTGATTGCGCACAGCTGTACAAATTATATAGTGTTGATCGTTATGAGTGACGCTAATATGGACGGATGGACGGACGGTGAAGCCGCTAATATTAATAACCCGACATATACATAAAATATGCAGTGCTGCTATTTCAATTTAGACTATAAAACTTTTGTATGTAGAGCTTAAGGAGAATTGACGAATTGATTTCGAGTAGAGCGGGACCTTCCCTGCTCAAGTTAATATAAATAAAGATATATTAAATAAAACAAATATCTTTGACTACACTTACTACAGGATTTCGTGAACTCGATCTCGTAAAAAAAAGTGCTTATAATCGTAAGTTCTTAACAAAGATGAATAACAATAAAGAACTGTAAAGCCTCTATTGGGCATCCTTAACTCTTAAATCGCATCGCGTCTGATTTCTTAATTATGGTCCAACTTGAAACACGAATGAATTAGCCTTAGTGGTCTGTGACACCCTTATATCCCGAATGCTCAGTCTGATTTTTCATGTCAAGGAACGCATACGTAGAGAGAGCTAGAACCCACCCCACTGCCCTGAGCATAGTCGGTATTTTAGACAGAGCCAGCTCCTGAAACGTGTTCTCGCAAACTTACAGAGTGATACCCAACACGAGGGCCCAAAAAGCAGTAGACGAAGCTCTCAGAAGGGCGAACAACTAAGGGACCCGAAAAGCAGTAGGTTACATTTTGCAAGGCGTAGCTAACAACATCCCACGATAGTCTGCTGGCCTGTCGACGACGATATGAATGGCTAACAAACCTATAAATATGCAATGTTATCTCTCTGTTATATATGTATATTAATTTTCTGCTGCTCCTCCTCCTCCTCCTCCGGGAACCATTTTAACCTTTAACATTTAACCTTTGACCTTTGACCTTTAAACTTTGACCTTTAACCTTTGACCTTTAAGCCTTAACCTTTAACCTTTATCCTTTAACCTTTAACCTTTAACCTTTAACCTTTAACCTTTAACCTTTAACCTTTAACCTTTAACCTTTAACCTTTAACCTTTAACCTTTAACCTTTAACCTTTAACCTTTAACCTTTAACCTTTAACCTTTAACCTTTAACCTTTAACCTTTAACCTTTAATCTTTAACCTTTAACCTTTAACCTTTAACCTTTAACCTTTAACCTTTAACCTTTAACCTTTAACCTTTAACCTTTAACCTTTAACCTTTAACCTTTAACCTTTAACCTTTAACCTTTAACCTTTAATCTTTAACCTTTAACCTTTAACCTTTAACCTTTAACCTTTAACCTTTAACCTTTAACCTTTAACCTTTAACCTTTAACCTTTAACCTTTAACCTTTAACCTTTAACCTTTAACCTTTAACCTTTAACCTTTAACCTTTAACCTTTAACCTTTAACCTTTAACCTTTAACCTTTAACCTTTAACCTTTAACCTTTAACCTTTAACCTTTAACTTTTAACCTTTAACCTTTAACCTTTAACCTTTAACCTTTAACCTTTAACCTTTAACCTTTAACCTTTAACCTTTAACCTTTAACCTTTAACCTTTAACCTTTAACCTTTAACCTTTAACCTTTAACCTTTAACCTTTAACCTTTAACCTTTAACCTTTAACCTTTAACCTTTAACCTTTAACCTTTAACCTTTAACCTTTAACCTTTAACCTTTAACCTTTAACCTTTAACCTTTAACCTTTAACCTTTAACCTTTAACCTTTAACCTTTAACCTTTAACCTTTAACCTTTAACCTTTAACCTTTAACCTTTAACCTTTCTATATAATCCTCCTCCTCCGGGAATAATGTTTTCTGCTCCTCCGAGGTAGGCGAAAGTATTTCAAAATGATTGCCGGAGGAGGAAGAGGAGAAAAAGAGGAAACGGAGGAAATGGGGGAGATGGAGGAGGAGGAGGAAATGGAGGAAATGGGGGAGATGGAGGAGGAGGAGGAAATGGGGAGATGGAGTAGGAGGAGGAGGAAAAGGAAATGGAAATGGAAATGGAAGAGGAAATGAAAGAGGAAATAGAAGAACAAATGGAGGAGGAGGAAATGAGGAAGAGAAGGAGGAAATGGGGGAGGAGAAAATGGGGAGGAGGAAGGGGAGGAAATGGAAGAAATTGGGTGGAGGAGGAGGAGGAGGAGGAGAAGGAGGAGGAGGAGATGGAGGAAATGGAGGAAATGAGGAGGAGGAGAAGGAGGAGATGGAGGAAATAGGGGGAGATGAAGATGGAGGAAGAGGAGTAAATGGAAGAGGAGGAGGAAATGGAAGAGGAGGAGGAAATGGAGGAAGAGCAGGAGAAGGATATGGAAGAGTAGATGGAGGAGGAAATGGAAGAGGAAATGCAAGAGGAAACGCAAAAGGAAATACAAGAGGAAATGCACGAGGAAATGGAAGAGGAAATGGAATAGGAGGAGATGGAAGAGGAGATCGAGGAGGAGGAGGAGATGGAGGAGGAGGAGGAGATGGAAGAGGAGGAGGAGATGGAGGAGGAGGAGGAGGAGGAGATAGACGAGGAGGAGGAGGAGATGGAGGAGGAGGAGAAGATGGAAGAGGCATTAAAATTGAATTGAAAAAACGTTATAAAAAATATTGTGTTTGAGGAAGCTTTACACTAAACATTGAGTTTTTATACCCGCTTACCCAAAGGGTAGAAGGGTATTATGGCTTTGTGCCGACCGAAAATGTATGTAACAGGTAGAAGGAAGCATCTCCGACCCCATAAAGTATGTATATTCTTGACCAGCGTCAACAGCCGAGACGATATAGCCATGTCCGTCTGTCCGTCCGTATGAACACCTAGATCTCAGAGACTATAAGAGATAGAGCAACAAAATTTTCGCGACAGTATGTCTTATTGTTGCACGCAGATCAAGTTTGTTTTTGATTTGGCCACGCCCCCTTCCGCTCATGCAAATTGATAAAAACTGAATTGCAAGCGTCGTTTTAAACCTAGAATACAATCACCATCCTAATGATCTCTGCGAATTTGGTTACAATCGGAAAAAAAAGAAGTTATTAAGATATTACTTTTATAAGGCCTTACCACGTGCAACTGCTAGTGCTGCCTAGCTAGTTGCCATGACACTCCGCGACCTAATAATGGTGTTCAATAAACGAACTAAAGTGCCGCCAAGCTAATAATTTCGAACAAAGAAAATTTTGATCTATTATTTTGGTATTTTTAGGATATTTTTTCTTAGTATTTTTTAGTATATTTTTATACTATTATATAAATATAATATTTTGATGGTAAAATTGGGTGGCGGGTATCTCACAGTCGAGCA
This sequence comes from Drosophila pruinosa, assembly GCA_018150935.1. Classification (NCBI taxonomy): domain Eukaryota; kingdom Metazoa; phylum Arthropoda; class Insecta; order Diptera; family Drosophilidae; genus Drosophila; species Drosophila pruinosa. The sequence continues at coordinate 538,023 of JAECWR010000266.1, forward strand.
AACTCGACTGTAGCTGTCTTACTTGTTTTTATTTGCAAAACTGAAAACCAAGATGAAGGGAGCATTTTATGATGATATCCCAGCCATTGAAGCAGCCGTAACCGAGGTACTGAAGAACATTTCTACAAATGACATAAAAAAATATATGCATGCAGTGGTTGATCTTTCCAAACGTTGTGTTGAGTCAAATGGAACCTATTTAGAATAAATAATAATTTTCAAAGATAATATAATGTGTATTTTATTTTATATCCAAAAAGTGCGGTTATTTTTGCGACACACCGTGTAGGTTAGCATAGCATAGGCACAACTAAGTTGCGTGATTATTATACCCGCCTACCTAAAGGGTAGAAGGGTGTTATGGCTTTGTGCCGACCGAAAATGTATGTAACAGGCAGAAGGAAGCATCTCCGACCCCATAAAGTATATATATTCTTGATCAGCGTCAACAGCCGAGACGATATAGCCATGTCCGTCTGTCCGTCCGTCCGTCTGTCTGTCCGTATGAACACATAGATCTCAGAGACTATAAGAGATAGAGCAACAAATTTTTCGGGACAGTGTGTCTTATTGTTGCACGCAGATCAAGTTTGTTTAGATTTTTGCCACGCCCCCTTCCGCCCCCGTAAATCAAAAAAAACAAATTTCAAGCGTAATTTTAAACCTAGAATGTTCAATTTTGGTACGCACAATGCCAATCGCCATCTTAATGATCTCTGCGAATTTGGTTACAATCGTATATAAAGCACAGAAGTTATTAAGAAATTACTTTTATAAGGCGTTACCACGTGCAACTGGTAGTGCTGCCTAGTTAGTTGCTATGACACTCCGCGATATAATAATGATGTTCAATAAACCAACTAAAGTGCCACCAAGCTAATAATTTCGATCAAAGAAAATTTTGATATATTATTTTGGTATTTTTTAGTATATTTTGAAAAATATAATATTTTGATCGTAAAATTGGGTGGCGGGTATCTCACAGTCGAGCAAACTCGACTGTAGCTTTCTTACTTGTTTTTTTTATAAGGGCAATATAACTTTGTGCAATCCGAAAATATAAGTGTAGGAAATGGCAAATTTAACATTTGTATTCATGGGTTCAATTAGTATGTTTTCTTCGTAACAATTGTTATTAATTAAATTAATAGATTTGACCACTTCTTGTGCTTCGATAATACGATTTTAATTATGACCATTCTGTGCGATGACACACGCGTATTCGCTCAGCTCTCGAATGCGACTACTGCTTAAAACTATTCTTCTCGTCCTCTTCATCTTACTTCTATTATACCGAAATTATATTCAAAAGGAGACTATGATAAAAAAGCATAATGTAAACTTAAATTGACTGATGCAATCATTCTCGTTGTTGCGTAAGTAAGGGTACGCATTAGCCTAACATTATTCCTAATCCTACATTCGGCCGTCCTGAAATTTTATTCGCCCCCGAATTAATTTCACTATTTCATAAATTCTGCTGCAGTGCTTGTATTTTTAGGTCCTTCATGGTTTCCTACTTTCTCAACTTCATAGCGGCCATGTTTCAGCTGGTTTGTTATCTTATATGGTCCAAAGTACTTAGGTCTAAGTTTCATTCCAGTTCCATACTGTGTTCTCTTAATAGCTACGAGTTCTCCTATTTTATAATTATTTTCAACTTTTCTTTTTTCATTAAACGTATTTCTATTCTCTTGCTGTACCTTTTCTATATTTTCCTGAGCTTTCTTTCTTACTTCGTTTCTTTCTACCATAAGTTCTATAGTTCTATATCTAAATCTTTTAGCAGTTTTCTTAGGTCATCATGTTTTCTTCGCATATTGACTCCAGTTAAAATCTGAAAAGGTGAAAATTTTGTCGTTCTTGGTGGCGTGTTATTTAAAATTTGTTGAATTTTGTCAACGTGTCCATACCAATTAGAAGGATTATTATGACATAGTTTACCTAAGATTGGAATAACTATTTTATGGACTCTTTCCACTTGTCCGTTGCCTCTCGGCATACCCATCGTTATATGCAGCAACTAAATCCCTTGGTCAGAACAATAATCTCGGAATGCAGTCGACGTGAAAGCTGTGCCTCTGTCGGTAATAATACGTCGCAGGTTACCGAAAATAACCGCTTGTTTCGTCAGCATGCTTATTACTTCATCAGTTCCTGTTAACCTTATCGGATACAACCAAACAAACTTTGTAAATCCGTCTATAATAGCTAAAATGTGGTTGTATTTCTTTTTCGTCTCTGTTAAAGGTCCTACGTGGTCAATATGATAAGTTCCAAGAGGCTCCTGAGCCTTGCCGATTGGTGCCAACAAGCCTTCCTTCTTGTCTCGCTTCGAATCTATTATGATACACTCTATGCAACACTTAACAAATTTCTCTACTTTTTGTTGGATGTTTTGCATGTAATATGATTTTTCGATTAATTCTTTGGTTTTCTTCGCTCCAAAATGTCCTTCTCTATGCACTATACCTATTATTTCATCCTGCATCGCTTCTTAACCAATAATTCTTTCACACTGTCCTTGTATAAGATATATTTTACTATGAAATAATCGTCATATGCCCCAATGCTCTCGATCGTTTTTATGATAGCGCTAATCCACTCATCGTTTCTCTGTGCCTCTCTTAACCGATACTTTGTCGAGTCTTCGTTAAGAAGGCAATTTAGCCGACTGAGCGCATCTACATGCCGCATCTGGCTTCCCGATCTATGCTGTATTACAAAATTAAATTCTTGTAAAAACATTGCCCATCTGGCTACTCTTGGTGGAACATTATCTTTCTTTAACGTCATCGCGAATGCTTTGCAATCTGTTACTATCGTAAAGCTTATACTCAGAAGATATATTCGCCATATCTTTAATGCGTTTATAATTGCCAACGCCACTAATTCATACGCGCTGTATTTCTCCTCAACTGGTGAAGTTTTCCTGCTCATAAACTCTACTGGGTGAAAAAACTGATCTTCGGAATCCTTTTGCATAAGGATTCCACCGAAGCCATATTTGCTAGCGTCTGTATGAACTTCGGTTATAGCACAGGGGTCGTAGAATTTTAACACTGGCGCTGTTACTATTAAATTTTTCAACTGTTCAAAACTAAGCAGGCACTCGTCGTTTAACTCAATATTCTTCTTGTTATTGGCTTTATTTTCCTTCCTCAATAAGTCACTCAGCGGTTTCGCTGTGAGGGCGTAACCTTTCATAAATGGCCTTAAATATGATGTTAAACCCAAAAATAGTTCGATACCCTTTCTATTTCTTGGTACTGGAAAATTTACTACAGCCTTGATTTTGTCTTCTGTCGGCGCTATAGTTTCGTTTTCTATTTTGTACCCGAGAAACTGAATTCTCCTCTTCAAAATTTGAGCTTTTTCCCACTTAATCTGAAGCTCTGCACTTGATGCTATACATAAAACTTATTTTAGTGTTGTAAGTCCGGTCCCTTCATCTTTAGTTGGTATTATGATATCATCCATATATACCACTATCTTCTTTTGTTATTTCAGGTCTCTAAGTACTGCTCCTACATATCGGCAATACACTGCCGGTGAATTGCTAATACCGAACGGCACGTGGGTAACCTCATATTGACCGTTATGCGTTACGAAAGCTGTAAATTTTCTAGAGTCCTTATCGATGGGTACATGGAAAAATCCATTAGCAAGATCTAACGTTGAAAACACTTTTGCACCTTCAAGACGATCCAATACATCATCTATCAAGGTCATTGGAAAATTGTCTCTTTTAATTTTCAAATTGAGTCTTCTGTAGTCACAGCAGAAACGTTTCGATCCAACTCGGAACAACGATACCCTCATCCAGCCACTTCTCAACTTGTTTTTCGATGAAACACTTATTATCGTAAGATGTCCGTCTTGGGTGCTGGAAAACTGGTGAGTCGTCTTCGAAAATTAGTTTCATCTCAACTGGAGATTTGATTGATTTAACATGCTTATATTCGTCAATTAATTTAAATACTTCTTTCTTCTGCCTGTCACTTCAGTGACCTAAATCAATGGAATCTACAACTGACCGATCTTCAACTATTTCCTTCACACACATGCTCTTCAATATATCTGGTGATTTGCATCCATATTCTTTCTCCATAAAAACTACACCTTCCGTGCTAAACATAATACTGACGTGCTTTAAAACATCATTTCCGATAATGGCGTCATACCCCAATTCATCCTGTTTTAATACATGGAATGTTACAGCAAAGTTCACATCGACAATAAGTTTCAAATCAAAAGGCCCAATTGTTGCCAAAGTACCTTTTCCTATCCCTCTAAGATGTTTTACCTCGTTTCGAAGCTCGAGACCTATAAACTTCTTAAATATGTCTTGCCTTATTAAGCATAGGTCACACCCAGAGTCAATCATTGCAGCAAATGAAATATCTGAGGCCACAACAGTTTTGCAAATCATCCCTTCTTTTGGTGATAAGGCCTCTAGAACATTAGCAGACTCTCCTTTTCCCTCTCCTTTGCTCTTTTTCTCGGTACATTGTGTTAAAATGTGTCCATTTATCTTGCACTTGAAGCAAACTGTCTCTTTTTCGTAGTCTCTAGCAATATGACCTTCTTCTCCACCTTTAAAACACTTTCTAGGCTCACTTACGTTCTTCTTTTTCTTCTTGTTCTCAGGAATTCCGTCAATAAAATATAATATTAAACTTTCCTCTTCTAAATTGATTGGCTTGACTATTTCCATTAAGCTATACAAAAATTCCATGCAGGTTTCGCTCGCTGTTTTTCGTCTTAATCTCAACATTCTATGAATTTCGGCTGAACATAACTCTTTCCCAAATTCTTTCAGTAGCTCTGATTTCAGTTTTGACCATCCTAGTATACCTGATAAACTCCTTATAAAAAAGCTTGGCTGCTCCATTTAAAAGTTGTTTTGCATATACGAGGGTCGTTTGATAAGTCCGTGACTTTTTGAATAAAATATATTTTTTTCGTCAAAGAAGCGTTTTATTTCTCAACATAATCTCCTTTTAGCTCTATACATTTAGTCCAGCGTTTTTCCAATTTTTTTATTCCTTCCAAATAATAGGTTTTCTCAAGGCCCTCAAAATAGTCGTTTGTTTCTCTTCATTTGACCCGAATCTCTTACCGCCGAGCCATTTCTTCATGTTTGGAAACAAAAAATAGTCACAGGGGGCTAAATCTGGAGAATATGCTGGATGGGGTAGCAGTTCGTAGCCCAATTTATGAAATTTTGCCATGCTGACTACACACGTGTGCACCCGTGCATTGTCCTGATGGAACAGCACTTTTTTTCGCCAAATGCGGTCGTTTCTGCTTCAAATCAATATCGAATCTGTCCAAAAGCTCTGAATAATATTCGCCGGTGATCGTTTTACCCTTTTCAAGGTAATCGATGTGAATGATACCTTGTGCATCCCAAAAAACTGTGGCCATGACCTTGTTGGCCGACAGACCCACCTTGGCCTTCTTTGGTGCACGTTCACCCGGAGAAACCCACTGTCTTGATTGTTCTTTGGTCTCTGGTGTGGTGTGGTGGATCCATGTTTCGTCTACGGTAACGAAACGGCGCAAAAATTCGTTTGGATTGCGGTTGAACATCGCCAAACACTCCTTTGAAATGGTCACACGGTTGCGCTTATGGTCGTGTGTGAGCAATCGCGGCACCCATCGCGCGGAAAGCTTTTTCATGTCCAAATATTCATGTAAAATGTGATGTACCCGTTCAGTTGAGATGCCTACTGCCTCAGCTACCTCACGCACTTTCATTCTCCGATCATCCAATATCATTCCATGGATTTTGTCGACGATTTCTGGCATGACGACCTCTTTTGGGCGACCTGAACGTTCGGCATCACTTGTACTGGTACGACCACAACGGAACTCAGTAAACCATTTCTTAACCATTGAAATTGATGGTGCAGAGTCCCCATAATATTTATCAAGTCTTTCCTTGGTTTCGGTGATGGATTTTTTACGCAAAAAATAATGCTTAATTAGCACACGAAATTCACTTTTTTCCATTTTCGTTAAAATTCACGAGATCGTCTGCTTTCAATGCCTATAAAACGCAAACCAAAAAACGCAGCTTTCTCAAAATTTTACAGTCAGCTGTTAATCGATAACTGCTGACAGGAGCAGTGTTGTATTTAGAGCAGGTGCGCGGCAAATACAAAAAGTCACGGACTTATCAAACGACCCTCGTATAAACTTCTGAAGGTCATTCCATCCTACTGTTATGGCAACTTCTTCAAACTCATTCAACCACTGGTTAACATCTTGTTGCTCTAAGCTTGAAAATGACGAAATGCTATCTTTGACATCTCTTAAAGTAAATCGCGAACTATGGGAGCCATTGGATTCTTCATGATACTCGTTACATGAACTTACTGATCTAACCTCAATAGATCTCGTATCCATTGCTCTGCTTCAAGAAGTGGTCTACAAAGTACTAAAATAGTGTGTTAAATATAAAAATTAAGCTTCAAATAATGTTGGATATAACACTCTTCTGCACATTTAAATTGTAATCGTTAATGTTGGCTGGTCGCACTTGCGTTTTATTCCCGGTTTTGTCTTCTCCTTCTTCTCGTTGTTATCGTCTTCTCTTGAAGTTACTGCGTCTCGTTGTTGTCATCCTCTTGATGTTAGTACATCTCGTTATTATAGCCTTCTCTTAATGTTGCTTCTTCTCGTTGTTGCCATCCAATGGATTTTTCGTTGATCAGCAAATTCTCGTCTCGCGCTGTCGCCGAAGTTTTGCAGCGTTTTGTCTCCTGCACTTCTTCTATTGCGCATCACAAAACGGTGTGAACGTCTAAGTTTCTCGCTTTGGTACATGCACAAGGAACAACTTGCTCACTTGGTTTGCTCAATTCGTCTATACTGAACTCTGCCATGCGCCCTCGTAGCGCTAATGCAAATGCGCATGTACCTCCCTCGTAGCTTCAGCAATCAACAAAATTTTTGCCGAAGTTTTTTTTTGTCTCGTTTCGTCGCAGTTAGCACGATCTCTTTTTGGTATTATCTATACCAAATTGCATTGTTCTTTTCATCTACTTGCACACGTCGCACTCACTTTAACTTGTCTCTTATGTCTTTCATGTTACGGTCTCTCTATTTGCTCGACGCGCAATTTCACAATTGTTATGGTGAAATAGTTTTTTGTGTAGATTTATTTATTGTTACAATTCACTTTGCATGTTAGCGCATACTTCGTTACGAATATTTAGTTCTTTTGATTCAAATCGATCCCGGTTGAGCCCCCAAAATTTGTAGGAAATGATAAATTTAACATTTTTATTCATGGGTTCAATTAGTATGTTTTCTTCGTAACAATTGTTATTAATTAAATTAATAGATTTGACCACTTCTTGTGCTTCGATAATACGATTTTAATTATGACCATTCTGTGCGATGACACACGCGTATTCGCTCAGCTCTCGAATGCGACTACTGCTTAAAACTATTCTTCTCGTCCTCTTCATCTTACTTTTATTATACCGAAATTATATTCAAAAGGAGACTATGATAAAAAAAGCATAATGTAAACTTAAATTGACTGATGCAATCATTCTCGTTGTTGCGTAAGTAAGGGTACGCATTAGCCTAACATTATTCCTAATCCTACATATGTAACAGGAAAAACAAAGCATCTCTGAACACACAAAGTATATATGTGTAGGAGTCAAATTATGACTCTCATTTGTAAATTAAACAAGTAAGAAAGCTACAGTCGAGTTTGCTCGACTGTGAGATACCCGCCACCCAATTTTACCATCAAAATATTATATTTATATAATAGTATAAAAATATACTAAAAAAATATACTAAAAATACCAAAATAATATATCAAAATTTTCTTTGTTCGAAGTTATTAGCTTGGCGGCACTTTAGTTGGTTTATTGAACACCATTATTATGTCGCGGAGTGCCATAGCAACTAGCTAGACAGCACTAGCAGTTGCACGTGGTAACGCCTTATAAAAGTCATATCTTAATAACTTCTGTGTTTTTTATCCGATTGTAACCAAATTCGCAGAGATCATTAAGATTGTGATTAGTATTGTGCGTACCAAAATTGAACGTTCTAGGTTTAAAACGACGCTTGCAATTCGGTTTTATTCGATTTACGGGGGCGGGAGGGGGCGTGGCCAAAATCAAAAACAAACTTGATCTGCGTGCAACAATAAGACATACTGTCGCGAAAAATTTGTTGCTCTATCTCTTATAGTCTCTGAGATCTAGGTGTTCATACGGACGGACAGACGGACAGACGGACAGACGGACATGGCTATATCGTCTCGGCTGTTGACGCTGATCAAGAATATATATACTTTATGGGGTCGGAGATGCTTCCTTCTGCCTGTTACATACATTTTCGGTCGGCACAAAGCCATAATACCCTTCTACCCTTTGGGTAGGCGGGTATAAACACTCATTTAACTCATTCCATTTTTGTACATACGTGTATATGATTATGTATTATTTTTTTTATACCCACCTACCCAAAGGGTAGAAGGGAATTATGGCTTTGTTCCGACCGAAAATGTATGTAACAGGCAGAAGGAAGCATCTCCGACCACATAAAGTATATATATTCTTGATCAGCGTCAACAGGCGAGACGATATAGCCATGTCCGTCTGTCAGTCCGTCCGTCTGTCTGTCCGTATGAACACCTAAATCTCAGAGACTATAAGAGATAGAGCAACAAATTTTACGGGATAGTATGTCTTATTGTTGCACGCAGATCAAGTTTGTTTCAGATTTTGGCCACGCCCCCTTCCGCTCATGCAAATTGAAAAAACTGAATTGCAAGCGTCGTTTTAAACCTAGAACGTTCAATTTTGGTACGCACAATACTAATCGCCACCTTTATGATCTCTGCGAATTTGGTTACAATCGGATGAAAATTACAGAAGTTATTAAGAGATTACCTTTATAAGGCGTTACCACGTGCAGCTGCACCTAATTAGTTGCTATGACACTCCGCGGCATAATAATGGTCTTCAATAAATCAACTAAAGTGACGGCAAGCTAATAATTTCGAACAAAGAAACTTTTGATATATTATTTGGTATTTTTATACCCGCCTACCCAAAGGGTAGAAGGGTATTATGGCTTTGTGCCTACCGAAAATGTATGTAACAGGCAGAAGGAAGCATCTCCGACCCCATAAAGTATATATATTCTTGATCAGCGTCAACAGCCGAGACGATATAGCCATGTCCGTCTGTCCGTATGAACACCTAGATCTCAGAGACTATAAGAGATAGAGCAACAAATTTTTCGCGACAGTATGTCTTATTGTTGCACACAGATCAAGTTTGTTTTTGATTTTGGCCACGCCCCCTCTCGCCCCCGTAAATCGAATAATACCGAATTGCAAGCGTCGTTTTAAACATAGAACGTTGAATTTTAGTACGCACAATACTAATCACCATCTTAATGATCTCTGCGAATTTGGTTACAATCGGATAAAAAACACAGAAGTTATTAAGATATTACTTTTGTAAGGCATTACCACGTGCAACTGCTTGTGCTGCCTAGTTAGTTGCTATGACACTCCGCGACATAATAATGGTGTTCAATAAACTAAAGTGCCGCCAAGCTAATAATTTCGAACAAAGAAAATGTTAATATATTATTTTGGTATTTTTAAGTATATTTTTTAGTATTTTTCAGTATATTTTGGAAAATATAATATTTGGATGGTAAAATTGGGTGGCGGGTATCTCACAGTCGAGCAAACTCGACTGTAGCTTTCTTACTTGTTATGTAAGCGCAAAGAGAGTGGGAGGCGCGGGCGGAAGAGGTGAGCGAGCGAAGCGAGCGAAGTAGAGGACACCTCGTTATATATACATATATAATTAAATTGAATGCTGAATAAGACTTACCTTAGCTTTTCCTCATAGCAACTATATAGATGGTTCAGACCACTTGTAAAACTTCAACATTGATTATACCAATAGCTTCTTTCAACACAGCTGATAACATCCGCTGAGCTATAACTGTGATGAAGGTGACAACAGCTACTTGCACGTATCAAAATGTGGTCACTGATCATGAAAATATGGATTAAGTTGAACTTAAATTATACCAGAATATTTGGGGGTAGTAGAAACTTATTCATTAGGAACACTTATTTGTTAGGAACACTTTGGTCACTACTCAATTACAATTATTGTTGTCCCAAACTCACTTCTTATATTGCCAGTACTCGTATATATAATATGTAATAAGTCTTATAGTCACAGATAATTCTGTTTTTAATTATATTTAATTCGGTGCTGCATGCAATGCGCGATTTAATAACTTTTTCGCAATTAACCTCTGCGCTTAAGATAAGCATAAGTTTGCACTGAGCTTTTGAAACGTGTGGAGAGTGTTGAGCTTCCCTAAGAGAAAAATTTATTAAGCTTAGGCTTTCCGCATGTTGCGCAATTGAAAGCTGCGCTTTGTATTATGCATCCCATATACTGATACCGCTTCGAAAAGCTATTAACCATTCCAAATATGTACTTGTAATGCTTCGTAGTAGAATCCAGCGTACCCAAATGATCAGCGTGTAATGTAGTTTGCGGCTTATTTCCTTTGGCTATAGAATGCAAAAAGTCCTCCTGCTTACCAAGCTTCCTATTATACGATGCACTCAATGCTGACTAGCATTTCTTTCAAGATGAGAAATAAGATAGTCCTGACGAATCGTGTACATTGTCTCATTTATGCCCGTATGACCCAAATTATGAGCATTGCTAAATAAATATCTCCTTTTCCATGCTTTTGGGTAATGCTAACAAATCCATGCCATCTGTTCGTAAATTAATTCCTTTTATTTTGTAAAATAATCTTTATGCCAAATAAAGATTATTTTTTTTTGAAAATCTCTGCTACTGCTAATAAATGTTAGTCTTTCTGCTGTGCCTTCAATATTTTATGAGATCACCATCACAGGATATCTACTTAAGCTGCCGATGTGCCTCATTCTGCTGCGTGCTCGGTGCTCCGCCTGATATTAAAATGTCCTGCCACTGCCAAATATGCTGCTTTTACTTCCAGAAAGCAGCTATGCATCTTTTCTTCATGAGGGTAAATAGAAAACAAGTGGTGTTTTCTTCCAGCTGTATTTAAGTAGCTCCAAATCCATATTTAGATGCATCTCTGAGTCTTAGTATTTTGGTCAAAAATGTTTAAGTTTGCAACTGCTTCCAGATCGTTTTCTCCAATTCTAAATTCTACATCTTTTCTTAAGAGTTATGGTAAGGCTGTTGCATTAACTGCATTCGCCATAACTTGAATAATTTTTCTAAAATATCCCATCAATTCTATAAACGATGTAACTCCTGATAAAAATATCTGGAAAATTTTTAAAAGCTTTAATTTTTTCATGCCATTATTCTACTGAAACTATTCTGATACTTGTTTCTGCAGAACTTGTCTTTCAGTTGCTGACATTTTTCTGGGACATTCTCGAATATCTGTATTATTATTACTTGGAAAAATAAATGACATTATTGGACAACTTTTAGGATTTTCTGTAAGTTTGTAGTCGTCAATTAATTTCATAACAGATGCGGTGTACTTCTGCTCGATATTAACTTAAACTTTTATAGCGACAACGTTAAGAATACTGAGGAGACCATCTTCTTCATTTTTTACTTCTGCATTCAGATTGAAAATGTACTTTCCGGCACGTAAGGTAATACGTAATACGTCTGAATAAAGTCAATTCCAATAAATATATCGACGCTCAGCTTTTCATCGGGAATAACTAAAAAGACAAAAGCAGTAATGCAGTTGTCTACTTTTATACTTGCTGCAAGTTCTACAAACACTGAAGTAGCAACTTTTCTTTTTTTGAGAAGTGGGGTTTCTGTAGGATACTTCTTATTATCAGAGTTTGTACATTGTTTTGCAATATGATCGCGCATTCTGATAGTTTGTGTTCTTTTGAACCGTATTTATAACAGTGTTGTTTCCAATCAAATTTTATTTTCTCTTTTTCCGCGTCGCGATTTTTTATGCTTTTGTTTCTATCGTCAGTTTTATCGCTTCCTATCACCAATTCATACATTTCATATTCATTACTAAGTTCTCTTTTTATGTCTTTAAAGGGTACAGCATACACTTTTATTCTATCTTAATTTATAATCCGTTTACAATATAACGCAACACGTCATTTTCTTCAATATTTTCGACATTTGCAATCTTTATCATACAAAATACGGGAATAAACTCGAAAAATTATTCGTCTTTTTCTTCTTTCTTTCGAATTTCGTCACCAAATGTTAAATTTATGTTAAATTTTCTTAATTTTTATTTTTTTCCTTAATTTTGCAACTGAGTAGCGCTACTGAATTTCACGACTGATTTTCACAATTGAGTTTCACGACTGAACTTTTAAAACAACAGAGATTTTCTATTGTATTTTACAAGAACTGAATTTTTCCTCCGAAATTCACAACAGCGTTTCGACTTGGATCATCTTGAGTCTGCTCTGCGGTTGATCCCCCATGATTATTGATTATAATATTTAGTCTTCACGACTGGCCACGTCTCCACTCACTACGTCATAAACACATTGCTCGCCCAAACAGCTTCACTGTTTCACTAGGGATGCCACATCTGCTAGTGATAACCTCTACATACGAGTATATACATATTAGGGATGCCGGAAATATATCAAAATATCGATATATCGAATAATATTTTTTCAAAACGATATATTTATATCGCGATATTGGTTTTGGCGAAATATCAAATGTTCGATATTTTTTTGGGATATATTTTTATATAATAAGTCCATACTAAAAAGCTTGCCAGCGCACAAGTTCGAAAATAGGGATCTTAAATTGTATTTAAGCTTGCCGCAATATTCATGCGAGACCAACCTCTATCGTTCTGGAACTCACAAGAGGCTTCTATGCAACAGTTGTCAAAGGTCGCCGCAAAGTATCTGATTTCTCCGGAAGTTCGGAATCTTCGGAGCGACTTGCATCGGCAATCAAATGTGTTGTAAGTGACACACGTAGTCGTATGACGGATTCTCACATCATGAAATGTGTATTTTTCATCCCCGCCTACCCAAACGGTAGAAGGGTATTATGGCTTTGTGTCGACCGAAAATGTATGAAACAGGCAGAAGGAAGCATCTCCGACCCCATAAGGTATATGTCGTATCGATATTATTTTATTGTATTTTGGTTAAGTGATATCACTAATAAATAATGACATCTCTAAAAAGAAACAGACTCATGCATGTCGTGTTGTGCTTTCTTATTCCTTTGAATCGCTGTATTCTGTTTTCCCGTTAACTCGAGTCTAACAGATCCTTCTGTTTTGCGTAGCCTCGGTGTGACAATGCGATAGAGTGAGAATTATCGGCTGAGTATGTATCATGAGGTACCGAATGGCATTGAATGACAAAAGAGAAACAATTAATGTTTGGAAGTGACAAGTGAAAGACGCATTATGGTTCCACCGAGGAAATGAACGACTCGTGACCTAACTGGAAATGATGAAAATCGGGCTAACGCTTTAACTCAGACGTCAGAAGTGGGATCGTCCCAAGCTTTATCGGACGATCGCCTGTCCACTATTCTGGAAATGCAGCATCGCAATTTAATTGAAATAATTAACGCTGTAAAAGGTTTGCATGCACCACAAAAATTAATTGCGTTGCCGAAATTCAACCCAGATTCTGCTGGATCTAGTGCAACAACCTGGTGTTCTACGGTAGACTTAATTGTAGAGGAAACCCCTCTAGATGGCAGTGCTTTGCTCATAGCATTGAGTAAATCGTTGGAGGGTCGCGCTTCTAACTGGCTCTTCCAAATAAGTTTTGCCGGAATGACATGGAGTCAATTCAAGGAAACGTTCCTACATCAGCTTGAAGGCAACGAGACACCAGTAGCAACGGTATTCAATGTGTTAAACGGTCGCCCAAATGGTGATGAGTGCCTTTCGCTATATGGCAACCATTTAATAACTACACTTATGGCAAAATGGAAGTCGCTGACTGTAGAGGAAATCGCAGTGTCTGTTGCCATGGCTCATGCAGCAATTATTGACTCAAGGTTGCAAAGCACTATGTTCACCACCCCCATCAAGACGCGCAACGATTTACAGAACGAACTAAAAGCGTTTTCGTTTTCCAAAAGAATAGAACATCCCGTTCTGGAAAGCTCGATCAGCAAAAGAGTACGCGTGCAGCCACCTATTAAGTGTCACTTCTGTGGGAAAATTGGCCATAAAATGGCCGACTGCCGCTCCAGGATGAACAAGGAACTAAACATAGTGTTGGACGTTCACTCGACATGCACAACGGCCCTATTACGTACTACCGATGTGAAACCAAGGACATATTGCGTCAGCTTGCTCTGGACGACCATCGATCACTAATCAAACAAAAGCAGTGGAGAAGCGCATTAACATGTGTCATGTAGCTGAGCCAATGGGCACCTTGATTTCATCTGGTGAGTCGTATCCATTTTGCTTTGACTCAGGAGCCGAGTGCTCGCTTGTACGAGAATCCGTGTCCACTCAACTTTCGGGCACACGAGTTAACAACATTGTAGTTTTAAAGGGTATTGGATATAACAGTGTTACTAGCAACTTGCAAATTTTATCAAATGTTGTAATAAGTGGATACTGTCTTGAAGTACTTTTTCATGTAATTCTGAATAATTGTATCAACTATAACATTATAATTGGTCGTGAAATCTTAAGTCAGGGATTTAGCGCAACTGTTACAATTGATAAAGTAGAGTTGTGTAAAACCAGGTCTGTGAATACCCTTTCTGCTTTGAATAATCGTTTTAATCTCGATAATGTAAATACCGAATTGTGTGGTGAGGATAAAACAATTTTGCTAGAAATTTTGAACGAATTCAGTGATTCATTCATAGATGGTTTTCCCAAAAGCCGGACTACAACTGGCGAGTTTGAGATACGATTAATTGACCCCGCTAAAGCTGTACACAGACGACCGTATCGTCTAAGTATAGAGGAGAAGGAAATTGTTCGAGCTCAAATTAAAAAGCTAATATTATTCGTAATAGTAGCTCCCCGTTTGCGAGTCCCATTTTACTCATTAAGAAGAAAAATGGCACTGACCGCCTATGTGTGGATTACCGAGAACTAAACGCTAACACTGTCTCCGAAAAATATCCGTTACCATTGACCAAAAAT
Organism: Drosophila pruinosa; assembly: GCA_018150935.1. NCBI lineage: Eukaryota > Metazoa > Arthropoda > Insecta > Diptera > Drosophilidae > Drosophila > Drosophila pruinosa. Next base: position 553,206 of record JAECWR010000266.1, read on the forward strand.
CCCGGCTGCGCGGAGCAAGGTTTTTTAGTTGTTTGGATATGGCCAGTGGGTTTCATCAAATACCTATTCACCCAAATTCAATTGAGCGCACGGCATTTGTGACACCTGAGGGTCAGTTTGAATTCTTGGCTATGCCTTTGGGTTAAAGAATGCCGCCTTCGTGTTTCAACATGCGGTTATAAAAGCATTGGGTGAGCTTGCTACTTCCTACGTAATCGTTTATATGGACGATATAATGATTATTGCTGAGACAAAAGAGGAAGCTTTTGCAAGGTTGAAAACTGTGTTTAAAATATTATCACAGGTTGGATTTGCTTTCAATATCCAAAAATGCTCATTCCTTAAATCATGCGTTGAATATCTAGGCTTTGTAGTTAGAGAGGGCGAAATAAGACCAAACCCATCTAAAATACAATCGTTGATTGCTTTGCCACCTCCGCAGTCGGTTACCCAAGTTAGACAGTTTATTGGCCTTGCTTCTTATTTCAGATAGTTTGTGCCAAAGTTTTCAGAAATAATGAAACCTTTATATGGACTGACTTGTAAAAATAAAACGTTTGGATGGACCCTTGAACATGAACAACTTCGTCAAAAAGTCATAAAAATACTGACAGACGAACCAGTCCTCCTTATATTTGATCCGCAGCATACCATCGAACTGCACACTGATGCAAGTATGGATGGCTACGGTACTATTTTACTGCACAAAATAGATAACAAGCCTCGTGTAGTCGAGTATTATAGTAAGCAAACGTCTTCGGCAGAGTCTCGGTATCATTCGTATGAGCTTGAAACTTTAGCTGTGCACAATTCCATGAAACATTTTCGGCACTATTTACATGGGCGACGATTTGTTGTTTTTACAGACTGTAATTCTCTAAAAGCTACTCGCAACAAGATTGAACTAACACCAAGAGTTCACCGCTGGTAGGCTTATATGCCTTTGACATCCAATATAGGCCAGGTGCTAAAATGGCACATGTTGATTTTCTTTCACGCAACCCACTGCCGGCTGTTCGGGTATATACAGGTGTAGAGGAGAAACATATTCTTCTAACTGAAATAACCAACAACTGGCTTCTTGCTGAACAACAGAAGGATTCTGAGATCTCTTCAATTATTCTGAAAATACAAAATAATGAATTGGAGCAAAATTTGGAAAAAGTTACGAATTACGGTCCAAAATGCTTTTTCGTAAAATTCAAAGAAACGGCAAAACTCGTTGCCTACCAGTAGTCCCCAGATCGTTTAGATGGTCAGTAGTAAACCATGTCCATGAAGCAATTGTACACCTTGGATGGGAAAAAACGTTAGACAAGATGTACGAATTTTACTGGTTCGAGCATATGTCTAAGTATGTGCGTAAGTTCGTACACAATTGCATTACTTTTAAGTTGACTACACCGCCGTCAGGAAAAATTACCAATTGAACTCCACCCCATACCTAAAGTAGAAATTCCATGGCACACGGTGCACATAGACATTACAGGTAAATTAAGCGGTAAGCAGGACCAAAAGGAATATATTATTGTTCAGGTAGATGCGTTTACCAAGTTTGTTTATCTACACCACACAATAAGTATTAATAGCGAAAGTTGCATAAGCGCCTTGAAAGCGGCAATCTCCATATTTGGAGTACCAACGCGAATTATTGCAGATCAGGGTAGATGCTTTACAGGCTCCAGTTTCAAAGAATTCTGTTCTATGCAAAAAATTCAATTACATAATCGCAACACTAGCTAGTCGCGCTAACCGACAGGTAGAACGCGTTATGAGTGTTCTTAAACGTACGCTTACTGCTGTGGAGAGTAGTGATCGTTCCTGGCAAGAAGCCTTAGGAGATATACAACTAGCTATAAATTGTACTACAAATAGCATAACTAAATCCAGTCCGCTCAAACTATTAATTGGAAAAGAATGTAGGCCTTTTAATATGCTGCCAATATGTGAGCAAAATAATAAAGTTGATGTAAACTTAGTAAGAAGTATGGCAAAAGAAAATATGAAAAAGAACGCATTGTACGATAAATTTAGATTCGATAAGAACAAAGCAAAGTTTGATAATTTTAAAGTTGGCGATTATGTTTTACTTAAAAACGAAGAAAGACACCAGAGTAAATTAGACCAAAAATTTAAAGGCCCTTTCCTCGTGACAGAGGTACTGCAGGGAGATCGATATGTTGTAAAATCTCTAAATAATAAGCGAACTTATAAGTATCCGCACGAAGCTTTACGGAATATGCCCACAGAAGAGATTCCCAAAGAATTAGATTTGTGTGATGATCAAGAGAGTAATGAAAGTGAAACAGAAAAAGACTTGTTGGTGGACTCCAATGAGTAAGAAGGCCTGTGGAAAAGACGCCTCTGGTTCGATTGTGGATTCAATTGAATAAGATACATTGATGGATTTCAATGATTCGTTTGTGGATTCAAGCGAATGCGGAGCATTAATGGATTTCAATGAAGAATTGAGGACATATGTTACGTTATCAAGTTGCCCGTGCTAGTAGGTACACGAGATATTGTGTTGACTTATTGGATTACTGGTGACTGGTATCGTGGCAGGTTGAGCTGTCCTGGTGTGTTGTTTACTGAATCAGATAATTGTCTTTGGGAATCACTGTCTGGGCTAAGTAAAAAAAACAAGTATGAAAGCTACTGTCGAGTCTGCTCGACCGTGAGATACCCGCCGCCCAATTTTACCATCAAAATATTATACTTTTCAAAAATATACTGAAAAAATACTACAAAAAAAATATACTAAAATTATATCAAAATAATATACCAAAATTTTCTTTGTTAGCTTGGCGGCACTTTAGTTGGTTTATTAAACACAATTATTATGTCACGGAGTTTCATAGCAATTAACTATGTCACGGAGTGTCATAGCAACTAACTAGGGGCATCTGCACGTGGTAACGCCTCATAAAAGTAATATCTTAATAACTTCTGTGTTTTTTATCCGATTGTAACCAAATTCGCAGAGATCATAAAAATTTAACGTTCTAGGTTTAAAACGACGCTTGCAATTCGGTTTTATTCGATTTATGGGGCGGGAGGGGGCGTGGCCAAAATCAAAAACAAACTTGATCTGAGTGCAACAATAAGACATACTGTCGCGAAAAATTTTTTGCTCTATCTCTTATAGTCTCTGAGATCTAGGTGTTCGTACGGACAGACGGACATGGCTATATCGTCTCGCCTGTTGACGCTGATAAAGAGTACATATACTTTATGGGGTCGGAGATGCTTCCTTCTGCCTGTTACATACATTTTCGGTCGGCACAAAGCCATAATACCCTTCTACCTTTTGGGTAGACGGGTATAAAAAGGGATTTCTCTCATCGACCATCATCCGTATTCGCCTGATCTATGATGTGACTATTTATACCCGCCTACCCAAAGGGTAGAAGGGTATTATGGCTTTTATTGAAACAAGTAAAAAAGCTACAGTCGAGTTTGCTCGACTGTGAGATACCCGCCACCCAATTTTACCACCCAAATATTATATTTTCCAAAATATACTGAAAAATACTTAAAAAATATACTAAAAAAATATACTAAAAATACCAAAATAATATATCAACATTTTCTTTGTTCGAAATTATTAGCTTAGCGGTTCTTTAGTTGGTTTATTGAAAACCGTTATTATGTCGCGGAGTGTCATAGCAACTAACTAGGCAGCACTAGCAGTTGCACGTGGTAACGCCTTATAAAAGTAATATCTTAATACCTTCTGTGTTTTTTATCCGATTGTAACCACATTCGCAGGGATCAATAAGATGGTAATTAGTATTGTGCGTACCAAAATTGAACGTTCTAGGCTTAAAACAACGCTTGCAATTTGGTTTTATTCGATTTATGGGGGCGGGAGGGGGCGTGGCCAAAACCAAAAACAAACTTGATCTGCGTGCAACAATAAGGCATACTGTCGAGAAAATTTGTTGCTCTTTCTCTTATAGTCTCTGAGATCTAGGTGTTCATACGGACAGACGGACAGACGTCTTGTTGACGCTGATAAAGAGTATATATACTTTATGGGGTCGGCGGGTAGCCGGGTAGGCGGGTATAAAAAGGGATTTCTCTCATCGACCATCATCCGTATTCGCCTGATCTATGATGTGACTATTTATACCCGCCTACCCAAAGGGTAGAAGTTATGGCTTTTGTTGGAACAAGTAAAAAAGCTACAGTCGAGTTTGCTCGACTGTGAGATACCCGCCACCCAATTATTCCACGCAAATATTATATTTTCCAAAATATACTGAAAAAATACTTAAAAAAATATACTAAAAAATATACTAAATAAACACGTAAGAAAGCTACAGTCGAGTTTGCTCGACTGTGAGATACCCGCCACCCAATTTTACCATCCAAAAATTATATTTTCCAAAATATACTGAAAAATACTTAAAAAATATACTAAAAAATACACTAAAAAATACCAAAATAATATATCAACATTTTCTTTGTTCGAAATTATTAGTTTGGCGGTTCTTTAGTTGGTTTATTGAAAACCATTATTATGTCGCGGGAGTGTCATAGCAACTAACTAGGCAGCACTAGCAGTTGCACGTGGTAACGCCTTATAAAAGTAATATCTTAATAACTTCTTTGTTTTTTATCCGATTGTAACCACATTCGCAGGGATCATTAAGATGGTGATTAGTATTGTGCGTACCAAAATTGAACGTTCTAGGTTTAAAACAACACTCGCAATTTGGTTTTATTCGATTTATGGGGGCGGGAGGGGGCGTGGCCAAAATCAAAAACAAACTTGATCTGCGTGCAACAAGAAGGCATACTGTCGCGAAAAATTTATTGCTCTATCTCTTATAGTCTCTGAGATCTAGGTGTTCATACGGACAGACGGTCAGACGGACATGGCTATATCGTCGCGGCTGTTGACGCTGATCAAGAATATATATACTTTATGGGGTCGGAGATGCTTCCTTCTGCCTGTTACATACATTTTCGGTCGGCACAAAGCCATACTACCCGTCTACCCTTTGGGTAGGCGGGTATAAAAATACCAAAATAATATATCAACATTTTGTTTGTTTGAAATTATTAGCTTGGCGGCACTTTAGTTTATTGAACACCATTATTATGTCGCGGAGTGTCATAGCAACTAACTAGGCAGCACTAGCAGTTTCACGCGGTAACGCCTTATAAAAGTAATATCTTAATAACTTCTTTGTTTTTTATCCGATTGTAACCACATTCGCAGGGATCATTAAGATGGTGATTAGTATTGTGCATACCAAAAATGAACGTTCTAGGTTTAAGACAACGCTTGCAATTTGGTTTTATTCGATTTATGGGGGCGTGGCCAAAATCAAAAACAAACTTGATCTGCGTGCAACAATAAGGCATACTGTCGCGAAAAATTTGTTGCTCTATCTTTTATAGTACCTGAGATCTAGGTGTTCATACGGGCAGACGGACAGACGGACAAACGGACATGACTATATCGTCTCGGCTGTTGACGCTAATCAAGAATATATATACTTTATGGGGTCGGAGATGTTTCCTTCTGCCTGTTACATACATTTTCGGTCGGCACAAAGCCATACTACCCTTCTACCCTTTGGGTAGGCGGGTATAAAAATACCAAAATAATATATCAACATTTTGTTTGTTTGAAATTATTAGCTTGGCGGCACTTTAGTTTATTGAACACCATTATTATGTCGCGGAGTGTCATAGCAACTAACTAGGCATCACTAGCAGTTGCACGCGGTAACGCCTTATAAAAAGTAATATCTTAATAACTTCTTTGTTTTTTATCCGATTGTAACCACATTCGCAGGGATCATTAAGATGGTGATTAGTATTGTCCATACCAAAATTGAACGTTCTAGGTTTAATACAACGCTTGCAATTTGGTTTTATTCAATTTATGGGGCGGCAGGTGGCGTGGCCAAAATCAAAAATAAACTTGATCTGCGTGCAACAATAAGGCATACTGTCGCGAAAAATTTGTTGCTCTATCTTTTATAGTACCTGAGATCTAGGTGTTCATACGGACAGACGGACAGACGGACAAACGGACATGACTATATCGTCTTGGCTGTTGACGCTAATCAAGAATATATATACTTTATGGGGTCGGAGATGCTTCCTTCTGCCTGTAACATACATTTTCGGTCGGCACAAAGCCTTACTACCCTTCTACCCTTTGGGTAGGCGGGTATAAAAATACCAAAATAATATATCAACATTTTGTTTGTTTGAAATTATTAGCTTGGCGGCACTTTAGTTTATTGAACACCATTATTATGTCGCGGAGTGTCATAGCAACTAACTAGGCATCACTAGCAGTTGCACGCGGTAACGCCTTATAAAAGTAATATCTTAATAACTTCTTTGTTTTTTATCCGATTGTAACCACATTCGCAGGGATCATTAAGATGGTGATTAGTATTGTGCATACCAAAATTGAACGTTCTAGGTTAACAACGACGCTTGCAATTCGGATTTATTCGATTTAAGGGGGCGGGAAGGGGCGTGGCCAAAATCAAAAACAAACTTGATCTGCGTGCAACAATAAGGCATACTGTCGCGAAAAATTTGTTGCTCTATCTTTTATAGTACCTGAGATCTATGTGTTCATACGGACAGACGGACAAACGGACATGGCTATATCGTCTCGGCTGTTGACGCTAATCAAGAATATATATACTTTATGGGGTCGGAGATGCTTCCTTCTGCCTGTTACATACATTATCGGTCGGCACAAAGCCATACCACCCTTCTACCCTTTGGGTAGGCGGGTATAAAAATACCAAAATAATATATCAACATTTTGTTTGTTTGAAATTATTAGCTTGGCGGCACTTTAGTTTATTGAACACCATTATTATGTAGTGTCATAGCAACTAACTGGGCAGCACTAGCAGTTGCACGCGGTAACGCCTTATAAAAGTAATATCTTAACTTCTGTGTTTTTTATCCGATTGTAACCAAATTCGCAGAGATCATTAAGATGGTGATAAGTATTGTGCGTACCAAAATTAAACGTTCTATGTTAAAAACGACGTTTGCAATTCGGATTTATTCGATTTACGGGGGCGGGAAGGGGCGTGGCCAAAATCAAAAACAAACTTGATCTGTGTGCAACCATAAGGCATACTGTCGCGAAAAATTTGTTGCTCTATCTTTTATAGTACCTGAGATCTAGGTGTTCATACGGACATGGCTATATCGTCTCGGCTGTTGACGCTGATCAAGAATATATATACTTTATGGGGTCGGAGATGCTTCCTTCTGCCTGTTACATACATTTTCGGTTGGCACAAAGCCATACTACCCTTCTACCCTTTGGGTAGACGGGTATAAAAATACCAAAATAATATATCAACATTTTGTTTGTTCGAAATTATTAGCTTGCCGGCACTTTAGTTTATTGAACACCATTATTATGTCGCGGAGTGTCATAGCAACTAACTGGGCAGCACTAGCAGTTGCACGCGGTAACGCCTTATAAAAGTAATATCTTAATAACTTCTTTGTTTTTTATCCGATTGTAACCACATTCGCAGGGATCATTAAGATGGTGATGAGTATTGTGCGTACCAAAATTGAACGTTCTAGGTTTAAAACAACGCTTGCAATTTGGTTTTATTCGATTTATGGGGGCGGAGGGGCGTGGCCAAAATCAAAAACAAACTTGATCTGTGTGCAACAATAAGGCATACTGTCGCGAAAAATTTGTTGCTCTATCTTTTATAGTACCTGAGATCTAGGTGTTCATACGGACAGACGGACAGTCGGACATGGCTATATCGTCTCGGCTGTTGACGCTGATCAAGAATATATATATGTCGGACAATTGGTAGCATTTGAGTATTGTATGTGTCAAAATTGTAATAAAGAAGAATAGAGAAAACAGAACAACTATCATTGCTGTCTTGTGTTCTTTATATCACTGAGAGTCGGTGAGAGGACTAACTGTAAATTCTCTCACTGAGTGTGACTTGTGCCTACGTGTTCGGTGTGTTGCCTCTTCCGTTGGTTCGTCCTGCGTACATCACTTGAAGAATAGTGTGAGCAAGACTGGACTGGCTATTTGCTGTGTGTGCGAATGAGCAGGATGGCAAGTGTGTCATAAGCACGCGGCGCAATAGATTTTGGCGACGAGCGAGCAAGGATGAAAAGAGAGAAGTCGGTCTTGCTAAAATATTCGTGGTACATAGGCGATATTATTTTGTGAAACGACGACAAGTGGAACGATGGCGCCGACGAAGGGAACGGGGCTCACTGCTCGAGGTGCTAAGAATACTGAAACAATAGACGCTTCGACATCAGAAGTGGGATTCGACCCTCCTAACTCTGAGTTGCGCCAAATTTTGGAGCAACAAAATAGAAAGAACAATGCAAGCTAGCGCAGCGCCTCGTGAGCCAAAGACGGTGTTTTTACCAAAATACAATCCCGAAGCTGCTGGCGCCGATCCATGTGCTTGGAGTATTACGGCCGACATGATTTTTATTGAAAACCCACTTGAGGGTAGTGCACTTGTGATTGCTCTCAGCAAAGCTTTGGAGGGCAGTGCATCGCAATGGCTTTCACAGATCTGTTTTCCTGGCATGACTTGGGTTGAATTCAAGCAACTATTTAAGCAAAGATTTGTCGGTGTAGAAACAGCTGCAGCAACACTTCTCAAGCTGCTAGAAGGACGCCCAGGGATTGGAGAGTGCATGTCGTCGTACGCAAGCCGACTCGTCACTTCGCTAATGACGAAAATGAGAAATATGGAGCGCGAGGAATTGTTGGTGTCAGTTGTACTTGCGCATACTGCGCAACTGGACAGCAGACTGAAAAAGCTTGTGTGCACCACAAACATCAAGTCGCGTAGCGAATTGCAGCAACAGTTGCAGGTATACGAAATCGGGCAGCGTCAAGAGACTTCGAAGGCAGACACAACTTTGCAGAAATTTCCAAACGTCATTTGCCATTATTGTGGAAAGTCAGGGCACAAAATGGCAGACTGCCGCCAGAAGAAAAATCGGGAGTCACAATCATCGGGAAGCGGGCATGCTGGAGGCGTTGGTATGAAGCCAAAAGAGCAAAAGTCGAACGTAATATGCTATAAGTGTGGACGGGCTGGACACATTTCTACTGGGTGCCCTTTGATTGGACAAAGCACTGAAAAGAGAGTTAACATATGTTCAGTAATGGAACCAAAAGGTGTGCTCGTTCATTCTGGTGAGTTCGTTGATTTTTTCTTTTTTTTCGTAGCCGAGTGTTCACTCATTAAGGAAAGCGCTGCTGGAAAATTCTCTGGAAAAAGACTTCATAATGTAGTAATGCTTAAGGGTATTGGAAACGATTCTGTATGTAGCTCTACGCAAATTTTGAGCAATATTACCATTAATGACTTTATCCTGGAAACGTTATTTCATGTCATTATGGACAAGTACTTGAAACACGATATCATGATAGGCAGGGAGATTTTAAGTCAAGGTTTCGGAGTGACGATTGAGTCAGACAGATTCTGCGTTTATAAAGTAAAACTGATTAATGTTGTAACTTAACCAAAAACATATGAAGAATGTATTAACGAAAATGTAGAGTTGAATGAAGCTGACAAGAGCCGTTTAATAAACGTCTTGAAACCATACATGGAACACTTTATCTCAGGAGTTCCAAAGACACAAGTTAACACAGGTCAGTTAGAAATTCGCTTAATAGATCCAAATAAAACGGTACAAAGGCGACCATATAGGCTTAGTGTAGATGAGAAGCAAACTGTTCGTGCAAAGATTGACGAATTGTTGGCGGCAAATATTATAAGACCGAGCTGTTCCCCATTTGTGAGTTCAATTTTTAATGGTAAGAAAGAAAAACGGAACTGATCGCTTATGCGTCGACTATAGAGAGCTAAATGCTAAAACAGTGTCGGATAAATTCCCATTGCCTCTTATCTCGGATCAAATTGCAAGGTTGCGCGGGGGAAGGTATTTTTCTTGTCTGGACATGGCCAGCGGATTCTACCAAATACCTATTCACCCAGATTCAGTAGAGCGTACGGCATTTGTTACACCGGAAGGGCAGTTCGAGTTTCTGGCAATGCCGTTTGGTTTAAAGAATGCTCCGTCAGTGTTTCAGCGGGCAATAATAAAAGCTTTGGGGCCACTTTCGTATTCGTATGTTGTGGTTTACATAGATGATGTATTGGTTGTGGCCGAAACTAAAATGGAGGCAATTTCAAGATTACAGACAGTCATAGAAACTCTCATTAAAGCTGGATTCTCATTTAATTTCGAAAATGTACATTTTTTAAAATCAACAAGTAAGAAAGCTACAGTCGAGTTTGCTCGACTGTGAGATACCCGCCACCCAATTTTACCATCCAAATATTATATTTTTCAAAAATATACTGAAAAATACTTTAAAAATATACTAAAAAATTCCAAAATAATATATCAAAATTTTCATTGTTCGAAATTATTAGCTTGACGGCACTTTATTTGGTTTATTGAACACCATTATTACATCGCGGAGTGTCATAGCAACTAACTAGGCAGCACTAGCAGTTGCACGTGGTAACGCCTTATAAAAGTAATTTCTTAATAACTTCTGTGTTTTTATCCGATTGTAACCAAATTTTCAGCGATCATTAAGAAGGTGATTAGTATTGTGCGTACCAAACGTTCTAGGTTTAAAATTACGCTTGAAATTTGTTTTTTTTTGATTTACGTGGGAGGAAGGGGCGTGGCAAAAATCTAAAACAAACCTGATCTGCGTGCAACAATAAGACACACTTTCCCGAAAAATTTGTTTCTCTATCTCTTATAGTCTCTGAGATCTAGGTGTTCATACGGACAGATTTTTTTTTTTTTTTTTTTTTATTATACTTTGCTTTTATTTATTGAATCTTCTCATTTTTGAGACTAACAATAAGTGTATCAAATCTTATACTATAACCTAGCTAACAGTCATGTAGACTGGAACATTAGAAATGGCCCTGACAAATTATGGCTGGGTTGGAAGGTCGGTACGTTGCAGGCGGGATCGGTTGGAAACCCGAGTCAAGACCCTTGCGAGGGGATTTGGGTGGACAGAGAGTTTTTCATTATAGGACGCTTTTTGCTTGTCTATTTCATCTTTTACTGCGAAAATGCCGAGGTCCCTGTGGATGTTTTGATTTCGAATATACCATGGTGCCCCAGTGATAGTTCGCAGGATCTTTGATTGAGCGCGCTATATGATATCAATGTTGGTTCTGCTCGCGTTCCCCCAAAGCTGGGAGCCATACGTCCAGATTGGCTTAAGAGTGGAGTTATAGAGCAGGACCTTATAGTCCAGGCACAAGGGCGATCGGGCGTTTATAATCCAGTGGAGGCTGCTGGCTTTCAGCTTTAGGTGTAATTTCTTGCATTCGATATGTCTACGCCATGTTAGACGTCTGTCGAGATGGATGCCGAGATACGTTACTTCGTTGACTTGGGGGAGCTGCGTGCTATTCAGGCAGAGCGGAGGGCAAGTTTGCCTGTTAAGAGTAAACGTTATGTGTTTACACTTTTGTTCGTTTATTTTGACGGACAGAATGACGGACAGACGGACGGACGGACAGACGGACATGGCTATATCGTCTCGGTTGACGCTGATCAAGAATATATATCTCGAAAGTTGCAGGCATTAGTTGAATTGCCACCTCCGCAAACGGTCACGCAGCTAAGACAGTTTATTGGATTAGCATCATACTTTCGACAATTCGTGCCAAAATTCTCTGAAACGTTAAAGCCTCTATGTTGTCTTACTTCTAAAGACAATAATAGTTTTGATTGGAAGGAAAATCATGAAGCAGTGAGAAAGGAGATAATCTTTGCATTGACCCGTAGCCCGGTGTTAACAATTTTCGATCCACAATATCCGGTTGAGCTTCATACAGATGCTAGCTCTGTGGGTTATGGTGCGATACTCATGCACAAGATAAACGATAAAAACCATGTTATTGAGTACTACAGTAAATGTACAACCCCAGCAGAGTCAAGGTATAATTCATATCTTTTAGAAACCCTGGCAGTATTTAACGCAGTGAAATATTATCAACATTATTTGAAAGGTATCAAGTTTACAGTATTTACCGACTGTAACTCTTTAAAGGCAAGTCAACAAAAGATTGAGTTAGATGACAAGGTATATCGATGGTGGTTGTATTTACAATCATTTGAATTCGATATTGTGTATAGGAAGGGAAAACGCAAGGCGCATGTGGACTTCTTCTCAAGAAACCCGATATTCAAAAAGTTACAGTTTGCTGCCAAATCTCCCGAAATGCGTGTAAATTTAACTGAATTGAGTGACACCTGGCTTATAGCTGAACAGCAGCGAGATCTCGAAATAACATCTTTAATCTCTAAACTACAAAACCATGAATTGAACGAGAGTCTTGCTAGTACGTATGAGTTGAGAGCTGGTTTGCTGTATCGTAAAATTCAGAGGAATGGTAGAACTCGTTGGTTACCTGTAGTTCCAAGGTCTTATAGGTTGGCTGTCATTCACCACATTCACGAGGCTATAATGCACCTTGGTTGGGAAAAGACTCTTGACAAAGTGTATAGCTGTTACTGGTTTGTAGGAATGAGGAAATACGTACGAAAGTTCGTTGACAATTGCATCACGTGCAAACTATCGAAACCACAATCTGGGAAAATTCAACAAGAAATGCATCAGATTCCTAAAATCGAAATACCCTTTCATACGGTACATGTGGACATCACGGGTAAACTGAGTGGCAAGAACGACCAAAAGAGTATATCATAGTCCTTATAGATGCGTTTACAAAATACGTTTATTTACACCATTCTCTGAAGATAGATGCAGCCAATTGCATAGTATCACTGAAGGCACTTATTTCCTTATTTGGTGTTCCATCCCGTATCATAGCAGACCAGGGACGATGCTTTGCGGGATCTGAGTTTAAGGAGTTTTGCTCTGCACATAATATCGAGTTGCATTTAATTGCCACAGGAGCTAGTCGAGCGAATGGACAGGTCGAGCGTGTAATGAGTACCCTTAAAAGTTTATTAACGGCGGTGGAGACAGGCCAACGTTCGTGGCAAGACGCATTAAAAGAGGTTCAGTTAGCAATAAATTGCACATTCAATCGGGTCACTAAGTTTAGTCCGTTACAGCTTTTAATTGGAAAAGAAGTAAGATCATTAGGGATGCTATCGAATATTGTTGAAGAAAAATATGATAATCTACAGAATCTAAGAGCACAAGCAAAAGTTAATACAGAAAGTAATGCTAATTATGATAAGGAAAGAAGCGATAAAAATAAGGCAAACGTTGTAAAGCATAAAGTGGGTGATCATGTTCTGCTCAAGTGCGAAGAAAGAAATCAGACCAAACTAGATCCCAAATTTAAAGGCCCGTTATAACCGAGTTACTTGAAGGAGACCGATATTGCTTGAAGTCATTAACAAGCAAGCGAACCTACAAGTATCCTCATGAGTGTTTGAGGGCGCTACCGGTCGAGACAGTTTCTGCGGAGATGGATGAAGATATGATAAGTGGTGGCGTTGAAACAGACGCAAATGGTGGCGTTCAAACAGACGCAAATGGTGGCGTTGAAACATACGCAAGAGACAGTGCCAGTGAGGGTACTGGCGTTGAAACAGACGCAATTGGTACCAATGAGGGTACAAGTGGCGTTGAAACATACGCAAGAGACAGTGCCAGAGAGGGTACTGGCGTTGAAACAGACGCATAAAGGTGTAACGTCATGATCCAAAAGGCCTCTTCGAGAAACATAGGTAGACTTGGTGCGCTATCTGGACATTCATCTGTATGATTTGAATAACAAATTAGTTGTAAAGATTATGTTTAAAATTGATTTTAAGAAAGAGAAAGAAATACTTGAGCTGGGCATATTAACATGAATTGCTAAATTTATACACGAGGATTTATATAAAAGTCAGGATTGTCCGTGTCGGACAATTGGTAGCATTATTTGAATTTAGTACAGCAACATGAATATTGTATGTGTCAAAATTGTAATAAAGAAGAATAGAGAAAACAGAACAACTGTCATTGCTGTCTTGTGTTCTTTATATCACTGAGAGTCGGTGAGAGGACTAACTGTAAATTCTCTCACTGAGTGTGACTTGTGCCTACGTGTTCGGTGTGTTGCCTTTTCCGTTGGTTCGTCCTGCGTACATCACTTGAATAATAGTGTGAGCAACACTGGACTGGCTATTTGCTGTGTGTGCGAATGAGCAGGATGGCAAGTGTGTCATAAGCACGGGGCGCAATAGATTTTGGCGACGAGCGAGCAAGGATGAAAAGAGAGAAGTCAGTCTTGCTAGAATATTCGTGGTACACAGACGATATTATTTTGTGAAACGACGACAAGTGGAACGATGGCGCCGACGAAGGGAACGGGGCTCACTGCTCGAAGTGCTAAGAATACTGAAGCAATAGACGCTTCGACATATACTTAATGGGGTCGGAGATGCTTCCTTCTGCCTGTTACATACATTTTCGGTCGGCACAAGGCCATAATACCCTTCTACCCTTTGGGTAGGCGGGTATAAAAATACCAAAATAATATATCAACATTTTGTTTGTTCGAAATTATTAGCTTGGCGGCACTTTAGTTTATTGAACACCATTATTATGAAGCCTTATAAAAGTAATATCTTAATACCTTCTAATACTAACTAGGCAGCACTAGCAGTTGCACGTGGTAACGCCTTATAAAAGTAATATCTTAATACCTTCTGTGTTTTTCATCCGATTGTAACCAAATTCGCAGAGATCATTAAGATGGTGATTAGTATTGTGCGTACTAAAATTGAATTTTATTCGATTTACGCGGGCGGAGGGGGCGTGGCCAAAGTCAAAAACAAACTTGATCTGTGTGCAACAATAAGACATACTGCCGCGAAAAATTGTTGCTCTATTTTTTATAGTACCTGAGATCTAGGTGTTCATACGGACAAACGGACAGACGGACATGGCCATATCGTCTCGGCTGTTGACGCTGAACAAGAATATATATACTTTATGGGGTCGAAGATGCTTCCTTCTGCCTGTTACATGCATTTTCGGTCGGCACAAAGCCATAATACCCTTCTACGCTTTGGGTAGGCGGGTATAAAAATACCAAAATGATATATCAACATTTTGTTTGTTCGAAATTATTAGCTTGGCGGCACTTTAGTTTATTGAACACCATTATTATGTCGCCTTATAAAAGTAATATCTTAATACCTTCTGTGTTTTTTATCCGATTGTAACCAAATTCGCAGAGATCATAAAGATGGTGATTAGTATTTTGAGTACTAAAATTGAACATTCTATGTTTAAAACGACGCTTGCAATTCGGTCTTATTCGATTTACGGGGGCGGGAGGGGCGTGGCCAAAATCAAAAACAAACTTGATCTGAGTGCACCAATAAGACATACTGTCGCGAAAAATTTGTTGCTCTATCTCTTATAGTCTCTGAGATCTAGGTGTTGAGACGGAGAGACGGACATGGCTATATCGTCTCGCCCGTTGATGCTGATAAAGAGTATATGTATATACTTTTTGGGGTCGGAGATGCTTCCTTCTGCCTGTTACATACATTTTCGGTCGGCACAAAGCCATAAATAATACCCTTCTACCTTTTGGGTAGGCGGGTATAAACAGGGATTTTTCTCATCGACAATCATACGTATTCGCCTGATCTATGATGTGACTATTTATACCCGCCTACCCAAAGGGTAGAAGTGTATTATGGCTTTTATTGAAACAAGTAAAAAGCTACAGTCGAGTTTGCTCGACTGTGAGATACCCGCCACCCAATTTTACCATCCAAATATTATATTTTTCAAAATATACTGAAAAAATACTAAAAAAAATGTACTAAAAAAATATACTAAAAAATACCAAAATAATATATCAACATTTTCTTTGTTCGAAATTATTAGCTTGGCGGTTCATTAGTTGGTTTATTGAAAACCATTATTATGTCGCGGAGTGTCATAGCAACTAACTAGGCAGCACTAACAGTTGCACGTGGTAACGCCTTATAAAAGTAATATCTTAATAACTTCTGTGTTTTTTATCCGATTGTAACCACATTCGCAACGATCATTAAGATGGTGATTGGTATTATGCGTACCAAAATTGAACGTTCTAGGTTTAAAACAACGCTTGCAATTTGGTTTTATTCGATTTACGGGGACGGGAGGGGGCATGGCCAAAATCAAAAACAAACTTGATCTGCGTGCAACAATAAGGCATACTGTCGCGAAAAATTTGTTGCTCTATCTCTTATAGTCTCTGAGATCTAGGTGTTCATACGGACAGACGGACATGACTATATCGTCTCGGCTGTTGACGCTGATCAAGAATATATATATGTCGGACAACTGGTAGCATTATTTGAATTTAGTGCAGCGACATGAATGCGTATGTGTCAAAATTGTAATAAAGAAGAATAGAGAAAACAGAACAACTGTCATTGCTGTCTTGTGTTCTTTATATCACTGAGAGTCGGTGAGAGGACTAACTGTAAATTTTCTCACTGAGTGTGACTTGTGCCTACGTGTTCGGTGTGTTGCCTCTTCCATTGGTTCGTCCTGCGTACATCACTTGAAGAATAGTGTGAGCAAGACTGGACTGGCTATTTGCTGTGTGTGCGAATGAGCAGGATGGCAAGTGGACACACTTGTCATAAGCACGCGGCGCAATAGATTTTGGCGACGAGCGAGCAAGGATGAAAAGAGAGAAGTCGGTCTTGCTAAAATATTCGTGGTACATAGGCGATATTATTTTGTGAAACGACGACAAGTGGAACGATGGCGCCGACGAAGGGAACGGGGCTCACTGCTCGAGGTGCTAAGAATACTGAAACAATAGACGCTTCGACATCAGAAGTGGGATTCGACCCTCCTAACTCTGAGTTGCGCCAAATTTTGGAGCAACAAAATAGAAAGAACAATGCAAGCTAGCGCAGCGCCTCGTGAGCCAAAGACGGTGTTTTTACCAAAATACAATCCCGAAGCTGCTGGCGCCGATCCATGTGCTTGGAGTATTACGGCCGACATGATTTTTATTGAAAACCCACTTGAGGGTAGTGCACTTGTGATTGCTCTCAGCAAAGCTTTGGAGGGCAGTGCATCGCAATGGCTTTCACAGATCTGTTTTCCTGGCATGACTTGGGTTGAATTCAAGCAACTATTTAAGCAAAGATTTGTCGGTGTAGAAACAGCTGCAGCAACACTTCTCAAGCTGCTAGAAGGACGCCCAGGGATTGGAGAGTGCATGTCGTCGTACGCAAGCCGACTCGTCACTTCGCTAATGACGAAAATGAGAAATATGGAGCGCGAGGAATTGTTGGTGTCAGTTGTACTTGCGCATACTGCGCAACTGGACAGCAGACTGAAAAAGCTTGTGTGCACCACAAACATCAAGTCGCGTAGCGAATTGCAGCAACAGTTGCAGGTATACGAAATCGGGCAGCGTCAAGAGACTTCGAAGGCAGACACAACTTTGCAGAAATTTCCAAACGTCATTTGCCATTATTGTGGAAAGTCAGGGCACAAAATGGCAGACTGCCGCCAGAAGAAAAATCGGGAGTCACAATCATCGGGAAGCGGGCATGCTGGAGGCGTTGGTATGAAGCCAAAAGAGCAAAAGTCGAACGTAATATGCTATAAGTGTGGACGGGCTGGACACATTTCTACTGGGTGCCCTTTGATTGGACAAAGCACTGAAAAGAGAGTTAACATATGTTCAGTAATGGAACCAAAAGGTGTGCTCGTTCATTCTGGTGAGTTCGTTGATTTTTGCTTTGATTCCGGAGCCGAGTGTTCACTCATTAAGGAAAGCGCTGCTGGAAAATTCTCTGGAAAAAGACTTCATAATGTAGTAATGCTTAAGGGTATTGGAAACGATTCTGTATGTAGCTCTACGCAAATTTTGAGCAATATCCTGGAAATGTTATTTCATGTCATTATGGACAAGTACTTGAGATTTTAAGTCAAGGTTTCGGAGTGACGATTGAGTCAGACAGATTCTGCGTTTATAAAGTAAAACTGATTAATGTTGTAACTTAACCAAAAACATATGAAGAATGTATTAACGAAAATGTAGAGTTGAATGAAGCTGACAAGAGCCGTTTAATAAACGTCTTGAAACCATACATGGAACACTTTATCTCAGGAGTTCCAAAGACACAAGTTAACACAGGTCAGTTAGAAATTCGCTTAATAGATCCAAATAAAACGGTACAAAGGCGACCATATAGGCTTAGTGTAGATGAGAAGCAAACTGTTCGTGCAAAGATTGACGAATTGTTGGCGGCAAATATTATAAGACCGAGCTGTTCCCCATTTGTGAGTTCAATTTTTAATGGTAAGAAAGAAAAACGGAACTGATCGCTTATGCGTCGACTATAGAGAGCTAAATGCTAAAACAGTGTCGGATAAATTCCCATTGCCTCTTATCTCGGATCAAATTGCAAGGTTGCGCGGGGGAAGGTATTTTTCTTGTCTGGACATGGCCAGCGGATTCTACCAAATACCTATTCACCCAGATTCAGTAGAGCGTACGGCATTTGTTACACCGGAAGGGCAGTTCGAGTTTCTGGCAATGCCGTTTGGTTTAAAGAATGCTCCGTCAGTGTTTCAGCGGGCAATAATAAAAGCGTTGGGGCCACTTTCGTATTCGTATGTTGTGGTTTACATAGATGATGTATTGGTTGTGGCCGAAACTAAAATGAAGGCAATTTCAAGATTACAGACAGTCATAGAAACTCTCATTAAAGCTGGATTCTCATTTAATTTCGAAAAATGTACATTTTTAAAATCAAAAATTGAGTATCTCGGTTACGAAGTAGAGGCAGGTGAGCTTAGACCTAATCCTCGAAAGTTGCAGGCATTAGTTGAATTGCCACCTCCGAAAACGGTCACGCAGCTAAGACAGTTTATTGGATTAGCATCATACTTTCGACAATTCGTGCCAAAATTCTCTGAAACGTTAAAGCCTCTATGTTGTCTTACTTCTAAAGACAATAATAGTTTTGGTTGGAAGGAAAATCATGAAGCAGTGAGAAAGGAGATAATCTTTGCATTGACCCGTAGCCCGGTGTTAACAATTTTCGATCCACAATATCCGGTTGAGCTTCATATAGATGCTAGCTCTGTGGGTTATGGTGCGATACTCATGCACAAGATAAACGATAAAAACCATGTTATTGTTATTGTTATAGGAAGGGAAAACGCATGGCGCATGTGGACTTCGTCTCAAGAAACCCGATATCGAAAAAGTTACAGTTTGCTGCCAAATCTCCTGAAATGCGTGTAAATTTAACTGAATTGAGTGACACCTGGCTTATAGCTGAACAGCAGCGAGATCTCGAAATAACATCTTTAATCTCTAAACTACAAAACCATGAATTCAACGAGAGTCTTGCTAGTACGTATGAGTTGAGAGCTGGATTGCTGTATCGTAAAAATTCAGAGGAATGGTAGAACCCGTTGGTTACCTGTAGTTCCAAGGTCTTCTAGGTGGGCTGTCATTCACCACATTCACGAGGCTATAATGCACCTTGGTTGGGAAAAGACTCTTGACAAAGTGTATAGCTGTTACTGGTTTGTAGGAATGAGGAAATACGTACGAAAGTTCGTTGACAATTGCATCACGTGCAAACTATCGAAACCACAATCTGGGAAAATTCAGCAAGAAATGCATCCGATTCCTAAAATCGAAATACCCTTTCATACGGTACATGTGGACATCACGGGTAAACTGAGTGACAAGAACGACCAAAAAGAGTATATCATAGTCCTTATAGATGCGTTTACAAAATACGTTTATTTACACCATACTCTGAAGATAGATGCTGCCAATTGTATAGTGTCAGTGAAGGCACTTATTTCCTTATTTGGTGTTCCATCCCGTATCATAGCAGACCAGGGACGATGTTTTGCGGGATCTGAGTTTAAGGAGTTTTGCTCTGTACATAATATCGAGTTGCATTTAATTGCCACAGGAGCTAGTCGAGCGAATGGACAGGTCGAGCGTGTAATGAGTACCCTTAAAAGTTTACTAACGGCGGTGGAGACAGGCCAACGTTCGTGGCAAGACGCATTAAAAGAGGTTCAGTTAGCAATAAATTGCACATTCAATCGGGTCACTAAGTTTAGTCCGTTACAGCTTTTAATTGGAAAAGACGTAAGATCATTAGGGATGCTATCGAATATTGTTGAAGAAAAATATGATAATCTACAGAATCTAAGAGCACAAGCAAAAGTTAATATAGAAAGTAATGCTAATTATGATAAGGAAAGAAGCGATAAAAATAAGGCAAACGTTGTAAAGCATAAAGTGGGTGATCATGTTCTGCTCAAGTGCTAAGAAAGAAATCAGACCAAACTAGATCCCAAATTTAAAGGCCCGTTTGTTATAACCGAGTTACTTGAAGGAGACCGATATTACTTGAAGTCATTAACAAGCAAGCGAACCTACAAGTATCCTCATGAGTGTTTGAGGGCGCTACCGGTCGAGACAGTTTCTGCGGAGATGGATGAGGATATGATGAGTGGTGGCGTTGAAACAGACGCAAATGATGGCGTTGAAACATACGCAAGAGACAGTGCCAGTGAGGGTACTGGCGTTGAAACAGACGCAAATGGTACCAATGAGGGTACAAGTGGCGTTGAAACATACGCAAGAGACAGTGCCAGAGAGGGTACTGGCGTTGAAACAGACGCATAAAGGTGTAACGTCATGATCCAAAAGGCCTTTTCGAGAAACATAGGTAGACTTGGTGCGCTATCTGGACATTCACCTGTATGATTTCAATAACAAATTAGTTGTAAAGATTATGTTTAAAATTAATTTTTAAGAAAGAGGAAGAAATCCTTGAGCAGGGCATATCAACATAAATTTGCTAAATTTATACACGAGGACGTGTAAAAGTCAGGATTGGCCGTGTCGGACAATTGGTAGCATTATTTGAATTTAGTACAGCAACATGAATATTGTATGTGTCAAAATTGTAATAAAGAAGAATAGAGAAAACAGAACCACTGTCATTGCTGTCTTGTGTTCTTTATATCACTGAGAGTCGGTGAGA
The DNA here is from genome assembly GCA_018150935.1 of Drosophila pruinosa. NCBI lineage: Eukaryota > Metazoa > Arthropoda > Insecta > Diptera > Drosophilidae > Drosophila > Drosophila pruinosa. The sequence continues at coordinate 574,290 of JAECWR010000266.1, forward strand.
GGACTAACTGTAAATTCTCTCACTGAGTGTGACCCGTGCCTACGATTGTAACCAAATCTTCAGCGATCATTAAGATAGTGATTAATATTTATCTAAAACAAACTTGATCTGCGTGCAACAATAAGACACACTATCACGAAAAATTTGTTGCTCTATCTCTTATAGTCTCTGAGATCTAGGTGTTCATACGGACAGAGAGACGGACAGACGGACAGACGGACGAACGGACAGACGGACATGGCTATATCGTCTCGGCTGTTGACGCTGATCAAGAATATATATACTTTATGGGGTCGGAGATGCTTCCTTCTGCCTGTTACATACATTTTCGGTCGGCACAAAGCCATAATACCCTTCTACCCTTTGGGTAGGCGGGTATAAAAATACCAAAATAATATATCAACATTTTATTTGTGCGCAATTATTAGCTTGGCGGCACTTTAGTTTATTGAACACCATTTTTATGTCGCGGAGTGTCATAGCAACTAACTAGGCAGCACTAGCAGTTGCACGTGGTAACGCCTTATAAAAGTAATATCTTAATAACTTCTGTGTTTTTTGTCCGATTGTAACCAAATTCGCAGAGATCATTAAGATGGTGATTAGTATTGTGCGTACTAAAATTGAACATTCTATGTTTAAAACGACGCTTGCAATTCGGTTTTATTCGATTTACGCGGGCGGGAGTGGGCGTGGCCAAAATAAAAAACAAACTTGATCTGAGTGCAACAATAAGACATACTGTCGCGAAAAATTTGTTGCTCTATCTCTTATAGTCTCTGAGATCTAGGTGTTCATACGGACAGACGGACAGACGGACATGGCTATATCGTCTCGCTTGTTGACGCTGATAAAGAGTATATATATTTTATGGGGTCGGAGATGCTTCCTTCTGCCTGTTACATACATTTTCGGTCGGCACAAAGCCATAATACCCTTCTACGTTTTGGGTAGGCGGGTATAAAAAGGGATTTCTCTCATCGACCATCATCCGTATTCGCCTGATCTATGATGTCACTATTTATACCCGCCTACCCAAAGGGTAGACGAGTATTATGGCTTTTATTGAAACAAGTAAAAAAGCTACAGTCGAGTTTGCTCGACTGTGAGATACCCGCCACCCAATTTTACCATCCAAATATTATATTTTCCAAAATATACTGAAAAAATACTAAAAAAATATACTAAAAAAATATACTAAATAAACAAGTAAGAAAGCTACAGTCGAGTTTGCTCGACTGTGAGATACCCGCCACCAAATTTTACCATCCAAATATTATATTTTCCAAAATATACTGAAAGAAGTAAGAAAGCTACAGTCGAGTTTGCTCGACTGTGAGATACCCGCCACCCAATTTTACCATCAAAATATTATATTTATATAATAGTATAAAAATATACTAAAAAAAATATACTAAAAATACCAAAATAATATATCCAAATTTTCTTTGTTCGAAGTTATTAGCTTGGCGGCACTTTAGTTGGTTTATTGAACACCATTATTATGTCGCGGAGTGTCATAGCAACTAGCTAGGCAGCACTAGCAGTTGCACGTGGTAACGCCTTATAAAAGTAATATCTTAATAACTTCTGTGTTTTTTATCCGATTGTAACCAAATTCGCAGAGATCATTAAGATGGTGATTAGTATTGTGCGTACCAAAATTGAACGTTCTAGGTTTAAAACGACGCTTGCAATTCGGTTTTATTCGATTTACGGGGGCGGGAGGGGGCGTGGCCAAAATCAAAAACAAACTTGATCTGCGTGCAACAATAAGACATACTGTCGCGAAAAATTTGTTGCTCTATCTCTTATAGTCTCTGAGATCTAGGTGTTCATACGGACAGACGGACAGACGGACAGACGGACATGGCTATATCGTCTCGGCTGTTGACGCTGATCAAGAATATATATACTTTATGGGGTCGGAGATGCTTCCTTCTGCCTGTTACATACATTTTCGGTCGGCACAAAGCCATAATACCCTTCTACCCTTTGGGTAGGCGGGTATAAAAATACCAAAATAATATATCAACATTTTATTTGTGCGCAATTTTTAGCTTGGCGGCACTTTAGTTTATTGAACACCATTTTTATGTCGCGGAGTGTCATAGCAACTAACTAGGCAGCACCAGCAGTTGCACGTGGTAACGCCTTATAAAAAGTAATATCTTAATAACTTCTGTGTTTTTTGTCCGATTGTAACCAAATTCGCAGAGATCATTAAGATGGTGATTAGTACTGTGCGTACTAAAAATGAACATTCTATGTTTAAAACGACGCTTGCAATTCGGTTTTATTCGATTTACGCGGGCGGGAAGGGGCGTCGCCAAAATCAAAAACAAACTTGATCTGTGTGCAACAATAAGACATACTGTCGCGTAAAATTTGTTGCTCTATCTTTTATAGTACCTGAGATCTAGGTGTTCATACGGACAGACGGACAGACGAACATGGCTATATCGTCTCGGCTGTTGGCGCTGATCAAAAATACACTTTATGGGGTCGGAGATGCTTCCTTCTGCATGTTACATACATTTTCGGTCGGCACAAAGCCATAATACCCTTATACCCTTTGGGTAGGCGGGTATAAAAATTCACTAAAAATATACTAAAAAATACCAAAATAATATATCAACATTTTCTTTGTTCGCAATTATTAGCTTGGCGGCACTTTAGTTTATTGAACACCATTATTATGTCGCGGAGTGTCATAGCAACTAACTAGGCAGGACTAGCAGTTGCACGTTGTAACGCCTTATAAAAGTAATATCTTAATACCTTCTGTGTTTTTTATCCGATTGTAACCAAATTCGCAGAGATCATTAAGATGGTGATTAGTATTGTGCGTACTAAAATTGAACATTCTATGTTTAAAACGACGCTTGCAATTCGGTTTTATTCGATTTACGGGGGCGGGAGGGGCGTGGCCAAAATAAAAACAAACTTGATCTGAGTGCAACAATAAGACATACTGTCGCGAAAAATTTGTTGCTCTATCTCTTATAGTCTCTGAGATCTAGGTGTTCATACGGACAGACGGACAGACGGACATGGCTATATCGTCTCGCTTGTTGACGCTAATAAAGAGTATATATATTTTACGGGGTCGGAGATGCTTCCTTCTGCCTGTTACATACATTTTCGGTCGGCACAAAGCCATAATACCCTTCTACCTTTTGGGTAGGCGGATATAAAAAGGGATTTCTCTCATCGACCATCATCCGTATTCGCCTGATCTATGATGTGACTATTTATACCCGCCTACCCAAAGGGTAGACGAGTATTATGGCTTTTATTAAAACAAGTAAAAAAGCTACAGTCGAGTTTGCTCGACTGTGAGATACCCGCCACCCAATTTTACCATCCAAATATTATATTTTCCACAATATAGTGAAAAAATACTTAAAAAAATATACTAAAAAATACCAACATAATATATCAACATTTTCTTTGTTCGAAATTATTAGCTTGGCGGTTCTTTAGTTGGTTTATTGAAAACCATTATTATGTCGCGGAGTGTCATAGCAACTAACTAGGCAGCACTAGCAGCTGCACGTTGTAATGCCTTATAAAAGTAATATCTTAAAAACTTCTGAGTTTTTTATCCGATTGTAACCACATTCGCAGGGATCATTAAGATGGTGATTAGTATTGTGCGTACCAAAATTGAACGTTCTAGGTTTAAAGCAACGCTTGCAATTTGGTTTTATTCGATTTACGCGGGCGGGAAGGGGCGTGGCCAAAATCAAAAACAAACTTGATCTGTGTGCAACAATAAGACATACTGTCGCGAAAAATTTGTTGCTCTATCTTTTATAGTACCTGAGATCTAGGTGTTCATACGGAGGGACGGACAGACGAACATGGCTATATCGTCTCGGCTGTTGACGCTGATCAAAAATACACTTTATGGGGTCGGAGATGCTTCCTTCTGCATGTTACATACATTTTCGGTCGGCACAAAGCCATAATACCCTTCTACCTTTTGGGTAGGCGGGTATAAAAGGGATTTCTCTCATCGACCGTCATCCGTATTCGCCTGATCTATGATGTGACTGTTTATACCCGCCTACCCAAAGGGTTGACGAGTATTATGGCTTTTATTGAAACAAGTAAAAAAGCTACAGTCGAGTTTGCTCGACTGTGAGATACCCGCCACCCAATCTTACCATCCAAATATTATATTTTCCAAAATATACTGAAAAAATACTAAAAAAAATATACTAAATAAACAAGTAAGAAAGCTACAGTCGAGTTTGCTCGACTGTGAGATACCCGCCACCCAATTTTACCATCCAAATATTATATTTTCCAAAATATACTGAAAAAATACTTTAAAAAATATATTAAGAAAAATATACTAAAAAATACCAAAATAATATATCAACATTTTCTTTGTTCGAAATTATTAGCTTGGCGGTTCCTTAGTTGGTTTATTGAAAACCATTATTATGTCGCGGAGTGTCATAGCAACTAACTAGTCAGCACTAGCAGTTGCACGTGGTAACGCCTTATAAAAGTAATATCTTAATAACTTCTGTGTTTTTTATCCGATTGTAACCACATTCGCAGGGATCATTAAGATGGTGATTAGTATTGTGCGCACCAAAATTGAACGTTCTAGGTTTAAAACAACGCTTGCAATTTGGTTTTATTCGATTTATGGGGGCGGGAGGGGGCGTGGCCAAAATCAAAAACAAAATTGATCTGCGTGCAGCAATAAGGCACACTGTCGCGAAAAATTTGTTGCTCTATCTCTTATAGTCTCTGAGAGCTAGGTGTTCATACGGACAGACGGACAGACGGACATGACTATATCGTATCGCTTGTTGACGCTGATAAAGAGTATATATACTTTATGGGGTCGAAGATGCTTCCTTCTGCCTGTTACATACATTTTCGGTCAGCACAAAGCCGTAATACCCTTCTACCTTTTGGGTAGGCGGGTATAAAAGGATTTCTCTCATCGACCATCATCCGTATTCGCCTGATCTATGATGTGACTATTTATACCCGCCTACCCAAAGGGTAGAAGGGTATTATGGCTTTTATTGAAACAAGTAAAAAGCTACAGTCGAGTTTGCTCGACTGTGAGATACCCGCCACCCAATTTTACCATCCAAATATTATATTTTCCAAAACATATTGAAAAAATACTAAATAAAATATACTAACTAAACAAGTAAGAAGGCTACAGTCGAGTTTGCTCGGCTGTGAGATACCCGCCACCCAATTTTACCATCCAAATATTATATTTTCCAAAAATATACTGAAAAAATACTTTAAAAAAATATACTAAAAAATATACTAAAAATACCAAAATAATATATCAACATTTTCTTTGTTCGAAATTATTAGCTTGGCGGTTCCTTAGTTGGTTTATTGAAAACCATTATTATGTCGCGGAGTGTCATAGCAACTAACTAGGCAGCACTAGCAGTTGCAAGTAGTAACGCCTTATAAAAGTAATATCTTAATACCTTCTGTGTTTTTTATCCGATTGTAACCAAATTCGCAGAGATCATTAAGATGGTGATTAGTATTGTGCGTACTAAAATTGAACGTTCTAAGTTTAAAACAACGCTTGCAATTTGGTTTTATTCGATTTATGGGGGCGGGAGGGGGCGTGGCCAAAATAAAAAACAAACTTGATCTGCGTGCAACAATAAGGCATACTTTGTTGCTCTATCTCTTATAGTCTCTGAGATCTAGGTGTTCATACGGACAGACGGACATGACTATATCGTCTCGGCTGTTGACGCTGATCAAGAATATATATATGTCGGACAATTGGTAGCATTATTTGAATTTAGTACAGCAACATGAATGCGTATGTGTCAAAATTGTAATAAAGAAGAATAGAGAAAACAGAACAACTGTCATTGCTGTCTTGTGTTCTTTATATCACTGAGAGTCGGTGAGAGGACTAACTGTAAATTCTCTCACTGAGTGTGACTTGTGCCTACGTGTTCGGTGTGTTGCCTCTTCCGTTGGTTCGTCCTGCGTACATCACTTGAAGAATAGTGTGAGCAAGACTGGACTGGCTATTTGCTGTGTGTGCGAATGAGCAGGATGGCAAGTGTGTCATAAGCACGCGGCGCAATAGATTTTGGCGACGAGCGAGCAAGGATGAAAAGAGAGAAGTCGGTCTTGCTAAAATATTCGTGGTACATAGGCGATATTATTTTGTGAAACGACGACAAGTGGAACGATGGCGCCGACGAAGGGAACGGGGCTCACTGCTCGAGGTGCTAAGAATACTGAAACAATAGACGCTTCGACATCAGAAGTGGGATTCGACCCTCCTAACTCTGAGTTGCGCCAAATTTTGGAGCAACAAAATAGAAAGAACAATGCAAGCTAGCGCAGCGCCTCGTGAGCCAAAGACGGTGTTTTTACCAAAATACAATCCCGAAGCTGCTGGCGCCGATCCATGTGCTTGAGTATTACGGCCGACATGATTTTTATTGAAAACCCACTTGAGGGTAGTGCACTTGTGATTGCTCTCAGCAAAGCTTTGGAGGGCAGTGCATCGCAATGGCTTTCACAGATCTGTTTTCCTGGCATGACTTGGGTTGAATTCAAGCAACTATTTAAGCAAAGATTTGTCGGTGTAGAAACAGCTGCAGCAACACTTCTCAAGCTGCTAGAAGGACGCCCAGGGATTGGAGAGTGCATGTCGTCGTACGCAAGCCGACTCGTCACTTCGCTAATGACGAAAATGAGAAATATGGAGCGCGAGGAATTGTTGGTGTCAGTTGTACTTGCGCATACTGCGCAACTGGACAGCAGACTGAAAAAGCTTGTGTGCACCACAAACATCAAGTCGCGTAGCGAATTGCAGCAACAGTTGCAGGTATACGAAATCGGGCAGCGTCAAGAGACTTCGAAGGCAGACACAACTTTGGGGCCAGAAAGGAAGAAGCAGAAATTTCCAAACGTCATTTGCCATTATTGTGGAAAGTCAGGGCACAAAATGGCAGACTGCCGCCAGAAGAAAAATCGGGAGTCACAATCATCGGGAAGCGGGCATGCTGGAGGCGTTGGTATGAAGCCAAAAGAGCAAAAGTCGAACGTAATATGCTATAAGTGTGGACGGGCTGGACACATTTCTACTGGGTGCCCTTTGATTGGACAAAGCACTGAAAAGAGAGTTAACATATGTTCAGTAATGGAACCAAAAGGTGTGCTCGTTCATTCTGGTGAGTTCGTTGATTTTTGCTTTGATTCCGGAGCCGAGTGTTCACTCATTAAGGAAAGCGCTGCTGGAAAATTCTCTGGAAAAAGACTTCATAATGTAGTAATGCTTAAGGGTATTGGAAACGATTCTGTATGTAGCTCTACGCAAATTTTGAGCAATATCCTGGAAATGTTATTTCATGTCATTATGGACAAGTACTTGAGATTTTAAGTCAAGGTTTCGGAGTGACGATTGAGTCAGACAGATTCTGCGTTTATAAAGTAAAACTGATTAATGTTGTAACTTAACCAAAAACATATGAAGAATGTATTAACGAAAATGTAGAGTTGAATGAAGCTGACAAGAGCCGTTTAATAAACGTCTTGAAACCATACATGGAACACTTTATCTCAGGAGTTCCAAAGACACAAGTTAACACAGGTCAGTTAGAAATTCGCTTAATAGATCCAAATAAAACGGTACAAAGGCGACCATATAGGCTTAGTGTAGATGAGAAGCAAACTGTTCGTGCAAAGATTGACGAATTGTTGGCGGCAAATATTATAAGACCGAGCTGTTCCCCATTTGTGAGTTCAATTTTTAATGGTAAGAAAGAAAAACGGAACTGATCGCTTATGCGTCGACTATAGAGAGCTAAATGCTAAAACAGTGTCGGATAAATTCCCATTGCCTCTTATCTCGGATCAAATTGCAAGGTTGCGCGGGGAAGGTATTTTTCTTGTCTGGACATGGCCAGCGGATTCTACCAAATACCTATTCACCCAGATTCAGTAGAGCGTACGGCATTTGTTACACCGGAAGGGCAGTTCGAGTTTCTGGCAATGCCGTTTGGTTTAAAGAATGCTCCGTCAGTGTTTCAGCGGGCAATAATAAAAGCGTTGGGGCCACTTTCGTATTCGTATGTTGTGGTTTACATAGATGATGTATTGGTTGTAGCCGAAACTAAAATGGAGGCAATTTCAAGATTACAGACAGTCATAGAAACTCTCATTAAAGCTGGATTCTCATTTAATTTCGAAAAATGTACATTTTTAAAATCAAAAATTGAGTATCTCGGTTACGAAGTAGAGGCAGGTGAGCTTAGACCTAATCCTCGAAAGTTGCAGGCATTAGTTGAATTGCCACCTCCGCAAACGGTCACGCAGCTAAGACAGTTTATTGGATTAGCATCATACTTTCGACAATTCGTGCCAAAATTCTCTGAAACGTTAAAGCCTCTATGTTGTCTTACTTCTAAAGACAATAATAGTTTTGATTGGAAGGAAAATCATGAAGCAGTGAGAAAGGAGATAATCTTTGCATTGACCCGTAGCCCGGTGTTAACAATTTTCGATCCACAATATCCGGTTGAGCTTCATACAGATGCTAGCTCTGTGGGTTATGGTGCGATACTCATGCACAAGATAAACGATAAAAACCATGTTATTGAGTACTACAGTAAATGTACAACCCCAGCAGAGTCAAGGTATAATTCATATCTTTTAGAAACCCTGGCAGTATTTAACGCAGTGAAATATTATCAACATTATTTGAAAGGTATCAAGTTTACAGTATTTACCGACTGTAACTCTTTAAAAGGCAAGTCAACAAAAGATTGAGTTAGATGACAAGGTATATCGATGGTGGTTGTATTTACAATCATTTGAATTCGATATTGTGTATAGGAAGGAAAACGCTTGGCGCATGTGGACTTCTTCTCAAGAAACCCGATATCGAAAAAGTTACAGTTTGCTGCCAAATCTCCTGAAATGCGTGTAAATTTAACTGAATTGAGTGACACCTGGCTTATAGCTGAACAGCAGCGAGATCTCGAAATAACATCTTTAATCTCTAAACTACAAAACCATGAATTCAACGAGAGTCTTGCTAGTACGTATGAGTTGAGAGCTGGATTGCTGTATCGTAAAATTCAGAGGAATGGTAGAACCCGTTGGTTACCTGTAGTTCCAAGGTCTTCTAGGTGGGCTGTCATTCACCACATTCACGAGGCTATAATGCACCTTGGTTGGGAAAAGACTCTTGACAAAGTGTATAGCTGTTACTGGTTTGTAGGAATGAGGAAATACGTACGAAAGTTCGTTGACAATTGCATCACGTGCAAACTATCGAAACCACAATCTGGGAAAATTCAGCAAGAAATGCATCCGATTCCTAAAATCGAAATACCCTTTCATACGGACATCACGGGTAAACTGAGTGGCAAGAACGACCAAAAAGAGTATATCATAGTCCTTATAGATGCGTTTACAAAATACGTTTATTTACACCATACTCTGAAGATAGATGCAGCCAATTGCATAGTATCAGTGAAGGCACTTATTTCCTTATTTGGTGTTCCATCCCGTATCATAGCAGACCAGGGACGATGCTTTGCGGGATCTGAGTTTAAGGGTCACTCGGGTCACTAAGTTTAGTCCGTTACAGCTTTTAATTGGAAAAGACGTAAGACCATTAGGGATGCTATCGAATATTGTTGAAGAAAAATATGATAATCTACAGAATCTAAGAGTACAAGCAAAAGTTAATATAGAAAGTAATGCTAATTATGATAAGGAAAGAAGCGATAAAAATAAGGCAAACGTTGTAAAGCATAAAGTGGGTGATCATGTTCTGCTCAAGTGCGAAGAAAGAAATCAGACCAAACTAGATCCCAAATTTAAAGGCCCGTTTGTTATAACCGAGTTACTTGAAGAAGACCGATATTACTTGAAGTCATTAACAAGCAAGCGAACCTACAAGTATCCTCATGAGTGTTTGAGGGCGCTACCGGTCGAGACAGTTTCTGCGGAGATGGATGAGGATATGATGAGTGGTGGCGTTGAAACAGACGCAAATGGTGGCGTTGAAACATACGCAAGAGACAGTGCCAGTGAGGGTACTGGCGTTGAAACAGACGCAAATGGTACCAATGAGGGTACAAGTGGCGTTGAAACATACGCAAGAGACAGTGCCAGAGAGGGTACTGGCGTTGAAACAGACGCATAAAGGTGTAACGTCATGATCCAAAAGGCCTTTTCGAGAAACATAGGTAGACTTGGTGCGCTATCTGGACATTCATCTGTATGATTTGAATAACAAATTAGTTGTAAAGATTATGTTTAAAATTAATTTTAAGAAAGAGGAAGAAATACTTGAGCAGGGCATATCAACATTTTTTTTTTTTTTTTTTTTACACTTTGCTTTTATTTATTGAATCTTCTCATTTTTGAGACTAACAATAAGTGTATCAAATCTTATACTATAACCTAGCTAACAGTCATGTAGACTGGAACATTAGGAATGGCCCTGACAAATTATGGCTGGGTTGGAAGGTCGGTACGTTGCAGGCGGGATCGGTTGGAAACCCGAGTCAAGACCCTTGCGAGGGGATTTGGGTGGACAGAGAGTTTTTCATTATAGGACGCTTTTTGCTTGTCTATTTCATCTTTTACTGCGAAAATGCCGAGGTCCCTGTGGATGTTTTGGTTTCGAATATACCATGGTGCCCCAGTGATAGTTCGCAGGATCTTTGATTGAGCGCGCTGTATGATATCAATGTTGGTTCTGCTCGCGTTCCCCCAAAGCTGGGAGCCATACGTCCAGATTGGCTTAAGAGTGGAGTTATAGAGCAGGACCTTATAGTCCAGGCACAAGGGCGAGCGGGCGTTTATAATCCAGTGGAGGCTGCTGGCTTTCAGCTTTAGGTGTAATTTCTTGCATTCGATATGTCTACGCCATGTTAGACGTCTGTCGAGATGGATGCCGAGATACGTTACTTCGTTGACTTGGGGGATCTGCGTGCTATTCAGGTAGAGCGGAGGGCAAGTTTGCCTGTTAAGAGTAAACGTTATGTGTTTACACTTTTGTTCGTTTATTTTGATACGCCAGTCAGATAGCCACTTCTCGACTACCATGAGATGTTTGGCGAGTTGGGTTGATGCACGGACTGGGCATCTGGAGCGGCTAAGGATCGCAGTGTCGTCAGCAAAGGTGGATGTTGTTAGTCGGTCACTTGTGGGAATGTCCGCTGTGTAGAGGACGAATAGAGTTGGCCCAAGTGCGCTGCCTTGTGGGACTCCAGCTTCGATAGTGTAGTTGTCGGATATTGTTGTGTTGCACCTCACTGCGAAGGCTCTGTTGTAGAGGTAAGATTCAAGGAGTTTATGAGTGTACCCAGGCAAGTGTGTTTTAATTTTATGCATAAGACCTTTGAGCCAGACGCGGTCAAATGCTTAAGATACATCGAGGAATATCGCTGCAGTATTCTCTAAGCTCGAAGGCTGTGCGAATCTCTGATGTTATTCTGTTAACTTGCTCGATAGTACCGTGTTTTTCTCTGAAGCCAAATTGATGGGCTGGGATAATGTTGTGAGCTTCCATATATGGTATTATGCGCGTTAGAAGGCATTTTTCGAAAAGTTTGGACAGGCATGATAATAAACTTATTGGTCTGTAAGATGACGGGATCGTGTGATCTTTTCCAGGCTTCGGAATCATTATTATAATTGATTTTTTCCATTTACTTAGGTAGTAGCCGAGACTTATGATACCATTGAAGAGCTTACAGATGACCTCAACAGCACAGTACGGAAGTTCCATTATCATTTTTGTAGTTATTAGGTCCTGGCCTGGAGCCTTTTTTGGTTTTAGCTCCCTAATGATTTTTGTAATCTCGTTCGGCCGAAATGAAGTTGGCGTTAATTCCGTCTCGGAGTGAATTTGCGGAAGAACATGTGCATTTGCTGAGGGGTTCGGCTGGAAGACGCCTCTGCGATGTAAGGCAAATGTTTCGGCTCTGTCTTTGTCGCTGCGGGCCCAGCAACCTGAAGAATTTCTTATTGGGGTTACGGTTTCAGCCGGAGAGCTTAGATTTGGGTGAGCCCTCCACAAGGGATGCTTTGTACTAGTTGGCGATAGTTTTTCTATATATTTTAGTTGTGCGTTTTCAGCATCTTGCTTCAGAGCCCGGCTTAGTTTGCGGGTGGCTTCATTAAGACGTTGCTTTGAGCATGGTGACCTGCTGGTTTGCCACGCCCGTCGCAGACGCCTTTTTCCAGAACCAGCTGTTCAATTTGCAGGCTGGTTTGAACGTCTTAATTTTCACATCCTTCCCTTTTGGTGTTGAGATCCTGGCTGCTGTGACGAGTACCTCTTCCAGCGCGGCGGTAGAGTAGTCGATGTCCGATTCGATGTTTAGTTGAGGAGTTAGCTCAATGTGGGAACTCACATACTTTCTATATTTCATCCAGTTGGTGTTGTGCGACGTCAGCCTATGGGGGTGGTCCGTGATTTCTGGGCTTTGAAGAAGGGTTAACAACAAGGGCGAGTGGTCGGATGAGAGATCCGACAGGGCCATGGCGCTTATAAGATCACGTGGGATGTTTTTCGTCACCGCGAAATCAATTAGATCTGGGATCTTTCTGGGGTCTGCAGGCCAATATGTGGGGCTACCAGGAGAGACGTAGTCCAATTTATTGCTCACTTTTATAAGTGCGTTATACAGTTGCCTTCCCTTGGGGGTCACGAGGCGTGATCCCCAGTGCGTGTGTTTGGCATTGTAGTCTCCTGCAGCTATGAAGCGATCCCCCAGTGTGTTGTAGAAGTCCATGAATTGACCTTCAGAGATAGTAAATCGAGGTGGGCAGTAGACAGCGGCAATGCAAAGGTTGCCGTTTCCTGACTGCACATTTATGGACGTGGCTTACAGGTAATTTGTTGCAAACCTTTGGTGAAAGTGGTGTTTGATGCGTTCTCTGATTAAGATGCCGGTTCCACCGTGGGCTTTCCCATCCGGATGATCTGTGCGGTAGAAGGTATAACCTCTTATATGGAAGTTATATCTCCCTGTGAGGTGCGTTTCAACCAGCAGCATGGCGTCGATGTGATTTATATTTAGGAATTGCGTTATTTCCAGGTTATGCCGTGAAATGCCGTTGGCATTCCACATAGATATACGTAGGTTAGACATTTATTATTTGGACTGTTGAGCTACAAGTTACTGAATCACCATGTTCTGATTCTGAACAAGGGTTTGCATAGTTGTTTTCATGAATGACATGAGTTCCATCATACTTTGTTGCATGGTATACATCATAGATTCCAAATTGCTTTGTGGCTGCATCGGGACCTGCTGAGTGTTTTCTGAGTGTGGCTGGAGTGGATTTTCCATGCCTGATCGTAGTGCTTCGGCGTATGAGAAGCCCTTAGTGGAATTTAGCGGACCGAATGATGATCTGGCTGCCTTGGCGAAAAATACGTTTGGCGTACTTTTTGAGTTATAATACGCATTTTGCGTATTTTGTTGACGCGTAGCTGTCGCTCGTTGCATGCGACTCTTCAGCTCCTTGTAGACCGCACAGCCTCTGTAGTTTGCCGTATGGTTTCCTCCACAGTTGCCACATTTTTCTTTAAGGGGTCTTCTTTGTTTGCGGGGCAATTTACGGAGTTGTGGAAGTCTCCGCAGACTACGCAGACTACCCGAAGTGTGCAGTATGTCTTTGTGTGTCCATACTCCTGGCAGTTTGTGCATTGAAGAGGGCCGATGCGTTTGTGTGGTTCTTCCACGGTGATCCTTCGATGCAATAAGAGCTGCAGCTTATAGATTGGGTGCACTTCGTTTTTCTTTAAGGCTTTGCTATCTGGTTCGAGCTCGACCTTGAAGAGTGGTTGCGGTTTTTATTCCTGTTGATAATGTTGCTGACATTTTTGGCATAGAAGCCCTTGGCTTTAAGGGCAGATGACCTCAACAGCACAGTACGGAAGTTCCATTATCATTTTTGTAGTTATTAGGTCCTGGCCTGGAGCCTTTTTTGGTTTTAGCTCCCTAATGATTTTTGTAATCTCGTTCGGCCGAAATGAAGTTGGCGTTAATTCCGTCTCGGAGTGAATTTGCGGAAGAACATGTGCATTTGCTGAGGGTTCGGCTGGAAGACGCCTCTGAGATGTAAGGCAAATGTTTCGGCTCTGTCTTTGTCGCTGCGGGCCCAGCAACCTGAAGAATTTCTTATTGGGGTTACGGTTTCAGCCGGAGAGCTTAGATTTGGGTGAGCCCTCCACAAGGGATGCTTTGTACTAGTTGGCGATAGTTTTTCTATATATTTTAGTTGTGCGTTTTCAGCATCTTGCTTCAGAGCCCGGCTTAGTTTGCGGGTGGCTTCATTAAGACGTTGCTTTGAGCATGGTGACCTGCTGGTTTGCCACGCCCGTCGCAGACGCCTTTTTTCCAGAACCAGCTGTTCAATTTGCAGGCTGGTTTTGAACGTCTTAATTTTCACATCCTTCCCTTTTGGTGTTGAGATCCTGGCTGCTGTGACGAGTACCTCTTCCAGCGCGGCGGTAGAGTAGTCGATGTCCGATTCGATGTTTAGTTGATCAAGAATATATATGGTTTATGGGGTCACAGACGCCTTATTATTATTATTTTTTAAAATCCATAACCTAATAATTACAAATTGATGAGCAAGTCCGGTGTCGACAGGACTGAAGATTCCGGATGAGCTATTGGATCTTCCCAAATAAGGATTAGAATATGATAAATATTATATATAATATTTAACACCTAAAACTTCATTTGTTTACGTACCGTACCAGTATAAATATTATACAAATGATTAGTGAAAAATTACTTAGCTTAGACTTAGCCTGTTATCCGTGGCAACTAATATACCTGTATTCAGACAGGTTTTATTAAGAAGTCAAAAGATGCGCATTAGAATATTTTGGGTAATCCGTAGATCCGATAGCAGACGCCCGGTAAATACAGGAGGGAACTGGATTCCTGCATAAACTATATTATAATAAGCGAATCTTAAGTGTATATGAATTTACTTTTGATCGATGGGAATATTCACAATGAGTATTAAATACTATGAAATATTAGTGCCAGTGCATTTGCCGTATTTTAGCGGTTTTGACAATATTATATAAATTATGATATAATATGGGCGGATCTCAACTGAGTATTAGTTTTAAAAATACTTTCCAAGTCACTTGCAAATTATTCGCTTGTGGAAATAAAAATGAACGAGCAAAGTGATATTGGCTGCGATTAAGCTTTGCAAGGTTGCCAAAAGGTCAACCTGCAGAAGTTTTAGCGAGTATATTAATTACAGCTGATAATATTGTTCAATCGGTTCGAGCTGACAGACTGCACTTATTATGCGATAATAGACAAACAAAATTTGAAGACATACCAAGTATGAATAAGTAAGTATGAATAATGTAATGCATCAATGGGCCTAAATGACTTCCTTGGGGTACGCCGGAAGTGATTTGGACGGTCTTAGACACAGAGCCCTTGTAAGAGACTATGGTTGACGGAATCAAAAGCCTTACTGAAATCAGTGTAATTGACATCTGTTTGCATTTTTGGTGAGAATTCTAAGTTTGTGGTAGTAGAGATTCATTTTACAAACAAATTCTGGTAGGGTGAAATTATAGATTCACAGTAGTGTTACAGTTGAGAAGTTATTAGTTTTTCAAATGGGTTGGGAATAATAGACAACTTGAAGATACCTCTATAGTTTTGAAAGTTAGATTTATTTTCTTTTTTCAAGAGAGGAATAATTTAAGACTCTTTCCAAAGATTAGGAAAGAACACAACTCTACAGACAATTCAAATAAGTTTAACCATTTTTTCGATAAATAATGCTGTTGAGGGTGTTGACGTCTTCGAATTGACGAAGTCATAAAAGCGTTTCGGGTCGCGCTGAAACATTAGTCTGCTCTTTCTCAAATAATGTAGAATAAACAAGTATGAAATCTACAGTCGAATTTGCTCGATATTTTTTTTTTTCTTTTTTGAAAAATATAAAATATTATATTTTTCAAAAATTCTGAAAAAATACCAAAAAAATATAATAAAAAATATCAAAATAATATATCAAAATTTTCTTTGTTCGAAATTATTAGCTTTGCGGCACTTTAGTTGGTTTATTGAACACCATTATTATGCCGCGGAGTGTCATAGCAACTAACTAGGTGCAGCTTCACGTGGTAACGCCTTATAAAAGTAATATCTTAACAACTTCTGTGTTTTTTATCCGATTGTAACCCAATTCGTAGAGATCATTAAGATGGTGATTAGTATTATGCGTACCAAAATTCAAGGTTTAAAACGACGGTTGCAATTCAGTTTTTTCAATTTGCCTGGGCGGAAAGGGGCGTGGCCAAAATCTAAAACAAACTTGATCTGTGTGCAACAATAAGACGTATGTCTATCCCGAAAAATTTGTTGATCTATCTCTTATTGTCTCTGAGATCTAGGTGTTCATACGGACGGACGGACAGACGGACATGTCTATATCGTCTCGGCTATTGACGCTGATCAACTTATGATATACTTTATGGGGTCGGAGGTGCTTCCTTCTGCCTGTTTCATACATTTTCGGTCGACACAAAGCCATAATACCCTTCTACCCTTTGGGTAGGCGGGTATAAAAATGTCAATTGACCTATACAGGGCAATGGCCGTCAGCCGTCAGAGGAAGCAAGGGGACCAACATGTAATCCCAGTATTGGCTGGGGGACGTGCCGTCCTTGCTCCTGCTGTCTGAAGTGCGACTATACTCTCCACGCGAGGGCGGCTGGAAGCAGACCCTACCACGGTCATGTCTCTGCTAGATGTGCTGACTAATTGTAGTCGGGCGAAGATCGTGAATCTATAAATCACCCCAATCCAAGGTGGAACAGCATACGCTGATGGATGCATGGTCTCTAGTATGGGACTCTGGATACCTGTCGTCCTCCAGTTTCATTTAGACTTTCCACGGTATGCGGGCTATGCCATGGATGACCTTCCCTTCCCGCCTACTCTTTAATTCATGGATCAAAATTTAAAAATAGAAAAGTCTGATACGGCTTTAAAAGTATCATCTCTGGGCGATGCCTTCACGGCTGACCCCTACACCAGTACTGCAGACAGTGGGCTGCTGTCTTCCAATACTACGGGTCTCGACTCTAGTATTCTAGGGGACCTGGATAGGCCACGAACTCCCTTGGACACAGGGTTCGCTAGTGCTGAACTTCCGTCCAGTAACGGTTCAGTCCGGCAGCAACCCGTCGAGGTATTGTCCTCGGACGAGGAAGCTAACTGCGACCGAATCAGCTTTGCTGACGACGCTTCCGTGGCCTCTCAGAGATCAGGCCTTACGGAAGCAGGCTCTCAGATCCAGTTGCTGCGGCTGGAATCTAAGGACGCCTTTATTAAACTGAAGAGCCGCGAGAAGAAGCTTTTTAAAGCTGCACTCGCAAAGGGTTCTAACAGAGAGGACGCTCTGGCTATCGCCACTGCGCCCCCCGTTAACACCAAGGCTAAACGGACGCGCGCTGACGATACCATCGTCGAGCCCACTAGCTCTTGAAAGAGAACCTAAAAGACTCATAAGGAGTCCACGAAACCACTCTTCAGCCAAGTGGTTAACAGCGTGAAATTGTTGTTGCATTCTACACCAGATGTTAGTCCAGGTTTCGAGGGCTGTATACCCCGAAATGAGTGGCTGCTTTTGGTGTGCGAGGATAGCAGCACTGCCAATTGGGTCAGGGGAGCTGTTAGACACATCAGGTCCATCAGCGCCCTTGACGTCAAATTGCTGGAGGAAACGTAGTTCCCCAAGGCTCACCTCATCAGAGGTTACTTTCCCAGTAGTGTTGAGTTTACTCCTGCAACCATCCTGGAATTCATTGGGCTCCAGAACGCCAGCAGCTTCTCCACGAAGCTGTGGCGTGTGGTGCAGCACAGCCTGAACGGCACAACGACTCACCTCGCAATGTTGCTTGACGAGGAGTCGTACAGGGCTCTGACGGAGTGCCAAGGGAAGGTGAAATTCTGCTTTGGCAGGGTCAAATTGATCCTAAAGAATTCAGCTCCCAAAGCCTCCTCCGCCACCCCTGCTCCATCCACATCCTCACCCGCTCCCTCTCATGGGGTGGGCAAGGCAAGTAGCCTCGTCTCGACCGCCATCAGGAGGGAAGATGAGCAAACTTAAAGTGCTCCAGGCGAACCTGCACCACGCTAGAGGAGCGTCGGCCACACTGTGCAGGGTAGTCTGTGATGATCAAATCAACCTGGCTCTCGTCCAAGAACCATGGTTGATCGGTGGCCAAATACGTGGAGTTTCATGTGGATCATGTAAGTTGTTATATGACCGTATGTGCGGTATCCCGCGCACTGCTATACATATGGATAACAGTGTCAGACATTTCCCACTAACTAACTTCATCCACAGAGACCTGGTAGCAACGGCTATTGAGGTAGCCACTACAGACGGTGTCCGGGAAGTTGTGATCGCCTCCGCATACTTCCCGGGCGATGTGGATGATGTACCCCAGCAAAGGTCCAGCGGCTGGTGGAATTCTGTCGTCGCAACAACAAGTCGCTCGTGATCGGCTGTGATACCAATGCACATCACACGATCTGGGGGAGCAGCGACATCAGTAAGCGTGGTGAGTCCCTCTTAGACTACTTATTGTGTTGTCAATTAGATGTAGCTAATGCTATGCTAAAGATAATGCTTAATGCTATTAGGGAAGAGGTTTTAGATCTCACCCTAATCAGCACCTCGATAGCGAGATTGCTTGTTAATTGGCGGGTCACAGACGAAATCACCTTGTCAGACCATCAGCACATCAGGTTTGACCTTCCTGGCCAAGTCGTAATTCGCCAAAACTCCTTCTGTCCGAAAACGACAAATTGGGAGCTCTTTAAAGCGTCTGTAGCTTTCAAAGAAGACCTATTGGTCAGCAATCCTAGCTCTATCAGTGAGATAGAACTCGCTGCCAATCTGCTCCAAGATGTGCTTTTCTCATCCTTCGAGGACAGCTCAGTCCAGAAGACCCTAAGGGTCAATCGGAAAATTCCGTGGTGGAATGAGGAATTGGCTGTCCTTAGAAGGAGGATTAGAAGCCTTTTTAATAAGGCTAAATCTAACCGTGCTAGTTGGGACGTTTATAGGGACGCTCTTGCCAACTACAAAAAAAGCATTAGCCGAGAATCCAGATCTCTCCGGTCGCGATGACGCCACTTTGTCACAGGACTCACGCAGATTCAGCCTATCTGGATCCATCTTCGACCCCGAAAAGGTCAAATGGGCTGTAGATTCTTTCGCTCCCTTCAAAGCCCCAGGGAGTGACAAAATCTTCCCAGCCCTTATTCAAAACAGCATAGCTCATATTCTTTATCCACTGGTCGGTCTTCTTATAGCTAGTTTTAATTGGGGATACATACCCATCTCTTGGAGGAGAGTTAATGTGGTATTCATCCCCAAGCAAGCAAATCGTACGCTTGACCAGCCTAAGTCCTATGGACCGATCAGTCTGACCTCCTTTCTGCTTAAAACGGCGGAAAGGCTTATAGATATGCACATTCGGTGCTCTCTGCAGACGTCGACACCTCTGCATCCCACGCAGTTTGCGTACATAGCCGGCAGATTTACGGAGGTCGCTCTCCACAGGTTAGTGGGAAAAATTAAAAGAGCCTTCGTATCCAAGAACATTGCTTTGTGCTCTTTTCTGGATATAGAAGGTGCTTTTGATAATACCGGCTACGGGTCAATCTCTACTGCTCTAGAACGTAGAGGAACTGCCCGTCCATTGATCCGGTGGATTGAAGCTACGCTCAAGCAGCGGATTATCACTTCCACCCTGGACTCCAGGACTACATGCATTAATGTAGTCAAAGGCTGTCCCCAGGGAGGGGTTCTATCCCCCCTAATCTGCTCCCTAGTATTTGACGAACTACTAGTCTTACTCTCCGAGCAGGGCGTTGAAGCTATAGGGTATGCTGACGACCTGGCTCTAATAGTGACCGGGAACTATACCAGTACCGTGACAGAGTTGATGCAATCAGCTCTGAACACGGTAAGTAGATGGTGCGCAGATATTGGTCTAATAGTGACCGGGAACTATACCAGCACCGTGATAGAGTTGATGCAATCAGCTCTGAACATGGTAAGTAGATGGTGCGCAGATGTTGGTCTTAGCATCAATCCACAAAAAGCTATTACAATTCCTTTCACTAGGCGCTATTCCGTTGACATTGGTCAACTTTATATCAGCGGCTCCCCTGTGGGGCTATCCAACGAAGTCAAATATCTAGGGGTAACCCTCAATAAAAGACTAAATTGGAATTCCCACCTCAGCAACACCCTCACAAAGGCGACCCATGCCATGTGGGTCTGCAGGAGATTCTTTGGTAGAATCTGGGGTCTTAAATCCTTCACCATCCGGTGGCTTTTTGCCATGATGGTCAGACCGATCATCATCTATGTCTGCTATTGTGTGGTGGCCAAATGTTACACAGGTCACTGCCACCAACAAATGCAATAAATTGCACAGGCTGCTGTGCCTCTCACTGACAGGTGCACTTCGTACCTGTCCCACCGCAGCAATGGAATCGATACTGAATCTGACTCCGCTGCACATCCAAATTAATCATCGCCGCTATGAGCTATGAGCCTTCTTAGAATCAAGCTCCAATCAGGGCGTCTAGATACCGAATCAGGACATGCTAGCCTGATCAAAGACATTCCTGGCATAGATATCTGCACTAGATCAGATACTATGACTAAGGAACTTTTCTTTGGTACTAAATTCAGAACCCTCATCCCGGACCGGAAGGACTGGGACACTGGCAACCCCATCAGCGACCCCTACGGTATTCACTGGTATACCGACGGGTCAAAAACTGATTAGGGGGTTGGAGCTGGGATCTTTGGACCCAACCCTAAAACCTCAATTGCTATGGGCAAATGGCCCACAGTCTTCCAATCTGAGGTTCATGCCATCGAGTTCTGCTGCCGTCTGATCCTAGAGAAGGGGATTAGAGGAGTGAACATCTACATCTTCTCTGACAGTCAAGCCGCCATCTTAGCCCTCTCCTCCAAAAGAGTAAGCTCTCGACTGGTGGCCGATTGCTGGAACTGTCTCCAGAGACTGTCTCTTACTAACAACGTCACCCTTCTTCTATGGGTACCTGGACACTCTGGTATCCAGGGCAATGAGCTGGCGGACGAACTTGCGAGGGCCGGTTCGTCAGCTACTTTTTTCGGCCCTGAGCCCTTCTGTGGCATGGGTTGGTCAACCATCTCAGCTATTGTGAAAACCTGGGCTGTTAGGTTGACTGATCTCTACTGGTCGGTCCAACCAAGGATGCGGCAAGCCAAGGAGCTTATCAATCCCGTGGTCGACCGGAAAACCAGCTTACTTTCCAGGAGGGATCTTCACCTCCTCGTTGGCTTCGTTAGTGGCCATCATACGGTGAACTATCACCTCACCAAAATGCTGAGTGCAGACTTTGCTTCATTAGGAAGCAGAGCATCTTTTGTCTAGCTAGGGAGAGCCTATGGCACACCTCCATGGTCGCAGTGCCTCGCACCTTTTACAAGGTGACTTTTACAAAGGAGACTTCCTTTTACAAATAATAATAATAATAATAATAAATCCAGGGCAATACACGAAGAAAGTTGGGACCAGTAAGTACGCGAACGAAGATAAGAAAGTTTTTTAAAAAACTTCCAAAAACAACGAACTCGCTTCTCCGGTAAAACACCTGAGTCCAAAACCAGATCTCAGAGTCTATAATAGATAAAGCACCCAGTACAAGTACTATCAAGCTAATCACTTCAAACAAGGTTAATTTCAACACATTTCTTTTGTTATATTTTTAGTATATTTTTAATATTTTTTTCGTAAAATCTATGTATTGTAGTATTTTTATTATATCTTTACTTTAATGTTTAATGACAAAATTCAACTAGAACATTTATTTTTGTTTGTTAAAAATAGTTTTATTATTATAATTTAATTGTTTGATGGCAATAGTTTTTCTTATTATAATTTAATTGTTTGATGACAATAGTTTTTGGCTCTTTCTGTATACAACGCGATTGAAAAACTTGCGACTGCTGTCTATCACCATTCCACGTGAAGTTGCTTCTCCTTTTTCTTTTGTTTTTGGGTTTGTTTTCGAAGCATTGTTGCGAGCCACTGAGAGACGACGCTCATCTTGCTTTCTTTGCCGTTGCATTCTGATTTCGTCTTGAATATTTTTGTTGTTTGCACTTTTACCGTATGCTTTTGATTTATTACACGTTGGCATTGCTGATTTTATGTGGGTAAAAGTGTGCTTTTAGTGCTTAGCTGGTTCATGTCACGGCTGATCAGCCGCTTTATTTGTTGAGCCGAGCTCATCACGTAGCAGCTGCTTAGCTCGTGGCGTTAAACAGCCCTGCCCACAGCTGGAGTTGAACTTCAACTCAGATCTCTTCTTCTTAACGGCGGACAAAAGAGAGAAAGAGAGAAAGAGAAAAAAGTAAAGAAAATAAGATTTTCTTCACCTTGCCGATGGCGATGAGGCGTGGCCAAAACCAGGTAAGTGATCTGCACCCGGTCAACTGTCTATTTATTGCAAAACACTTAATTCCCAGGAGTCGGCACCCAGTACAATATGAAACAAGTATGAAAGCTACTGTCGAGTGTGTGCTCGACTGTCAGATACCCGCCACCCAATTTTACCATCAAAATATTATATTTTTCAAAAATATACTGAAAAGATACTTTACAATATATACTAAAAATACCTAAATAATATATCAAAATTTTCATTGTTCGAAATTATTAGCTTGCCAGCACTTTAGTTGGTTTATTGAACACCATTATTATATCGCGGAGTGTCATAGCAACTAACTAGGCAGCACTAGCAGTTGCACGTGGTAACGCATTATAAAAGTAATTTCTTAATAACTTCTGTGTTTTTTATACGATTGTAACCAAATTTTCAGAGATCATTAAGATGGTGATAAGTATTGGGCGAGACAAAACTCTAAAACAAACTAGATCTGCCTGCAACAATAAGACACACTGTCCCGAAAAATTTGTTGCTATATCTCTTGCCTGTTACATACATTTTCGGTCGGCACAAAGCCACAATAATAATAATAATAATAATAATAATAATAATAATAATAATAATAATAATAATAATAATATATAATAATAATAATAATAATAATAATAATAATAATAATAATAATAATAATAATAATTAAAAATTTGGTTACAATCGGATAAAAAACAAAGAAGTTATTAAGAGATTACTTTTATAAGGCGTTACCACGTGCAGCTGCACCTAGTTAGTTGCTATGACACTCCGCGACATAATAATGGTGTTCAATAAACCAACTAAAGTGCCGACAAGCTAATAATTTTGAACAAAGACAATTTTGATATATTATTTTGGTATTTTTATACCCGCCTACCCAAAGGGTAGAAGGGTATTATGGCTTTGTGCCGACCGAAAATGTATGTAACAGGCAGAAGGAAGCATCTCCGACCCCATAAAGTATATATATTCTTGATCAGCGTCAACAGCCGAGACGATATAGCCATGTCCGTCTGTCCGTCTGTCCGTCCGTATGAACACCTAGATCTCAGAGACTATAAGAGATAGAGCAACAAATTTTTCGCGACAGTATGTCTTATTGTTGTACGCAGATCAAGTTTGTTTTTGATTTTGGCCACGCCCCCTCCCGCCCCCCGTAAATCGAATAAAACCGAATTGCAAGCGTCGTTTTGAACCTAGAACGTTCAATTTTTGTTCGCACAATACTAATCACCATCTTAATGATCACTGCGAATTTGGTTACAATCGGATAAAAAACACAGAAGTTATTAAGATATGACTTTTATAAGGCGTTACCACGTGCAACTGCTAGTGCTGCCTAGCTAGTTGCTATGACACTCCGCGACATAATAATGGTGTTCAATAAACCAACTAAAGTGCCGCCAAGCTAATAACTTCGAACAAAGAAAATTTTGATATATTATTTTGGTATTTTTAGTATATTTTTTTTAGTATATTTTTATACTATTATATAAATATAATATTTTGATGGTAAAATTGGGTGGCGGGTATCTCACAGTCGAGCAAACTCGACTGTAGCTTTCTTACTTGTTTAGTATATATTTTTTGGTATTTTTTCAGTATATTTTGAAAAATATAATATTTTGATGGCGAAATTGGGTCGCGGGTATCTCACAGTCGAGCAAACTCGACTGTAGCTTTCTAACTGGTTATTTTCTACTGCCACTCAATCAAGAATCGTATGCCCCACGTTGGACGCCATTTTTCAATTAAATCTGTAATATGTATGGTGTTATTTTAAATAAAAGCAGCCCCTCTGTTTGTTACGATTTCGAGCGTGATCAGGGAAAGTGAGGAGTTCTTTGGAGCTGCTAAAATCATTCGATATCAAGTTGAGAATGAAGAAATCGTAGACAGTGTAGGTATTATATAAAAGGACGATAAAACCTAAATAATCGGAAAAACTACGATGTAATAAATAATAAATTGGAACCTTAGATGGAATAGTTCCTAGATCTGTACCCTCCCAACCTGTAGAATACATGATTCTACCCTTGTGACCTAAGTTTGGGTGTGATTTGCTAATAGGTGCCCAATAAGAAAAAAGTTAATTTAATTCATTATAAATGGAAAATATATAAATTTATTATGGAACTCAAGTCCATTTTGAGAGAACGCGAACGATTTAACCTTAGTACGTTTTAATTTCTATGTGATTTTCTTTTCTTTTTATAAAACTGACAATTCTGTGAGACTATCATTACTTCATAGTTTTAAGAGATTCAAACATGTACGGGTTTCGGGTGAATTGAGTATGCACTTACGCATTTTAGGTGGCTGTGCCATTCTTACGTGGTTATTGAAAAAATAAGTAGCAACGGCAAACATGTTACATGTTACACAGGAGATACGCTTGAAACGTTTAATAATGTTATGAAATTATGACAATTATAATAATTATTGGGTAAAAAAAGAAAGAAAGCTACTATCGAGTTTGCTCAACTGTGAGATACCCGTCACTCAATTTTACTGTATGGAAGAATAATAAAGAGCGACTATCGGAATATTATGTTTTTTAAAAAATAAACTGGAAAATATACTAAATATACTACTACCGAAATAAATTTTGGTCATAATGATTAGCTTGGTAGCACTTCATTGTGTTTATTGAACACCATTATTATGTTACTGAGTGACAACTAGCTGTACAGGTCCAGCTGCACCCGATTTCACCTTGTAAAAGTAATTCGTAAATAGCTTTAGTATTTTCTGTCCGATTTTAACCAAATTTTCATTATCATCATTATCATTAAGATGATGATTAGTATTGTGTGTGCCAAAACTGAACGTTCTAGCTTTAACATTTTTCGGCTTACGGAGGCGGAAGGGGGCGTGGCCAACATTTAAAATAAACTCTAGCGGCTTACCGAGTTTTTACGTGTTGTTTAAAAATTTCGTAGCTCTAGTTTTTATAGTCTCTGAGATGTCGATGTTCATACAGGCAGACGGACAAACAGACAGCGCTATATCGGCTCGGCTGTTGATTCTGATCAATAATATATATAGTTTATGGGGTCACAAACGCCTTATTATTGTTTTTTTTTAAATCCATAACCTAATAATTACATATTGATGAGCAAGTCCGGTGTCGACAGGGCTGAAGATTCCGGATGAGCTGTTGGATCTTCCCAAATAAGGATTAGAATATAATAAATATTATATATATTTAACAGCTAAAACTTCATTTGTTTAGGTACCGTACCAGTTTAAATATTATACAAATGATTAGTGAAAGATTACTTAAATTTAATTTACTCTACTATTTCTACATCCAGAGCGAGACTTAGCCTGTTATCCGTGGCAACTTTGATGTTAAAACTTTTCCAGTTGTCGGTCAGTATGCCAGTTAGCGATACATAATATACCTGTATTCAGACAGTTTTTATTAAGAAGTCAAAAAGATGCGCATTAGAATATTTTTGGTGATCCGTATACCCGATAGCAGACGCCTGGTAAATACAGGAAGGAACTGGATTCCTGCATAAACTATATTATAATAAGCGAATCTTAAGTGTATATAAATGTACCTTTGATCGATGGGAATATTCACAATGAGTATTAAAATACTGTGAAATATTAGTGCCAGTGCACTTGCCGTATTTTAGAGGTTTTGACAATATTATATAAATTATGATATAATATGGGCGGATCCCAACTGAGTTTTAGTTTTAAAATACTTTCCAACTCACTTGCAAATTGTTCGCTTGTGGAAATAAAAATGAACGAGCAAAGTGATATTGGCTGCGATTAAGCTTTGCAAGGCTGCAACCTGTAGGAGTTTTGGCGAGTATATTAATTACAGCTGATAATTTTGTTGCATCGGTTCGAGCTGACAGACTGCACTTATTATGCGTACGCAATTGGAAATTGGTCGATAATAGACAAACAAGATTTATTTTCTTTTTGCAAGAGAGGAATAATTTAAGACTCTTTCCAAAGATTAGGGACAATTCAAATACACACAATTCAAATAAGTTTAAGAGTGGTTTATAGACTCCCTCAGCATAGAAGCAACTATCCATGATACGGATTCGGATAAGGCAGGGCTCTATGGAATATTGAGGGAATAGATCGTTTCATTAAAATCAGCAAACAGATCGGCAATACCACGATCATTAAAAGCAACCTTTTTTTCAATAAATAATGCTGTTGAGGGTGTTGACGTCTTCGAATTGACGAAGTCATAAAAGCGTTTCGGGTCACGCTGAAACATTAGTCTGCTCTTTCTCAAATAATCCTTTTAGCAAAGATTATTTTAAAATCGATCTTCCAAAAACAACGAACTCGCTTCTTCGGTAAAACACCTGAGCCCAAAACCAAATCTCAGAGTCTATAATAGATAAAGCACCCAATTTTTCGGGATAGTGTATCTTATTTTGCTTCGTTCAATTTTGGTACCCACAATATTAATCACCATCTTAATGATCTCTGCGAATTTGGTTACAATCGGATAAAAAACACAGAAGTTATTAAGAAATCCCTTTATAAGGCGTTACCACGTGCAACTGCTAGTGCTGCCTAGCTAGTTGCTATGACACTCCGCGACATAATAATGGTGTTCAATAAACCAACTAAAATGCCGCCAAGCTAATAATTTTGAACAAAGACAATTTTGATATATTATTTTGGTATTTTTTAGTATATTTTTTTTGGTATTTTGGTATTTTGAAAAATATAACATTTTGATGGTAAAATTGGGTGGCGGGTATCTCACAGTCGGGCAAACTCGACTGTAGCTTTCTTACTTGTTTAATATATTTTTGTAAAATATATGTATTATTTTTATTATATTTTTATTTTAAGGTTTAATGACAAAATTCAACTAGAACATTTATTTTTGTTTGTTGACAATAGTTTTCTTATTATAATTTAATTGTTTGATGACAATAGTTTTTCTTATTATAATTTAATTGTTTGATGACAATAGTTTTTGGATCTTTCTGTATGCAACACGATTGAAAAACTTGCGACTACGCTCTATCACCATTCCACGTGAAGTTGCTTCTCCTTTTTCTTTTGTTTTTGGGTTTGTTTTCGAAGCATTGTTGCGAGCCACTGAGAGACGACGCTCATCTTGCTTTCTTTGCCGTTGCATTCTGATTTCGTCTTGAATATTTTTTGTTGTTTGCACCTTTACCGTATGCTTTTGATTTATTACACGTTGGCATTGCTGATTTTATGTGGGTAAAAGTGTGCAGCACTATCGAGTTTAACTCTAGGCTCTCGTAAGTATGCTGTACTTTTAGTGCTTAGCTGGTTCGTGTCACGGCTGATCAGCCGCTTTATTTGTTGAGCCGAGCTCATCACGTAGCAGCTGCTTAGCTCGTGGCGTTAAACAGCCCTGCCCACAGCTGGAGTTGAACTTCAACTCAGATCTCTTCTTCTTAACGGCGGACAAAAAGAGAGAAAGAGAGAAAGAGAAAAAAAAAGTAAAGAAAATAAGATTTTCTTCACCTTGCCGACGGCGATGAGGCGTGGCCAAAACCAGGTAAGTGATCTGCACCCGGTCAACTGTCTATTTATTGCAAAACACTTAATTCCCAGGAGTCGGCACCCAGTACAATATGAAACAAGTATGAAAGCTACTGTCGAGTGTGTGGTCGACTGTCAGATACCCGCCACCCAATTTTACCATCAAAATATTATATTTTTCAAAAATATACTGAAAAGATACTTTACAATATATACTAAAAAATACCTAAATAATATATTAAAATTTTCATTGTTCGAAATTATTAGCTTGCCAGCACTTTAGTTGGTTTATTGAACACCATTATTATATCGCGGAGTGTCATAGCAACTAACTAGGCAGCACTAGCAGTTGCACGTGGTAACGCATTATAAAAGTAATTTCTTAATAACTTCTGTGTTTTTTATACGATTGTAACCAAATTTTCAGAGATCATTAAGATGGTGATAAGTATTGGGCGAGACAAAACTCTAAAACAAACTAGATCTGCCTGCAACAATAAGACACACTGTCCCGAAAAATTTGTTGCTATATCTCTTGCCTGTTACATACATTTTCGGTCGGCACAAAGCCATAATACCCTTCTACCCTTTGGGTAGAATAATTAAAATATAATAATAATAATAATAATAATAATAATAATAATAATAATAATAATAATAATAATAATAATAATAATAATAATTATAATAATAATAATAATAATAATAATAATAATAATAATAATAATAATAATAATAATAATAATAATAATTAAAAATTTGGTTACAATCGGATAAAAAACAAAGAAGTTATTAAGAGATTACTTTTATAAGGCGTTACCACGTACAGCTGCACCTAGTTAGTTGCTATGACACTCCGCGACATAATAATGGTGTTCAATAAACCAACTAAAGTGCCGACAAGCTAATAATTTTGAACAAAGACAATTTTGATATATTATTTTGGTATTTTTATACCCGCCTACCCAAAGGGTAGAAGGGTATTATGGCTTTGTGCCGACCGAAAATGTATGTAACAGGCAGAAGGAAGCATCTCCGACCCCATAAAGTATATATATTCTTGATCAGCGTCAACAGCCGAGACGATATAGCCATGTCCGTCTGTCCGTCTGTCCGTCCGTATGAACACCTAGATCTCAGAGACTATAAGAGATAGAGCAACAAATTTTTCGCGACAGTATGTCTTATTGTTGTACGCAGATCAAGTTTTTTTTTATTTTGGCCACGCCCCCTCCCGCCCCCGTAAATCGAATAAAACCGAATTGCAAGCGTCGTTTTGAACCTAGAACGTTCAATTTTTGTACGCACAATACTAATCACCATCTTAATGATCACTGCGAATTTGGTTACAATCGGATGAAAAACACAGAAGTTATTAAGATATGACTTTTATAAGGCGTTACCACGTGCAACTGCTAGTGCTGCCTAGCTAGTTCCTATGACACTCCGCGACATAATAATGGTGTTCAATAAACCAACTAAAGTGCCGCCAAGCTAATAACTTCGAACAAAGAAAATTTTGATATATTATTTTGGTATTTTTAGTATATTTTTTTTAGTATATTTTTATACTATTATATAAATATAATATTTTGATGGTAAAATTGGGTGGCGGGTATCTCACAGTCGAGCAAACTCGACTGTAGCTTTCTTACTTGTTTAGTATATATTTTTTTGGTATTTTTTTCAGTATATTTTGAAAAATATAATATTTTGATGGCGAAATTGGGTCGCGGGTATCTCACAGTCGAGCAAACTCGACTGTAGCTTTCTAACTGGTTATTTTCTACTGCCACTCAATCAAGAATCGTATGCCCCACGTTGGACGCCATTTTTCAATTAAATCTGTAATATGTATGGTGTTATTTTAAATAAAAGCAGCCCCTCTGTTTGTTACGATTTCGAGCGTGATCAGGGAAAGTGAGGAGTTCTTTGGAGCTGCTAAAATCATTCGATATCAAGTTGAGAATGAAGAAATCGTAGACAGTGTAGGTATTATATAAAAGGACGATAAAACCTAAATAATCGGAAAAACTACGATGTAATAAATAATAAATTGGAACCTTAGATGGAATAGTTCCTAGATCTGTACCCTCCCAACCTGTAGAATACATGATTCTACCCTTGTGACCTAAGTTTGGGTGTGATTTGCTAATAGGTGCTCAATAAGAAAAAGTTAATTTAATTCATTATAAATGGAAAATATATAAATTTATTATGGAACTCAAGTCCATTTTGAGAGAACGCGAACGATTTAACCTTAGTACGTTTTAATTTCTATGTGATTTTCTTTTCTTTTTATAAAACTGACAACTGTGAGACTATCATTACTTCATAGTTTTAAGAGATTCAAACATGTACGGGTTTCGGGTGAATTGAGTATGCACTTACGCATTTTAGGTGGCTGTGCCATTCTTACGTGGTTATTGAAAAAATAAGTAGCAACGGCAAACATGTTACATGTTACACAGGAGATACGCTTGAAACGTTTAATAATGTTATGAAATTATGACAATTATAATAATTATTGGGTAAAAAAAGAAAGAAAGCTACTATCGAGTTTGCTCAACTGTGAGATACCCGTCACTCAATTTTACTGTATGGAAGAATAATAAAGAGCGACTATCGAAATATTATGTTTTTTAAAAATAAACTGGAAAATATACTAAATATACTACTACCGAAATAAATTTTGGTCATAATGATTAGCTTGGTAGCACTTCATTGTGTTTATTGAACACCATTATTATGTTACTGAGTGACAACTAGCTGTACAGGTCCAGCTGCACCCGATTTCACCTTGTAAAAGTAATTCGTAAATAGCTTTAGTATTTTCTGTCCGATTTTAACCAAATTTTCATTATCATCATTATCATTAAGATGATGATTAGTATTGTGTGTGCCAAAACTGAACGTTCTAGCTTTAACATTTTTCGGCTTACGGAGGCGGAAGGGGGCGTGGCCAACATTTAAAATAAACTCTAGCGGCTTACCGAGTTTTTACATGTTGTTTAAAAATTTCGTAGCTCTAGTTTTTATAGTCTCTGAGATGTCGATGTTCATACAGGCAGACGGACAAACAGACAGCGCTATATCGGCTCGGCTGTTGATTCTGATCAATAATATATATAGTTTATGGGGTCACAAACGCCTTATTATTGTTTTTTTTTTAAATCCATAACCTAATAATTACATATTGATGAGCAAGTCCGGTGTCGACAGGGCTGAAGATTCCGGATGAGCTGTTGGATCTTCCCAAATAAGGATTAGAATATAATAAATATTATATATATTTAACAGCTAAAACTTCATTTGTTTAGGTACCGTACCAGTTTAAATATTATACAAATGATTAGTGAAAGATTACTTAAATTTATTTTACTCTACTATTTCTACATCCAGAGCGAGACTTAGCCTGTTATCCGTGGCAACTTTGATGTTAAAACTTTTCCAGTTGTCGGTCAGTATGCCAGTTAGCGATACATAATATACCTGTATTCAGACAGTTTTTATTAAGAAGTCAAAAAGATGCGCATTAGAATATTTTTGGTGATCCGTATACCCGATAGCAGACGCCTGGTAAATACAGGAAGGAACTGGATTCCTGCATAAACTATATTATAATAAGCGAATCTTAAGTGTATATAAATGTACCTTTGATCGATGGGAATATTCACAATGAGTATTAAAATACTGTGAAATATTAGTGCCAGTGCACTTGCCGTATTTTAGAGGTTTTGACAATATTATATAAATTATGATATAATATGGGCGGATCCCAACTGAGTTTTAGTTTTAAAAATACTTTCCAACTCACTTGCAAATTGTTCGCTTGTGGAAATAAAAATGAACGAGCAAAGTGATATTGGCTGCGATTAAGCTTTGCAAGGCTGCAACCTGTAGGAGTTTTGGCGAGTATATTAATTACAGCTGATAATTTTGTTGCATCGGTTCGAGCTGACAGACTGCACTTATTATGCGTACGCAATTGGAAATTGGTCGATAATAGACAAACAAGATTTATTTTCTTTTGCAAGAGAGGAATAATTTAAGACTCTTTCCAAAGATTAGGGACAATTCAAATACACACAATTCAAATAAGTTTAAGAGTGGTTTATAGACTCCCTCAGCATAGAAGCAACTATCCATGATACGGATTCGGATAAGGCAGGGCTCTATGGAATATTGAGGGAATAGATCGTTTCATTAAAATCAGCAAACAGATCGGCAATACCACGATCATTAAAAGCAACCTTTTTTCAATAAATAATGCTGTTGAGGGTGTTGACGTCTTCGAATTGACGAAGTCATAAAAGCGTTTCGGGTCACGCTGAAACATTAGTCTGCTTTCTTTCTCAAATAATCCTTTTAGCAAAGATTATTTTAAAATCGATCTTCCAAAAACAACGAACTCGCTTCTTCGGTAAAACACCTGAGCCCAAAACCAAATCTCAGAGTCTATAATAGATAAAGCACCCAATTTTTCGGGATAGTGTATCTTATTTTTTGCTTCGTTCAATTTTTGGTACCCACAATATTAATCACCATCTTAATGATCTCTGCGAATTTGGTTACAATCGGATAAAAAACACAGAAGTTATTAAGAAATCCCTTTTATAAGGCGTTACCACGTGCAACTGCTAGTGCTGCCTAGCTAGTTGCTATGACACTCCGCGACATAATAATGGTGTTCAATAAACCAACTAAAATGCCGCCAAGCTAATAATTTTGAACAAAGACAATTTTGATATATTATTTTGGTATTTTTTTAGTATATTTTTTTTGGTATTTTGGTATTTTGAAAAATATAACATTTTGATGGTAAAATTGGGTGGTGGTATCTCACAGTCGGGCAAACTCGACTGTAGCTTTCTTACTTGTTTAA
The DNA here is from genome assembly GCA_018150935.1 of Drosophila pruinosa. Taxonomy (NCBI): domain Eukaryota; kingdom Metazoa; phylum Arthropoda; class Insecta; order Diptera; family Drosophilidae; genus Drosophila; species Drosophila pruinosa. Next base: position 607,248 of record JAECWR010000266.1, read on the forward strand.
TATATTTTTGTAAAATATATGTATTATTTTTATTATATTTTTATTTTAAGGTTTAATGACAAAATTCAACTAGAACATTTATTTTTGTTTGTTGACAATAGTTTTCTTATTATAATTTAATTGTTTGATGACAATAGTTTTTCTTATTATAATTTAATTGTTTGATGACAATAGTTTTTGGATCTTTCTGTATGCAACACGATTGAAAAACTTGCGACTACGCTCTATCACCATTCCACGTGAAGTTGCTTCTCCTTTTTCTTTTGTTTTTGGGTTTGTTTTCGAAGCATTGTTGCGAGCCACTGAGAGACGACGCTCATCTTGCTTTCTTTGCCGTTGCATTCTGATTTCGTCTTGAATATTTTTGTTGTTTGCACTTTTACCGTATGCTTTTGATTTATTACACGTTGGCATTGCTGATTTTATGTGGGTAAAAGTGTGCAGCACTATCGAGTTTAACTCTAGGCTCTCGTAAGTATGCTGTACTTTTAGTGCTTAGCTGGTTCGTGTCACGGCTGATCAGCCGCTTTATTTGTTGAGCCGAGCTCATCACGTAGCAGCTGCTTAGCTCGTGGCGTTAAACAGCCCTGCCCACAGCTGGAGTTGAACTTCAACTCAGATCTCTTCTTCTTAACGGCGGACAAAAAGAGAGAAAGAGAGAAAGAGAAAAAAAAAGTAAAGAAAATAAGATTTTCTTCACCTTGCCGATGGCGATGAGGCGTGGCCAAAACCAGGTAAGTGATCTGCACCCGGTCAACTGTCTATTTATTGCAAAACACTTAATTCCCAGGAGTCGGCACCCAGTACAATATGAAACAAGTATGAAAGCTACTGTCGAGTGTGTGGTCGACTGTCAGATACCCGCCACCCAATTTTACCATCAAAATATTATATTTTTCAAAAATATACTGAAAATATACTTTAAAATATATACTAAAAAATACCAAAATAATATATTAAAATTTTCATTGTTCGAAATTATTAGCTTGCCAGCACTTTAGTTGGTTTATTGAACACCATTATTATATCGCGGAGTGTCATAGCAACTAACTAGGCAGCACTAGCAGTTGCACGTGGTAACGCATTATAAAAGTAATTTCTTAATAACTTCTGTGTTTTTTATGCGATTGTAACCAAATTTTCAAACTTGATCTGCCTGCAACAATAAGACACACTGTCCCGAAAAATTTGTGGCTCTATCTCTTATAGTCTCTGAGATCTAGGTGTTCATACGGACAGACAGACGGACGGACGGACAGACGGACATGGCTATATCGTCTCGGTTGTTGACGCTGATCAAGAATATATATACTTTATGGGGTCGGAGATGCTTCCTTCTGCCTGTTATATACATTTTCGGTGGGCACAAAGTTATAATACCCTTCTTCCCTTTTGGTAGGCGGGTACAACAATATACTCCACACAACTGTCCACAAACGTTTTCTTTAAACTTTGGTATGAAATAAGTTTTCTCAACTAAATCTGGCATTTTCTTCGCGTGATTATTTCATTTTCCATCTGCAATGGTAAAACAATAAGCTGACGATTAGGATCTTTAAAGAGTATTTCGTTTTCAATATATAATACGCTTTGCTTTCTACTTTTGTCCACTCATCAAGTAATTCTGCTTGTTTCAAACGTTGTACAACAGTATCCCTCAACATAAAACATGATACTCGACTCAACGCATCAACATGTCTCATTCGTGTCCCTGAACGGTGTTCAATGTGGTAGCAACGCCATGAACGTATAATGCTCACCTAGCTACCCTCAAAGGCATATTCTTCTTCTTCATCGTCATAGTGAATGCATTGCAATCAGTTACAATTTTAAATTTTAAGCCTAACATATACACATGCTATTTCATTAGAGCACCGATAATTGCGAGCACCTCAAGTTCACACACTCGGCTTTCTAATCTTGACATGCAACCATTCTTGAACTTGATCATCCACAATCTTTTATTCACACTCTGCCAAACGTCTGGGTTGTTGGAATACTGGTATATCATCGGTTAATAGAATCTTCATCTTCACCGGTGTTGAACAATTTCGAATAGGCCTATAATCTCCAATTGGATTTACAGCTTTCTCTTTTCCTGGTGTACAACTCGACTTATAAACTCAGTACCACCTTTGGTTATCTTCAAATCAACGCTGCTCGACTTGAATGTCTATACCATCAATTTGAACCGAAATTACAAAGCTACCGAATGTAAGCACTTGGCTATCATCTATGCCAAACAAATACTTCGATAAACCTACCAACTTATTCCTCCCCAACTTTACATAAACACTTTTACGTATGAGACAAAGGTCAGCACGTGTATCAAAACATCATTGACTAATAAAATACATTTGTCTAAACTCTAAACCTGATGGAGTAAAAATGCTTAATGGCTTTGACTCTGCCTTACTCTCCAATACGATGTTTGTATTTTGATAGTTTTTACCGAGTTCCCTCGTATTCGCATTCGCATTCGGACGTGTTTTTTTGCTGTCAAACTAACATTTGTTATTTTACCCTTCCTGCGCCTTGTTATCAAATAATTTTGTTTGCAAACTAACAATACCTGTGCTATACGTCGGAGTGTTTAGTCACAGTGTAATAACATTTGATATTTTACAATTAATTGTGGTGTTTCAATATGTCAACAATTTGTGAGGCCTAATTTTCTGTTTGTGAGAGCTTACAGTAAATTACAGCTTTCGTCGTGCCTGCGATTGTGATTTTGTGCTTGCGTACTAGTACCCTGTTATTAACACAAATTTTATTTCTTATTTCAATTTTTGGTTTGATTTAATTGTTATTTGCTTTAAAAACTTGCAGTTTGTTTGTCTGCAGCAAGCGCAAAAATGGGTTTCGTTTGCTGCTGGCTCTGTGACATGTTGAAAGGGATGTCGCGGGATTCATATGTCAGGCGAAGCAAGGCTTTGGTGATCTATTCGAAGGTTTCAAAAACTAGTTTCGCAACTTTGGACTCTGTGTTTAAGGTCATGAAGCTTTTAACCGAGTCTCCAAAGCGGTAAAAAGCTAATACTCGTTTGTCCATTGGCCCAAACGAACTTGATGTCCCTAAACTGGTCAACAACTCGTCCGTTCCGAATAATCTAATGTCATTTATGTCAATGATTGCCGACAATGACATTGTTCCCATGGATGTCATTTGTTCTGATCCCGTTTCAGTCTTGGTACCTGCAGCAGTTGTTAATGTTGCAGAAACTCAACATGATCAACCTTCTGCTGTACCTAACGTTCTACCAGCTAGTACAGATGCTCCTATCTCGACTTCTGCTACGATGGCTCAGAACACTATAGTAGGTGTCCCACATATGAAACACATTTTTGTTTCTAGGCTTGCCCCTAATACGTCATCTGACGACATTAGGACCTTTATTCGGTCCAAAATTCAAGCATCATTAAAGGTGGAAAAATTTAATTTCTTATATGAACGGGAAATCGCATATTTCAAAATAAGTGTTCCTGCCGAGCATTTTAGTAAAGTTAATTAATTTAATTATTAAAGAGTATGTAAATAAAAAGAAACATCAGCCATCGATTTTACTTCCAAATGTTACCACTAATTCCTCTAAGCCTCAAACTCCATCTGATAGCTCAAAAACTAACTTCTCTCCTGCTTGGCTATCAAAATGTAAGAGGCCTTTGTAGTAAACTTAATAATGTTTCCTTTTCATGTCATTGCTTTAACTGAAAGTTGATTAAGGCATGATATTCTGAATACTGAAATCTTTAATAACAAATTTTCTGTCTAAAGACGTGATCGCAAGCGTCGTCGTGGTGGTGGTGTACTTATCGCTGTCGATGCTGATATCTCTTCTCGAATTTGTAGCTGTAAAATAATTTATTGTAGTTTTAGTATCTCAATCACCTGCTCATATATACCTCCTGCCTCAGATAACTCTCTGTATTTATTCCATTTTTCTGTAATCAATAGTATTTCTGAAAAGCTTTCCGATCGTGATTTCTTAATAGTTCTTGGAGATTTTAATATTTCTGGAATTTCGTGGCTTTCGTCATGTGAGTCCAAAGTATTGAATCCTTCGTCAACTCATGTCTTTGTTGATAGCCTTTTTGATATAGCTTTGTCTCAAACCAATTCTCTACCAAATTGTCCAGGTAAAATGCTTGATCTGATTTTTGTTTTGGATCCCAATACCTACACGGTGTCCAGATTAAATCCTATTTCCTCACCTGAGGATCCCTACCACCCTACTCTGGAGGTGCTGATTGACTTACCAGCAAGTGTTTCGGTTGCAGGTGTTTTACCGGAGAAGCGAGTTTGTTGTTTTCGGAAGACCGATTTTAAAAAACTTTCTTTGCTTCTTTCGCGTACTGACTGGTCCCAACTTTCTTCGTGTATTGACCTGGACAAGGCAGTTGAAATTTTTATTCTACATGAAACTCTCTGTTTGATGCTTGTGTTCCCCTTGTGTTGGTACTCCACAATTGTCTAATAGACCGTTATGGTTTACTAAAGAACTAACAAAGTTAAAGAATAAAAAATCAAAGCTATATAAAAAATATAAGGAAACTGACTCTATCTTATATTTTTCTCGCTACTCTGTTGCTCGTTCCAATTTCTCCACGCTAAATAATCTTCGCTACAAGTATTATTTTAGAAGGTGCAGACTAACGTTTCAGCGTTACCCGAAACGCTTCTATGACTTCGTCAAATCGAAGCGGAAGACGTCAACACTTCGAAAAACATTATTTTTTGATAAAAAGACAGCTTTTTATGATCGTGGCATTGCCGATCTGTTTGCTGATTTTTTTCAAACGACCTATTCCACATCAACTTTTTATAGAGCCCAGTCTTATCCGTATCAAGTAAACCAAGCGAATTGCATTTTTGGTCCCCTACTTTCTGAAAGTTTACTCTTACGTGAACTTAAGTCATGTAAACCAGTTATTTCTCCTGGCCCCTGACGGTGTTCCTAGTTGCATGCTTAGGTTCTGTGCAGAGGGACATTGTAAACCACTTTTTAAAATTATTTGAATTGTCTGTAGAGTTGTGATCTTTCCTAATCTTTGGAAAGAGTCTTACATTATTCCCAAAGTATTTGAGAAACTAATAACTTCTCAACTGCAACACTGCTGTAAATCTATAATTTCACCCTACCAGTGTGGGTTTGTGAAATGTAGGTCTATCTACCACTAACTTAATAGAATTCTCATCAATTGTTATTGTGTAGTCTTTTAAAATATATACCGATATATATATGGATTACTGTGATAATAGCTTTAGTATTTTAGCATTAAGTTTTATAATAATAAAAGGTGGACACACTTATGAAAAAATCATGAAACTGCAAGTATATTTTGTAAAAGAGAAAATCAAAATAAAAATCAAGGAAAAAATAAAGAAGGATTACAAATCAGGTGTGGGGTATCCCAAATCAATGTTAATATGAAATACACGGAAATATTGAATTTAAGCAAACCTGAGATGCTGCAGCTGCTCAGTGAGAAGCAAGTGCGGTTGACGCTGCTGCTACGATTTTAGAGCTGCGATCTTTGGTCAGAGCCGTTATTCCCGATGAACCTGGAAGATGGAGTTAGTGGTGTAGACGAGTTAGCGCTGGCAACTGTTGGGTTGGATTTGCAAACTGTTTCGCAGCCTAGTAAAGTTAGTGAGGCTACGCAGATGAATAACAAAATGGCTGCTTCGCATGAAATTGCGCCGTTGGTATTGAATGATGCAAATGCTTCTGTGCATTCTGATGAAATCGTTGCAAACGATGATGATTTTATTTCATTGGAAATCGAGACCGGGTCCGTACTGTCGTTTGACTTGGAAATGGCACGTGAGCACATTAAGCAATTGGAATTATCTATTGCCAAGCTAAGTGGTGACACCAACACCACCCTGTGAGCGAAGAATAGATTTGAGCGACATAGCCTCAATGATGCCATCATTCTCAGGAGATGATGCCCTGTCTGTCCATGTTTGGATTTCTGAAATGGAAAGAGCTACTGAAATTTACAAGCTGACCATATCTGAATGCTTTTCGCTTGGCATTCGATTGCTCCGCGGGTCAGATAAAGCTTATATCATGTATGAAGCTGTTGACAATTGGCAAGTGTTAAAAGAAATCCTGGTAGATGTCTTTGGATGCAAGATGACCAACCGCGATGTTGCCAAATTACTTCAGAGTCGCACGTTGGGAAAAGGAGAGTCTGTTTTGTAATACTTCATCACTATGCGAAACATTTCCAAACAATGCCAGTTTCAAGACCCTGATGTGATCAAGTACATAGTGGATGGACTAGGAGACCGTTCTGGTTGGACATCAGTGCTGTTTTTTAGCACCATACTGGATAAGCTGCGTCAGAAGCTAGTACGTTTCTAATCAGTGCAACCGGTAAGTGGAACGTAAGCCTGCAGAAGGAAACCTCAAGGACAAAACAGCATTTATTCCGTTATGGACATGTTGCTGCCCAATGTCAGAAGCCGAAGAGACCGCTGAATGGGTGCTTCAATTGTCTTGAGGAAGGACACCATTACCGTGAGGGTCCGAAATGAACTGTTGGTATGGTTGATACTGATGCTTCTAAGGCCGATGGTGAATCATTTATTCGAAATGTAAGTTTTAAATTGATATACGAAAAGGTATGCACAGATTATACAAATGTATTTGCTTTATTAGATACCGGCAGCCCGGTAAGCTTTATAAACCAATCTTGTGTTCCGGAGCTGTGTTTCGAGACGAATTTAAAAAAAAGTGGATTTCGAGGGCTTAGTGGCAGCCCAATAAGTATATACGGAAAAGTACAATGTTTAGTTAAATTAGATAATGTAGTTAAGGAAATACATTGTTATGTTATTCAAGATTTAATTTTACCAGCACCTTTGTTGCTTGGCAGAGATGCTCTGAAAATATTCAATATTAAACTTATAAGAGAAAACAATGAAGTTGAAAATAAAGTTAGCAAAAATCTGAAAATTAATGAAATAACCTTAGTTTATAAATCTATCTGTGCATCCCTCTTCGCTAAAATATCAAAACTTGTAGATGAAATTAATGTTGATGAAATTGTAAACAATAATGTATCTACGGCTTAGTTGAATCCACACACTAACTGGCTATTAGAAATGCAAAATGTTTGTAGTACATCGCAAGATGACAATCTTCTCAATATCGGTCATGAATTTGATAGAATGACCAGGGAAGAATGCTGTAGAGTAGTTCATGAGAATTATGTACAGAAAGTGTTTTTGGGCATTGGTGAGCCTCGATGTTCAATGGAAATTCGTTTAACGGATACTACACCATTTCATTGTTAAGCAAGAAGATTGTCTTATTATGAGAGAGGTATTGTTAGTGACACTGTTAGTGAATTGTTATCTTTAAATATTATTAGGCCTAGTCAATCCCCATTTGCTTCCCCTATTGTATCAGTAAAAAGAAATCAGGAGAGATAAGGATGAGTGTAGATTACCGTGGGTTAAATAAAGTTAGTGTACGTGATAACTTTCCATTGCTCTTAATAGAAGACTGTTTAGAATATTTGGAAGGAAAGTCTGTATTCTCGGTTGTAGACCTTAAAAGTAGCTTTCATTAGGTGGCAATGACGGAAAATTCAATTAAGTATACTGCTTTCATAACAAACTGATGGGCATTACGAATATTTAAGAATGACGTTTGGATTAAAAAATTGAACCGGCTGTATTTCAAAGATTTATATCTACCACATTGCATGATTACATGATAAGGAGTCGACAAATTTCCGTATACTTAGATGATATAATACTAGCTACAAATACAAAGTAGAAGAGCATTTAGAACTTTGGGCAAAGCTATTAAGCCAACTAGTCGAAAACAACCTAGAGATCAATTATAAGAAAAGTATGTTTTTCAGAAACAAATAGATTATTTGGGCTATAGTGTCAGTTCAAAAGGAATCCTGCCAAATAATGCGCATCTGAAAGCTATACAAGACTATCCAGAGCCATTGAATAGTAAGTCGTTGCATTCTTGTGTAGCCTGAGGATCCCTACCACCCTACTCTGGAGGTGCTGATTGACTTACCAGCAAGTGTTTCGGTTGCAGGTGTTTTACCGGAGAAGCGAGTTCGTTGTTTTCGGAAGACCGATTTTAAAAAACTTTCTTTGCTTCTTTCGCGTACTGACTGGTCCCAACTTTCTTTGTGTATTGACCTGGACAAGGCAGTTGAAATTTTTTATTCTACATGAAACTCTCTGTTTGATGCTTGTGTTCCCCTTGTGTTGGTACTCCACAATTGTCTAATAGACCGTTATGGTTTACTAAAGAACTAACAAAGTTAAAGAATAAAAATCAAAGCTATATACAAAATATAAGGAAACTGACTCTATCTTATATTTTTCTCGCTACTCTGTTGCTCGTTCCAATTTCTCCACGCTAAATAATCTTCGCTACAAGTATTATTTTAGAAGGTGCAGACTAACGTTTCAGCGTTACCCGAAACGCTTCTATGACTTCGTCAAATCGAAGCGGAAGACGTTAACACTTCGAAAAACATTATTTTTTGATAAAAAGACAGCTTTTTATGATCGTGGCATTGCCGATCTGTTTGCTGATTTTTTTCAAACGACCTATTCCACATCAACTTTTTATAGAGCCCAGTCTTATCCGTATCAACTAAACCAAGCGAATTGCATTTTTGGTCCCCTACTTTCTGAAAGTTTACTCTTACGTGAACTTAAGTCATGTAAACCAGTTTTTTCTCCTGGCCCTGACGGTGTTCCTAGTTGCATGCTTAGGTTCTGTGCAGAGGGACATTGTAAACCACTTTTAAAATTATTTGAATTGTCTGTAGAGTTGTGATCTTTCCCTAATCTTTGGAAAGAGTCTTACATTATTCCCAAAGTATTTGAGAAACTAATAACTTCTCAACTGCAACACTGCTGTAAATCTATAATTTCACCCTACCAGTATGGGTTTGTGAAATGTAGGTCTATCTACCACTAACTTAATGTAATTCTCATCAATTGTTATTGTGTAGTCTTTTAAAATATATACCGATATATATATGGATTACTGTGATAATAGCTTTAGTATTTTAGCATTAAGTTTTATAATAATAAAAGGTGGACACACTTATGAAAAAATCGCGAAACTGCAAGTTTATTTTGTAAAAGAGAAAATCAAAATAAAATCAAGGAAAAAATAAAGAAGGATTACAAATCAGGTGTGGGGTATCCCAAATCAATGTTAATATGAAATACACGGAAATATTGAATTTAAGCAAACCTGAGATGCTGCAGCTGCTCAGTGAGAAGCAAGTGCGGTTGACGCTGCTGCTACGATTTTAGAGCTGCGATCTTTGGTCAGAGCCGTTATTCCCGATGAACCTGGAAGATGGAGTTAGTGGTGTAGACGAGTTAGCGCTGGCAACTGTTGGGTTGGATTTGCATACTGTTTCGCAGCCTAGTAAAGTTAGTGAGGCTACGCAGATGAATAACAAAATGGCTGCTTCGCATGAAATTGCGCCGTTGGTATTGAATGATGCAAATGCTTCTGTGCATTCTGATGAAATCGTTGCAAACGATGATGATTTTATTTCATTGGAAATCGAGACCGGGTCCGTACTGTCGTTTGACTTGGAAATGGCACGTGAGCACATTAAGCAATTGGAATTATCTATTGCCAAGCTAAGTGGTGACACCAACACCACCCTGTGAGCGAAGAATAGATTTGAGCGACATAGCCTCAATGATGCCACCATTCTCAGGAGATGATGCCCTGTCTGTCCATGTTTGGATTTCTGAAATGGAAAGAGCTACTGAAATTTACAAGCTGACCATATCTGAATGCTTTTCGCTTGGCATTCGATTGCTCCGCGGGTCAGATAAAGCTTATATCATGTATGAAGCTGTTGACAATTGGCAAGTGTTAAAAGAAATCCTGGTAGATGTCTTTGGATGCAAGATGACCAACCGCGATGTTGCCAAATTACTTCAGAGTCGCACGTTGGGAAAAGGAGAGTCTGTTTTGTAATACTTCATCACTATGCGAAACATTTCCAAACAATGCCAGTTTCAAGACCCTGATGTGATCAAGTACATAGTGGATGGACTAGGAGACCGTTCTGGTTGGACATCAGTGCTGTTTTTTAGCACCATACTGGATAAGCTGCGTCAGAAGCTAGTACGTTTCTAATCAGTGCAACCGGTAAGTGGAACGTAAGCCTGCAGAAGGAAACCTCAAGGACAAAACAGCATTTATTCCGTTATGGACATGTTGCTGCCCAATGTCAGAAGCCGAAGAGACCGCTGAATGGGTGCTTCAATTGTCTTGAGGAAGGACACCATTACCGTGAGGGTCCGAAATGAACTGTTGGTATGGTTGATACTGATGCTTCTAAGGCCGATGGTGAATCATTTATTCGAAATGTAAGTTTTAAATTGATATACGAAAAGGTATGCACAGATTATACAAATGTATTTGCTTTATTAGATACCGGCAGCCCGGTAAGCTTTATAAACCAATCTTGTGTTCCGGAGCTGTGTTTCGAGACGAATTTAAAAAAAAGTGGATTTCGAGGGCTTAGTGGCAGCCCAATAAGTATATACGGAAAAGTACAATGTTTAGTTAAATTAGATAATGTAGTTAAGGAAATACATTGTTATGTTATTCAAGATTTAATTTTACCAGCACCTTTGTTGCTTGGCAGAGATGCTCTGAAAATATTCAATATTAAACTTATAAGAGAAAACAATGAAGTTGAAAATAAAGTTAGCAAAAATCTGAAAATTAATGAAATAACCTTAGTTTATAAATCTATCTGTGCATCCCTCTTCGCTAAAATATCAAAACTTGTAGATGAAATTAATGTTGATGAAATTGTAAACAATAATGTATCTACGGCTTAGTTGAATCCACACACTAACTGGCTATTAGAAATGCAAAATGTTTGTAGTACATCGCAAGATGACAATCTTCTCAATATCGGTCATGAATTTGATAGAATGACCAGGGAAGAATGCTGTAGAGTAGTTCATGAGAATTATGTACAGAAAGTGTTTTTGGGCATTGGTGAGCCTCGATGTTCAATGGAAATTCGTTTAACGGATACTACACCATTTCATTGTTAAGCAAGAAGATTGTCTTATTATGAGAGAGGTATTGTTAGTGACACTGTTAGTGAATTGTTATCTTTAAATATTATTAGGCCTAGTCAATCCCCATTTGCTTCCCCTATTGTATCAGTAAAAAAGAAATCAGGAGAGATAAGGATGAGTGTAGATTACCGTGGGTTAAATAAAGTTAGTGTACGTGATAACTTTCCATTGCTCTTAATAGAAGACTGTTTAGAATATTTGGAAGGAAAGTCTGTATTCTCGGTTGTAGACCTTAAAAGTAGCTTTCATTAGGTGGCAATGACGGAAAATTCAATTAAGTATACTGCTTTCATAACAAACTGATGGGCATTACGAATATTTAAGAATGACGTTTGGATTAAAAAAATTGAACCGGCTGTATTTCAAAGATTTATATCTACCACATTGCATGATTACATGATAAGGAGTCGACAAATTTCCGTATACTTAGATGATATAATACTAGCTACAAATACAAAGTAGAAGAGCATTTAGAACTTTGGGCAAAGCTATTAAGCCAACTAGTCGAAAACAACCTAGAGATCAATTATAAGAAAAGTATGTTTTTCAGAAACAAATAGATTATTTGGGCTATAGTGTCAGTTCAAAAGGAATCCTGCCAAATAATGCGCATCTGAAAGCTATACAAGACTATCCAGAGCCATTGAATAGTAAGTCGTTGCATTCTTGTGTAGCCTTGTTTTCGTATTTCCGTAAATTTGTACCTTCATTTGCGAGTATTGCGAAGTCTCTAACTGAACTTCTTAAAAACGGTGGACCTTTTCCAATGAGAAATCTTGAGAAACAAGCATTTGCCACGTTAAGGACAGCCTTATCGAATCCTCCGGTCCTTGCTTTATATAATCCTGAACTTGAAACTGAATTACATACTGACGCTAGGCCCCATGGATTTGGAGCAGTACTTATGCAGAGACAAAAAGATGGTAAATTGCATCCTGTGTTCTTCTACTCTAGAAAAGCTACTGCTTGTGAGTCTCGTTATCATAGTTTCGAGCTTGAAACCTAAGCCATTATTTATGCCTTGCGTAGATTCCATATTTATTTGGCACACCGTCCGTTTTTACCAGTGATAGATTGTAACGCTTTGGTGCAAACACTCGAGAAAAAATCCTTAAATCCTCGTATATCTCGATGGGCATTAGAAATAGGCGGTTATGATTGTAAGAAAACTCATCGTGTCATGATGATGCGTTTAGTAGACAAACTGAATTGTGACAGCCCGAAGTGACTGGTATACCTGATCCTTGTGTGACTATGGATGATTCGTTCGAAAACCGTTCCGTTAGTCCGTTAGAAAACCGTTCCGTTAGTCCGTTAGAAAACCGTTCCGTTAGTTCGTTAGAAAACCGTTCTGTAGAGTCGTTGGCATCTCGTTCCGTAAACCTTTTTAGAAAATCAGCCTGTAGTGTTATCAGATACAAGTAGTGAACTTGTAGGAATTGTTGGTGCACATCCTGATGATATTGACCAAATGTGAGATTCCGAGATATGTAAACTCCGTGAAAGATTAGAGAATGAAGTGGTTTACGATTTTACCTTGGTTGATGGAATCGTGTATAAGTTAGACAAACAAAAACAGCGACATTTATATGCACCAACAATACTGCAAGATCAATTGATTCACAGGTGTCACGAGAAGTTGGGACACCTTTCTGCGGACAAGTGTATGATCTTAAAGTGAACTATTATTTTCCATGTATGAAAAGCAAGATAGAACTATTCATCAAAAACTGTTTACCATGTATTTTACATTCTGTTCCTAGAAGTGTACACCATCGAACGTTACATAGCATTCCAAAAGTCGCCGTACCGTGTCAGCTTCGCCTTGTAAAATGCTAACCTACCACGGACGGGTCCCACGTTCGTGTCCCATAAGATCCGGCTTAAAGAAGGTGACGTCGGGAGTACCTCGCGAGCCCTTTCGAGTCCCACAGGTGGGGTGTCATTCTGAGGGTTGCGCGAGAACACGTATCAGGAGCCGGCTCTGTATACGATAACGACTATGCTCATGAGCATGTGGGGGTGGGTTCGGACTCCTTCTGCGTCGAAAGTCTTACTAATGGTCTAACGCGATCACTTATGAATTAGCCTATCGTGGCCTGTGAATCCGTTTTATCCCGAATGCTCTGTCTCAATTTCATGTCAAGCTACGCAAACGCAGAAGGAGTCCGAACCCATCCCCCTTATGCTCAAGAGCATAGTCGGTATCGTAGGCAGAGCCGGCTCCTGATACGTGTTCTCGCGCAACCTTCAGAATAACACCCCACCCGTGGGACCCGAAATGGCTCGCGAGGTACTCCCGACGTCACCTTCTTTAAGCCGGATCTTATAGACTGGGACACGAACGTGGGACCCGTCCGTGTAGGTTAGCATTTTGCAAGGCGAAGCTTACAGAATGGCGCCCAACAGTGGGACCCAAACCATAGGTTATCAATTACACAAAATATGGAAAGGTACCACATAAAATAATCGAAAGAAATTTAATGATACCCCGTGATTTTCAAATCTCTTAAATTCCCTCCCCACAACCACTCAATTCTTTAACACTTTGCATAAAATTATCATTTGAACTATTCGATCTGGATATGCTGCTCTTCTTAAGATTAAGTCATGGAAAGCAGACCGACGGATGAGTCAAACGATAATAAAAAGCTGAATTTTTGATCCGTTTTAAAATCTATGTTTTGATAAATACCGAGTCGTCTTGGGACGAGGAACATTATTAAGAGATAACTGTAAGTTCTTTTAATTCGAATTTTGAGGTTGCTCATAATGGAGTAATTACCGTCATGTCCCTCTTCGAATTAAGAAAACATACAATACAGACACAGTTATCTTAAATTGAATATTGAGATTGTTCATGATGGAGTCAACACTGCCATGTCCCTCTTCAATTGTGGAATACTTACCTATAGAAACTGTTCTTTCAATTTTGAATGTTGAGATTGCTCATGACGGACACAATATCGTTATGTTCCTCTTCAAATTGAGAAAGCAAGTAATACCTTGGCCCAATTCTAATTTCGAGATTGCTCATGATGGAGTAATTACCGTCATGTCCCTCTTCAAATTGAGCATATAAATTAACGTAGCGTCAGTAAAACTTTAAAGAATTAGGTTTAATTCACGACCATAGGATAAGATGGATGTAAGAATCAATTCTACCGCAATTACCTATATACCGCTACCGTTTTGGTCTGTGTATCAGTATCGTTGGATCCGAATACATTGATTGATTGAATTTATTATCTTTACCGAATATACAATGGCTGTACGTAGGAGCCAAGAGAATTTTGACTTAAACCCACTTCCGATAGTAGTGTGTACCGTCTGCAATGAATCCCTCAAAGAAGGAGAAGTCATGCAAACACACTGCAATCACAATTTCCATTGTTCATGCCTTTCTACCTGGCTGACCAACAATGAAACCTGCCCCGTGTGTAGGCACACTATATCACACGAGCAAATAGAAGCCCGAATAGGCATGAGTATGGATCATACCATCCCTCCTCCACGAGCTACCCGACCTAGTGGTATTCGTACACCCCCCGGTGCGATTCCAAAAAATCGCTCTGGTGCCAAATCGTATGCACAAAACCCTGCAGCGCCCAGAAATGGACACCAAGCTACGGCTAACGCATCAAAGACTCGAACGGTAGCACCCACCACTTCTCAGCAAGAAATTCCAAATCTGTCCGAAGAGCGTATAGGCCAATTAATTTCGAAGGCTTTTTGAAGAGTACAGGTCCACGATTTTCGGAAGAGCTAGGTACGGCTATCCGAAATCTAAATATCCAACCCCACCAAGACCAGAAGTAGCCGAAGAACCACATTATGAATGGGAGAATGATCTGCCGCAGGTACCTCACCCACAGATAGATAGGCCAGATATCCTCTCTAACATAATATCCAATTGGAATATTACCTTCTCTGGGACAAGTGATAGCATACCTATAGAAGATTTCATTTACTGGGTTAAATAGTAACTTTGATCATCTATATCAGTTCGCCAACCCTTTATTTACTGGTCCGGCATTAGCATTGTTTTGGCGATTCCACCGAATGCCCGTAGGACAAAGCTGGTTTCACCTCTGCAACTACCTGACCAAACGATATAGGGACCAACGAACGAACGAAGACATCAAGGATAGTATGCGGCGCCGGAAGCAACGCGCCAATGAAAGCTACGATGATTTCCTTGACGCAATTATGACAATTGCTGACAGACTCCACGAACCATTGACAGACTCTGAGCTAGTAACTCTGGTAAAACGAAATCTCAAAGCGGAACTGAAGAAGTTCGAATTGCTTCACATACCAACTCCAACCATAGCTTCATTACGTCGCGAATGTCATAAACACGAAGATTTTCACTCGAATGCTTATTTCAAATACCCCGCTCGCCCCATAAATTTACGACGCGCCGTAAATGAAATCACGAATGTAGACTCAACGACAGACGACGACGAAGATGAGAGCACAGCTGACGTTAACGCGATTCGTTCTATCGACAAATCTAAATGTTGGAGCTGCGACGAAGAAGGTCATAGGTATCAGGATTGCATAAGACCTAGACGGATCTTTTGTTATGGCTGCGGTCTTATCGACACCTACAAGCCTAATTGCGACCGATGCAAAGCCAGGTCGGAAAACTCGAAACACGCCGTTCGTCGAGCCTCGAAGGCGAAGGTCCGCCAGTAGTCTCGGAACCGCAAGTACACCTACCAGCCATGACTCCACATATCTCTGACGTGACCCTAAACAAAACTAAAACCCCAGCATATATCCTCTATGGCGTGGCAAAATTGTCACCAATCGGTTCCATTGAAGTCCCTCATTCAACCCAATAACCGTCTCCGATCCATTTCTCGTGTCCGCGAATTTTGGAATAGACGATATACATTCAGGAGAACAGTAATATCATCAGTTGCTCACAAAATAAATGACATACGACCGTTTACTAAACTGTCCATCCTGGACAACGAATACCTAGCTTTGTTGGACAGCGGAGCCAATAAAAGTGTGATAGGAGGCAGTTTAGCTAACCATATTCTTACCACTGACACCAAATATAGTCGATTAAAGGGAGAAGTGCGCACTGCGGATGGGCAGAAGCAACATATAGATGGTACGATTTGCTTATCTATTACGTACGACACAGTCACCAAACCTTTTGAATTTCTTATTGTCTCAACAATAAAACAAGACGTGATCTGTGGAATGTATTTTTGGGACCAATTCGGTATCACCTTATCACACTCGTACATGCTATACGCCATTACGAATGAAAATAGTGAAGACACCTTGGTAATGACCCAGATCCAACAAAACAAGTTGCAAGCCATCATAGATCTTTTTCCATCCTTCGAGAGAGATGATCTTGGAAAGACGACCCTAGTAGAGCATATAATTGACACAAAGGATGAGAAACCCATCAAACAAAGGTTATATCCATTGTCACCCGCTCGAAAGTCGCTTCTCTGTAAAGAGATAGATCGTATGCTAGAGCTCGGAGTCATCGAGGAAGCTCCCGCCTCTGCATGGTCATCACCCGCTGTATTAATCGTCAAACCTGGTAAAGTTAGATTTTGTTTGGACTTCCGAAAAGTCAACGACGTGACATCGAAAGATGCATATCCTATTCCGAACCTGGAAGCACTCTTGAGTCGACTGCCGCCAGTACGATGCATATCAAAAATTGATTTGAAAGATGCATTCTGGCAAATCGGCTTAGAAGAATCCTCTAAAGCCAAAACTGCATTTACTATACCAAACAGGCCACTCTATCAATTTAATAGAATGCCATTTGGTCTTTGTAATGCGTTCAGACAATGTGTAGACTAATGGACCTGGTCATACCTTATCAACTTAAATGGCATGTCCTAGTCTATTTAGACGACCTATTAGTGTTGTCATCCTCATTCGATGATCATATGATCCATCTCGTCGAGGTTGCCACATTGTTGCGTAAGGCTGGACTGACTATAAATATAAAAAAGAGCCAGTTCTGCCTGAAGAAAGTGGAATACTTGGGATATATCGTGGGCGAAGGTACATTGCAAGTCAATCCAGATAAAGTCCGAGCCGACAATTAAAACGCTTCCTTGGAATAACCGGATGGTATAATCGATTAATTTCGCAATATTCGACCATCACGTTTCTGCTAACCGAATTATTGCGAGTAAAGACTTATGAGTGGAACAAGGAAGCTCAAGGAGCGTTCGAAGATATAAAATCAAAACTTTGTTCTGCCCCCTTTTTAATACACCCGGCTTATACAAAGCCTTTCATAGTGCAGTGTGATGCATCTATGTATGGGGTTGGTGCTGTCTTAGCACAATGCGACGACATGGGAAACGAACGTCCGATCGCCTACATGTCGAAAAAACTGAATAAAGCCCAGCGCAACCATTCGGCAACTGTACTTGAATGCTAAGCCGTCGTTCTGGCCGTGAAAAGATTCCGAATGTATATCGAAGGTCACAAATTCAAGGTAGTCACAGACCATTCAAGTCTGCAATGGTTGATGACCCAAAAGATCTCAGTGGCAGACTAGCACGCTGGTCCTTCAAGTTTAACATCGCCGAGGAAGCCAAAACGTTGTGGCTGACGCGTTATCCCGCTCCTTGAACCCATGGTAGAGCAAGTCGATTTGCAGACCATACCCGAGATAGACTTGTCTTCGGAGGCCTTCAAATCCGACGAATACCGTAAACTGAAAGAGCAATATAAGGTATCCGCATTACCAGACTTCCGAGTCGAAGGTGACTATTCACCGTACTTCCAGAAATGTCGATGAGTCTGCTAATGTTTGGAAATTGTATGTTGCTCGTGAGTTAAGAGAAAGCTTAATTAAAGCATCTCATGACCCACCATCATCCGCTCACTGTGGCAGTAGCAAATGTATCGAATACGACGAAAGTTCTATTGGCCCAATATGATTATCGATGTGCGAGACTATATTCGCCAATGCGAGTTATGTCTGACATCCAAAGTTCCCCCTAAAGTTCTTCGACCCACCATGGGAAACCAAGTAGTCAGCGAACGACCATTTCAGCGTCTGTATATTGATTTTATTGGTCCGTTACCCCGGATCATAATGATCTTAGATCATTATATGAAGTTTACCTTCCTCCGACCCGTTCGACGTTTCGTATCAAGTGTGGTTATCAAAATCTTACAAGATGCAATTTTTAATTGCTTTGGAGTACCCGAGACTATAGTTAGCGACAATGGTACGCAGTTCAAAAGTCGAGAGTTCACCTCATTGCTAACTAAGTACAATATAGGGCATATGCATATGCTCACTGGTGCTTATTCGCCACAGGCAAACGCTGCCGAACGAGTAAATCGTTCAATCAATGCCGCACTACGTGCACATGTTAGATCGGACCAACGAGATTGGGATCTATACATAAGCAGTATTAATAACGCGTTGCGTAACCATGTGCATCAATCCATTGGGTTCTCCTCCCATTTTGCTGGCTTCGGTCAGCCGATGATCACGAATGGATCCGAGTACCAACTACTTCGAAACCTCCACCAGTTGAAAGAAGGCGAATCCGTTTTGCAGCGGAATGACGAATTCCAACAAATACGTGCCGACATACAGAAACACCTGAATAAGGCCTATTCTGAAAATCGCCGCACATACGATATGCGAACTCGCCCCAAGAAGTTTTCTCTTGGACAAGAAGTTGTTAAACGAAACTTCACGCTTAGCAATCAGGCCACAAATTATAACGCAAAATTTGCGCCAGTGGGAGTGAAAGCTCGAGTAAAACAGATCATAGGCAATTCTCTATATGTGCTCGAAGATATGAGAGGAAAAGAACTAGGTACGTTTCATGCCAAGGATATTTGGTAATAATGGCTCACACTTTTTCAACTTTTATTGTAAGCCTTAGCGAAGTCTACAATCAAACTTGTGGTGTAAGGTGTGACCCCAGAACACTGTATAGGTTCCACCTCGGTATAAGAAATGCCGGCTCTATACTCAATCGAGATCCCCAGGAACAGGTACTTATTAGATCGCATAGATCATACGGTATGCCTACTCTATACATCCTCAGAATTCTATCGAACAATTGGTCATCGAGAGTCGGCATTTCTTATACCGAGGTGGAACCTATAGAGTATTCTGGGGTCACACCTTACAACCGTTTGATACTATCAATATTGACAATTTGGGTCCATTACCCAGTATAATATCCAAAAGGAAACATCTATTGGTCGTAGTTGAAGCTAAACACGTCAAATTGTATCCTGTAAATTCTACAAGTACTCGTGAGGTGAAAGATTCATTAATTAAATACTTTGACTATTATAGCCGCCCTCGCAGAATAATTTCCGATCGAAGCGCTTGTTTTACTTCCCTTGAGTTTACTTCCTTTTAAGTGATCGTAACATTGAGCATATCAAAATCGCTGCCCCTCAAGCTAATGGACAAGTGGAACGCGTGAATAGAGTGCTAACTCTAATGTTGGGAAAACTTTCTGAGCCAATAGAACAATCCGATTGGTTTAAACTTTTCAACCGTGTCGAATTTGCATTGAATAATTCTGTTCAGAAAAGAACAGAGAAGACGCCATGTAAGTTACTATTTGGTTGTGAGCAGCGTGGACCCGTTATAGATAAACTGGCGGAGTATTTAGCGAATAAATTAAATTCTAATTCTATTCATGACCTGGAGTCTATTAGTCAACAGGCTGACCTCAAAATAAGACATTCTCAACAAATGAATGAAATGCGACATGCACTTAAGCATAAAGTGTAAAGATATCAGACTAGCGACTTTGTGGCAATTCGAAATGTTGATAACTCGTCGGGATCTTGCAAAAAGCTTGTAACTAAGTACCGTGGTCCATATAAAATTAGTCGTGTTCTGCCAAATGACCGCTATGAAGTAACTGATATTGAGGATTGTCAACTGACACAAATGCCGTACAGAGGAATTTTAGAAGCCGCTAGACTCAAACCGTGAATGCATTATTGTAAAAAATTCGTTGAATTATGATTAGACCGAGGTCGATCTTTGTTGTCAGATTGGTCGAATGTAGTCTTTTAAAATATATACCGATATATAAAAAAGCGCGAAGCTGCAGGTATATTTTGTAAAAGAGAAAATTAAAATAAAATCAAGGAAAAAAATAAAGAAGGATTACAATTGAAATTGAAAATGCAATCGGATGTCATTTACACTTGTAAGGTCTGACCCCATAATACCTCAGGTGCCACTCTATAGGTTCCACCTCGGTATATGGAATGCCTATTCTGTACTCTACCGAGATCCCCAGGATTGGGTACTTATTAGATCGTATAGATCGTATGGTATACCTATTCTATGCACTCTTTGATTTCTATCGAAAAAAATGGTCATCGATGAGGTAATTTGTGGCGGACTGGTCGATTAAGATCGATCGGTGTATCCTGTTTCCGGTCGCTTGCGCCTACCCTTTTGCAAAGTGAACACACGATCTCGGTCAGTCCATAATATTATCATAAATCAGTGCCATCGGCCTGCAAACCAATTGTGGAAATAATAAATAATCTAGTGCAAAGTCGCTAAGACCAATATTTAGTGCAAATAAACTCTATATTAGAGTCCAGCAACAACAGAATCTCCACATATTTAGTTGACCGAAAAGCATCTATAAAAAAGGTATGTTCGCATCATTAGAGTGCTTAAGTGCCAACTAATATCTATGCAGACGTGAAGTTCCTATGCAGACGTGAAGCTGCAGTAGATTCGTGCGCGACGCGAAAGCATTGAACGCAATCTTGCCGTCAGCATTTTGTCGACCTATAACAAGGTGCGACACACGCAACTGGCGTCAGCCTTCATCGAGCGCCAACGCGTCCTACAAGCGCGGCAACATTCTGCTTGCTCCTTGGACAGCGCGAGTGTATCGTGAACTGAGTAATAACAAATCAATCAATCAAGCGAAACCAGAGTTCACTATACTGTGGGACCCCATCTCCCGGATCAAGTCCCATTGCTACCTCGTTATCCACCAACTGAAATGTCGCTGGAGTTCATACCCTAGTTTGCAGTATTACTTATATCTCATTCTTGTATAAAATAATTATAAGTACCTATGTAAATTGGCCAATGATCGAACATACATTAATAATCCATTGTCAATTAAATTAACGGGTGTGCGAAAGTTGATTGTTGTTAAATTTCTTCCCAACAGCTTCATAGAACAACAGTCCTGCTGAAATCGGTGGATGCTAGAGTAAGTACGGCATAGCCGCAACCAACCAACTTCGTAGCATTGATTATAGTAAAACCCGATTTTGCCGTAATTTACGAATTTTGCGAGTAATTATTAATTAATGTCCCGATTGTCAAGAGTGCCAAAAATATTGAATCTTTCCTTATGCAAAGTATACTTATACCTTATACGTATACAAGGCTGTGAAACGAAATGAAATATCTCACAGTCATAAACGAATATGAATAACAATAAAGAAATGTAAACCTTAACTTGGGCATCCTTGAATCTTACATCTCATCGCGTCGAAAATCTTACTGATGGTCTAACCTAAACTCCTATGAATTAGCCTATCGTGGCCTGTGAATCCGTTTTATCCCGAATGCTCTGTCTTAATTTCATGTCAAGCTATGCAAACGCAGAAGGAGTCCGAACCCACCCCCCTTATGCTCAAGAGCATAGTCGGTATCGTAGACAGAGTCGGCTCCTGATACGTGTTCTCGCGCAACTTACAGAATGACACCCCCACCGTGGGACCCGAAAGGGCTAGCGAGGTACTCACCGACGTTACCTTCTATAAGCCGGATCTTATAGAATGAGACCCGAACGTGGGACCCGTCCGTAGTAGGTTAGCATTTTGCAAGGCGAAGCTTACAGAATGGCGCCCAACAGTGGGACACGAACCATAGGTTATCAATTACATAAAATATGTAAAGGTACCATATAAAATATACGAAAGAAAATTTAATGATACCCCGTGATTTTTAAGTCTCTTAATATTCCCTCCCACAACCACACAATTCTTTATCACTTTGCATAAAAATTATCATTTGAACTATCCGATCTGGATATGCTGCTCTTCTTAAATTAAATCATGGAAAGCAGACCGACGGATGAGTCAAACGATAATAAATAGTAAAACACATCTAACAGAAATTTTGATCCGATTTAAAATCTATGTTTTGATAAATACCGAGTCGTCTTGGCCACATGTATCGTGTAGATGGTGTAAAACCAGATGAGGGACTTTATTAAGACATAACTGTAAGTTCTTTTAATTCAAATTCTGAGAACGTTCATCATGGAGTCAACACTGTCATGTCCCTCTTCAATTTTGGAAAACTTACCTATAGAAACTGTTCTTTCAATTTGAATGTTAAGATTGCTCACGACTAATTCGAATTGAAAATTGAGAAACTTTAAAGAATTAGGTTTAATTCACGACAATAGGATAAGATGGTCAGTGTATCAGTAGCGTTAGATCCGAATACATTGATTGATTGAATTTGATATATTTATCAAATTTACCATGGCTGTACGAAGGAGCCAAGAGAACTTAGATTTAAACCCACTTTCGATAATAGTGTGTCCCATCTGCAAAGAATCACTTAAATAAAGAGAGAGGTTCATACTTGGCTGAACAACAATGAAACATGCCCCGAGTGTAGGCACACTATATCACGCGAGCAAATGGAAGCCCGAGTAGGCATGAGTATGGATCATACCATCCCTCCTCAACGAGCTACCCGACCTAGTGGTACTCGTACACCCCCCGGTGCGATTCCAAAAAACCGCTCTGGTGCCAAATCGTATGCACAAAACCCTGCAGCTCCCAGAAATGGACGCCAAGCTACGGCTAACGCACCAAAGACTCGAACTGTAACACCCACCACTTCTCAACAAGAAATTCCGAATCTGTCCGAAGAGCGTATAGGTCAATTAATTTCGAAGGCTTTTGAAGAGTACAGGTCCACGATTTCGGAAGAACTAGGTACGGCTATCCGAAATCTAAATATCCAACCCCCACAAAGACCAGAAGTAGCCGAAGAACCACATTATGAATGGGAGAATGATCTGCCGCAGGTACCTCACCCACAGATAGATTAGCCAGATATCCTCTCTAACATAATATCCAATTGGAATATTACTTTCTCTGGGACAAGTGACTGCATACCTATAGAAGATTTCATCTACAGGGTTAATTGCTTAACGTCCCAATGTCTAAATGGTAACTTTGATCGTCTATATCAGTTCGCCAACCTTTTATTTACTGGTCCGGCATTAGCATTGTTTAGGCGATTCCAACGAACGCCGGTAGGACAAAGCTGGTTTCACCTCTGTAACTACCTGACCGAACGATATAAGGAACAACGAACGAACGAAGACGATGATTTCCTTGACGCAATTATGACAATTGCTGACAGACTGCACAAACCATTGACAGACTTTGAGCTAGGAACTCTGGTAAAACGAAATCTCAAAGCGGAACTGAAGTTCGAATTGCTTCACATACCAACTCCAAATTTAGCTTCGAATCGTTCCACCGACAAATCTAAATGTTGGAACTGCGACGAAGAAGGTCATAGGTATCAGCACTGCCTAAAACCTAGACGTGTCTTTTGTTATGGCTGCGGTCTTATCGGCACCTACAAGCCGAACTGCGACCGATGCAAAGCAAAGTCGGAAAACTCGAAACAGGACGTTCGTCGAGCCTCGAAGACGAAAGTCCGCCAGTAGTCTCGAAAACGCAAGTACTCCTACCAGCCATGACTCCATGACGTGACCATAAACAAAACTAAAACCCCGGCATATATCCCTATATATCCCTACCAATCGGTGCCATTTAAGTCCCCCATTCAACCCAATAACCGTATCCGATCAATTTCTCATGTCCGCGAATTTTGGAGAAGAGAACATTCAGGAGAACATTCAGGAGAACTGTAATATCATCAATTGTTCACAAAACAAATGATATACGACCGTTTACTAAACTGTCCATCGTGGACAAGGAATACCTAGCTATGTTGGACACCGGAGCCAAAAAAAGTGTGATAGGAGCTTTTGGGACCAATTCGGTATCACCTTATTACACTCGTACATGCTAAACGCCATTACGAAGGATGATAGTGAAGACACCTTGGTAATGACCCAGATTCAACAAAACAAGTTACAAGCCATCATAGACCTTTTTCTATCTTTCGAGAGAGATGGTCTTGGAAAGACGACACTAGTAGAGCATACTATTGACACAAAGGATGAGAAACCCATCAAACAAAGGTTCTATCCATTGTCCCCGCTCGAAAGTCGCTTCTCTGTAAAGAGATATATCGTATGCTAGAGCTCGAGTCATCGGGGAATCTACCGCCTCTGCATGGTCATCACCCTTTGTATTAATCGTCAAACCGGGTAAAGTTAGATTTTGTTTAGACTTCCGAAAAGTCAACGACGTGACATTAAATGATGCATATCCTATTCCGAACCTGGAAGGGCTCTTGAGTCGACTGCCGCGTGTTCGAAACATATCAAAAATTGATTTGAAAGATGCATTCCGCCAATTCGGCTTAGAAGAATCCTCTAAAGCCAAAACTGCATTTACTATACCAAACAGGTCACTTTATCAATTTAATAGAATGCCATTTGGTCTTTGTAATGCGCCCCAGACAATGTGTAGACTAATGGACCTGGTCATACCTTATCAACTTAAATGGCATGTCTTAGTCTATTTAGACGACCTATTAGTGTTGTCACCCTCATTCGATGATCATATGATCCATCTCGTCAAGGTTGCCACATTGTTGCGTAAGGCTGGACTGACTATAAATATAACAAGTAAGAAAGCTACAGTCGAGTTTGCTCGACTGTGAGATACCCGCCACCCAATTTTACCATCAAAATATTATATTTATATAATAGTATCGAAAAAAAAAAAAAAAAAAGAAAAGCTAATATAAACTACTTTCGATTTAATTTAACTCTTTTTAATTATATTTTAATAAATGGAAGCGGCATACTCAGAATAAATGGTCTCTCACATTTACAAACAATTACAAAGAAACAAAAACTAATTTATTCAATCGTCTTCGACTAGCTCTAGTCGAACGTGGTTGTAAAAATCGAACGCTGCCATCGTTATCTTCTATTCTCCCTGAGAACATTTTGGTGTACATTAAATATTTCCTGTTTTCTTCTTTAATTGTGATATTCGCTAAAATCTACAATCAAACGTTCAAGTGCTGCAATTGGCGATGCTGAAGCATCTGCCGTTGAGAAAATGCGTACTAAAAAGAATAAACTACTAGTGGAGCACCAGAACACACAGAACTCCAAGCAATTTGCAAATTATTTTCGTCCACTACAAACTCTAGACGATGATAATGATGATATACCTATTGAAACGGACACACTTGATGAAATTATAATCAAACCACCTCCTATAACATTAATTAAACAAAATACAAAATCTGTACACGAACTAATGGCTAAAATTAAAACTGATGATTACTTTATTAAAACCATCTCAATTGGAATTAAAATATTTTTATCAAATATGGACTGCTTCAATACAGCTTGTAACCAACTCAAGGAACATAACTGTGAGTTCTACACGTACAATACTAAATCAAACAAGCCATACAAAGCTATTTTATCCGGGCTGGATAAACTACCAATTGAAACTGTCAAATCCATGCTGCAAAACCTAGGATTACAATGCACCGAAGTCAAAATTGTGGAAAAGAAAACTAAGTCCGATCATGAATTATTACTATACCTTGTTTATTTCGTAAACAAAAGTATCACAGTAAAGGAACTGCGCAAAAACTTTATGTATGTCAACCACACTAAAGTACGCTGGGAGTATAAAGTGAAATCGCAGAATAAAATTACTCAATGCTACAACTGCCAACTATTTGGACATGGATCAAATAATTGTTCAGTTAAAATATCATCACCAGATCACACCAGACTGCCGTATGTATGGACGTAAACAAGAAAAAATGCGCTAACTGTAAAGGGGACCATCCATCGACAGAACTGACATGCCCAAGCAGAATTTCTTATCTCAATTTACTTTCCAAACGCTCATTACAACGCATTGGAAGAAACAACTTGGAAGTTCATGGAATGAGGAATTCAAATCCACACATCGCTCCATCTGCTCTCCTTGGAAATCAACCCCAGATCTCATTGCCTACTCAAACTAAGAGAGTGCAATAACTCAACTTTGGTAGCTATAGTAATGCACTCACCAATACTCATATTTTGTCTAATCCCAAAGCAAATATCACAAATGAAACTAATCTCTTTTCATGTGAAGAGATAAATTCTCTATTGTCTGAATTAATAACAAGACTTAATGAATGCTCCAATAAGGGAGAGCAATTTCAAGTAATTTCTCAGTTAGCGATTAAGTATGTTTACACAAACAAATAATTTTCTTGATAATTTGAATATTATGGCATGGAATGCCCGTGCCGTTAGAAACAAATGTACAGAACTGATCAAGTTCTTAGAAAATAATCACATTCACATAGCACTTATAAATGAAACGTGGCTGACTCATGGTGACCGTTTTAATATACCCGAATACACTATCTACAGAAATGATAGGAAGGAAAGTAGGGGAGGCGGCGTTGCCATTGCAGTTAGTAACAAATTGATACATGAACAAATACCTTGCATTAAAAGTCATGTTATTGAAAATGTAGGTATACAAATCAACACTGACTCTAATTCCAGTCTAAAAATTTACTCTATTTACTTTGCTGGAAATACTTCAAAATGTATTCCTAGTTCATGCGATTTATCTTGGGACCATAATCATTTAAAAAGTTTGTATAGATCTGATCTCCTTAAGATCTCACAAATAAATGGAAATTTTCTAATTTGCGGGGACTTCAACTCGCGCCACAGAGTATGGAAGTGTACCCGAGCCAATGGCTGGGGAAAAATTCTCAATGAACTTTCAGATCTAGGAAAATTCAGTATTTTGTACCCTACGCAACCCACATATATTCCGCATAACCATAAAGCAAAAGCATCAACACTGGACCTATGCCTCACTAATATCCCTAACCAGCTGACTAATCCAGCAGTAATGCAAGAGCTTTCCTCTGATCACCTACCAGTGGTTATAAAATACTCTACAAATTTTATGCGCAATGTAAAAACATATCCGATTTTGGGAAGGGCAAATTGGGCGCTTTTTAAGAGAATTATAAATGAAAGGCTGATGGTTGAAGAGGTAGTTGTCAACAGCTCACAGATTTCGACTGTGGATATTGATAATTTAATCGGCTCTTTCACTAGAGTAATCAATTATGCCTTTCTTAAAGCAGTCCCTCATAAACGTATACATCACTCAAAGCTTACACTCCCTGCACATATAACTGAATTATTTAAAACAAGAAATATTATCCAAAGACAATGGATTAGGTCGCGTCATCCATTATTAAAAGCAAGATGTGATCATTTAAATTACATCATACGAAAAGAGCTTTTCATTTATAATAATGCAAAATGGAACAATAAACTTCAAAAGCTGGATAAATGCAGCAAACCTTTTTGGAATATAACCAAAGCAATTAAAAAAAGAAAACAAATTGTTCCGTGTCTAAGTAAAGCTGATGAAATATACGCTTCTGGAAAAGAAAAAGCGAATATTCTTGCTGATGTCTTTCAACTGAAGCATAATCTGACACATTCATATTCAAACCAAAAATACAATTGACCAAGTCAAAATATCTTTACAATCTATAGCTGAAACTCCAAGCAACATCGCAGAAATTTGTAGAGTCACTTATCCAGAGGTTTTTTCAATTGTAAAAGCTCTCCATACTAGAAAATCTCCTGGAATTGATGGAATACCCAATATATCCTTAAAAGACCTTCCTACAAGCGCCATTAATCCCATTGTTAACATTGCTAATCACTGTCTTCAGGCAGGCTATTTCCCACGGGATTGGAAGTTAGCAAAAACAGTTCCAATTCTCAAACCAGTAAAACCTCCTGATAACCCTGAAAGCTACCGACCAATAAGCCTATTAAGCGGATTGTCAAAGATTCTGGAAAAATTAATTAAATTGAGATTGGTGGAATTTTTGGACATACACAACATACTACCAACGGTACAGTATGGTTTTAGAAATGGTCTAAATTCCATACTGCCGACCTTAAAACTCAGAAATTATATTAAAGAAAGTATCCACTCCAAACAATTTGTAGGGTTGGTTACACTTGATATTGAGGGTGCATTCTAAACTAAAGATGATTGGAACTCACATATACCTCATTAAAATAGTTCAAAATTTTTTGACACATCGATACTTTAGCGTTAATTTGGACAGTAGTCAATCTACTAGACGAATTTTAAATGCAGGCGTGCCACAGGGTTCTGTCTTAGGACCTACATTGTTCAATATTTTTACACACGATATTCCACAAGCTACAAACTGTGTACTTTCACTGTTTGCTGACGACGCCGCTGTCTACAGTGCTGGTTTCTTGTACAGCGAGATAAATCAATCCATGCAGAGCTACTTAAATGAATTAGACATATATTACAAAAAATGGAAAATTAAAATTAACCCTAATAAAACGAATGCCATATTTTTTACAAAAAGAAGGAAATCTTGTTATCTTCCTGATAGACAGTTGCAAATACGAGACTCTCCAATACAATGGGTTGAGAACATTCGATATTTGGGTATATTTTTTGATAAAAAAACTAACATTTAATTACCACATCAACTGCACAATTAGGAAAGTTAATAAAATTATTTGCACACTCTACCCTCTAATAAATCGTAAATCTAAATTATCAATATCCAATAAGATCATAATTTTTAAAACAATTTTTAATCCAATATTAATGTATGAGTCACCTGTTTGGGGTAGTTGTGCTCAAACTCATATCAAAAAACTTCAAATATGCCAAAACAAGCTGTTAAAATTAATCATGAACTTACCTTATTACACA
Organism: Drosophila pruinosa; assembly: GCA_018150935.1. NCBI lineage: Eukaryota > Metazoa > Arthropoda > Insecta > Diptera > Drosophilidae > Drosophila > Drosophila pruinosa. The sequence goes on from JAECWR010000266.1 coordinate 636,346, forward strand.
AACACTAAGTACCTACATATAAAAGCAGGTGTACAAAAAGTTCAACAAAAAATACAATATTAACAATCTATTGTTTCAAGTCCTAGTTTTTTAAGTTAATTGTAAGACAATTAAGGTTTTCTTCTCCCTTGTTTTTCCTTAATAAATTCTAAATATTGTTATAAAACAAACTAAAACTAAGTCAACTAGACATAATAAATAAATATTTCAGCTGAAAGCCTTTGCTAAACTCTGTAAATACCTAATTATACCATTAGCTTTAGTGAAATGTACATAATTTAAGGGATAAAGCACAAATAAATATAAAATAAAATATAAAAATATACTGAAAAATACAAAAAAAATATACTAAAAATACCAAAATAATATATCAAAATTTTCTTTGTTCGAAATTATTAGCTTGGCGGCACTTTAGTTGGTTTATTGAACACCATTATTATGTCGCGAAGTGTCATACCAACTAACTAGGCAGCACTAGCAGTTGCACGTGGTAACGCCTTATAAAAGTAATATCTTAATAACTTCTGTGTTTTTTATGCGATTGAAACCAAATTCGCAGAGATCATTAGAATGGTGATTAGTATTGTGCGTACCACAATTGAACGTACTTGGTTTAAAACGACGCTTGCAATTCAGTTTTTATAAATTTGCATGGGCGGAAGGGGGCGTGGCCAAAATCAAAAACAAACTTGATCTGCGTGCAACAATAAGACATACTGTCGCGAAAAATTTATTGTTCTAGGTGTTCATACGGACAGACAGACGGACATGGCTATATCTTGGACGTTGACGTACTAACGGCAGTACGATCAAGTGGCCCAGCGACACCAAGCTCGGGCTTGTAAACGCGCGGACCTAGGCAGACACGACCACCCGCCCATCCGACCGAGGGGCAACCGCATAACGTGCGGGAACGGAGGTCGCGAACAATTAACACAAACAAAACAACCAAATTGTATTAACAAAAAGAATAAAATAATAGTAATAATACTATTACTACTAATAATAATAATTAGAACTATTCTTAAATACGAGCTAATGTATCTAGGAGTAATGGTTTAATTTCCAAGGTAGTGGTAGTATTATTAACTAGACTAGAAAAGTTATTATAATTTACACATAAAATACGGAAAGCATTGTGACTGGCATAGTTAGTACTACAACGGGAAAATGAGAGGGGAAGGAAATTTCTAGTCGTTCTGACCGGAACGGCAAAGCTAATCTGACTTGTCAACTGCAATAAGTCAATTTCGCCAATGAAACACTACACCTAGCATAGTTCTACGGTCAGAAAGAGAAGGAAGGTTTAGTAATAAAAGTCTACTACGATACGAAGGCAATCTAATTGTGGGATTCCAGCTAAGACTACGAAGAGCAAAAAGAAGAAATTGTTTCTACACTGATTCAAGCCTATCTTGATGAACCCTATACTGGGGGGAACCAGATATTAGATCCATACTCAAAAATAGGACGAACCAGTGAGATGTACAAGTGTTTAGTAATGTAGGGATCGTTAGATTCTTTTGACCAACGTTTAATAAATCCAAGGACACCCATGGCTCTATTAGAAGCAGCCAAAATATGCTTATCAAACTTTAATTTTGAATCAAGAAGTATACCTAAATCAGTTACTGACTCTATTCGCTCAAGTGGAGTATCATTAAGATGATAATTATTTAAATGGAGAATACCTCTAAAAAATGTCATAAGTTTACATTTAATGCAATTAATATTTAATAAATTTATAGCACACCACGATTGAAAACAATCAAGGTCAGATTGCAATCTGAGGCTAAATATGGGATCATTAAAAGTCAGACAAATCTTAACATCATCTGCATACATAAGTATGCGAGGGTATGATATAATGGACGGTAGATCATTTATAAATAATATAAACAGCAATGGGCCTAAATGACTTCCTTGGGGTACACCAGAAGTGGCTTGGACAGTCTTGGACACAGAGCCCTTTTAGAATACGCTTTGAATTCTAAATGAAAGATATGAAGATATCCACAAAATTAAGTTCTGTGGAAATCCAAGAAGATTGAGCTTGTATAATAAGAGACTATGGTTGACAGAATCAAAAGCCTTACTGAAATCATCCGATTGCATTTTTATTGTAACCCTTCAATAACAATTGATAAGAACTCTAATAAGTTAGTGGTAGTATTATTTCACAAACCCATGCTGGTAGGGTGAAATTATAGACTTACAGCAGTGTTGCAGTTGAGAAGTTATTAGTTTCTCAAATACTTTGGGAATGGCGGACAACCTAGAGATACCTCTATAGTTTTGAACGTTGGATTTATTTCCTTTTTTCAAGAGAGGAATAATGTAAGACTCTTTCCAAAGATTAGGGAAAGAGCACAACTCTACAAACAATTCAAATAATTTTAAAAGTGGTTTACAAAGTCCCTCTGCACAGAACCTAAGCATACAACTAGGAACACCAGGAGAAAAATCTGGTTTACATGACTTAAGTTCACGTAAGAGTAAACTTTCAGAAAGTAAGGGACCTAAAATGCAATTCGCTTGGTTTACTTGATACGGATAAGACTGGGCTCTATAAAAAGTTGATGTGGAATAGGTCGTTAGAAAAAAATCAGCAAACAGATCGGCAATGCCACGATCATTAAAAGCTGTCTTTTTATCATAAAATAATGTTGTTTGAAGTGTTGACGTCTTTTGCTTCGAATTAACGAAGTCATAGAAGCGTTTCGGGTCACGCTGAGACGTAAGTCTGCACTTTCTCAAGTAATCCTTGTAGCAAAGATTATTTAGCGTGAAGAAATCGGAACGAGCAACAGTGTAGCGAGAAAAATATAAGAGAGAGTCAGTTTCCTTATATTTTTTATAAAGCTTTGATTTTTTATTCTTTAACTTTGTTAGTTCTTTGGTAAACCATAACGGTCTATTCAACAATTGTGGAGTACCAACACAAGGGGAACACAAGCATCAAACAGAGAGTTTAATGTAGAATAAAAAATTTCAACTGCCTTGTCCAGGTCAATACACAAAGAAAGTTGGGACCAGTCAGTACGCGAAAGAAGCAAAGAAAGTTTTTTAAAATCGGTCTTCCTAAAACAACGAACTCGCTTATCCGGTAAAACACCTGCATCCGAAACACTTGTTAGTAAGTCAATCAACACCTCCAAAGTAGGGTGGTAGGGATCCTCAGGTGAGGAAATAGGATTTGATCTGAACACCGTGCAGGTATTGGGATCCAAAACAAAAATCAGATCAAGCATTTTACCTAGACAATTTGGTATAGAATTGGTTTGAGACAAAGCTATATCAAAAAGGCTATCAACAAAGACATGAGTTGACGAAGGATTCAATACGTTGGACTCACATGACGAAAGCCACGAAATTCCAGAAATATTAAAATCTCCAAGAACTATTAAGAAATCACGATCAGAAAGCATTTCAGAAATACTATTGATTACAGAAAAATGGGATAAATACAGAGAGTTATCTGAGGCAGGAGGTATATATGAGCAGATGATAAAGATACTAAAACTACAATAAATTAGTTTTACAGCTACAAATTCGATATCTAAATCACTACCTAAATCTACGTGCTCAGAAGAGATAGCAGTATCGACAGCAATAAGTACACCACCACCACGACGCTGTATGCGATCAAGTCTATAGATAGAAAATTTGTTAGTAAAGATTTCAGTATTCAGAATATCATGCCTTAACCAAGTTTCAGTGAAGGCAATGACATGAAAAGGAAAATTTAAGCTATCTAAATAAACATTATTAAGTTTACTATAAAGGCCTCTTACATTTTGATAGCCAAGCAGGAGAGAAGTTAGTTTTTTGAGCTATCAGATGGAGTTTGAGGCTTAGAGGAATTAGTGGTAACATTTGGAAGTAAAATCGGTGGCCGATTTTGCTTTTTATTTACATACTCTTTAATAATTAAGTATTCCGGCCAGAAGTCTTTTGAGCAAACTTTACTAAAATGCTCGGCAGGAACACTTATTTTGAATGACGCGATTTCCCGTTCATATCAGAAGTTACATTTTTCTACCTTTAATGATGATGATGATTGAATTTTGGACCGAATAAAGGTCCTAATGTCGTCAGATGACGTAGACGACAGCCTAGAAACAAAAATTTGTTTCATAGGTGGGACACCTACTATAGTGTTCTGAGCGACCGTGTCAGAAGTCGAGAAAGGAGCATCTGTACTAGCTGGTAGAACGTTAGGTACAGCAGAAGGTTGATCATGTTGAGTCTCTGCAACATTAACAACTACTGCAGGTACCGAGACTGAAACGGGATCAGAACAAATGACATCCATGGGAACAATGTCATTGTTGGCAATCATTGACGCTGACGAGTGTCGAGGGGTGGGAGACGTAAATGACATTAGATTATTCGGAACAGACGAGTTGTTGACCAGTTCAGGGACATCAAGTTCGTTAGGGCCAATGGACAAACGAGTATTAGCTTTTTTACGCTTTGGAGACTCGGTTAAAAGCTTCATGGCCTTAAACCCAGAGTCCAAAGTTGCGAAACTATCCGCAAGTTTTTCGAAACCTGCGAATAGATCACCAAAGCCTTGCTTCGTCTGACGTATGAATCCCGCAACATCCCTTTCAACATCCCTGCATGACTCACATGTCTATCTTAAACCAGATGTTGAGCCAATTAGGTCGACTATACGGCCGGTGAAGCCAGCACATTTTTTATGTGAAACATTGTCACAGAGCCAGCAGCAAATGAAACCCATTTGTGCGCTTGCTGGTACACGGCATTTTTTATTATAGCAGACAAACATACTGCAGGTTTTAGAGTAAATAAAAATTAAATGAAACCAAAAATTTAAATAAGAATAAAATTTGTGTTACTAACAGGGTATTAGTACGCTGATATCTACTTACAGAAAAACAGCAAGCACAAAATCACAATCGCGGGCGCGACGAAAGCAGAGAAAAGAATAGCCAAAACGGCCAACAACAAAACACAGCACAAAGAGTGCGAGAGCGGAAAGTGCCCGAGATCGGAAAGAGCGCGATATGTAATGATATACCAACAATGTGCTGTAGCAGTTCAAAACAAAACACAAATTTACTGTAAGCCCTCACAAATAGAAAATTAGGCCTCACAAATTGTTGATATATTAAAACACACAATTAATTGTAAATTATTGAATATTATTACACTGTGACTAAACACTCCGACGTATAGCACAGGTATTGTTAGTTTGTAAACAAAATTATTTGATAACAAAGCGCAGGAAGGGTAAAATAACAAATGTTAGTTGACAGCAAAAAAAAAACACGTCCGAATGCCAATGCGAATACGAGCGAAGATCATATCGTCTCGGCTGTTGACGCTGATCAAGAATATATATACTTTGTGTGGTCGGAGATGCTTCCTTCTGCCTGTTACATAAATTTTCGGTCGGCACAAAGTCATAATACCCTTCTACCCTTTGGATAGGCGGGTATAAAAAATAGCCAGTTCTGCCTGAAGAAAGTGGAATACTTGGGATATATCGTGGGCGAAGGTACATTGCAAGTCAATCCAGATAAAGTCCGAGCCGTGTCCGAATTCTCAATTCCGACTACCAAGCGGCAATTAAAACACTTTCTTGGAATGACCGGATGGTATAATCGATTCATTTCACAATACCGACCATCACGATTCCGCTAACCGAATTATTGCGAGGAAAGACTTATGAGTGGAACAAGGAAGCTCAAAACTTTGTTCTGCCCCCTTTTTAATACATCCGGATTATACAAAGCCTTTCATTGTGCAGTGTGATGCATCTATGTATGGTGTTGGTGCTGTCTTAGCACAATGCGACGACATGGGAAACGAACGTCCGATCGCCTACATGTCGAAAAAACTGAATAAAGCCCAGCGCAACTATTCGGCAACTGAACTTGAATGTGGCCGTGAAAAGATTCCGAATGTATATCGAAGGTCACGAATTCAAAGTAGTCACAGACCATTCAAGTCTGCGATGGTTGATGACCCAAAAAGATCTCAGTGGCAGAGTAGCACGCTGATCCTTTAAGTTACAGGGATATCCCTTTACGATTGAACATCGCCGAGGAAGCCAAAACGTTGTGGCTGACGCGTTATCCCGCTCCTTTGAACCCATTGTAGAGCAAGTCGATTTGCAGACCGTACCCGAGATAGACTTGTCTTCGAAGGCCTTCAAATCCGACGAATACCGTAAACTGAAAGGTATAAGGTATCCGCATTACCAGACTTCAGAGTCGACGGTTACTATTTATATCACCAAACTTCCAGAAATTTCGATGAGTCTGCTAATGTTTGGAAATTGTATGTACCTCGTGAGTTAAGAGAAGGCATAATTAAAGCATCTCATGACCAACCATCATCCGCTCACAGTGGCAGTATCAAATGTATAGATCGAATACGATGAAAGTTCTGTTGGCCCAATATGATTATCGATGTGCGAGACTATATTCGCAAATGCAAGTTATGAGTAACATCCAAAGTTCATACTAAAGTTCTTCTACCCACCATGGGAAACCAAGTAGTCAGCGAACGACCATTTCAGCGTCTGTATATTGATTTTATTGGTCCGTTACCCCGTATAAAACAAGGTCACATAGGTCTGTTTATCATCTTGGATCATTATATGAAGTTTACCTTCCTCCGACCCGTTCGACGATTCGTATCAAGTGTGGTTATCAAAATCTTACAAGATGAAATTTTTAATTGCTATGGAGTACCCGAGACTTTAGTTAGCGACAATGGTACGCAGTTCAAAAGTCGGCAGTTTACCTCATTGCTAACTAAGTACAATATAGGGCATATGCATATGCTCATTGGTGCTTATTCGCCACAGGCAAACGCTGCCGAACGAGTAAATTGTTCAATTAATGCCGCACTACGTGCTTATGTTCGATCTGATCAACGCGATTGGGAACTATACATAAGCAGTACTAATAACGCCTTGCGTAACCATGTGCATCAATCCATTGGATTCTCCCCCTATTTTGCTGTCTTTGGTCAGCCAATGATCACGCATGGATCCGAGTACCAACTACTTCGAAACCTCCATCAGTTGAAAGAAGGCGAAACCGTTTTGCAGCGGAATGACGAATTCCAATAAATACGTGCAGACATACAAAAACATCTGAATAAGGCCTATACTGAAAATCGCCGCACATACGATCTGTGAACTCGTCCCAGAAAGTTTTCTCTAGGACAAGAAGTTGTTAAACGAAACTTCACGCTTAGCAATCAGGCTGCAAATTATAACGCAAAACTTAAGCCAGTGGGAGTGGAAGCTCGAGTAAAACAGATCATAGGCAATTCTCTATATGTGATCTAAGATATGAAAGGAAAAGAACTAGGTACGTTTCATGCCAAGGATATTTGGTAATAACGGCTCACACTTTTTTCAACTTTTATTGTAACCTTAGCTAAGCCACTCTATAGGTTCCACCTCGGTATATGGAATGAGTATTCTATAGTATATCGGGTACCTATTAGATCATATAGATCGTATGGTATGCCTATTCTATGCACTCTTTGATTTCTATCGAACAAATAGTCATCGATTAAGTAATTTGTGGCGGCCTGGTCGATTAAGCTCGATCGGTGTATCCTGTTTCCGGTCACTTGCGCGTACCCTTTTGCAAAGTGAACACACGATCTCGGTCAGTCCATAATATTATCATATATCAGTGCCATCGACCTGCAAACCAATTGTGAAAATAAATAAAAAATAATAAAATAAAATCATAAATAATCTAGTGCAAAGTCGCTAAGACCAATATTTAGTGCAAATAAACTCTATATTAGAGTCCAGCAACAACAGAATCTCCACATATTTAGTTGACCGAAAAGCGTCTATAAAAAGGTATGTTCGCATCATTAGAGTGCTTAAGTGCCAACTAATATCTATGCAGACGTGAAGTTCCTATGCAGACGTGAAGCTGCAGCAGATTCGTGTGCGGTGCGAAAGCATTGAACGCAATCTTGCCGTCAGCATTTTGTCGACCTATAACAAGGTGCGACACACGCAACTGGCGTCAGCCTCCATCGAGCGCCAACGCGTCCTACAAGCGCGGCAACATACTGCTTGCTCCTTGGACAGCGCGAGCGCATCGTGAACCGAGTAATAACAAATGCTATATACATCCATACCAACGAGCGAAATCAGAGTTCACTATATTCTGGGACCCCATCTCCCGGATCAAGTCCCATTGCTACCTCGTGAGCAATCCACCAACTTAAACGTCGCTGGAGTTCATACCCCAGTTTGCAGTATTACTTATATCTCATTATTGTATAAAATAAATTTAAGTACCTATGTAAATTGGCCAATGATCGAAAGCTGATTGTTGCCAATACAAACTTCTGCCGAACAGCTTCATCGAACAACAGGCCTGCTGAAATCGGTGGATGCTAGAGTAAGTACGGACGGCATAGCCGCAACCAACCAACTTCGTAGCATTGATTATAGTAAAACCCGATTTTGCCGTAATTTACGAATTTTGCGAGTAATTATTAATTAATGTCCCGATTGTCAAGAGTGCCAAAAATATTGAATCTTTCCTTATGCAAAGTATAATTATAATTATATTATTATTATGTATACAAGGCTGTGAAACGTAATGAAATATCTCACAGTCATAAACGAATATGAATAACAATAAAGAAATGTAAACCTTAACTTGGGTATCAAGCTACGCAAACGCAGAAGGAGTCCGAACCCACCCCCCTTATGCTCAAGAGCATAGTCGGTATCGTAGACAGAGCCGGCTCCTGATACGTGTTCTCGAGCAACTTACAGAATGACACCCCCACCGTGGGACCCGAAAGGGCTAGCGAGGTACTCCCGACGTCACCTTCTTTAAGCCGGATCTTATAGACTGGGACACGAACGTGGGACCCGTCCGTGGTAGGTTAGCATTTTGCAAGGCGAAGCTTACAGAATGGCGCCCAACAGTGGGACCCAAACCATAGGTTATCAATTACATAAAATATGAAAAGGTACCACATAAAATAAACGAAAGAAATTTAATGATACCCCGTGATTTTTAAGTCTCTTAATATTCCCTCCCCACAACCACACAATTCTTTATCACTTTGCATAAAATTATCATTTGAACTATCCGATCTGGATATGCTGCTCTTCTTAAATTAAATCATGGAAAGCAGACCGACGGATGAATCAAACGATAATAAATAGTAAAACACATCTAACAGAAATTTTGATCCGATTTAAAATCTATGTTTTGATAAATACCGAGTCGTCTTGGCCACATGTATCGTGTAGATGGTGCTAAACCAGATGAGGGACTTTATTAAGACATAACTGTAAGTTCTTTTAATTCGAATTCTGAGAATGTTCATCATGGAGTCAACACTGTCATGTCCCTCTTCAATTTTGGAAAACTTACCTATAGAAACTGTTCTTTCAATTTGAATGTTGAGATTGCTCACGACGAATTCGAATTGAGAATTGAGAAACTTTAAAGAATTAGGTTTAATTCACGACAATAGGATAAGATGGTCAGTGTATCAGTAGCGTTAGATCCGAATACATTGATTGATTGAATTTGATATCTTTATCAAATATACCATGGCTGTACGCAGGAGCCAAGAGAACTTAGATTTAAACCCACTTTCGATAATAGTGTGTCCCATCTGCAATGAATCCCTGAAATAAAGAGAGGTCTTGCAAACACACTGCAATCACCATTTCTATGGTTCGTACTTGGCTGAACAACAATGAAACCTGCCCCGTGTGTAGGCTTACTATATCACGCGAGCAAATGGAAGCCCGAGTAGGCATGAGTATGGATCATACCATCCCTCCTCAACGAGCTACTCGACCTAGTGGTACTCATACACCCCCCGGTGCGATTCCAAAAAAAACCGCTCTGGTGCCAAATCGTATGCACAAAACCCTGCAGCGCCCAGAAATGGACGCCAAGCTACGGCTAACGCACCAAAGACTCGAACTGTAGCACCCACCACTTCTCAACAAGAAATTCCGAATCTGTCCGAAGAGCGTATAGGCCAATTAATTTCGAAGGCTTTTGAATAGTACAGGTCCACGATTTCGGAAGAACTAGGTACGGCTATCCGAAATCTAAATATCCAACCCCCACAAAGACCAGAAGTAGCCGAAGAACCACATTATGAATGGGAGAATGATCTGCCGCAGGTACCTCACCCACAGATAGATTTGCCAGATATCCTCTCTAGCATAATATCCAATTGGAATATTACTTTCTCTGGGACAAGTGACTGCATACCTATAGAAGATTTCATCTACAGGGTTAATTGCTTAACGTCCCAATGTCTAAATGGTAACTTTGATCGTCTATATCAGTTCGCCAACCTTTTATTTACTGGTCCGGCATTAGCATTGTTTAGGCGATTCCAACGAACGCCGGTAGGACAAAGCTGGTTTCACCTCTGTAACTACCTGACCGAACGATATAAGGAACAACGAACGAACGAAGACGATGATTATGACAATTGCTGACAGACTGCACAAACCATTGACAGACTTTGAGCTAGGAACTCTGGTAAAACGAAATCTCAAAGCGGAACTGAAGTTCGAATTGCTTCACATACCAACTCCAAGCTTAGCTTCGAATCGCTCCATCGACAAATCTAAATGTTGGAACTGCGACGAAGAAGGTCATAGGAATCAGCACTGCCTAAAACCTAGACGTGTCTTTTGTTATGGCTGCGGTCTTATCGGCACCTACAAGCCGAATTGCGACCGATGCAAACCAAGTCGCAAAACTCGAAACAGGACGTTCGTCGAGCCTCGAAGGCGAAGGTCCGCCAGTAGTCTCGGAAACGCAAGTACACCTACCAGCCATGACTCCAAATATCTCTGACGTGACCATAAACAAAACTAAAACACCGGCATATATCCCTATGGCGTGGCAAAATTGTCACCAATCGGTGCCATTGAAGTCCCTCATTCAACCCAATAACCGTCTCCGATCCATTTCTCGTGTCCGCGAATTTTGGAGAAGAGAACATTCAGGAGAACATTCAGGAGAACTGTAATATCATCAATTGTTCACAAAACAAATGATATACGACCGTTTACTAAACTGTCCATCGTGGACAAGGAATACCTAGCTATGTTGGACACCGGAGCCAAAAAAAGTGTGATAGGAGCTAATTTAGCTAATCTTACCACTGACACCAAATATAGTCGATTAAAGGGAAAAGTGCGCACTGCAGATGGGCTGAAGCAACATATAGATGGTACGATTTGCTTATCTATTACGTACGACACAGTCACCAAACCTTTTGAATTTCTTATTGTCTCAACAATAAATCAAGATGTGATCTGTGGAATGGATTTTTGGGACCAATTCGGTATCACCTTATTACACTCGTACATGCTAAACGCCATTACGAAGGATGATAGTGAAGACACCTTGGTAATGACCCAGATTCAACAAAACAAGTTACAAGCCATCATAGACCTTTTTCCATCTTTCGAGAGAGATGGTCTTGGAAAGACGACACTAGTAGAGCATACTATTGACACAAAGGATGAGAAACCCATCAAACAAAGGTTCTATCCATTGTCCCCCGCTCGAAAGTCGCTTCTCTGTAAAGAGATATATCGTATGCTAGAGCTCGGAGTCATCGGGGAATCTACCGCCTCTGCATGGTCATCACCCTCAGTATTAATCGTCAAACCAGGTAAAGTTAGATTTTGTTTAGACTTCCGAAAAGTCAACGACGTGACATTAAAAGATGCATATCCTATTCCGAACCTGGAAGGGCTCTTGAGTCGACTGCCGCCTGTTCGAAACATATCAAAAATTGATTTGAAAGATGCATTCCGCCAATTCGGCTTAGAAGAATCCTCTAAAGCCAAAACTGCATTTACTATACCAAACAGGCCACTCTATCAATTTAATAGAATGCCATTTGGTCTTTGTAATGCGCCCCAGACAATGTCATACCTTATCAACTTAAATGGCATGTCCTAGTCTATTTAGACGACCTATTAGTGTTGTCACCCTCATTCGATGATCATATGATCCATCTCGTCGAGGTTGCCACATTGTTGCGTAAGGCTGGACTGACTACAAATATAACAAGTAAGAAAGCTACAGTCGAGTTTGCTCGACTGTGAGATACCCGCCACCTAATTTAACCATCAAAATATTACATCTTTCAAAAATACTGAAAAAATACTAAAAAAAATATACAAAAAAATACCAAATAATGTATCAAAAGTTTCTTTGTTCGAATTTATTAGCTTGGCGGCACTTAAGTTGGTTTATTGAAGACCATTATTATGCCGCGGAGTGTCACACCAACTAACTAGGTGCAGCTGCACGTGGTAACGCCTTACAAAGGTAACCTCTTAATAACTTCTGTAATTTTCATCCGATTGTAACCAAATTCGCAGAGATCATTAGGATGGTGATTGGTATTGTGCGTACCAAAATTAAACGTTCTAGGTTTAAAACAACGCTTGCAATTTTTTTCAATTTGCATGGGCGGAAGGGGGCGTGGCCAAAATCTGAAACTAACTTGATCTGCCTGTTACATACATTTTCGGTAGGCACAAAGCCATAATACCCTTCTACCCTTTGGGTAGGCGGGTATATAAAATAATACATAATCATATACACGTATGTACAAAAATGAATTAAATGGGTGTTTTAATTTAGAAACGAAAGACATAATTTTACTCCTACATATATATACTTTGTGTGGTCAGAGATGCTTTGTTTTTCCTGTTACATGTATTTTCGGATTGCATAAAGTTATATTGCCCTTATAAAAAAAAAATAATCACGCAACTTAGTTGTGCCTATGCTATGCTAACCTACACAGTGTGTCGCAAAAATAATCGAACTTTTTGGATATAAAATAAAATACACATTATATTATCGTTGAAAGTTATTATTCATTCAAAATAGGTTCCATTTGACTCAACACAACGTTTGGAACGATCAACCAGTGCATGCAAAGATTTTTTTATGTCATTTATAGAAATGTTCTTCAGTACCTCGGTTACGGCTGCTTGAATGGCTGGGATATCATCATAAAATGCTCCCTTCATCTTGGTTTTCAGTTTTAGAAATAAAAAATAGTCACATCACAGATCAGGCGAATACGGAGGATGGTCGATGAGAGACATCCCTTTTTTCAATAAAAATTCGTGCACTTTTTTGGTCTTGTGCGATGGTGCATTATCGTGCAATTAAAACAGCTGTTTTCCTGCTGGATATTCTGGTCTAACACGACCGATTCTTTTCCACAAACGATGTAAAACGCCTAAATAGTATTCTCCATTAACAGTTTGACCTTCTGAACAAATGCCTTATGGACAATACCTTTAGAATCATAAAAAGTAATCAACATTGTCTTGATTCGAGACTTCTGAAAACGCAATTTTTTTGGTTTTGGCTCGCCTTTGGACTTCCATTCACCAGATTGACGCCAGTTATGATCGAATGAAGGAAGTCTGGATCGTTTTCAGCAGTTTCAATAATGTCTTTGCAATGCTCCACGCGAGCGATTTTTTGGTCGTCATTGAATTTATGTGGAACAAATCGAGCATTTTTGAACCATTACATGTCCCCCGACTTACATGAAGTTAGGAAAGACTTACATGAAGTTTAAAAGAGGAGGAATGTATCTTTTTAATGTTGTATGATTTAAATATAAAGTTCGGTTATTTTTGGGACACACTGTGTATGTACATACAGATATCCCTCATACCATAACCTAAACGAAATATACCTACATACATGTGCTTGCATGTTTGTCTCAACTTAAATACAAAAAATAGCTTTTCAATTTTTATTTGTATTTTATTATTTATTAAAACTTCGATAAAACATAACCATCACATTATATCTAGTTGCTCTGCATATATTTGATATATTTATGTAGAGTTTTATTTATATGTTTACTTTATTGTTTAATGGCAATATTTAAGTAGTACATTGTTTATTGTTTGTTGATAATTGTTTTGCTTATTATAATTTAATTGTTTAATGACAATAGTTTTCAGCTGTTACTGTATGTAACACGATTGAAAAACTTGCGACTGCTCTTGATCATCTTTCTTTGCGAAGTGCCTTCTTACACATTCGTCTTATTTTCTTGATTTGGTTCATTTCCCACATTTAGCTATACACTGAACGTCATCAGGTAACCGCCCCATGAATTGCTATATTTCATCTTCTGTTATCCATTTTGCTATTGCACGCAGATCAGATTAGCGTGCCCCAAGTCCAAAATCACAGCTGAAAAAACTGGCAGCCATCGCAAAACAATAGTCAATTTTCTGCACAATATGTATGTAACAGGCAGAAGGAAGCATCTCCGACCCCACAAAGTGTATATATTCTTGATCAGCGTCAACAGCCGAGACGATATAGCCATGTCCGCTTGTCCGTCTATCCGTATGAACACCTAGATCTCAGAGACTATAAGAGATAGAGCAACGAAATTTTCGGAATAGTGTGTGTAATTATTGCACGCAGATCAAGTTTGTTTTTGATTTTGGCCACGCCAAATTGATTGTAACCCTAGAACGTTGAATTTTGGTACGCACAATACCAATCACCATCTTAATGATCTCTGAAAATTTGGTTATCGGATAAAAAACACAGAAGTTATTAAGAGATTACTTTTATAAGGCGCTACCACGTGCAGCTGCACCTAGCTAATTGCTGGGACCCTCCGTGACATAATAATGGTGTTCAATAAACCAACTAAAGTACCGCCAGGCTAATAATTTCGAACGAAAAAAATTTTGGTATAATTTTGGTATTATTTTGGTACAATCTTAGTATATTTTTTTAAGTATTTTTTAGTATATTTTCGAAAAATACAATATTTTGATGGTAACATTAGGTGGCGGATATCTCACAGTCGAGCACACTCGACAGTAGCTCTCACTTGTTTAAAAACGTTTTTATACCCGCCTACCCAAAGGATAGAAGGGGATTTTGACTTTGTGCCGACCGAAAATGTATGTCAGAGGCAGAAGGAAGCATCTCCGACCCCATAAAGTAATATTCATATGGTCAGCGTCAACAGCCGAGACGATATAGCCATATCCGTTTGTCCGTCTGTCCGTATGAACACCTAGATCTCAGAGACTATAAGAGATAGAGCAACCAAATTTTCGGAATAGTGTGTCTTATTATTGCACGCAGATCAAGTTTGTTTTTGATTTTGGCCACGCCCCTTTCCGCCCCGTAAATCTAATAAAACCGAATTACAGGAGTCATTGTAATCCCAGAGTGTTGAATTTTGGTACGCACAATACCAATCACCATCTTAATGATCTCTGAAAATTTGGTTACAATCGGATAAAAACCACAGAAGTTATTAAGAAATGACTTTTATAAGGCGTAACCACGTGCAGCTGCTAGTGCTGCCTAGTTAGTTGCTATGAAACTCCGCGACATAAGAATGGTGTTCAATTAACTAACTTAAGTGCCGGCCAGCTAATAATTTCGAACAAAGAAAAAAAAATCTTACATCTCATCGCGTCGAAAATCTTACAGATGGTCTAACCTGAATTCATACGAATTAGCCTATCATGGCCTGTGAATCCGTTTTATCCCGAATGCTCTGTCTCAATTTCATGTCAAGCTACGCAAACGCAGAAGGAGTCCGAACCCATCCCCCTCATGCTCAATAGCATAGTCGCGCAACTTACAGAATGACACCCACCCGTGGGACCCGAAAGGGCTCGCGAGGTACTCCCGACGTCACCTTCTTTAAGCCGGATCTTATAGACTGGGACACGAACGTGGGACCCGTCCGTGGTAGGTTAGAGTTTTGCAAGGCGAAGCTTACACACTCATTTCAGTAAGGCTTTTGATTATGTCAACCATAGTCTCTTATTATACAAGCTCAATCTTCTTGGATTTCAACAGAACTTAATTTTGTGGATATCTTCATATCTTACATGTAGCATTCAAAGCGTATTTTACAATACGCTTCGCCTCTGTGTCCAAGACTGTCCATGTCACTTCCGGCGTACCCCAAGGAAGTCATTTAGGCCCATTGCTGTTTACATTATTTATAAATGATCTACCGTCCGTTATATCATACTCTCGCATTCTTATGTATGCAAATGATGTTAAGATTTGTCTGACTTTTAATGATCCCATATATAGCCTCAGATTGCAATCTGACCTTGATTGTTTTCAATCGTGGTGTGCTATAAATTTATTAAATATTAATTGCATTAAATGTAAACTTATGACATTTTTTAGAGGTATTCTCCATTTAAATAATTATCATCTTAATGATACTCCACTTGAGCGAATAGAGTCAGTAACTGATTTAGGTATCCTTCTTGATTCAAAATTAAAGTTTGATAAGCATATTTTGGCTGCTTCTAATAGAGCCATGGGTGTCCTGGGATTTATTAAACGTTGGTCAAAAGAATTTAACGATCCCTACATTACTAAACACTTGTACATCTCACTGGTTCGTCCTATTCTTGAGTATGGATCTAATATCTGGTTCCCCCAGTATAGGGTTCATCAAGATAGGCTTGAATCAGTGCACAAACAATTTCTTCTTTTTGCTCTTCGTAGTCTTAGCTGGAATCCCACAATTAGATTGCCTTCGTATCGTAGTAGACTTTTATTACTAAACCTTCCTTCTCTTTCTGACCGTAGAACTATGCTAGGTGTAGTGTTTCATTGGCAAAATTGACTTATTGCAGTTGACAAGTCAGATTAGCTTTGCCGTTCCGGTCAGAACGACTAGAAATTTCCTTCCCCTCTCACTTTCCCGTTGTAGTACTAACTATGCCAGTCACAATGCTTTCCGTATTTTATGTGTAAATTATAATAACTTTTCTAGTCTAGTTAATAATACTACCACTACCTTGGAAATTAAACCATTACTCCTAGATACATTAGCTCGTATTTAAGAATAGTTCTAATTATTATTATTAGTAGTAATAGTATTATTACTATTATTTTATTCTTTTTGTTAATACAATTTGGTTGTTTTGTCTGTGTTAATTGTTCGCGACCTCCGTTCCCGCACGTTATGCGGTTGCCCCTCGGTCGGATGGGCGGGTGGTCGTGTCTGCCTAGGTCCGCGCGTTAACAAGCCCGAGCTTGGTGTCGCTGGGTCACTTGATCGTACTGCCGTTAGTACGTCAACGTCGAAGAATAAAAAAAACTCTTCCATCTTCTTTGTACTCTGATGCACGGTGTCCTGGTTGATTAAACTTAAAGCAAACCAAATCCTTATTTTTGCAGTCTTTCGCCAAATGGGTATGATCAGCGTATTTGAAACATTTACGTGTGTTCTTATCCCTGCTTCTTAGATTCAGAACTTTGTCTCTCAATGAATGGTCTAGGCTTGTTTGATGACTTGCTTGAATCACAAACTTTTTATAAACATTCAAACCAACTTTTAGTTTTATTAGCGCGTTTTTGCTTGGTAAAGCACTGCTTTGTTGGAACGAGAATCGTGAATATCACCAATGAAATAGTCTCATCTTCAAGCTTTGCTGGCTTGGCCATTTCCATCAATGCGTACAAGAATTCTTGCAAGCGTCTACAAGGAGTTGAAGAGTCGCATGGAACGAGCGACAGCGTCGCGTCGACAAAATACTCAAAATGCATATTATAACTCAAAAAGTACGCCCGACGTATTTTTCGCCAAGACAGTCAGATCATCATTCTGTCCAGCCACATTCAGAAAACGCTCAGCAGGTCCCAATGCAGGCGCAAAGCAATTTGAAAACTGTGATGTATACCATGCAAAAAATTATGATGGAAATCATGTCATTTATGAAAACAACTATGCAAACCCTTGTCCAGAACAAGAACATGGTGATTCAGTTGCTTGTAGAACAACAGTCCAAATAATAAATGTCTAACCTACGTATACCCATGTGGAATGCCAACGGCATTTCACGGCATAAACTATATGTAAACAATTCCACGTTCATAAATGTGCAGTCAGGAAACGGCAACCTTTGCATTGCCGCTGTCTACTGCCCACCTCGCTTTACTATCTCAACACACGGGGGGTCGCTTCATAGCTGCAGGAGACTACAATGCCAAACACACGCACTGGGGATCATGTCTCGTAACTCCCAACGGAAGACATACTGTATAAGTGCGTTCACTTATAAAAGTGAGCAATAAATTGGACTAAGTTTCTACTGGTAGCCCTACATATTGGCCTGCAGACCCCAGAAAGATCCCAGATTTCGCGGTGACAAAAAACAACCCCAGCGATCTAATAAGCGCCATGGCCCTATCGGATCTCTCATCTGATCACTCGCGTTTGTTGTTAACCCTTCTTCAAAGCTCAAAAATACGGACAACCTCTATAAGATGCCGTCGCACAACACTTACTGGATGAAGTACAGAAAGTATGTGAGTTCCCACATTGAGCTAACTCCTCCACCGCCGCTCTGGAAGAGGTACTCGTCACACCAGCCAGGATCTCAACACCAATACGAAAGGATGTGGAAATTATGATTTTCAAACCCATCATGCAAATTGAACAGCTGATTCTTGAAAAGAGGCGTCTGCGACGGGCATAGCAAAGCAGCAGATCACCATGCTCAAAGCAACGTCTTACTGAAGCCACCCGCAAACTAAACCGGGCTCTGAAGCAAGATGCTGAAAATGCACAACTAAAATATATTGAAAAACTCTCGCCAACTAGTACAAAGCATCCCTTGTGGAGGGCCCACCCAAATCTATACTCTCTGACTGAAACCGTCACCCCGATAAGAAATTCTTCAGGTTGCTGCGCCCTCAGCGACAAAGAAACATTTGCCTTACATCTCAAGGGCGTCTTCCAGCCGATCCGCGCAGCAAATCTTTATGTTCTTCCGCAAATCCCGAAGGAGATTAGAAAAGTCATTAGGGAGCTGAAACCAAAAAAGGCTCCAGGCGGTGAGCTAATAACTACAAAAATGATAATGGAACTTCCGTACCACAATACGCTGTTGAGATCATCTGTAAACTCTTCAATGGAATCATCAAGTCTCGGTTACTACACAAGTAAATGGAAAGAATCAATTATTATAATAATACTGAAGCCCGGAAAAGATCACACGATTCCGCCATCTTACAGACCAATAAGTTTATTATCATACCTGTCCAAACTATTCGAAAAATACCTTCTAACGCGCATAATACCATATATGGAAGCTCACAACATTATTCCAACCCACCAATTTGGCTTCAGAAAAAAACACGGAACTATCGAGCAAGTTAACAGAATAACATCAGAGATTCGCACAGCCTTCGAGCTTCTGGTCTCCGCGTCTGGTCTCAAAGGTTTTATGCATAAAATTAATACACACTTGCCTGGGTACACTCAAACTCCTTGAATACAACAATATCCGACAACTACACTATCGAAGCTGGAGTCCCACAAGGCAGCGGACTTCTTCTTTACACCGCTGATATTCCCACGAGAAACCGACTAACAACATTTACCTTTGCTGACGACACTGCGATCCTTACCCGCTCCAGGTGCCCGGTCCGTGCAACAACCCAACTCGTCAACCACCTCATGGTAGTCGAGAAGTGGCTATCTGACAGGCATATTAAAATAAACGAACAAAAGTGTAAACACATAACATTTACTCTTAACAGACAAACTTGCCCTCCGTTCTGCCTGAATAGCACGCAGATCCCCCAAGTCAATGAAGTAAATTATCTCGGCATCCACCTTGACAGACGTCTTACATGGCGTAGACATATCGAATGCAGAAACTATACCTAAAACTGAAAGCCAGCAGCCTCCACTGGATTATAAACGCCCGATCGGTCTTGTGTCTGGACTATAAGGTCGTGCTCTACAACTTCACTCTTGAGCCAATCTGGACGTATGTGTCCCAGCTTTGGGGGAACGCAAACCAACATAGACATCAAACAGCGCGCTCAATTAAAGATCCTGCGAATTGTCACTGGGGCACTACGGGTTTCCAACCGAACCCGCCTGCAACGTACCGACCTTCCAACCCAGCCATAATTTGTTAGGGCCATTTCTTCTGTTTCAGTCTACATGACTGATAGTTAAATTATAGTATAAGATTTATTACACATATTGTTAGTCTCGAAAGTAAGAAGATTCAATAAAAAAAAGCAAAGTATAAACAAGTAAGAAAGCTACAGTCGAGTTTGCTCGACTGTGAGATACCCGCCACCCAATTTTACTATCAAAATATTATATTTTTCAAAAATACTGAAAAAATACTAAAAAAAATATACTAAAAAAATACCAAATAATATATCAAAAATTTCTTAGTTCGAATTTATTAGCTTGGCGGCACTTTAGTTGGTTTATTGAAGACCATTATTATACCGCGGAGTATCACAGCAACTAACTAGGTGCAGCTCCACGTGGTAACGCCTTATAAAGGTAATCTCTTAATAACTTCTGTAATTTTCATCCAATTGTAACCAAATTCGCAGAGATCATTAAGATGGTGATTAGTATTGTGCGTACCAAAATTGATCGTTCTAGGTTTAAAACAACGCTTGCAATTCAGTTTTTTCAATTTGCATGGGCGAAAGGGGGCGTGGCCATCTCTATCTATCTCTTACAGTCTCTGAGATCTAGATGTTCATACGGACAGACAGACGGACAGATATCGTCTCGGCTGTTGACGCTGATCAAGAATATATATACTTTATGGGGTCGGAGATGCTTCCTTCTGCCTGTTACATACATTTTCGGTAGGCACAAAGCCATAATATCCTTCTACCCTTTGGGTAGGCGGGTATAAAAACGGATGGCTCTCATCGACAATCCTCCGTATTCGCCTGATCTGTGATGTGACTATTTTTTATTTCCAAAACTGAAAACCAAGATGAAGGGAGCATTTTATGATGATATCCCAGCCATTCAAGCAGCCGTAACCGAGGTACTGAAGAACATTTCTATAAATGACATAAAAAAATCTTTGCATGCACTGGTTGATCGTTCCAAACGTTGTGTTGAGTCAAATGGAACCTATTTTGAATGAATAATAACTTTCAAAGATAATATAATGTGTATTTTATTTTATATTCAAAAAGTTCGGTTATTTTTGCGACACACTGCGTAGGTTAGCATAGCATAGGCACAACTAAGTTGCGTGATTATTTTTTGCAATGCTCCACGCGAGCGATTTTTATACCCGCCTACCCAAAGGGTAGAAGGGTATTATGGCTTTGTACCGACCGAAAATGTATATAACAGGCAGAAGCAAGCATCTCCGACCCCATAAAGTATATATATTCTTGATCAGCGCCAACAGCCGAGACGATATAGCCATGTCCGTCTGTCCGTCTGTCCGTCTGTCCGTCCGTCCGTATGAACACCTAGATCTCAGAGACTATAAGAGATAGAGCGACAAATTTTTCGCGACAGAATGTCTTATTGTTGAACGCAGATCAAGTTTGTTTTTGATTTTGGCCACGCCCCCTCCCGCCCCTGAAAATCGAATAAAACCGAATTGCAGGCATCGTTTTAAACCTAGAACGTTCAATTTTGGTACGCGCAATACTAATCAGCATCTTAATGATCTCTGCGAATTTGGTTACAATCGGATAAAAAACACAGAAGTTATTAAGATATTACTTTTATAAGGCGTTACCACGTGCAACTGCTAGTACTGCCTAGTTAGTTGCTATGACACTCCGCGACATAATAGTGGTGTTCAATAAACCAACTAAAGTGCCGCCAAGCTAATAATTTCGAACAAAGAAAATGTTGATATATTATTTTGGTATTTTTTAGTATATTTTTTTAAAGTATTTTTTCAGTATATTTTGAAAAATATAATATTTGGATGGTAAAATTGGGTGGCAGGTATCTCATAGTCGAGCAAACTCGACTGTAGCTTTCTTACTTGTTTGGTCGTCATTTAATTCATGTGGAACAAATCGAGCATTTTTGAACCATTACATGTCACCCGACTTACATGAAGTTAGGTGCGTTTGAAAGAGGATGAATGTATCTTTTTAATGTTGTATGATTTAAATATAAAGTTCGGTTATTTTTGGGACACACTGTGTATGTACACACAGATATCCCTCATACCATAACCTAAACGCAATATACCTACATACATGTGCTTGCATGTTTGTCTCAACTTAAATACAAAAAATAGCTTTTCAATTTTTATTTGTATTTTATTATTTATTGAAACTTCGATAAAACATAACCATCACATTATATCTAGTTGCTCTGCATATATTTGATATATTTATGTAGAGTTTTATTTATATGTTTACTTTATTGTTTAATGGCAATATTTAAGTAGTACATTGTTTATTGTTTGTTGATAATTGTTTTGCTTGTTATAATTTAATTGTTTAATGACAATAGTTTTCAGCTGTTACTGTATGTAACACGATTGAAAAACTTGCGACTGCTCTTGATCATCTTTCTTTGCGAAGTGCCTTCTTACACATTCATCTTATTTCCTTGATTTGGTTCATTTCCCACATTTAGCTATACACTGAGCGTCATCAGGTAACCGCCCCATGAATTGTTATATTTCATCTTCTGTTATCCATTTTGCTATTGCACGCAAATCAGATTAGCGTGCCACAAGTCCAAAATCACAGCTGAAAAATCTGGCAGGCATCGCAAAACTATAGCCCATTTTTTGCATAATAAGGAAACTTGTGGAATGAACTTTGAAAGTGGCAATAATCGATGCAGACCGCAGGTTCATACTCCGAAATGCTTCCAACTCCCACAACTCCTCATGAAAATTTCGAGAAAAAAGTGGTGTAAACGCGATTCAAAGGGTGATTAGGAATACTGAACATTTAAGAAGATAATTTAAGAAAAACCGCCTCTTAAAAAGCACGAAGCACGAGTTACCATAGCTACCACCCCCCGCTCCAAAGACCCTGCAATGTAGCTACACAGTAGATACATTGCAGCCGGCCAACGACCACTCTGGATTTGCCTGGTCAGCTCATTCCTCTGTGGCGTGATCGACGTTCGTCGCCCAAAATGCGGACTCAGCGTTTTGGGCCAACGATAAGAAGTCTTCGCCTAGAGTGCTTGACGACGACGGAGTTAGTTCTGATCGACACTTGAAAGAAGCTTGTACATATTACTCCCATCATAAATACTCAATAAATACATTAAACAATCAAACACATTGCATTCATTTAATTATAAATTGTACATTTGGGCAAGGATACCCCCGCACAAGGATTTCTAGAATTCATCACCACAGGTTACTGGATCCCCATCTATAACTGGCGCAGCCGAACTACGAACCAAGATGCTCTTTTGGCTTTTTCTGTAAGTGGAGTGTATAATATGTGCCAATAAGATTTATGTGAGATAAAAAGTTTTTTCTTTGTGTCGCATACAATTTAATTAAATAACACAAGAGTAAAGAAAATGAGTAAATTGATCGAACATCTAAATACAGAAAGTTGTAGCCGTATTTAGTAAACTTGAGTCGAGCTAGTTGGAATAAGTCGAAGTCGATCAAGTTGGCAACCAAAGTGATCCGCGTGTGTGAGTTGGCAGGTTACATGTTGCGTTTAAGTTGATTTGTTTCAGGGCGATTCAAACCTCTCAAGCGTGATGTGTGCCCCATACAAGTGTGTTACGTGTCCAAGATCTTCGAAGTGTAGTGTACCGAAACGGCCGGATGTGATTTGTTTCATGGCGACTCAAACATGTTCGAGACTGTGAGGTGATAATACATGTGTGAGAGCATATCACACCGAATGTACGAAGTGATAAGGACGCGACAAGTTGTGGTTCGTTTGACACGTAAGTTGTTTCATAGCGACTAAACACGTTCGTCTTGAACATCATTCAACAAACACGCTGTATTGAGCCACTTCAAACCATTTATTTAAGGACAAATATTCGGTGCGACACATATGTGTGGTCAAACAATTGATCAAAATAAAGTTATGTTTTGATTCATTTACAAACCATTATCAAAGTAAAGTTATGCTTTGATTTGAAACAAGTGATCAAAATAAAGTTATGTTTTGACTTAAAACCATTATCAAAGTAAAGTTATGCTTTGATTTGAAGCAAGTGATCAAAATAACGTTATGTTTTGATTTAAAATCATTATCAAAGTAAAGTTATGCTTTGATTTAAAACCATTATCAAAGTAAAGTGATGCTTTGATTTGAAACAAGTGATCAAAATAAAGTTATGTTTTGATTTAAAACCATTATCAAAGTAAAGTTATGCTTTGATTTGAAACAAGCGATCAAAATAAAGTTATGTTTTGATTTAAAACCATTATCAAAGTAAAGGTTTGCTTTGATTTAAAACAAGTAATCAAGTTAAAGTTATTTCTTGATTTAAAACCATTATCAAAATAGGGTTATGTTTTGATTTAAGTATAAACCATTTTATATACAAGGTTAAAGCAAGTATTTTATTGTGTTAAATAAATACTAAAGTACGGTCATATTTACAGATCCCTTTGAAAGAAACTGCTCCATCCCACTCACATTTGAATTTCACTACAACAACACGATTACACATAGAAGACACAAGAGTACACGCAAGCTCACACAACTATTTAAGAATACTTAAGAATATAAAACACAAACAATCTAAGTTCTATATACACAGTTACAAATTATAAATTAAGAACTCAATACACAATTTCATTTTTCAAACACAATCAAATCTAAGTTCTATATACACAGTTACAAATTATAAATTACGAACTCAATACACAATTTCATTTATCAAATACAATCAAATCAAAGTTCTATATACACAGTTACAAATTATAAACAAGTAAGAAAGCTACAGTCGAGTTTGCTCGACTGTGAGATACCCGCCTCTTTTACTATCAAAATATCATATTTATATAATAGTATAAAACTATACTGAAAAAATACTAAAAAAAAATATACTAAAAATACCAAAATAATATATCAAAATTTTCTTTGTTCGAAGTTATTAGCTTGGCGGCACTCTAGTTGGTTTATTGAACACCATTATTATGTCGCGGAGTGTCATAGCAACTAACTAGGCAGCACTAGCATTTGCACATGGTAACGCCTTATAAAAGTAATTTCTTAATAACTTCTGTGTTTTTTATCCGATTGTAACCAAATTCGCAGAGATCATTAAGATGGTGATTAACATAATGCGTACCAAAATTGAACGTTCTAGGTTTTAAAAAACGCTTGCAATTCAGTTTTTTTCAATTTGCATGGGCGGAAGGGGGCGTGGCCAAAATCTGAAACAAACTTGATCTGCGTGCAACAATAAGACATAATGATTCTTATAGTCTCTGAGATTTAGGTGTTCATACGGACGGACTGACGGACTGACGGACAGACGGACATGGCTCTATCGTCCCGGCTGTTGACGCTGATCAAGAATATATATTTTTTATGGGGTCGGAGATGCTTCCTTCTGCCTGTTACATACATTTTCGGTCGGCACAAAGCCATAATACCCTTCTACCCTTTGGGTAGGCGGGTATAACAAGTTAAGGAAATTTTGCTGATTATTAGAGGAACGGACAAGACCTCTTATGGACAATTTTTGTTAAAAGCGATTAGGAGTAAGATTACTGGAGAGGCAAATAGAGTTTTGGTTACGGCCAGAACACAACTAAATTGGGACTCTATTAAACAAACTCTTTTAAATAAGTTTGCGGACAAGCGTAATGAGGACACATTAAATTTCGAGCTACATAATCTAGTTCATAAAAAACTTTCGATTCATTATTTCTATGAGGAAGTTTTGAGTATCGAAACAGCATATTCAAGTATTATCGAAAACTCTATTTCAAATTCGGCTATTATCGAACAAAAGGAAGAAACCTTTTCAAAAACTTGCCCTTATATATTCCTAAAGGGAATCAAGGGACCTTTGGTATTAGCCCTAAGAGCCTGCAAGCCCAGGGATTTACAGGAGGCTTACGAGTTTGCTATTAAGGTAAGAGATAACTTTTTACGAGAAAACAAAGAAAACAATGAAAGGCAGCCTTATAAAAATCAAGGTAGAAATTACACAAAAGATAATCATAGAGAGAACAATTATAAATCAAGCCAGAAACAATCTAATTATGAAAATAGGAAGAATCAAACAGGTCGTAATCAGGATGAGAGAGCACAAAAAAGATTGTACGACAATAGGAATTCTGACTACAAGCAACGATCTTCTTCTAACAATATAGAACACTCCGGTAGCCGTAGGGCAATTATGCCCAAAAAAGATACCAACAATAGTAATAGGAGAAATCGAAATCGAACTTAGAAGCAAGTGAGAAGCAACAACAGTTGCATAATATCGATGATTAATTTCTTCCCAAAGAAGCCTCGTCAACCAAACCGGCTACTTAGAAAAATTTGAGGTGGGTTCACCACCCGTTTTGTTATGTTGGATCTAGCCCTAGGAAAACCTTTAACATTTTTGATAGACTCCGGTGCTACGTCATCTTTTATTAACCCCGAGTTGGTGGAACCCAAAGACCAAATCCAACTTGAATCACCAGTTAGAATAAAAACCGCCTTATGCAATCACTACGTAAAGAACATGACTAGAATAAAACTTTTTAAACAGTATAATAATAACGAACCACATACCTTGTTGTTATTTAAATTTCATAATTATTTCGATGGTCTTTTAGGAATGAACGTACTGGAAAGATTAGAAAGAGTTGTAAACGTACCTCAAGACCAATTAGTGACAAAATTTTTAATTTTTGAGCTGCATAAGCTATTTAAACAACAAGCACAGTTATTGTACATTGAACATCCACCAAATAATATTGTTAAAATTCCGGTCGACATAGATAGTGGGATCTTTTGGTGTAAGGATGTTCAGCTAACGCAGGATTTGTTCATCACTGGTGGTCTATACACGGCCTGTAACCATTACAGTTACATGGAAGTGTTAAACTACGCAACTGAGAACCAACGACTGTATATGGAAACACCAATCGAGGTCACACGATACAATGCAGATGATTTTGTTGAAGTTAACACAATTATGGATCACGGTTTTATCATGTCTAAAGAAGAAGTATCTCAAATGTCAATCTTAGAACTGAACACCTGAACAAAATAGAAAAATCTGCTCTCATAGAACTTGCAGCAAATTTCCAAATTTATTTTACGAGGACGGGGGAAAAGTTAACCTTTTCAAGTACAGTTAAACATAACATTCAAACAACCGATAACATTCCTGTATATGTCAGACCCTTTAGATACAGTCAGACTGAAAGAGTCGAGGTTTTCAAACAAGTTTCTAAAATGCTAGAACAAAATTTTATTAAACACAGCCACTCACCATGGAGTGCACCAGTATTTCTGGTACCTAAGAAAAGCGATGGTGTAGGCCAAAAGAAATGGAAATTAGTGGTAAATTTTCGGGAACTAAACGAAAAAACGATTAAACACAGATACCCTATGCCAAATATAAATGACATATTGGATAGAATAGGGAGAGCTAAATATTTTTCGGTCTTAGATTTGGCCATCGGGTATCATCAAATTGAGACGAACCCCGATAACGCCCCAAAAACTGAATTTTCAGCAGTGGACGGTCATTATGAATTTTTAAGAATACCTTTCGGGCTATCAAATGTCCCAGCAACCTTTCAAAGGGTTATGGATAATGTGTTGGCAGATTTTAAAGGCAAATTCTGTCTCATTTACCTAGACGATAATAATAATAATATTTTCAGCTTCCTTAGAGGAACACATTTGCCATTTAAATCAAATTTTCAAAAAACTAAAACAAGCAAATTTTAAACTTCAACCAGAGAAATCTGAATTTATGCGTAAAGAAATTGAATATCTGGGCCACATCGTTTTAGATCAAGGCAACAAACCTAATCCAAATAAAATTTTAGCCATCAAAGCTTTCCCGATGCCAAAAACGCAAAAGGAAATTAAATCATTTTTAGGATTGTTGTTTTATTACCGAAAATTCATTAGGGATTTTGTCAAAATAACCAAACCCCTAACTCAACAATTAAAGGCAAATTCTGAAGTCAAAATCGATGAGAATTATATCAAAACCTTCGAATATTGTAAAACGCTATTGTGTAACGATCCCGTACTACAATATCCCGATTTCACTAAGCCTTTCATCTTAACGACAGATGCCAGTAATGTGGCAATCGGTTCCGTATTGTCACAAGGCCCTTTGGGTAGTGACAGACCTATAGCTTACGCTAGCAGAACAGTCAGAATCAGAATCACATTACTCCACAATCAAGAAGGAACTTTTAGCCATTGTTTGGTCGGTTAAATATTTTAGACCATATCTTTTCGGCCAAAAATTTACCTTAGTTTCGCTCAAGAATCTAAATGAACCAAATTCCTTAATGGTAAGATGGAAGCTACAGCTTCTAGAATACGATTGTGATGTAATATATAAAAAAGGATCTCTAAATGTCGTAGCAGATGCACTTAGTAGGATAATCTGTGAAGTAAACATCAATAATATTTCTCACATAGACACAAGCATGGAAATTTTAACCTCGGACAGAATTGACTATCGTGGATATATTAAAGGCCCATTTAAAAACAAACAAATTACATGCTATTTACACCTCAGATGAAATCTTTGAGATTGTTCAAAGTGTCTATGCCAAATTTTTTCGCCCCAAGCAAAATTTACAAAATAATCAGATGCAAGTTAATTATGAAGGAAATTTCAACGCCCGAAGAACAGGTAGAATACATTTCCCAATACCATGTTAAAAATAATCACAGAGGTATTGACGAAACTCAACGTCCATAAGTCGCGAAGTTTATTTTCCAGCCGCTAGGGGTGCAATAGCTAGAGTCATAAATAAATGCGACACTTGTCAAACTCAAAAGTATGATCGCCAACCTCAGAATCTAACTCTTCAAAAGACAGAAACTCCCGATAAACCACTGGATATAATTCATATTGATTTATACACTATCAATGGAAAAACAGTTCTAACAATCGTAGACAAATTTTCCAAATTCGCAGATGGTTTTACGATCCCAGCTAGAGACTCGATTAATATAACCAACCATATGATGTTATTTTTCAAGAATCATGGCATACCCAAAAAGATTGTATGCGATCAGGGTTCCGAATTTGCGGGACTCCTTTTCAAAGAACTTTGTGCCCAATACAATATAATTCTACACATAACTTCATTTCAACAATCATCAAGTAATGCCCCTGTAGAAAGACTTCATTCTTCCTTAAGGGAAATCTATAGGATAATTTACGATAAAAAGAAGGCAATGAAACTAACCTTAGACCATGAGGATATGCTGACAAAAACCTTTATAATTTATAATAATGCTATTCATTCGGTTGTAATGCTCTGTTGCCGATATGGAGCATTAGGAATGTTCACTATTTGTTTTGGTGGCAGAGTGCGGTCTGCGGCCAAAGTTATTTAGCATAAATGATATGCTTCAGAGTGAAGACGGTGTTATTGGTTTTAAGTCCGTTTATTCAATGTTTTCTTGGTCTTTTACAATATATTATTAAACCTACGTTTGTTAGCAGCGCTGCCGCGTTAGCGACAGAGCAGCGGCAGTATTATATATTCCTTAAATATATTCTTCTATGTTGCTGGAATGCAACGTAAAGAGTTCATGTAGCATGCGTTCACTTAGTGCTTGACTTTGGTCAACGTGGGAAACGCCGACTAAGCGTTTCCTGCGTGTGGCCTTCAAGTGGCTCTTCATGTTGCAGTTTGGCCATTGACATTTGTTTTGATAATATACTGCATTCATATGTTAGTAATTTATTTATGAATTACTGCTACAGTGAACACTCTATATGTGCGCATACTACATCTCCCTCCTTTTGAAAAATAACGTAATATTATGGAGTTATTTTTAATTAATGTTTACATAATTTTAAGTTTAACATATTTTTTTATATTTTTATTTTATTTTTATGAATAAAATTTTTTAATCTATCCTTATGTACTATTTGTTTTTTATTTTTATTGTTTGATATTGTTATATTATTATTTTCTCCTATATTTTCTATCTTATAGGGTCCCGTATATTTAAATTCTAATTTATGGCCTACTTCATTTTTTAATAAAACCTTATCTCCTAATGATATTTCTAAATTGTTTGTTCTTAAGTCGTATGTTCCCTTATTTTTATCTTATTCTCTTCTATCATTCTTCTTGCTCTTTTATATGCTACCTCTAATCTTTATTTGCTTTCCTTAGCGTAATCATCTATATTATATATTGGTTCTATGCTATGTAACTTATTAAAATGTTTTGGTAAATTACTTGTTCTACCGAAAACTAATTCATATGGACAGTAATTATGTACCATAGATGGGGTCGTATTAAAACAATATACAAAATATTGAAGCCATACGTCCCAGTCGGTTTTGTCAACCGATATATAGGATCGTATATACTCGTTTAGAGTTCTATGACTTCTTTCAACTACTCCGACTGTTTGATGGTGATGAGCTGTTGATGTAATATTTGTAATTTTAAGGTATTTGCATAGGTCAGTAATTATTGAATTCTTATACTCTGTTCCCATGTCCGTTATGACGTATCATTGGACCGTACTTTAGAATAAAAGATTCAAATATAGCTTTAGCGACTGTTTTGCGCTTTTATTTGCTATTGGAATGGCAACCAAGTACTTGGTTAAATCACATATGAGAGTGACTGCGTACTCGTTACCATTTTCTGACTTAGGTAGTGGACCAATTGTGTCAACTACTACTCTATCGAAAGCATGTTCTGGTGTGTCAGTTATAGTCATTGGGGTTTTTGTATGCTTTGTTGTTTTTGCTTTTTGGCATTTTTGACATTTTCTTACGTATTCTTTTATGTATTTAGTCATATTTTTCCAGTAAAAATATCTTTTGACCTTGGCCAAGGTTTTTTCTATGCCTGTATGTCCTCCTTGTATTGGATCATCATGTAGTGTAGACAATATAGCTTCTTTATCTTTTTCATTATTTATTAAGGTCACCGGGATGAGTAGCGCTACTTTCAATTTCTTTAATATTTTATTGCCCATATATTTGAATTGATCTATTGAAACTTGTTCAAAGATTTTTCCCAAGGTGCCATTTTAAGTTGAGTGATTTCATATATACCGGCTTGCTTTTCAAGCCTTTGAAAAATTGATCCAGATCAATTACTTTATTAGTATAAATGTCACTAACATCATATCTTGCAATGATTTTCTTTCCATGCTTAAATAAACATATCATGTTATTCAATTGCAATGTCACTACTTTACGTACTTCGTCATTTGTCATGACTACATATACGTTGGGCTTTGAAGCTTTTTCATTGGACTGTCTCTGCAGTTCCATTGTATTATTTTCATTCCCTGCGCAGGATTTTTGTCTACTTTGATATCTTGTAGTGACTTTCATTATATTTCCAGTTATTTCTTTTAGTTCTTTGATGGTTATTCTAGATAACGCATCAGCTACGTAATTTTCTTTACCCTTCAGATACTCTACAGTGAAGTTATATTCCTCTAATTCTAGTCTCATACGTGTTAACTTTGAACTTGGGTTTGTCATTGAAAATAAAAATGTAAGGGGTCTATGATCTGTTTTGACTGTAAAGTGTTCTCCATATATGTAGGGTCTGAAGTGGGTTATTGCCCAATGAATTGCTGTTAGTTCTTGCTCTGTAGTACTTTTATTACTTTCACCCTTTGTAAATGATTTTGATGCAAATGCAACTGGAAGTTGGTGGCCATTATGGTTTTGAGATAAAACTGCACCACACGCTTGCTTACTTGCATCAGTAGTTATTCAAAATTCTTTGCTAAAGTCTGGGTATTGTAATAGGGTTGGTTCCATCAGTTTATGTTTTAAATGTAATAATGCATTTTGACAGTCTTCTGTCCATTCAAATGGAATATTCTTTTTACATAATCTAGTTATGTGCCGTGAATAGTCAGCGAAATTTCTGATAAATTTTCTATAATAATTGCAAAATGCAATGAATCTTCTAGCACTGTCCGCGTCATGTGGGACGGGGTAATTTTTAATTACTTCATATTTCTTGTCATCTGGCAAGATTCCTTTGTCTGTGCACTTGTGTCCTAAAAATGTGACTTCGTGCATAAAGAATGAACATTTTTCTGGGTGTAACTTTAAATTGTATTTTCTACATTTATCAAAAACATCTGTTAAATTTGTAATCATGTGTTTTTCAGAACACCCTATGACTATTAAATCGTCCATATAAAGGAATGCTTGTGATGGCTCTAGTCCTGAGAATGCTATAGTCATCATTCTTTGGAACGAATTCGGTGCTATTTTTAGTCCAAACGGTAATCGCGTGAAACGATATGAACCGTTGCTAGTCGAAAACGACGTTATATCTCTGGATTTTTCTTCAAGTTCAATTTGATGAAAACCAGACATTAAGTCGAGACATGAAAAATATTTAGCGCTACCTAGTTGATCTAAAATGTCATCAATTCTAGGTAGTGGAAATTTATCAGCTAGTAACTTTTTATTAATCTGGCGATAGTCAATTACTAAACGCCATTTCTTTTTATCTGAGTCTGGGAGTGACTTCTTTGGAACTAATAGAAGTGGACTATTATATTCCGATATTGATGGTTCAATTATGTTGTCGTCAATTAGATTTTGTACTTGAGTTTGAATTTCATCTACTTGAGTGTGAGGATTTCTGTAGTTTTTTATGTATACTCTTTTTTTTGTTTGCTGTTATGGGTTCTGTTGATAAGCCAAATATATCAGTGTATTTATGACATAATTCTTTTAGTTTATTTTTGAATTGTGGTGGAAAATTTTTCGATAATTGAGACATGACAGTTTGTTCTCTGGTTTCTTGGGTGTTTTGAACTATTTCATAGTTCGAAAGTGGTTCATACTCTATTTTAGTTACATTGACTATTTGATTGGAATTTGTCGTATTTAAGATACGTACATATATAGGCGTGTTGAGTGTTGGCAATTGTATTTGCAATATAAATTCCAGGTTGTATTTCGTTATTTGGAAACAACATATGTTGGTCTCTAACTGAAGATATATCGATTTTTCTTATAACCTGTGATCTTGCTGGTAACAATATTGTATTGTTGCCTGAACTGTATTCTATTGGGACATAAATTGGATATTTTAAGTTGTTTGGTCTAAGTATAAACCAATTTTCTTTCTGATTGAAATCTAACTGACAATTATATTTTTTTATAAAATCTATGCCTATAATTCCGTCGCATGGTATTAGGAATTGTTGATC
This sequence comes from Drosophila pruinosa, assembly GCA_018150935.1. Classification (NCBI taxonomy): domain Eukaryota; kingdom Metazoa; phylum Arthropoda; class Insecta; order Diptera; family Drosophilidae; genus Drosophila; species Drosophila pruinosa. The sequence continues at coordinate 669,555 of JAECWR010000266.1, forward strand.
AAGTATATGAAAATTGTGAGGGATTATATATTTTCCTGTTTGTATTTCTATTGATGTTAGGCCTATGGATGAAATTATTTCTTGACCAATGCCATGTATATTTATTTTATTATGCTCTTGAATGTTTGTAAAATTATCACTGTTTTCTTTTAAAACAGATATATCTGCTCCTGTGTCTATTAGAAAGATTAAGTCTTTTCCTGTATCTAAATGTGTAAATTTGACAAATATATTTTTGCTGAGATTGATTGCGTATACTTTTGGGTCTTCTACTGTTGTGGTACTGAGGGTTGTTGGGAGTTTCCCGAGTTTTGTGCTACTCTTACGTTTGCGTTGTTGGTATATCTATTCTGGTTTTGATTATTATTGCCGTTGTTGCGGTTACCACGGTAACCACCTCTACCTCTGTTATTGTTGTAATAATCATTGTTTTGTTGACCATTATTTCTGTTATAACCGTTGTTGTTATAACCGTTATTGTTATAACCGTTATTGTTATAACCTCTGCCTCTACCGCGATAATTACCTCTGGAGTAATTACCTCGTTGGGCATTTCCTCTCTGGGCGTACATTTTTGTACTGGCATTTCTGGTCATTTCAGTGCTATAGGTTATATATTTAGCTATGGCTTCTTTTAGCGTTCTAAATGTTCCTCCTTGCATGATATATTTTATCGGTCCATGCTCACAGTTCTTTACCAGAGTTTGTAATGATTCTCTTTGGCTCATTTCCGTTGCCTTTTGGGTAGAATAACCTTCATCTATATAGGTGTCTTCTAGTTGTCTGCGTAGATTGTCTATTTCAGTTGTAAACTGTGTTGGGGTCTTGCCTTTACGGAAAATGTTTTGCAATTTGCATCGTAAGACATTTGAGTCTTCTCCTTCTACTTCTTCTTTCAGTTGTAGAATGAGTTCTTCGATGGTAGTTGCATTTATTATTTTATTATATGTTGAGCCCATAACTCTTGATTTGATTACTTCTAGGGCTATTCTGCCTGTGGGTCCGTCAGGTATTCCGGCGGCCCGTATGGTTTTTATGAATTGATTTAAATTTTGCCGCGATCCATCGAATACCGGGATCGACTGCTGGATATCTTTAGAGATTTTCCTGCTGGCAAAATATTCATCCATTTGTTCACTAGTTGGTTGTGTCGACGTCATGTTTTCTATTATTGTACTTGACAAGTCGACTGACTTTGGCTGTATTATATTTGTGTTTTCTATAACTGACAGATCTATTTCTGCCGGTATCGTTAAATCATGTAAATCTTCCTCTTTGATTTCTAGCTCTGAGTCACTTGATGACTCATCTAATTCTATTTCCTGTACTTTCAGTGGAGTATTTAGTATTGTCGGTATCGAGATACTTAATTTGTATCTATCGTTTACCGCTATTAGCCTTTCTCTGAGTTTGACTAATAGGTTAGATGCTGTTTTGCACTGTGTTTCGCTTAATAAATTCCTATTTTCATGTATTAATTCTCTGGCTCTGTTAAAATTTTCAACTAGTATATTTGCGTGTTTTTTCAGTGTTTCTAGTTGTATTGCTCTATTTTGTGTTATACATTTGTATGATTTACTGAAATTCTCCTTATATTCTTTTAACTTTTCTAAAAGTTTCACCCACTCCATGCTATCTGGGACATATTTATTAATATTATTGGTTTAATTCTTTATTTATTTTTAATTTAATTTCATTACTTCTTGTAAATATATATGTATAATAAAAATTTTCTTAAATTGTATCGAGCCCATTTGCTGCACTTTGATATTGTTTTTTTAGGCATTTGTTATGCATTTTATATATCTTTATTAGTGCATTTGCTACTAGTACTAGGGCAATTATTATTAGGATTACTATTATCCAATATAGGTCTACATTTTCTACTTCTACTTTGTTGATGACATTTGCAGTGGAGTCCACTGTCTTTGTATCTATAAGACCCATTTTGGTGTCTATGTATATTTTATCAATTTTAATTTCTTTCTCTGTACTTGTTCTTTTATCTATGTTGTTGTATATTAAAGACATAGAAATAAAAAAAATTTTTTTTTTACTTTCGCATTCTATTTATTTTATTTTTACTTTTAACATTGAGAAACCTGCCTACTTCTAGCCATGGCTTTACGGGCCATGTTGGGTTAACTCGGCTGAGAACATTTAGCGAAGTTTTACAAAAATTTTTCTTAATTGTATGTATTTAATATTTACGGTATTCTGCTGTGGCTTCGGTTTCGGTTGTGGGTTGATTTTTTGACTTCTATGGTGTCAGCTTGACGTAGCCGGACCGGCACGCTGACACTCCCTCGACGTTCACTTGTTACAGGTGCCTTGGCAATAAGGCATCCATACGCCTCCACAATCGGGTGGGCACTGCTTCTTTGCCGTCGGGATCTGTAGGTTTTTTATTAGATCACTTTCCAGGCTTGTTTCTTCTTGTAGCACTTTTTCGATATATATCCATTCTTCGTTGGACAATAATCCTAGGGCCTCTTCTAGGTCGACCTGGATCTTTGTATTTACTTCTTTTTCGTCATTGGGTAATTCCATTTCTTTGCATCGTATATTATTGTATTATTGTTCGCATAGCCGAGAGGAAATATTTTAATTGTATATTCCTTTTATATATTTTGTGCGCACTATACTTTACTTTGTAGTTTGTAATACTTTAGTTTATAGTTTTTGTTTGCAGGTCGTGTCACGGTCGCCATGTAATGCTCTGTTGCCGATATGGAGCATTAGGAATGTTCACTATTTGTTTTGGTGGCAGAGTGCGGTCTGCGGCCAAAGTTATTTAGCATAAATGATATGCTTCAGAGCGAAGACGGTGTTCTTGGTTTTAAGTCCGTTTATTCAATGTTTTCTTGGTCTTTTACAATATATTATTAAACCTACGTTTGTTAGCAGCGCTGCCTGCGTTAGCGACAGAGCAGCGGCAGTATTAAATATATTCTTCTATGTTGCTGGAATGCAACGTAAAGAGTTCATGTAGCATGCGTTCACTTAGTGCTTGACTTTGGTCAACGTGGGAAACGCCGACTAAGCGTTTCCTGCGTGTGGCCTTCAAGTGGCTCTTCATGTTGCAGTTTGGCCATTGACATTTGTTTTGATAATATACTGCATTCATATGTTTGTAATTTATTTATGAATTACTGCTACAGTGAACACTCTATATGTGCGCATACTACACGGTAACGAAATTAACTCCGTACGAACTGTTCACCGGACGAACTCATATCTTTGAAAGAGAATACAACCCCACTGGCCTTCAGGATTATCTTAGAGAGTTACACGCATTTAGAGACGATTTATATCCAAAAGTAAAAGAAGAACTAAACAGGCAAATGTCCAAGAATATTGATAAACTAAATGAAGACAGAGAGACCCCAATTAGAGTGGAAGAAGGAGACGTGATTTTTAGAAAAAGAAAACAGAAGGAACAAACTAACACCTAGGCTCACTAAACACGAAGTGGTCACAGACGATGGCCCAACCCTCACCACCACGAAAAGACAAACAAGTATGAAAGCTACTGTCGAGTGTGCTCAACCGTGAGATACCCTCCGCCCAATTTTACCATCAAAATATTATACTTTTCAAAAATATACTGAAAAAATACTACAAAAAAATATACTAAAATTATACCAAAATAATATACCAAAATTTTCTTTGTTCGAAATTATTAGCTTGGTGGCACTTTAGTTGGTTTATTGAACACAATTATTATGTCACGGAGTGTCATAGCAATTAACTATGTCACGGAGTGTCATAGCAACTAACTAGGGGCATCTGCACGTGGTAACGCCTTATAAAAGTAATATCTTAATAACTTCTGTGTTTTTTATCCGATTGTAACCAAATTCGCAGAGATCATTAAGATGGTGATTAGCATTGCGCGTACCAAAATTGAACGTTCTAGGTTTAAAACGACGCTTGCATTTCGGTTTTATTCGATTTACGGGGCGGGAGGGGCGTGGCCAAAATCAAAAACAAACTTGATCTGCGTGCAATAATAAGACATACTGTCGCGAAAAATGTGTTGCTCTATCTCTTATAGTCTCTGAGATCTAGGTGTTCATACGGACGGACGGACAGACGGACAGACGGACAGACGGACATGGCTATATCGTCTCGGCTGTTGACGCTGATCAAGAATATATATACTTTATGGGGTCGGAGATGCTTCCTTCTGCCTGTTACATACATTTTCGGTCGGCACAAAGCCATAAAATCCTTCTACCCTTTGGGTAGGCGGGTATAAAAATGGAATTCAGAAAGAACTTCAAGAGGAAGAATCAAAAATTTATTTACTACAGATACAGAATAAATTAAACTATAATATTGAACTACTCCAATCTCATACAAGTAAGAAAGCTACAGTCGAGTTTGCTTGACTGTGAGATACCCGCCACTCAATTTTACCATCCAAATATTATATTTTTCAAAATATACTGAAAAAATACTAAAAAAATATACTAAAAAATACCAAAATAATATATCAACATTTTCCTTGTTCGAAATTATTAGCTTGGCGGCGCTTTAGTTGGTTTATTGAACACCATTATTATGTCGCGGAGTGTCATAGCAACTAGCTAGGCAGCACTAGCAGTTGCACGTGGTAACGCCTTATAAAAGTAATATCTTAATAACTTCTGTGTTTTTTATCCGATTATAACCAAATTCGCAGAGATCATTAAGATGGTGATTAGTATTGTGTGTACCAAAATTGAACGTTCTATGTTTAAAACGACGCCTGCAATTCGGTTTTATTCGATTTACGGGGGCGGGAGGGGGCGTGGCCAAAATCAAAAACAAACTTGATCTGCGTGCAACAATAAGACATACTGTCGCGAAAAATTTGTTGCTCTATCTCTTATAGTCTCTGAGATCTAGGTGTTCATACGGACGGACGGACAGACGGACAGACGGACGGACGGACGAACGGACATGGCTATATCGTCTCGGCTGTTGACGCTGATCAAGAATATATATACTTTATGGGGTCGGAGATGCTTCCTTCTGCCTGTTACATACATTTTCGGTCGGCACAAAGCCATAATACCATTCTACCATTTGGGTAGGCGGGTATAATTAGCAATTTTGCTGAGAGTATGCTCTTGGCTAAATTTAATGTCATCCCTAAATTCATTTTACCCATTTCGGAATTAAAATATGCTCTACAAATTATCGAACAACAAGATATAAAAATTATTTCTGAAGAACAATTATACCGACTCTTAAACGTCGAAGTAGAAACTAAGAATACAAAAATTATTTTTCATATTAAAATACCTATTTTTGAAAAAGAAAATTTTAATGTATCACATATTATACCACTACCTTTTAATGGCACTTATTATATATCTCTACCCAAATTTATTTTATATAACACTAAAATTAATAACATTTTGAGCTTCTCCGAGAAATGTCCCAAAATTAACGACGTGTATTTCTGCGAGACCCTAGAGGCCCAAAATAATTTCGTAAATAAGTTATGCCTGAGAGATATGCTCTTGAAAAAGGATGCAAATTGCAAGGCAGAATGGTCGGATAAAGACGAAAATATTCTCCAACCTGAACAACACTGGATAATAGCAGTCAACAAGCAACCGACCAGAGCGGAATCGAGCTGTTGCGCTCCCTTCTCCATAAACGGGACAACGATCATTAATTACAATAACTGCTCGATAGTAATTAATGGAATCATTTATGAAGACTTGGAAGTCTTCTTCCAAAATGACGTCGAGATGGTCTTTCCTCAGATCGGAAACATAACTATTAATGGAACAATGGAGGAACTCAGCCTGTATGTATTGCAGCTGAGATGGGAAAACACTCAATCCAATATCCTTAGAATCAGGGAAACAACGGTGGATAAATTATCCTCCTGGTTATCGTGGTCGTCCTCGTCATTGGTACTACGATATTTATCATATGTCGCACTAGGAAAACTACCTTCACCTCGTACCCATCCGAAGTACCTTACGTGTTGGCGATTCCTTCGTTATGGCCGTCACTTCAGTCTAAGGAGGGAGGAGTTACCATAGCTACCACCCCCTCTCCAAAGACCCTGCAATGTAGCTACACTGTAGATACATTGCAGCCGGCCAACGACCACCCTGGATTTGCAGGTCAGCGCATTCCTCGGTGGCGTAATCGACGTTCGTCGCCCCCGAGTATTGCGACATTGCCGCCTGGGCAATTGTCAACAATTCCTAAGAATTGTTGACGGAGCCGTTGAGGCGGATGTTGCCCAAAATGCAGACTCAGCGTTTTGGGCCAACGATAAGAAGTCTTCGTATAGAGTGCTTGACGACGACGGAGTTAGATCGGATCGACACTTGAAAGAAGCTTGTACATATTACTCCCATCATAAATACTCAATAAATACACTAAACAATCAAACACATTGCATTCTTTTAATTATAAATTGTACATTTGGGCAAGGATACCCCGCACAAGGACTTCTAGGATTCATCACCACAGGTTACTGGATCCCCATCTATAACTCACGCCTTAGTTTTGCCCGAACACACATGGGCTAAAGAATGGCAATACGTCGTATTCTCAGATGGCTATAGTTATTAGTACAACGATTTGCAAAAAGAGGACCATCTTTTGGATCGCCTATACAACCGTGTCGAAGGTGTTATGATATGAAGCGCCGTATCCTATTATGGCGCCTGTGAATTGCAGTTTTTAACCTCTAAAATGAACGTGAAAGATTATCATTATACCCGCCTACCCAAAGGGTATAAGGGTATTATGGCTTTGTGCCTACCGAAAATGTATGTAACAGGCAGAAGGAAGCATCTCCGACCGCACAAAGTATATATAGTCTTGATCAGCGTCGACAGCCGAGACGATATAGCCGTGTCCGTCTGTCCGTTTGTCCGTCTGTCCGTGAGGGCGGGAGGGAGCGTGGCCAAAATCAAAAACATACTGTCGGGAAAAATTTGTTGCTCTATCTCTTATAGTCTCTGAGATCTAGGTTTTCATACGGACAGACGGACATAATACCACATAATAGCCATAATACCCTTCTACCCTTTGAGTAGGCGGGTATAAAAAACAAATTTTAAGCGTAATTATACCCGCCTACCCAAAGGGTAGAAGGGTATTATGGCTTTTGTGCCGACCGAAAATGTATGTAACAGGCAGAAGAAAGCATCTGCGACTCCATAAAGTATATATATTCTTGATCAGCGTCAACAGCCGATACGATATAGCCATGTCCGTCTGTTCGTCTGTCCGTCTGTCCGTCCGTCCGTATGAACACCTAGATCTCAGAGACTATAAGAGATAGAGCAACAAATTTTTCACGACAGTATGTCTTATTGTTGTACGCAGATCAAGTTTGTTTTTGATTTTGGCCACGCCCCCTCCCGCCACCGTAAATCGAATAAAACCGAATTGCAAGCATCGTTTTAAACCTAGAACGTTAAATTTACGCACAATACTAATCACCATCTTAATGATCTCTGCGAATTTGGTTACAATCGGATAAAACACAGAAGTTATTAAGATATTACTTTTATAAGGCGTTACCAAGTGCAGATGCCCCTAGTTAGTTGCTATGACACTCCGTGACGTAGTTAATTGCTATGACACTCCATGACATAATAATTGTGTTCAATAAACCAACTAAAGTGCCGCCAAGCTAATAATTTCGAACAATGAACAATGAAAATTTTGGTATATTATTTTGGTATAATTTTAGTATATTTTTTTTGTAGTATTTTTTCAGTATATTTTTGAAAAGTATAATATTTTGATGGTAAAATTGGGCGGCGGGTATCTCACGGTCGAGCACACTCGACAGTAGCTTTCATACTTGTTTAAAATCTAGAACGTTTCGTTTTGGTACGCACAATACTAATCACCATCTTAATGATCTCTGCGAATTTGGTTACAATCGGATAAAAAACACAGAAGTTCTTAAGAAATTACTTTTATAAGGCGTTACGACGTGCAACTGCACCTAGTTAGTTGATATGACACTCCACAAAATAGTTAATTGCTATGACACTCCGCGACATAATAATGGTGTTCTATAAACCAAGTAAAGTGCCGCTATGCTAATAATTTCGAACAAAGAAAATTTTGGTATATTATTTTGGTATAATTTTAGTATATTTTTTTAGTATTTTTTCAGTATATTTTTAAAAAATATAATATTTTGATGGTAAAATTGGGCGGAGGGTATCTCACGGTCGAGCACACTCGACAGTAGCTTTCATACTTGTTTAGCATATATTTTTAAGTATTTTTATACCCGCCTACCCAAAGGGTTGAAGGGTTATTTTGGCTTTGTGCCGACCGAAAATGTATGTAACAGGCAGAAGGAAGCATCTCTGACCCCATAAAGTATATATAATCTTGATCAGCGTCAACAGCCGAGACGATATATCCATGTCCATCTGTCCGTATGAACACCTAGATTTCAGAGACTATAAGAGATAGAGCAACAAATTTTTCGCGACAGTATGTCTTATTGTTGCACGCAGATCAAGTTTGTTTTTGATTTTGGCCACGCCCCTCACGCCCCCGTAAATCGAATAAAACCGAATTGCAAGCGTCGTTTTAAACCTAGAACGTTCAATTTTGGTACGCACAATACTAATCACCATCTTAATGATCTCTGCGAATTTGGTTACAATCGGATAAAAAACACAGAAGTTATTAAGATATTACTTTTATAAGGCGTTACCACGTGCAACTCCTAATGCTGCCTAGTTATTTGCTATGACACTCCGCGACATAATAATGGTATTCAATAAACCAACTAAAGTGCCGCCAAGCTAATAATTTCGAACAAAGAAAATGTTGATATATTATTTTGGTATGTTTAAGTATATTTTTTTAGTATTTTTTCAGTATATTTTGAAAATTATAATGTTTGGATGGTAAAATTGGGTGGCGGGTATGCCACAGACGAGCAAACTCGACTGTAGCTTTCTTACTTGTTATTATTACTATTTGGTTGTTTTGTCGATCACTTGATCGTACAGCCGTTAGTACGTCAACGTCCAAGAATAAAAAAAACTTTCCCATCTTCTTTGTACTCTGATGCACGGTGTCCTGGTTGATTAAACTTAAAGCAAACCAAATCCTTATTTTTGCAGTCTTTCGCCAAATGGGTATGATCACCGCATTTGAAACATTTAAGTGTCTTGTTATCACTGCTTCTTAGATTCAGAACGTTGTCTCTCAATGAGTGGTCTAGGCTTGTTTGATGACTTGCTTGAATCACAAACTTTTTTATAAACATTCAAACCAACTTTTAGTTTTATTAACGTTTTTGCTTGGTAAAGCACTGTTTTGTTGGAACGAGAATCGTGAATATCAACAATGAAATAGTCTCATCTTCAAGCTTTGCTGGCTTGCCCATTTCCATCAATGCGTACAAGAATTCTTGCAAGCGGCTACAAGGAGTTGAAGAGTCGCATGCAACGAGCGACAGCGTCGCGTCGACAAAATACGCAAAATGCATATTATAACTCAAAAAGTACGCCCGACGTATTTTTCGCCAAGGCAGTCAGATCATCATTCTGTCCAGCCACATTCAGAAAACGCTCAGCAGGTCCCAATGCAGGCGCAAAGCAATTTGAAAACTATGATGTATACCATGCAAAAAAATAAGGTTGGAAATCATGTCATTTATGAAATCAACTATGCAAACCCTTGTCCAGAACAAGAACATGCTGATTCAGTTGCTTGTAGAACAACAGTCCAAATAATAAATGTCTAACCTACGTATACCCATGTGGAATGCCAACGGCATTTCACGGCATAAACTATAAATAATGCAATACCTATATGTAAACCACATCGACGCCATGCTGCTGGTTGAAAGATACCTCACAGGGAGATATAACTTGCATATAAAAGGTTACACCTTCTACCGCACAGATCATCCGGATGGTAAAGCCCACGTTCATAAATGTGCAGTCAGGAAACGGCAACCTTGGCATTGCCGATGCCTACTGCCCACCTCGATGCCTACTATCTCTGAAGGTCAATTCATGGACTTCTTCAACACACGGGGGGGTCGCTTCATAGCTGCAGGAGACTACAATGCCAAACACACGCACTGGGGATCACGCCTCGTAACTCGCAACGGAAGACAACTGTATAACGCACTTATAAAAGTGAGCAATAAATTGGACTATGTTTCTCCTGGTAGCCCTACATATCGGCCTGCAGACCCCAGAAAGATCCCAGATCTAATTGATCCAGCGATCTAATAAGCGCCATGGCCGTACCGGAACTCTTATCTGATCACTCGCGTTTGTTGTTAACCCTTCTTCAAAGCTCAAAAAATACGGACAACCTCTATAAGATGCCGTCGCACAACACTTACTGGATGAAGTACAGAAAGTATGTCAGTTCCCATATTGAGCTAACTCCTCCACCGCCGCTCTGGAAGAGGTACTCGTCACACCAGCCAGGATCTCAACACCAATACGAAAGGATGTGGAAATTATGATTTTCAAACCCATCATGCAAATTGAACAGCTGATTCTTGAAAAGAGGCGTCTGCGACGGGCATAGCAAAGCAGCAGATCACCATGCTCAAAGCAACGTCTTACTGAAGCCACCCGCAAACTAAACCGGGCTCTGAAGCAAGATGCTGAAAATGCACAACTAAAATATATTGAAAAACTCTCGCCAACTAGTACAAAGCATCCCTTGTGGAGGGCACACCCAAATCTAAACTCTCTGACTGAAACCGTCACCCCGATAAGAAATTCTTCAGGTTGCTGCGCCCTCAGCGACAAAGAAACATTTGCCTTACATCTCAGGGGCGTCTTCCAGCCGATCCGCGCAGCAAATCTTTATGTTCTTCCGCAAATCCCGAAGGAGATTAGAAAAGTCATTAGGGAGCTGAAACCAAAAAAGGCTCCAGGCGGTGACCTAATAAATACCAAAATAATAATGGAACTTCCATACCACAGTACGCTGTTGAGATCATCTGTAAACTCTTCAATGGAATCATCAAGTCTCGGTTACTACACAAGTAAATGGAAAGAATCAATTATTATAATGATACTGAAGCCCGGAAAAGATCACACGATTCCGTCATCTTACAGACCAATAAGTTTATTATCATACCTTTCCAAACTATTCGAAAAATACCTTCTAACGCGCATAATACTATATATGGAAGCTCACAACATTATCCCAGCCCACCAATTTGTCTTCAGAAAAAAACACGGAACTATCGAGCAAGTTAACAGAATAACATCAGAGATTCGCACAGCCTTCGAGCTTCTGGTCTCCGCGTCTGGTCTCAAAGGTTTTATGCATAAAATTAATACACACTTGCCTGGGTACACTCAAACTCCTTGAATACAACAATATCCGACAACTACACTATCGAAGCTGGAGTCCCACAAGGCAGCGGACTTCTTCTTTACACCGCTGATATTCCCACGAGAAACCGACTAACAACATTTACCTTTGCTGACGACACTGCGATCCTTACCCGCTCCAGGTGCCCAGTCCGTGCAACAACCCAACTCGCCAACCACCTCATGGTAGTCGAGAAGTGGCTATCTGACTGGCATATTAAAATAAACGAACAAAAGTGTAAACACATAACATTTACTCTTAACAGACAAACTTGCCCTCCGTTCTGCCTGAATAGCACGCAGATCCCCCAAGTCAATGAAGTAAATTATCTCGGCATCCACCTTGACAGACGTCTTACATGGCGTAGACATATCGAATGCAAGAAACTATACCTAAAACTGAAAGCCAGCAGCCTCCACTGGATTATAAACGCCCGATCGGCCTTGTGTCTGGACTATAAGGTCGTGCTCTACAACTTCACTCTTGAGCCAATCTGGACGTATGTGTCCCAGCTTTGGGGGAACGCAAACCAACATAGACATCAAACTGCTCGACTGTGAGATACCCGCCACCCAATTTTATTATCAAAATATTATATTTTTCAAAAATACTGAAAATATACTAAAAAAATATACTAAACAAGTAAGAAAGCTACAGTTTGCTCGATTGTGAGACACCCGCCACCCAATTTTACCATCCAAATATTATATTTTTCAAAATATACTAAAAAATACTAAAAAAATATACTAAAAACACCAAAATAATATATCAAACATTTTCTTTGTTCGAAATTATTAGCTTGGCGGCACTTTAGTTGGTTTATTGAACACCATTATTATGTCGCGGAGTGTCATAGCAACTAACTAGGCAGCACTAGCAGTTGCACGTGGTAACGCCTTATAAAAGTAATGTCCTAATAACTTCTGTGTTTTTTATCCGATTATAACCAAATTCGCAGAGATCATTAAGATGGTGATTAGTATTATGCGTACCAAAATTCAACGTTCTAAGTTTAAAACGACACTTGCGATTCGGTTTTATTCGATTTACGGGGGCGAGAGGGGGCGTCGCCAAAATCCAAAACAAACTTGGTCTGCGTGCAACAATAAGACAAACTGTTGCGAAAAATTTGTTGCTCTATCTCTTATAGTCTACGAGATCCAGGTGTTCATACGGACAGACGGACAGACGGACATGGCTATATCGTCTCGGCTGTTGACGCTGATCAAGAATATATATACTTCTGTCTGTTACATACATTTTCGGTCGACACAAAGCCATAATACCCTTCTACCCTTTGGGTAGGCGGGTATAATAAAACGACGGTTGCAGTTCAGTTTTTTTCATTTTGCATGGGCGGAAGGGGGCGTGGCCAAAATCTGAAAAAAAACTTGATCTGCGTGCAACAATAAGACATCTTGGTTACAATCGAATAAAAAACTCAGAAGTTATTAAGATATTACTTTAATAAGGTATTACTTATACCACGTGCAACTGCTAGTGCTGCCTAGTTAGTTGCTATGACACTCCGCGACATAATAATGGTGTTCAATAAACTAAAGTGCCGCCAAGCTAATAATTTCGAACAAAGAAAATGTTGATATATTATTTTGGTATTTTTAAGTACATTTTTTTAGTATATTTTTTTAGTATTTTTATACCCGCCTACCCAAAGGGTAGAAGGGTATTACGGCTTTGTGCCGACCGAAAATGTATGTAACAGGCAGAAGGAAGCATCTCCGACCCCATAAAGTATATATATTCTTGATCAGCGTCAACAGCCGAGACGATATAGCCATGTCCGCCTGTCCGTCCGTCCGTCTGTCCGTCTGTCTGTCCGTATGAACACCTAGATCTCAGAGACTATAAGAGATAGAGCAACAAATTTTTCGCGACAGTGTGTTTTATTGTTGCACGCAGATCAAGTTTGTTTTAGATTTTTGCCACGCCCCCTTCCGCCCACGTAAATAAAAAAAAACAAATTTCAAGCGTAATTTTAAACCTAGAACGTTCAGTTTTGGTACGCGCAATACTAATCGCCATCTTAATGATCGCTGAAAATTTGGTTACAATCGGATAAAAACCACAGAAGTTATTAAGAAATTACTTTTATAAGGCGTTACCACGTGCAACTGCTAGTGCTGCCTAGTTAGTTGCTATGACAGTCCGCGACATAATAATGGTGTTCAATAAACCAACTAAAGTGCCGTCAAGTTAATAATTTCGAACAAAGAAAATGTTCATATATTATTTTGGTATTTTTTAGTATATTTTTTTTAGTATTTTTTCAGTATATTTTGAAAAATATAATATTTTAATGGTAAAGTTGGGTGGCGGGTATCTCAGAGTCTATCAAACTCGACTGTAGCTTTCTTACTTGTTTTTAGTGTTTTTTTAGTATATTTTGAAAAATATAATATTTGGATGGTAAAATTGGGTGGCGGGTATCTCACAGTCGAGCAAACTCGACTGTAGCTTTCTTAATTGTTTATCCGATTGTAACCAAATTCGCAGGGATCATTAAGATGGTGATTAGTATTGTGCGTACCAAAATTGAACGTTCTAGGTTTAAAACAACGCTTGCAATTCGGTTTTATTCGATTTATGGGGGCGGGAGGGGGCGTGGCCAAAATCAATAAGGCATACTGTCGCGAAAAATTGGTTGCTCTATCTCTTATAGTCTCTGAGATCTAGGTGTTCATACGGACAGACGGACATGGCTATATCTTCTCGGCTGTTTACGCTGAGCAAGAATATATATACTTTATGGGGTCGGAGATGCTCCCTTCTGCCTGTTACATACATTTTCGGTCGGCACAAAGTCATAACACAGAAGTTATTAAGATATTACTTTTATAAGGCGTTACCATGTGTAACTGCTAGTGCTGCCTAGTTAGTTGCTATGACACTCCGCGACATAATAATGGTGTTCAATAAACCAACTAAAGTGCCTCCCTGTTACATACATTTTCGGTCGGCTCAAAGCTGTAATACCCTTCTACCCTTTGGGTAGGCGGGTATAAATAGTCACATCATAGATCAGGCGACTACGGATGATGGTCGATGAGAGAAATCCCTTTTTATACCCGCCTACCCAAAAGGTAGAAGGGTATTATGGCTTTGTGCCAACCGAAAATGTATGTTCCTAGTTGCATGCTTAGGTGGTGTTCCTGGTGTTCCTAGTTGCATGCTTAGGTTCTGTGCAGAGGGACTTTGTAAACCACTTTTAAAATTATTTGAATTGTCTGTAGAGTTGTGCTCTTTCCCTAATCTTTGGAAAGAGTCTTACATTATTCCTCTCTTGAAAAAAGGAAATAAATCCAACGTTCAAAACTATAGAGGTATCTCCATGTTGTCTGCTATTCCCAAAGCATTTGAGAAACTAATAACTTCTCAACTGCAACACTGCTGTAAATCTACAATTTCACCCTACCAGCATGGGTTTGTGAAATGTAGGTCTACTACCACTAACTTATTAGAATTCTCATCAATTGTTATTGAAGGGTTCCAATCAAAAATGCAAACGGATGTCATTTACACTGATTTCAGTAAGGCTTTTGATTCTGTCAACCATAGTCTCTTATTATACAAGCTCAATCTTCTTGGATTTCCACAGAACTTAATTTTGTGGATATCTTCATATCTTTCATTTAGAATTCAAAGAGTATTTTACAAGGGCTCTGTGTCCAAAACTGTCCAAGTCACTTCCGGCGTACCCCAAGGAAGTCATTTAGGCCCATTGCTGTTCGCATTATTTATAAATGATCTACCGTCCGTTATATCATACTCTCGCATACTTATGTATGCAGATGATGTTAAGATTTGTCTGACTTTTAATAATCCCATATATAGCCTCAGATTGCAATCTGACCTTGATTGTTTTCAATCGTGGTGTGCTATAAATTTATTAAATCTTAATTGCAATAAATGTAAACTTATGACATTTCTTAGGGGTATTCTCCATTTAAATAATTATCATCCTAATGATACTCCACTTGAGCGAATAGAGTCAGTAACTGATTTAGGTATCCTTCTTGATTCAAAGTATAAGTTTGATAAGCATATTTTGGCTGCTTCTAATAGAGCCATGGGTGTCCTTGGATTTATTAAATGTTGGTCAAAAGAATTTAACGATCCCTACATTACTAAACACTTGTACATCTCACTGGTTCGTCCTATTCTTGAGTATGGATCTAATATCTGGTTCCCCCAGTATAGGGTTCATCAAGATAGGCTTGAATCAGTGCACAAACAATTTCTTCTTTTTGCTCTTCGTAGTCTTAGCTGGAATCCCACAATTAGATTGCCTTCGTATCGTAGTAGACTTTTATTACTAAACCTCCCTTCTCTTTCTGACCGTAGAACTATGCTAGGTGTAGTGTTTCTACATAGACTAATCATTGGCGAAATTGACTATTGCAGTTGACAAGTCAGATTAGCTTTGCCGTTCCGGTCAGAACGACTAGAAATTTTCTTCCCCTCTCACTTTCCCGTTGTAGTACTAACTATGCCAGTCACAATCCTTTCCGTATTTTATGTGTAAATTATAATAGCTTTTCTAGTCTAGTTAATAATACTAACACTACCTTAGAAATTAAAACATTACTCCTAGATACATTAGCTCGTATTTAAGAATAGTTATAATTATTATTATTAGTAGAAATAGTATTATTATTATTATTTTATTCTTTTTGTTAATACAATTTGGTTGTTTTTGTCTGTGTTAATTGTTTCGCGACCTCCGTTCCCGCACGTTATGCGGTTGCCCCTCGGTCGGATGGGCGGGTGGTCGTGTCTGCCTAGGTCCGCGCGTTAACAAGCCCGAGCTTGGTGTCGCTGGGCCACTTGATCGTACTGCCGTTAGTACGTCAACGTCCAAGATTACCCTTTGGGTAGGCGGGTATAAATAGTCACATCATAGATCAGGCGACTACGGAGGATGGTCGATGAAAGAAATCCCTTTTTATACCCGCCTACCCAAAAGGTAGAAGGGCTTTGTGCCGACCGAAAATGTATGTAGCAGGCAGAAGGAAGCATCTCCGACTCCATAAAGTATATATACTCTTGATCACTTGATCAGCGTCAACAGGCGAGACGATTTAGCCATGACCGTCTGTCCGTCTGTCCGTCCGTATGAACACATAGATCTCAGAGACTGTAAGAGATAGAGCAACAAATTTTTCGCGAGAGTATGTCTTATTGTTGCACGCAGATCAAGTTTATTTTTGATTTTGGCCACACCCCCTTCCGCCCATGCAAATTGATAAAAACTGAATTGCAAGATTCGTTTCAAACCGAGAACGTTCAATTTTGGTACGCACAATACTAATCACCATCTTAACAATCTCTGCGAATTTGGTTACAATCGGATAAAAAACACAGAAGTTATTAAGATATTACTTTTATAAGGTGTTACCACGTGCAGATGCCCCTAGTTATTTGCTGACACTCCGTGACATAGTTAGTTGCTATGACACTCCGCGACATAATAATGGTGTTCAATAAACCAACTAAACTGCCGCCAAGCTAATAATTTCGAACAAAGAAAATGTTGATATATTATTTTGGTATTTTTTAGTACATTTTTTTTAGTATTTTTTCAGTATATTTTGAAAAATATAATATTTGGATGGTAAAATTGGGTGGCGGGTATCTCACAGTCGAGCAAACTCGACTGTAGCTTTCTTACTTGTTTTTAGTGTTTTTTCAGTATATTTTGAAAAATATAATATTTGGATGGTAAAATTGGGTGGCAGGTATCTCACAGTCGAGCAAACTCGACTGTAGCTTTCTTACTTGTTTTTAGTGTTTTTTCAGTATATTTTGAAAAATATAATATTTAGATGGTAAAATTGGGTGGCGGGTATCTCACAGTCGAGCAAACTCGACTGGAGCTTTCTTACTTGTTTATCCGATTGTAACCAAATTCGCAGGGATCATTAAGATGGTGATTAGTATTGTGCGTACAAAAATTGAACGTTCTAGGTTTAAAACAACGCTTGCAATTCGGTTTTATTCGATTTATGGGGGCGGGAAGGGTCGTGGCGAAAATCAAAAACAAACTTGATCTGCGTGCAACAATAAGGCATACTGTCGCGAAAAATTGGTTGCTCTATCTCTTATAGTCTCTGAGATCTAGGTGTTCATACGGACAGACGGACAGACGGACATGGCTATATCGTCTCGGCTGTTTACGCTGGTCAAGAATATATATACTTTATGGGGTCGGAGATGCTACCTTCTGCCTGTTACATACATTTTCGGTCGGCACAAAGTCATATTACCCTTCTACCCTTTGGGTAGGCGGGTATAAACACAGAAGTTATAAAGATATTACTTTTATAAGGCGTTACCACGTGTAACTGCTAGTGCTGCCTAGTTAGTTGCTATGACACTCCGCGACATAATAATGGTGTTCAATAAACCAACTAAAGTGCCTGCCTGTTACATACATTTTCGGTCGGCACAAAGCCGTAATACCCTTCTACCCTTTGGGTAGGCGGGTATAAATAGTCACATTATAGATCAGGCGACTACGGAGGATGTTCGATGAAAGAAATCCCTTTTTATACCCGCCTACCCAAAAGGTAGAAGGGTATTAGGGCTTTGTGCCGACCGAAAATGTATGTAGCAGGCAGAAGAAAGCATCTCCGACCCCATAAAGTATATATACTCTTGATCACTTGATCAGCGTCAACAGGCGAGACGATATAGCCATGTCCGTCTGTCCGTCCGTATGAACACCTAGATCTCAGAGACTATAAAAGATAGAGCAACAAATTTTTCGCGACAGTATGTTTTATTGTTGCACACAGATCAAGTTTGTTTTTGATTTTGGCCACGTCCCATTCCGCACATGCAAATTGATAAAAACTGAATTGCAAGCGTCGTTTTAAACCTAGAACGTTCAATTTCGGTACGCACAATACTAATCACCATCTTAATAATTTCTGCGAATTTGGTTACAATCGGATAGAAAACACAGAAGTTATTAAGATATTACTTTTATAAGGCGTTACCACGTGCAACTGCTAATGGTGCCTAGTTAGTTGCTATGACACTCCGCGACATAATAATGGTGTTCGATAAACCAACTAAAGTGCCTGCCTGTTACATCCATTTTCGGTCGGCACAAAGCCGTAATACCCTTCTACCCTTTGGGTAGGCGGGTTCCAAAAGGTAGAAGGGTTTTATGGCTTTGTGCCGACCGAAAATGTATGTAACATGCAGAAGGAAGCATCTCCGACCCCCTAAATTATATATACCCTTAATCAGCGTCAACAGGCGAGACGATATAGCCATGTCCGTCTGTCCGTCCGTATGAACACCTAGATCTCAGAGACTATAAGAGATAGAGCAACAAATTTTTCGCGACAGTATGTCTTATTGTTGCACACAGATCAAGTTTGTTTTTGATTTTGGCCACGTCCCATTCCGCACATGCAAATTGATAAAAACTGAATTGCAAGCGTCGTTTTAAACCTAGAACGTTCAATTTCGGTACGCACAATACTAATCACCATCTTAATAATTTCTGCGAATTTGGTTACAATCGGATAGAAAACACAGAAGTTATTAAGATATTACTTTTATAAGGCGTTACCACGTGCAACTGCTAATGCTGCCTAGTTAGTTGCTATGACACTCCGCGACATAATAATGGTGTTCAATAAACCAACTAAAGTGCCGCCAAGCTAATAATTTCGAACAAAGAAAATGTTGATATATTTTTTTGGTATTTTTTAGTATATTTTTTTAAAGTATTTTTTCAGTATATTTTGAAAAATATAATATTTGGATGGTAAAATTGGGTGGCGGGTTCTCACAGTCGAGCAAACTCGACTGTAGCTTTCTTACTTGTTTATCCGATTGTAACCAAATTCGCAGGGATCATTAAGATGGTGATTAGTATTGTGCGTACAAAAATTGAACGTTCTAGGTTTAAAACAACGCTTGCAATTCGGTTTTATTCGATTTATGGGGGCGGGAGGGGGCGTGGCGAAAATCAAAAACAAACTTGATCTGCGTGCAACAATAAGGCATACTGTCGCGAAAAATTGGGTATAAATAGTCACATCATAGATCAGGCGACTACGGAGGATGGTCGATGAAAGCAATCCCTTTTTATACCCGCCTACCCAAGTAAAAGGTATTACGGCTTTGTGCCGACCGAAAATGTATGTAACAGGCAGGCACTTTAGTTGGTTTATTGAACACCATTATTATGTCGCGGAGTGTCATAGCAACTAACTAGGCAGCACTAGCAGTTACACGTGGTAACGCCTTATAAAAGTAATATCTTAATAACTTCTGTGTTTATACCCGCCTACCCAAAGGGTAGAAGGGTAATTTGACTTTGTGCCGACCGAAAATGTATGTAACAGGCAGAAGGCAGCATCTCCGACCCCATATTCTTGATCAGCGTAATCAGCCGAGACGATATAGCCATGTCCGTCTGTCCGTATGAATCCGACCCCATAAAGTATATATACTCTTGATCAGCGTCAACAGGCGAGACGATATAGCCATGTCCGTCTGTCCGTCCGTATGAACACCTAAATCTCAGAGACTATAAGAGATAGAGCAACAAATTTTTCGCGACAGTATGTCTTATTGTTGCACGCAGATCAAGTTTGTTTTTGATTTTGGCCACGCTCCTTCCGCCCATGCAAATTGATAAAAACTGAATTGCAAGATTCGTTTCAAACCGAGAACGTTCAATTTTGGTACGCACAATACTAATCACCATCTTAATAATCTCTGCGAATTTGGTTACAATCGGATAAAAAACACAGAAGTTATTAAGATATTACTTTTATAAGGCGTTACCACGTGCAGATGCCCCTAGTTAGTTACTGACACTCTGTGACATAGTTAATTGCTATGACACTCCGTGACATAATAATTGTGTTCAATAAACAAACTAAAGTGCCGCCAAGCTAATAATTTCAAACAAAGAAAATTTTGGTATATTATTTTGGTATAATTTTAGTATATTTTTTTTGTAGTATTTTTTCAGTATATTTTTGAAAAGTATAATATTTTGATGGTAAAATTGGGCGGCGGGTATCTCACGGTCGAGCACACTCGACAGTAGCTTTCATACTTGTTTAGTATACTTTTTTAGTATATTTTTTTAGTTTTTTTTCAGTATATTTTGGAAAATATAATATTTAGATGGTGAAATTGGATGGCGGATATCTCACAGTCGAGCAAACTGGACTGTAGCTTTCTTACTTGTTTCAGTATATTTTGGAAAATATAATATTTGGATGGCAAAATTGGGTGGCGGGTATCTCGCAGTCGAGCAAACTCGACTGTAGCTTTCTTACTTGTTTCAATAAAAGCCATAATACCCTTCTACCCTTTGGGTAGGCGGGTATAAATAGTCACATCATAGATCAGGCGAATACGGATGATGGTCGATGAGAGAAATCCCTTTTTATACCCACCTACCCAAAAGGTAGAAGGGTATTATGGCTTTGTGCCGACCGAAAATGTATGTAACAGGCAGAAGGAAGCATCTCCGACCCCGTAAATTATATAAACCCTTGATCAGCGTCAACAGGCGAGACGATATAGCCATGCCCGTCTGTCCGTCCGTATGAACACCTAGATCTCAGAGACTATAAGAGATAGAGCAACAAATTTTTCGCGACAGTATGTCTTATTGTTGCACACAGATCAAGTTTGTTTTTCATTTTGGCCACGCCCCTCCTGCCCCCGTAATCGACTATCAAGTTTTTTTTTTCCCAAATCGAAAAAAACCGAATTGCAAGCGTCCTTTTAAACCTAGAACATTTGAATTTTGGTACGCATAATACTAATCACCATCTTAATGTTCTCTGCGAATTTGGTTACAATCGGATAAAAAACACCGAAGTTATTAAGATATTACTTTTATAAGGCGTTACCACGTGCAACTGCTAGTGCTGCCTAGTTAGTTGCTATAACACTCCGCGACATAATAATGGTGTTCAATAAACCAACTAAAGTGCCTGCCTTTTACATACATTTTCGGTCGGCACAAAGCCGTAATACCTATCTACCCTTTGGGTAGGCGGGTACCAAAAGGTAGAAGGATTATGGCTTTGTGCCACCGAAAATATATGTAACAGGCAGAAGGAAGCATCTCCGACCCCGTAAATTATTATCCCTTAATCAGCGTCAACAGGCGAGACGATATAGCCATGTCCGTCTGTCCGTCCGTATGAACACCTAGATCTCAGAGACTATAAGAGATAGAGCAACAAATTTTTCGCGACAGTATGTCTTATTGTTGCACACAGATCAAGTTTGTTTTTGATTTTGGCCACGCCCCCTTCCACCCATGCAAATTGATAAAAACTGAATTGCAAGCGTCGTTTTAAACCTAGAACGTTCAATTTGGTGCGCACAATACTAATCACCATCTTAATAATCTCTGCGAATTTGGTTACAATCGGATAAAAAACACAGAAGTTATTAAGATATTACTTTTATAAGGCGTTACCACGTGCAACTGCTAGTGGTGCCTATTTAGTTGCTATGACACTCCGCGACATAATAATGGTGTTCGATAAACCAACTAAAGTGCCTGCCTGTTACATACATTTTCGGTCGGCACAAAGCCGTAATACCCTTCTACCCTTTGGGTAGGCGGGTATAAACACTTAAGTTATTACAAATAGTTACTTTTGATTTTGGCCAGCCCTTCCGCCCATGCAAATTGCTAAAAAGTGCCTAGTTAGCGTCGCTTTTACACTCTAGAACGTTCAATAATGGTACGTTCAAATAATACCAACTTAATAGTGCCTGCCTGTTACATACATTTTCGGTCGGCATAGAAGTTATTAACCTATTACCCTTTAAGGGTTACGACGGGTACTAAATAGTCTACATCATAGATGCTATGGCGACTACGCGAGGATGGTCGTTCGATAAATCCAACTTTAGTACCTGCCTAGCCAAAGTGCATGTAGGGTGCTTATGGCTTGTGCCGACCAAAATGTATGTACACTGGGTAGGCAGAAGGAAGCATCTCCCACCTCATAGGTAAGGCTATCATTCTTGATCAGCGTAAACAGGCGAGACGATATAGCCATGTCCGTCTGTCCGTCTGTCCGTATGAACACCTAGATCTCAGAGACTCTAAAAGATAGAGCAACAAATTTTTCGTGACAGTATGTCTTATTGTTGCACACATATCAAGTTTGTTTTTGATTTTGGCCAACGCCCCTCCCGACCCCGTAAATCGAATAAACCGAATTGCAAGCGCCGTTTTTAACCTAGAACGTTGAATTTTGGTACGCATAATACTAATGACCATCTTAATGATCTCTGCGAATTTGGTTACAATCGGATAAAAACACAGAAGCTATTAAGCTACAGTTTTAGTTTGCTACGACTGTAACTGCTAGTGCTGCCTAGTTAGTTGCTATACCCTCCGAAATATCATAATGGTTTTCAAAATATACTGAAAAAATACCTGCCTTTACAAAAATTTACGGTAAAAAAGCCAAAATAATATATCAACATTTTCTCTGTTCGAGCAATTATTAGCTTGGCGCTATAGCCATGTTCGTCTGCGTTTATTGAACACCGTATTATGTCCTAGAGTCTCAGAGACTATAAGAGCTAGAGCAACAAATTTTTCGTGACAGTATGTCTTATTGTTGTACATATCTTAATAAGTTTGTTTTGTTTTTACGCCCCTCCGCCCCCGTAAATCGAAAAACCGAATTCGCAAGCGGTTTTTAACCTAGAACGTTCAATTTGTTGTTGCACAGATCAAGTTTATTTTTGGTTTTGGAAACGCCCGCTTCGCCAATGCAGTTTTTATCAATTTGCATGGCGGAAGGCGTCGTTCCAAAACCAAAAACAGTTCGATCTGTGTGCAACAATAAGACCTATCTGTACTACTCAAAGCGAATTTGGTTACAATCGGATGACAACACGAAAAGTTATTAAAATAGTTACTTTAGTGAGGCTTTACCGAAGGCTGCCTAGTTAGTTTATGACACTCCGCGACATAATAATGTCCTAAGTGCTGTTCATAAACCAATTAGGCAGCACTAGCAGTTGCACGTGGTAACGCCTTATAAAGTAATATCTTAATAACTTCTGCGTTTTTATCCGATTGTACACCAGATTCAAGTTTGTATTAAGATGGTGACCCCCTTGTGCGCATGCAAATTGAAAACTGAATTGCAAGCGTCGTTTTAAAGCCTGCAATTCGGTTTTATTCGATTTACGGGGGCGGGAGGGGCGTGGCCAATATAATCAAAATTAAACTTAATAATCTCTGCGAATTTGGTTACAATCGGATAAAAAACACAGAAGTTATTAAGATATTACTTTTATAAGGCGTTACCACGTGCAACTGCCCCTAGTGCTGACCTAGTTAGTTGCTATGACACTCCGCGACATAATAATGGTGTTCGATAAACCAACTAAAGTGCCTGCCATGTTACATACATTTTCGGTCGAACAAAGCACAATATTGATCTATTATTTTGGTAGGTGTTTAAGTATTTTTTAGTCACATCATAGATCAGGCGAGCATTCTTGATCAGTGTCAACAGCCGAGACGATATAGCCATGTCCGTCTGTCCGTATGAACACCTAGATCTCAGAGACTATAAGAGATAGAGCAACAAATTTTTCGTGACAGTATGTCTTATTGTTCCACCAGATCAAGTTTGTTTTTGATTTTGGCCACGCCCCCTCCCGCCCCCGTAAATCGAAAAAACCGAATTGCAAGCGTCGTTTTTAAACCTAGAACGTTCAATTTGGGGTACACAATACTAATCACCATCTTAATAATCTCTGCGAATTTGGTTACAATCGGATAAAAAACACAGTAGTTATTAAGATATTACTTTTTATAAGGCGTTACCACGTGCAACTGCTAGTGCTGCCTAGTTAGTTGCTATGACACTCCGCGACATAATAATGGTGTTCGATAAACCAACTAAAGTGCCTGCCTGTTACATACATTTTCGGTCGGCACAAAGCCATAATACCCTTCTACCCTTTGGGTAGTACAGTAGGTCTTATTGTTGCACACAGATCAAGTTTGTTTTTGATTTTGGCCACGCCCCCTTCCGCCCGTGCAAATTGATAAAAACTGAATTGCAAGCGTCGTTTTAAACCTAGAACGTTCAATTTCGGTACGCGCAATACTAATCACCAACTTAATAATCTCTGCGAATTTGGTTACAATCGGATAAAAAACACAGAAGTTATTAAGATATTACTTTTATAAGGCGTTACCACGTGCAACTGCTAGTGCTGCCTAGTTAGTTGATATGACACTCCGCGACATCATAATGGTGTTCGATAAACCAACTAAAGTGCCTGCCTGTTACATACATTTTCGGTCGGCACAAAGCCATAATACCCTTCTACCCTTTGGGTAGGCGGGTATAAATAGTCACATCATAGATCAGGCGAGCATTCTTGATCAGCGTCAACAGCCGAGACGATATAGCCATGTCCGTCTGTCCGTATGAACACCTAGATCTCAGAGACTATAAGAGATAGAGCAACAAATTTTTCGTGACAGTATGTCTTATTGTTGCACACAGATCAAGTTTGTTTTTGATTTTGGCCCCGCCCCTCCCGCCCCCGTAAATCGAAAAAAAACCGAATTGCAAGCGTCGTTTTTAACCTAGAACGTTCAATTTTGGTACGCATAATACTAATGACCATCTTAATGATCTCTGCGAATTTGGTTACAACCGGATAAAAAACACAGAAGTTAAGATATTACTTTTATAAGGCGTTACCACGTGCAACTGCTTGTGCTGCCTAGTTAGTTGCTATGACACTCCGCGACATAATAATGGTGTTCAATAAACTAAAGTGCCGCCAAGCTAATAATTTCGAACAAACAAAATGTTGATATATTATTTTGGTATTTTTAAGTATATTTTTTTTAGTATTTTTTCAGTATATTTTTGGAAAATATAATATTTGGATGGTAAAATTGGGTGGCGGGTATCTCACAGTCGAGCAAACTCGAGTATAGCTTTCTTACTTGTTTCAGTATATTTTGAAAAACATAATATTTGGATGGTAAAATTGGGTGGCGGGTATCTCACAGTCGAGCAAACTCGACTGTAGCTTTTGTACTTTTTTCAATAGAGGCCCATAATACCCTTCTACCCTTTGGGTAGGCGGGTATAAATAGTCACATCATAGATCAGGCGAATACGGAGGATGGTCGATGAGAGAAATCCCTTTTATACCCGCCTACCCAAAAGGTAGAAGGGTGTTAGGGCTTTGTGCCGACCGAAAATGTATGTAACAGGCAGAAGGAAGCGTCTCCGATCCCGTAAATTATATATACCCTTGATCAGCGTCAACAGGCGAGACGATATAGCCATGTCCGTCTGTCCGTCCGTATGAACACCTAGATCTCAGGGACTATAAGAGATAGAGCAACAAATTTTTCGCGACAGTATGCCTTATTGTTGCACACAAATCAAGTTTGTTTTTGATTTTGGCCACGCCCCCTTCCACCCATGCAAATTGATAAAAACTGAATTGCAAGCGTCGTTTTAAACCTAGAACGTTCAATTTCGGTACGCGCAATACTAATCACCATCTTAATAATCTCTGCGAATTTGGTTACAATCGGATAAAAAACACAGAAGGTATTAAGATATTACTTTTATAAGGCGTTACCACATGCAACTGCTAGTGGTGCCTAGTTAGTTGCTATGACACTCCGCGACATAATAATGGTGTTCGATAAACCAACTAAAGTGCCTGCCTGTTACATACATTTTCAGTCGGCACAAAGCAATAATACCCTTCTACCCTTTGGGTAGTACAGTAGGTCTTATTGTTGCACGCAGATCAAGTTTGTTTTTGATTTTGGCCACGCCCCCTTCCGCCCATGCAAATTGATAAAAACTGAATTGCAAGCGTCGTTTTAAACCTAGAACGTTCAATTTCGGTACGCGCAATACTAATCACCATCTTAATAATCTCTGCGAATTTGGTTACAACCGGATAAAAAACACAGAAGTTATTAAGATATTACTTTTATAAGGCGTTACCACGTGCAACTGCTAGTGATGCCTAGTTAGTTGCTATGACAGTCCGCGACATAATAATGGTGTTCAATAAACTAAAGTGCCGCCAAGCTAATAATTTCGAACAAACAAAATGTTGATATATTATTTTGGTATTTTTAAGTATATTTATTTAGAATATTTTTTTTAGTATTTTTTCAGTATATTTTGGAAAATATAATATTTGGATGGTAAAATTGAGTGGCGGGTATCTCACAGTCGAGCAAACTCGACTGTAGCTTTCTTACTTGTTTCAATAAAAGCCATAATACCCTTCTACCCTTTGGGTAGGCGGGTATAAATAGTCACATCATAGATCAGGCGAATACGGATGATGGTCGATGAGAGAAATCCCTTTTATACCCGCCTACCCAAAAGGTAGAAGGGTATTATGGTTTTGTGCCGACCGAAAATGTATGTAACAGGCAGAAGGAAGCATCTCCGACCCCATAAATTATGTATACCCTTGATCAGCATCAACAGGCGAGACGATATAGCCATGTCCATCTGTCCGTCCGTATGAACACCTAGATCTCAGAGACTATAAGAGATAGAGCAACAAATTTTTCGCGACAGTATGTCTTATTGTTGCACACAGATCAAGTTTGTTTTTGATTTTGGCCACGCCCCCTTCCGCCCATGCAAATTGATAAAAACTGAATTGCAGGCGTCGTTTTAAACCTAGAACGTTCAATTTGGTACGCACAATACTAATCTCCATCTTAATAATCTCTGCGAATTTGGTTACAATCGGATAAAAAACACTGAAGTTATTAAGATATTACTTTCATAAGGCGTTACCACGTGCAACTGCTAGTGCTGCCTAGTTAGTTGCTATGACACTCCGCGACATAATAATGGTGTTCGATAAACCAACTAAAGTGCCTGCCTGTTACATACATTTTCGGTCGGCACAAAGCCATAATACCCTTCTACCCTTTGGGTAGGCGGGTATAAATAGTCACATCATAGATCAGGCGACTACGGAGGATGGTCGATGAGAAAAATCCCTTTTTATACCCGCCTACCCAAAGGGTAGAAGCGTTTTATGGCTTTGTGTCGACCGAAAATGTATGTAACAGGCAGAAGGAAGCATCTCCGACCCCATAAAGTATATTCTTGATCAGCGTCAACAGCCGAGACGATATAGCCATGTCCGTCTGTCCGTATGAACACCTAGATCTCAGAGACTCTAAAAGATAGAGCAACAAATTTTTCGCGACAGTATGTCTGATTGTTGCACACAGATCAAGTTTGTTTTTGATTTTGGCCACCCCGCTTCTCGCCCCCGTAAATCGAATAAAACCGAATTGCAAGCATCGTTTTTAACCTAGAACGTTCATTTTTGGTACGCATAATACTAATCACCATCTTAATGATCTCTGAGAATTTGGTTGCAATCGGATAAAAAACACAGAAGTTAAGATATTACTTTCATAAGGCGTTACCACGTGCACCTGCTAGTACTGCCTAGTTAGTTGCTATGACACTCCGCGACATAATAACGGTGTTCAATAAACTAAAGTGCCGCCAAGCTAATAATTTCGAACAAACAAAATGTTTATACCCGCCTACCCAAAAGGGTAGACTGTAGCCTTTCTTACTTGTTTCAATAAAAGCCTAATACCCTTCTACCCTTTGGGTAGGCGGGTATAAATAGTCACATCATAGATCAGGCGACTACGGACGATGGTCGATGAGAGAAATCCCTTTTTATACCCGCCTACCCAAAGAGTTGAAGGGTTTTATGGCTTTGCGTCGACCGAAAATGTATGTAACAGGCAGAAGGAAGCATCTCCGACCCCATAAAGTATATTCTTGATCAGCGTCAACAGCCGAGACGATATAGCCATGTCCGTCTGTCCGTATGAACACCTAGATCTCAGAGACTATAAGAGATAGAGCAACAAATTTTTCGCGACAGTGTGCCTTATTGCTGCACGCAGATCAATTTTGTTTTTGATTTTGGCCACGCCCCCTCCCGCCCCCATAAATCGAATAAAACCAAATTGCAAGCGTTGTTTTAAACCTAGAACGTTCAATTTTGGTACGCACAATACTAATCACCATCTTAATGATCTCTTCGAATGTGGTTACAATCGGATAAAAAACACAGAAGTTATTAAGATATTACTTTTATAAGGCGCTACAACGTGCAACTGCTAGTGCTGCCTAGTTAGTTGCTATGACACTCCGCGACATAATAATGGTGTTCAATAAACCAACTAAAGAACCGCCAAGCTAATAATTTCGAACAAAGAAAATGTTGATATATTATTTTGGTATTTTAGTATATTTTTTAGTATATTTTTTAAAGTATTTTTTCAGTATATTTTTGGAAAATATAATATTTGGATGGTAAAATTGGGTGGCGGGTATCTCACAGCCGAGCAAACTCGACTGTAGCTTTCTTACTTGTTTAGTTAGTATATTTTTTTTAGTATTTTTTCAGTATGTTTTGGAAAATATAATATTTGGATGGTAAAATTGGGTGGCGGGTATCTCACAGTCGAGCAAACTCGACTGTAGCTTTTTACTTGTTTCAATAAAAGCCATAATACCCTTCTACCCTTTGGGTAGGCGGGTATAAATAGTCACATCATAGATCAGGCGAATACGGATGATGGTCGATGAGAGAAATCACTTTTTATACCCGCCTACCCAAAAGGTAGAAGGGTATTATGGCTTTGTGCTGACCGAAAATGTATGTAACAGGCAGAAGGAAGCATCTCCGACCCCATAAAGTATATAACTCAACAAGCGAGACGATATAGCCATGTCCGTCTGTCCGTATGAACACCTAGATCTCAGAGACTATAAGAGATAGAGCAACAAATTTTTCGCGACAGTGTGCCTTATTGCTGCACGCAGATCAATTTTGTTTTTGATTTTGGCCACGCCCCCTCCCGCTCCCATAAATCGAATAAAACCAAATTGCAAGCGTTGTTTTAAGCCTAGAACGTTCAATTTTGGTACGCACAATACTAATCGCCATCTTAATGATCCCTGCGAATGTGGTTACAATCGGATAAAAAACACAGAAGTTATTAAGATATTACTTTTATAAGGCGTTACCACGTGCAACTGCTAATGCTGACTAGTTAGTTGCTATGACACTCCGCGACATAATAATGGTTTTCAATAAACCAGCTAAGGAACCGCCAAGCTAATAATTTCGAGCAAAGAAAATGTTGACATATTATTTTGGAATTTTTTAGTATATTTTTCTTAATATATTTTTTAAAGTATTTTTTCAGTATATTTTGGAAAATATAATATTTGGATGGTAAAATTGGGTGGCGGTATCTCACAGTCGAGCAAACTCGACTGTAGCTTTCTTACTTGTTTATTTAGTATATTTTTTAGTATATTTTTTAGTATATTTTTTAGTATTTTTTCAGTATATTTTGGAAAATATAATATTTGGATGGTAAAATTGGGTGGCGGGTATCTCACAGTCGAGCAAACTCGACTGTAGCTTTTTTATTTGTTTCAATAAAAGCCATAATACTCGTCTACCATTTGGGTAAGCGGGTATAAATAGTCACATCATAGATCAGGCGAATACGGATGATGGTCGATGAGAGAAATCCCTTTTTATACCCGCCTACCCAAAAGGTAGAAGGGTATTATGGCTTTGTGCCGACCGAAAATGTATGTAACAGGCAGAAGGAAGCATCTCCGACCCCATAAAATATATATACTCTTTATCAGCGTCAACAAGCGAGACGATAAAGCCATGTCCGTCTGTCCGTCTGTCCGTATGAACACCTAGATCTCAGAGACTATAAGAGATAGAGCAACAAATTTTTCGCGACAGTATGTCTTATTGTTGCACGCAGATCAAGTTTGTTTTTTATTTTGGCCACGCCCCCTCCCGCCCCCGTAAATCGAATAAAACCGAATTGCAAGCGTCGTTTTAAACATAGAATGTTCAATTTTAGTACGCACAATACTAATCACCATCTTAATGATCTCTGCGAATTTGGTTACAATCGGATAAAAAACACAGAAGGTATTAAGATATTACTTTTATAAAGCGTTACCACGTGCAACTGCTAGTCCTGCCTAGTTAGTTGCTATGACACTCCGCGACATAATAATGGTGTTCAATAAACTAAAGTGCCGCCAAGCTAATAATTGCGAACAAAGAAAATGTTGATATATTATTTTGGTATTTTTTAGTATATTTTTAGTGTATTTTTATACCTGCCTACCCAAAGGGTAGAAGGGTATTATGGCTTTGTGCCGACCGAAAATGTATGTAACATGCAGAAGGAAGCATCTCCGACCCCATAAAGTGTATTTTTGATCAGCGTCAACAGCCGAGACGATATAGCCATGTTCGTCTGTCCGTCTGTCCGTATGAACACCTAGATCTCAGGTACTATAAAAGATAGAGCAACAAATTTTTCGCGACAGTATGTCTTATTGTTGCACACAGATCAAGTTTGTTTTTGATTTTGGCCACGCCCCTTCCCGCCCGCGTAAATCGAATAAAACCAAATTGCAAGCGTTGCTTTAAACCTAGAACATTCAATTTTGGTACGCACAATACTAATCACCATCTTAATGATCTCATCGAATGTGGTTACAATCGCACAAAAAACACAGAAGTTATTAAGATATTACTTTTATAAGGCGTTACCACGTGCAACTGCTAGTGCTGCCTAGTTAGTTGCTATGACACTCCGCGACATAAAAATGGTGTTCAATAAACTAAAGTGCCGCCAAGCTAATAATTGCGCACAAATAAAATGTTGTTATATTATTTTGGTATTTTTATACCCGCCTACCCAAAGGGTAGCAGGGTATTATGGCTTTGTGCCGACCGAAAATGTATGAACAGGCAGAAGGAAGCATCTCGGACCCCATAAAGTATATATATTCTTGATCAGCGTCAACAGCCGAGACGATATAGCCATGTCCGTCTGTCCGTTCGTCCGTCTGTCTGTCTGTCCGTCTCCCTGTCCGTATGAACACCTAGATCTCAGAGACTATAAGAGATAGAGCAACAAATTTTTCGTGACAGTGTGTCTTATTGTTGCACGCAGATCAAGTTTGTTTTTGACTTTGGCCACGCCCCTTCCCGCCCCCGTAAATCGAATAAAACCAAATTGCAAGCGTTGTTTTAAACCTAGAACGTTCAATTTTGGTGCGCACAATACTAATCACCATCTTAATGATCCCTGCGAATGTGGTTACATCGGATAAAAACACAGAAGTTATTAAGATATTTCTTTTATAAGGCGTTACAACGTGCAACTGCTAGTGCTGCCTAGTTAGTTGCTATGACACTCCGCGACATAATAATGGTTTTCAATAAACTAAAGTGCCGCCAAGCTAATAATTGCGCACAAATAAAATGTTGATATATTATTTTGGTATTTTTATACCCGCCTACCCAAAGGGTAGCAGGGTATTATGGCTTTGTGCCGACCGAAAATGTATGTAGCAGGCAGAAGGAAGCATCTCGGACCCCATAAAGTATATATATTCTTGATCAGCGTCAACAGCCGAGACGATATAGCCATGTCCGTCTGTCCGTTCGTCCGTCTGTCCGTCTCTCTGTCCGTATGAACACCTAGATCTCAGAGACTATAAGAGATAGAGCAAAAAATTTTTCGTGACAGTGTCTCTTATTGTTGCACGCAGATCAAGTTTGTTTTTGACTTTGGCCACGCCCCTTCCCGCCCCCGTAAATCGAATAAAACCAAATTGCAAGCGTTGTTTTAAACCTAGAACGTTCAATTTTGGTGCGCACAATACTAATCACCATCTTAATGATCCCTGCGAATGTGGTTACAATCGGATAAAAAACACAGAAGTTATTAAGATATTTCTTTTATAAGGCGTTACAACGTGCAACTGCTAGTGCTGCCTAGTTAGTTCCTATGACACTCCGCGACATAATAATGGTTTTCAATAAACCAACTAAAGAACCGCCAAGCTAATAATTTCGAACAAAGAAAATGTTGATATATTATTTTGGTATTGTTTAGTATATTTTTTTAGTATATTTTTTAAAGTATTTTTTCAGTATATTTTGGAAAATATAATATTTGGATGGTAAAATTGGGTGGCGGGTATCTCACAGTCGAGCAAACTCGACTGTAGCTTTCTTACTGGTTTAGTTAGTATATCTATTTTAGTATTTTTTCAGTATGTTTTGGAAAATATAATATTTGGATGGTAAAATTGGGTGGCGGGTATCTCACAGTCGAGCAAACTCGACTGTAGCTTTTTACTTGTTTCAATAAAAGCCATAATTCCCTTCTACCCTTTGCCGACCGAAAATGTATGTAACAGGCAGAAGGAAGCATCTCCGACCCCATAAAGTATATATACTCTTTATCAGCGTCAACAAGCGAGACGATATAGCCATGTCCGTCTGTCCGTCTGTCCGTATGAACACCTAGATCTCAGAGACTATAAGAGATAGAGCAACAAATTTTTCGCGACAGTGTGCCTTATTGCTGCACGCAGATCAATTTTGTTTTTGATTTTGGCCACGCCCCTCCCGCCCCCATAAATCGAATAAAACCAAATTGCAAGCGTTGTTTTAAACCTAGAACGTTCAATTTTGGTACGCACAATACTAATCACCATCTTAATGATCTCTTCGAATGTGGTTACAATCGGATAAAAAACACAGAAGTTATTAAGATATTACTTTTATAAGGCGCTACAACGTGCAACTGCTAGTGCTGCCTAGTTAGTTGCTATGACACTCCGCGACATAATAATGGTGTTCAATAAACCAACTAAAGAACCGCCAAGCTAATAATTTCGAACAAAGAAAATGTTGATATATTATTTTGGTATTTTAGTATATTTTTTAGTATATTTTTTAAAGTATTTTTTCAGTATATTTTTGGAAAATATAATATTTGGATGGTAAAATTGGGTGGCGGGTATCTCACAGCCGAGCAAACTCGACTGTAGCTTTCTTACTTGTTTAGTTAGTATATTTTTTTTAGTATTTTTTCAGTATGTTTTGGAAAATATAATATTTGGATGGTAAAATTGGGTGGCGGGTATCTCACAGTCGAGCAAACTCGACTGTAGCTTTTTTACTTGTTTCAATAAAAGCCATAATACCCTTCTACCCTTTGGGTAGGCGGGTATAAATAGTCACATCATAGATCAGGCGAATACGGATGATGGTCGATGAGAGAAATCACTTTTATACCCGCCTACCCAAAAGGTAGAAGGGTATTATGGCTTTGTGCTGACCGAAAATGTATGTAACAGGCAGAAGGAAGCATCTCCGACCCCATAAAGTATATAACTCAACAAGCGAGACGATATAGCCATGTCCGTCTGTCCGTATGAACACCTAGATCTCAGAGACTATAAGAGATAGAGCAACAAATTTTTCGCGACAGTGTGCCTTATTGCTGCACGCAGATCAATTTTGTTTTTGATTTTGGCCACGCCCCTCCCGCTCCCATAAATCGAATAAAACCAAATTGCAAGCGTTGTTTTAAGCCTAGAACGTTCAATTTTGGTACGCACAATACTAATCGCCATCTTAATGATCCCTGCGAATGTGGTTACAATCGGATAAAAAACACAGAAGTTATTAAGATATTACTTTTATAAGGCGTTACCACGTGCAACTGCTAATGCTGACTAGTTAGTTGCTATGACACTCCGCGACATAATAATGGTTTTCAATAAACCAGCTAAGGAACCGCCAAGCTAATAATTTCGAGCAAAGAAAATGTTGACATATTATTTTGGAATTTTTTAGTATATTTTTCTTAATATATTTTTTAAAGTATTTTTTCAGTATATTTTGGAAAATATAATATTTGGATGGTAAAATTGGGTGGCGGGTATCTCACAGTCGAGCAAACTCGACTGTAGCTTTCTTACTTGTTTATTTAGTATATTTTTTAGTATATTTTTTAGTATATTTTTTAGTATTTTTTCAGTATATTTTGGAAAATATAATATTTGGATGGTAAAATTGGGTGGCGGGTATCTCACAGTCGAGCAAACTCGACTGTAGCTTTTTTATTTGTTTCAATAAAAGCCATAATACTCGTCTACCATTTGGGTAAGGGTATAAATAGTCACATCATAGATCAGGCGAATACGGATGATGGTCGATGAGAGAAATCCCTTTTTATACCCGCCTACCCAAAAGGTAGAAGGGTATTATGGCTTTGTGCCGACCGAAAATGTATGTAACAGGCAGAAGGAAGCATCTCCGACCCCATAAAATATATATACTCTTTATCAGCGTCAACAAGCGAGACGATAAAGCCATGTCCGTCTGTCCGTCTGTCCGTATGAACACCTAGATCTCAGAGACTATAAGAGATAGAGCAACAAATTTTTCGCGACAGTATGTCTTATTGTTGCACGCAGATCAAGTTTGTTTTTTATTTTGGCCACGCCCCTCCCGCCCCCGTAAATCGAATAAAACCGAATTGCAAGCGTCGTTTTAAACATAGAATGTTCAATTTTAGTACGCACAATACTAATCACCATCTTAATGATCTCTGCGAATTTGGTTACAATCGGATAAAAAACACAGAAGGTATTAAGATATTACTTTTATAAAGCGTTACCACGTGCAACTGCTAGTCCTGCCTAGTTAGTTGCTATGACACTCCGCGACATAATAATGGTGTTCAATAAACTAAAGTGCCGCCAAGCTAATAATTGCGAACAAAGAAAATGTTGATATATTATTTTGGTATTTTTTAGTATATTTTTAGTGTATTTTTATACCTGCCTACCCAAAGGGTAGAAGGGTATTATGGCTTTGTGCCGACCGAAAATGTATGTAACATGCAGAAGGAAGCATCTCCGACCCCATAAAGTGTATTTTTGATCAGCGTCAACAGCCGAGACGATATAGCCATGTTCGTCTGTCCGTCTGTCCGTATGAACACCTAGATCTCAGGTACTATAAAAGATAGAGCAACAAATTTTTCGCGACAGTATGTCTTATTGTTGCACACAGATCAAGTTTGTTTTTGATTTTGGCCACGCCCTTCCCGCCCGCGTAAATCGAATAAAACCAAATTGCAAGCGTTGCTTTAAACCTAGAACATTCAATTTTGGTACGCACAATACTAATCACCATCTTAATGATCTCTTCGAATGTGGTTACAATCGCACAAAAAACACAGAAGTTATTAAGATATTACTTTTATAAGGCGTTACCACGTGCAACTGCTAGTGCTGCCTAGTTAGTTGCTATGACACTCCGCGACATAAAAATGGTGTTCAATAAACTAAAGTGCCGCCAAGCTAATAATTGCGCACAAATAAAATGTTGTTATATTATTTTGGTATTTTTATACCCGCCTACCCAAAGGGTAGCAGGGTATTATGGCTTTGTGCCGACCGAAAATGTATGAACAGGCAGAAGGAAGCATCTCGGACCCCATAAAGTATATATATTCTTGATCAGCGTCAACAGCCGAGACGATATAGCCATGTCCGTCTGTCCGTTCGTCCGTCTGTCTGTCTGTCCGTCTCCCTGTCCGTATGAACACCTAGATCTCAGAGACTATAAGAGATAGAGCAACAAATTTTTCGTGACAGTGTGTCTTATTGTTGCACGCAGATCAAGTTTGTTTTTGACTTTGGCCACGCCCCTTCCCGCCCCCGTAAATCGAATAAAACCAAATTGCAAGCGTTGTTTTAAACCTAGAACGTTCAATTTTTGGTGCGCACAATACTAATCACCATCTTAATGATCCCTGCGAATGTGGTTACATCGGATAAAAAACACAGAAGTTATTAAGATATTTCTTTTATAAGGCGTTACAACGTGCAACTGCTAGTGCTGCCTAGTTAGTTGCTATGACACTCCGCGACATAATAATGGTTTTCAATAAACTAAAGTGCCGCCAAGCTAATAATTGCGCACAAATAAAATGTTGATATATTATTTTGGTATTTTTATACCCGCCTACCCAAAGGGTAGCAGGGTATTATGGCTTGTGCCGACCGAAAATGTATGTAGCAGGCAGAAGGAAGCATCTCGGACCCCATAAAGTATATATATTCTTGATCAGCGTCAACAGCCGAGACGATATAGCCATGTCCGTCTGTCCGTTCGTCCGTCTGTCCGTCTCTCTGTCCGTATGAACACCTAGATCTCAGAGACTATAAGAGATAGAGCAAAAAATTTTTCGTGACAGTGTCTCTTATTGTTGCACGCAGATCAAGTTTGTTTTTGACTTTGGCCACGCCCTTCCCGCCCCCGTAAATCGAATAAAACCAAATTGCAAGCGTTGTTTTAAACCTAGAACGTTCAATTTTGGTGCGCACAATACTATTCACCATCTTAATGATCCCTGCGAATGTGGTTACAATCGGATAAAAAACACAGAAGTTATTAAGATATTTCTTTTATAAGGCGTTACAACGTGCAACTGCTAGTGCTGCCTAGTTAGTTCCTATGACACTCCGCGACATAATAATGGTTTTCAATAAACCAACTAAAGAACCGCCAAGCTAATAATTTCGAACAAAGAAAATGTTGATATATTATTTTGGTATTGTTTAGTATATTTTTTTAGTATATTTTTTAAAGTATTTTTTCAGTATATTTTGGAAAATATAATATTTGGATGGTAAAATTGGGTGGCGGGGTATCTCACAGTCGAGCAAACTCGACTGTAGCTTTCTTACTGGTTTAGTTAGTATATCTATTTTAGTATTTTTTCAGTATGTTTTTTGGAAAATATAATATTTGGATGGTAAAATTGGGTGGCGGGTATCTCACAGTCGAGCAAACTCGACTGTAGCTTTTTTACTTGTTTCAATAAAAGCCATAATTCCCTTCTACCCTTTGCCGACCGAAAATGTATGTAACAGGCAGAAGGAAGCATCTCCGACCCCATAAAGTATATATACTCTTTATCAGCGTCAACAAGCGAGACGATATAGCCATGTCCGTCTGTCCGTCTGTCCGTATGAACACCTAGATCTCAGAGACTCTAAAAGATAGAGCAACAAATTTTTCGCGACAGTATGTCTTATTGTTGCACGCAGATCAAGTTTGTTTTTTATTTTGGCCACGCCCCCTCCCGCCCGCGTAAATCGAATAAAACCGAATTGCAAGCGTCGTTTTAAACATAGAACGTTCAATTTTGGTACGCACAATACTAATCACCATCTTAATGATCTCTGCGAATTTGGTTACAATCGGATAAAAAACACAGAAAGTATTAAGATATTACTTTTATAAGGCGTTACCACGTGCAACTGCTAGTCCTGCCTAGTTAGTTGCTATGACACTCCGCGACATAATAATGGTGTTCAATAAACTAAAGTGCCGCCAAGCTAATAATTGCGAACAAAGAAAATGTTGATATATTATTTTGGTATTCTTATACCCGCCTACGCAAAGGGTAGAAGGCTATTATGGCTTTGTGCCGACCGAAAATGTATGTAACAGGCAGAAGGAAGCATCTCCGACCCCATAAAGTATATATATTCTTGATCAGCGTCAACAGCCGAGACGATATAGCCATGTCCGTCTGTCCGTTCGTCCGTCTGTCCGTCTCTCTGTCCGTATGAACACCTAGATCTCAGAGACTATAAGAGATAGAGCAACAAATTTTTCGTGACAGTGTGTCTTATTGTTGCACGCAGATCAAGTTTGTTTTAGATTTTTGCCACGCCCACTCCCGCCCGCGTAAATCGAATAAAACCGAATTGCAAGCGTCGTTTTAAACATAGAATGTTCAATTTTAGTACGCACAATACTAATCACCATCTTAATGATCTCTGCGAATTTGGTTACAATCGGACAAAAAACACAGAAGTTATTAAGATATTACTTTTATAAGGCGTTACCACGTGCAACTGCTAGTGCTGCCTAGTTAGTTGCTATGACACTCCGCGACATAATAATGGTGTTCAATAAACTAAAAGTGCCGCCAAGCTAATAATTGCGAACAAAGAAAATGTTGATATATTATTTTGGTATTCTTATACCCGCCTACGCAAAAGGTAGAAGGCTATTATGGCTTTGTGCCGACCGAAAATGTATGTAACAGGCAGAAGGAAGCATCTCCGACCCCATAAAGTATATATATTCTTGATCAGCGTCAACAGCCGAGACGATATAGCCATGTCCGTCTGTCCGTCTGTCCGTCTCTCTGTCCGTATGAACACCTAGATCTCAGAGACTATAAGAGATAGAGCAACAAATTTTTCGTGACAGTGTGTCTTATTGTTGCACGCAGATCAAGTTTGTTTTAGATTTTTGCCACGCCCACTCCCGCCCGCGTAAATCGAATAAAACCGAATTGCAAGCGTCGTTTTAAACATAGAATGTTCAATTTTAGTACGCACAATACTAATCACCATCTTAATGATCTCTGCGAATTTGGTTACAATCGGACAAAAAACACAGAAGTTATTAAGATATTACTTTTATAAGGCGTTACCACGTGCAACTGCTAGTGCTGCCTAGTTAGTTGCTATGACACTCCGCGACATAAAAATGGTGTTCAATAAACTAAAGTGCCGCCAAGCTAATAATTGCGAACAAATAAAATGTTGATATATTATTTTGGTATTTTTATACCCGCCTACCCAAAGGGTAGAAGGGTATTATGGCTTTGTGCCGACCGAAAATGTATGTAACAGGCAGAAGGAAGCATCTCCGACCCCATAAAGTATATATATTCTTGATCAGCGTCAACAGCCGAGACGATATAGCCATGTCCGTCTGTCCGTTCGTCCGTCTGTCCGTCTCTCTGTCCGTATGAACACCTAGATCTCAGATACTATAAGAGATAGAGCAACAAATTTTTCGTGACAGTGTGTCTTATTGTTGCACGCAGATCAAGTTTGTTTTAGATAAATATTAATCACTATCTTAATGATCGCTGAAGATTTGGTTACAATCGTAGGCACGGGTCACACTCAGTGAGAGAATTTACAGTTAGTCCTCTCACCGACTCTCAGTGATATAAAGAACACAAGACAGCAATGACAGTGGTTCTGTTTTCTCTATTCTTCTTTATTACAATTTTGACACATACAATATTCATGTTGCTGTACTAAATTCAAATAATGCTACCAATTGTCCGACACGGCCAATCCTGACTTTTACACGTCCTCGTGTATAAATTTAGCAAATTCATGTTGATATGCCCTGCTCAAGTATTTCTTCCTCTTTCTTAAAATTAATTTTAAACATAATCTTTACAACTAATTTGTTATTCAAATCATACAGGTGAATGTCCAGATAGCGCACCAAGTCTACCTATGTTTCTCGAAAAGGCCTTTTGGATCATGACGTTACACCTTTATGCGTCTGTTTCAACGCCAGTACCCTCTCTGGGACTGTCTCTTGCGTATGTTTCAACGCCACTTGTACCCTCATTGGAACCAATTGCGTCTGTTTCAACGCCAGTACCCTCACTGGCACTGTCTCTTGCGTATGTTTCAACGCCACCATTTGCATCTGTTTCAACGCCACCACTCATCATATCCTCATCCATCTCCGCAGAAACTGTCTCGACCGGTAGCGCCCTCAAACACTCATGAGGATACTTGTAGGTTCGCTTGCTTGTTAATGACTTCAAGTAATATCGGTCTCCTTCAAGTAACTCGGTTATAACAAACGGGCCTTTAAATTTGGGATCTAGTTTGGTCTGATTTCTTTCTTCGCACTTGAGCAGAACATGATCACCCACTTTATGCTTTACAACGTTTGCCTTATTTTTATCGCTTCTTTCCTTATCATAATTAGCATTACTTTCTATATTAACTTTTGCTTGTGCTCTTAGATTCTGTAGATTATCATATTTTTCTTCAACAATATTCGATAGCATCCCTAATGATCTTACGTCATTTCCAATTAAAAGCTGTAACGGACTAAACTTAGTGACCCGATTAAATGTGCAATTTATTGCTAACTGAACCTCTTTAATGCGTCTTGCCACGAACGTTGGCCTGTCTCCACCGCCGTTAGTAAACTTTAAGGGTACTCATTACACGCTCGACCTGTCCATTCGCTCGACTAGCTCCTGTGGCAATTAAATGCAACTCGATATTATGTACAGAGCAAAACTCCTTAAACTCAGATCCCGCAAAACATCGTCCCTGGTCTGCTATGATACGGGATGGAACACCAAATAAGGAAATAAGTGCCTTCACTGATACTATACAATTGGCAGCATCTATCTTCAGAGTATGGTGTAAATAAACGTATTTTGTAAACGCATCTATAATGACTATGATATACTCTTTTTGGTCGTTCTTGTCACTCAGTTTACCCGTGATGTCCACATGTACCGTATGAAAGGGTATTTCGATTTTAGGAATCGGATGCATTTCTTGCTGAATTTTCCCAGATTGTGGTTTCGATAGTTTGCACGTGATGCAATTGTCAACGAACTTTCGCACGTATTTCCTCATTCCTACAAACCAGTAACAGCTATACACTTTGTCAAGAGTCTTTTCCCAACCAAGGTGCATTATAGCCTCGTGAATGTGGTGAATGACAGCCCACCTATAAGACCTTGGAACTACAGGTAACCAACGGGTTCTACCATTCCTCTGAATTTTACGATACAGCAATCCAGCTCTCAACTCATACGTACTAGCAAGACTCTCGTTGAATTCATGGTTTTGTAGTTTAGAGATTAAAGATGTTATTTCGAGATCTCGCTGCTGTTCAGCTATAAGCCAGGTGTCACTCAATTCAGTTAAATTTACACGCATTTCAGGAGATTTGGCAGCAAACTGTAACTTTTCGATATCGGGTTTCTTGAGACGAAGTCCACATGCGCCATGCGTTTTCCCTTCCTATAACAATAACAATAACATGGTTTTTATCGTTTATCTTGTGCATGAGTATCGCACCATAACCCACAGAGCTAGCATCTATAATGAAGCTCAACCGGATATTGTGGA
Organism: Drosophila pruinosa; assembly: GCA_018150935.1. Lineage (NCBI taxonomy): Eukaryota > Metazoa > Arthropoda > Insecta > Diptera > Drosophilidae > Drosophila > Drosophila pruinosa. The sequence goes on from JAECWR010000266.1 coordinate 710,879, forward strand.
TCGAAAATTGTTAACACCGGGCTACGGGTCAATGCAAAGATTATCTCCTTTCTCACTGCTTCATGATTTTCCTTCCAACCAAAACTATTATTGTCTTTAGAAGTAAGACAACATAGAGGCTTTAACGTTTCAGAGAATTTTGGCACGAATTGTCGAGAGTATGATGCTAATCCAATAAACTGTCTTAGCTGCGTGACCGTTTGCGGAGGTGGCAATTCAACTAATGCCTGCAACTTCGAGGATTAGGTCTAAGCTCACCTGCCTCTACTTCGAAACCCGAGATACTCAATTTTTGATTTTAAAAATGTACATTTTTCGAAATTAAATGAGAATCCAGCTTTAATGAGAGTTTCTATGACTGTCTGTAATCTTGAAATTGCCTCCATTTTAGTTTCTGGCCACAACCAATACATCATCTATGTAAACCACAACATACGAATACGAAAGTGGCCCCAACGCTTTTATTATTGCCCGCTGAAACACTGACGGAGCATTCTTTAAACCAAACGGCATTGCCAGAAACTCGAACTGCCCTTCCGGTGTAACAAATGCCGTACGCTCTACTGAATCTGGGTGAATAGGTATTTGGTAGAATCCGCTGGCCATGTCCAGACAAGAAAAATACCTTCCCCCCGCGCAACCTTGCAATTTGATCCGAGATAAGAGGCAATGGGAATTTATCCGACACTGTTTTAGCATTTAGCTCTCTATAGTCGACGCATAAGCGATCAGTTCCGTTTTTCTTTCTTACCATGATAAAAATTGAACTCACAAATGGGGAACAGCTCGGTCTTATAATATTTGCCGCCAACAATTCGTCAATCTTTGCACGAACAGTTTGCTTCTCATCTACACTAAGCCTATATGGTCGCCTTTGTACCGTTTTATTTGGATCTATTAAGCGAATTTCTAACTGACCTGTGTTAACTTGTGTCTTTGGAACTCCTGAGATAAAGTGTTCCATGTATGGCTTCAAGACGTTTATTAAACGGCTCTTGTCAGCTTCATTCAACTCTACATTTTCGTTAATACATTCTTCATATGTTTTTGGTTAAGTTACAACATTAATCAGTTTTACTTTATAAACGCAGAATCTGTCTGACTCAATCGTCACTCCGAAACCTTGACTTAAAATCTCAAGTACTTGTCCATAATGACATGAAATAACATTTCCAGGATAAAGTCATTAATGGTAACATTGCTCAAAATTTGCGTAGAGCTACATACAGAATCGTTTCCAACACCCTTAAGCATTACTACATTATGAAGTCTTTTTCCAGAGAATTTTCCAAGCAGTGCTTTCCTTAATGAGTGAACACTCGGCTCCGGAATCAAAGCCAAAATCAACGAACTCACCAGAATGAACGAGCACACCTTTTGGTTCCATTACTGAACATATGTTAACTCTCTTTTCAGTGCTTTGTCCAATCAAAGGGCACCCAGTAGAAATGTGTCCAGCCCGTCCACACTTATAGCATATTACGTTCGACTTTTTGCTCTTTTGGCTTCATACCAACGCCTCCAGCATGCCCGCTTCCCGATGATTGTGACTCCCGATTTTTCTTCTGAAGGGCAGTCTGCCATTTTGTGCCCTGACTTTCCACAATAATGGCAAATGACGTTTGGAAATTTCTGCTTCTTCCTTTCTGGCCCCAAAGTTGTGTCTGCCTTCGAAGTCTCTTGACGCTGCCCCGATTTCGTATACCCGCAACTGTTGCTGCACTCCGCTACGCGACTTTATGTTTGTGGTGCACACAAGCTTTTTCAGTCTGCTGTCCAGCTGCGCAGTATGCGCAAGTACAACTGACACCAACAATTCCTCGCGCTCCATATTTCTCATTTTCGTCATTAGCGAAGGGACGAGTCGGCTTGCGTACGACGACATGCACTCTCCAATCCCCGGGCGTCCTTCTAGCAGCTTGAGAAGTGTTGCTGCAGCTGTTTCTACACCGACAAATCTTTTGCTTAAATAGTTGCTTGAATTCAACCCAAGTCATGCCAGGAAAACAGATCTGTGAAAGCCATTGCGATGCACTGCCCTCCCAAAGCTTTGCTGAGAGCAATCACAAGTGCACTACCCTCAAGTGGGTTTTCAATAAAAATCATGTCGGCCGTAATACTCCAAGCACATGGATCGGCGCCAGCAGCTTCGGGATTGTATTTTGTCAAAACACCGTCTTTGCTCACGAGGCGCTGCGCTAGCTTGCATTGTTCTTTTCTATTTTGTTGCTCCAAAATTCTGGCGCAACCTAGAGTTAGAGGGTCGAATCCCACTTCTGATGTCGAAGCGTCTATTGTTTCAGTATTCTTAGCCCCTCGAGCAGTGAGCCCGTTCCCTTCGTCGGCGCCATCGTTCCACTGTGTCGTCGTTTCACAAAATAATATCGCCTATGTACCACGAATATTTTGAGCAAGACCGACCTCTCTCTTTTCATCCTTGCTCGCTCGTCGCCAAAATCCATTGCGCCGCGTGCTTATGACACACTTGCCATCCTGCTCATTCGCACACACAGCAAATAGCCAGTCCAGTCTTGCTCACACTATTCTTCAAGTGATGTATGCAGGACGAACCAACGGAAGAGGCAACACACCGAACACGTAGGCACAAGTCACACTCAGTGAGAGAATTTACAGTTAGTCCTTCACCGACTCTCAGTGATATAAAGAACACAAGACAGCAATGACAGTTGTTCTGTTTCTTCTATTCTTCTTTATTACAATTTTGACACATACGCATTCATGTTGCTGTACTAAATTCAAATAATGCTACCAATTGTCCGACATATATATATTCTTGATCAGCGTCAACAGCCGAGACGATATAGCCATGTCCGTCTGTCCGTCTGTCCGTCTCTCCTCTCGTCCGTATGAACACCTAGATCTCAGAGACTATAAGAGATAGAGCAACAAATTTTCTCGCGACAGTATGTCTTATTGTTGCACGCAGATCAAGTTTGTTTTTGATTTTGGCCACGCCCCCCCCCCCCCCCCAAAACAAAAAAATCCAAATTAAAAGCTTTTTAAACCTATAACGTTCAATTTTGGTACGCACAATACTAATCACCATCTTAATGATATCTGCGAATTTGGTTACAATCGGATAAAAAACACAGAAGTTATTAAGATATGACTTTTTATAAGGCGTTACCACGTGCAACTGCTAGTGCTGCCTAGTTAGTTGCTATGACACTCCGCGACATAATAATGGTGTTCAATAAACCAACTAAAGTGCCGCCAAGCTAATAACTTCGAACAAAGAAAATTTTGATATATTATTTTGGTATTTTTAGTATATTTTTTTTTAGTATATTTTTATACTATTATATAAATATAATATTTTGATGGTAAAATTGGGTGGCGGGTATCTCACAGTCGAGCAAACTCGACTGTAGCTTTCTTACTTGTTATTATTATTATTATTATTATTATTATTATTATTATTATTATTATTATTATTATTATTAATATTATTATTATTATTATTATTATTATTATTATTATTATTATTATTATTATTATTATTATTATTATTATTATTATTATTATTATTATTATTATTATTATTATTATTATTATTATTATTATTATTATTATTATTATTATTATTATTATTATTATTATTATTATTATTATTATTATTATTATTATTATTATTATTATTATTATACCCGCCTACCCAAAGGGTAGAAGGGTATTATGGCTTTGTGCCGACCGAAAATGTATGTAACAGGCAGAAGGAAGCATCTCCGACCCCATAAAGTATATATATTCTTGATCAGCGTCAACAGCCGAGACGATATAGCCATGTCCGTCTGTCCGTCTGTCCGTCTTCCGTCTGTCCGTCCGTATGAACACCTAGATCTCAGAGACTATAAGAGATAGAGCAACAAATTTTTCGCGACAGTATGTCTTATTGTTGCACGCAGATCAAGTTTGTTTTTGATTTTGGCCACGCCCCCTCCCGCCCCCGTAAATCGAATAAATCCGAATTGCAAGCGTCGTTTTAAACCTATAACGTTCAATTTTGGTACGCACAATACTAATCACCATCTTAATGATATCTGCGAATTTGGTTACAATCGGATAAAAAACACAGAAGTTATTAAGATATGACTTTTATAAGGCGTTACCACGTGCAACTGCTAGTGCTGCCTAGTTAGTTGCTATGACACTCCGCGACATAATAATGGTGTTCAATAAACCAACTAAAGTGCCGCCAAGCTAATAACTTCGAACAAAGAAAATTTTGATATATTATTTTGGTATTTTTAGTATATTTTTTTAGTATATTTTTATACTATTATATAAATATAATATTTTGATGGTAAAATTGGGTGGCGGGTATCTCACAGTCGAGCAAACTCGACTGTAGCTTTCTTACTTGTTATTATTATTATTATTATTATTATTATTATTATTATTATTATTATTATTATTATTATTATTATTATTATTATTATTATTATTATTATTATTATTATTATTATTATTATTATTATTATTATTATTATTATTATTATTATTATTATTATTATTATTATTATTATTATTATTATTATTATTATTATTATTATTATTATTATTATTATTATTATTATTATTATTATTATTATTATTATTATTATTATGAAGGGTATTATGGCTTTGTGCCGACCGAAAATGTATGTAACAGGCAGAAGGAAGCATCTCCGACCCCATTAAAGTATATATTATTCTTGATCAGCGTCAACAGCCGAGACGATATAGCCATGTCCGTCTGTCCGTCTGTCCGTCTCCTCTCCGTCCGTCTATGAACACCTAGATCTCAGAGACTATAAGAGATAGAGCAACAAATTTTTCGCGACAGTATGTCTTATTGTTGCACGCAGATCAAGTTTGTTTTTGATTTTTGGCCACCCCGCCCTCCCTAAATCAATAAATCCGAATTGCAAGCGTCGTTTTAAACCTATAACGTTCAATTTTGGTACGCCACAATACTAATCACCATCTTAATGATATCTGAATTTGGTTACAATCGGATAAAAAACACAGAAGTTATTAAGATATGACTTTTATAAGGCGTTACCACGTGCAACTGCTAGTGCTGCCTAGTTAGTTGCTATGACACTCCGCGACATAATAATGGTGTTCAATAAACCAACTAAAGTGCCGCCAAGCTAATAACTTCGAACAAAGAAAATTTTGATATATTATTTTGGTATTTTTAGTATATTTTTTTTTAGTATATTTTTATACTATTATATAAATATAATATTTTGATGGTAAAATTGGGTGGCGGGTATCTCACAGTCGAGCAAACTCGACTGTAGCTTTCTTACTTGTTATTATTATTATTATTATTATTATTATTATTATTATTATTATTATTATTATTATTATTATTATTATTATTATTATTATTATTATTATTATTATTATTATTATTATTATTATTATTATTATTATTATTATTATTATTATTATTATTATTATTATTATTATTATTATTATTATTATTATTATTATTATTATTATTATTATTATTATTATTATTATTATTATTATTATTATTATTATTATTATTATTATTATTATTATTATTATTATTATTATTATTATTATTATTATTATTATTATTATTATTATTATTATTATTATTATTATTATTATTATTATTATTATTATTATTATTATTATTATTATTATTATTATTATTATTATTATTATTATTATTATTATTATTATTATCTTTTATAAGGGTAGAAGGGTATTATGGCTTTGTGCCGACCGAAAATGTATGTAACAGGCAGAAGGAAGCATCTCCGACCCCATAAAGTATATATATTCTTGATCAGCGTCAACAGCCGAGACGATATAGCCATGTCCGTCTGTCCGTCTGTCCGTCTGTCCGTCCGTATGAACACCTAGATCTCAGAGACTATAAGAGATAGAGCAACAAATTTTTCGCGACAGTATGTCTTATTGTTGCACGCAGATCAAGTTTGTTTTTGATTTTGGCCACGCCCCCTCCCGCCCCCGTAAATCGAATAAATCCGAATTGCAAGCGTCGTTTTAAACCTATAACGTTCAATTTTGGTACGCACAATACTAATCACCATCTTAATGATATCTGCGAATTTGGTTACAATCGGATAAAAAACACAGAAGTTATTAAGATATGACTTTTATAAGGCGTTACCACGTGCAACTGCTAGTGCTGCCTAGTTAGTTGCTATGACACTCCGCGACATAATAATGGTGTTCAATAAACCAACTAAAGTGCCGCCAAGCTAATAACTTCGAACAAAGAAAATTTTGATATATTATTTTGGTATTTTTAGTATATTTTTTTTTAGTATATTTTTATACTATTATATAAATATAATATTTTGATGGTAAAATTGGGTGGCGGGTATCTCACAGTCGAGCAAACTCGTTTTATTATTATTATTATTATTACTATTATTATTATTATTATTATTATTATTATTATTATTATTATTATTATTATTATTATTATTATTATTATTATTATTATTATTATTATTATTATTATTATTATTATTATTATTATTATTATTATTATTATTATTATTATTATTATTATTATTATTATTATTATTATTATTATTATTATTATTATTATTATTATTATTATTATTATTATTATTATTATTATTATTATTATTATTATTATTATTATTATTATTATTATTATTATTATTATTATTATTATTATTATTATTATTATTATTATTATTATTATTATTATTATTATTATTATTATTATTATTATTATTATTATTATTATTATTATTATTATTATTATTATTATTATTATTATTATTATTATACCCGCCTACCCAAAGGGTAGAAGGGTATTATGGCTTTGTGCCGACCGAAAATGTATGTAACAGGCAGAAGGAAGCATCTCCGACCCCATAAAGTATATATATTCTTGATCAGCGTCAACAGCCGAGACGATATAGCCATGTCCGTCTGTCCGTCTGTCCGTCTCTCCGTCTGTCCGTCCGTATGAACACCTAGATCTCAGAGACTATAAGAGATAGAGCAACAAATTTTTCGCGACAGTATGTCTTATTGTTGCACGCAGATCAAGTTTGTTTTTGATTTTGGCCACGCCCCCTCCCGCCCCCGTAAATCGAATAAATCCGAATTGCAAGCGTCGTTTTAAACCTATAACGTTCAATTTTGGTACGCACAATACTAATCACCATCTTAATGATATCTGCGAATTTGGTTACAATCGGATAAAAAACACAGAAGTTATTAAGATATGACTTTTATAAGGCGTTACCACGTGCAACTGCTAGTGCTGCCTAGTTAGTTGCTATGACACTCCGCGACATAATAATGGTGTTCAATAAACCAACTAAAGTGCCGCCAAGCTAATAACTTCGAACAAAGAAAATTTTGATATATTATTTTGGTATTTTTAGTATATTTTTTTTAGTATATTTTTATACTATTATATAAATATAATATTTTGATGGTAAAATTGGGTGGCGGGTATCTCACAGTCGAGCAAACTCGACTGTAGCTTTGTTTTGTTATTTATTATTATTATTATTATTATTATTATTATTATTATTATTATTATTATTATTATTATTATTATTATTATTATTATTATTATTATTATTATTATTATTATTATTATTATTATTATTATTATTATTATTATTATTATTATTATTATTATTATTATTATTATTATTATTATTATTATTATTATTATTATTATTATTATTATTATTATTATTATTATTATTATTATTATTATTATTATTATTATTATTATTATTATTATTATTATTATTATTATTATTATTATTATTATTATTATTATTATTATTATTATTATTATTATTATTATTATTATTATTATTATTATTATTATTATTATTATTATTATTATTATTATTATTATTATTTTATTATTATTATTATTATTATTATTATTATTATTATTATTATTATTATTATTATTATTATTATTATTATTTTATTATTATTATTATTATTATTATTATTATTATTATTATTATTATTATTATTATTATTATTATTATTATTATTATTATTATTATTATTATTATTATTATACCCGCCTACCCAAAGGGTAGAAGGGTATTATGGCTTTGTGCCGACCGAAAATGTATGTAACAGGCAGAAGGAAGCATCTCCGACCCCATAAAGTATATATATTCTTGATCAGCGTCAACAGCCGAGACGATATAGCCATGTCCGTCTGTCCGTCTGTCCGTCTCTCCGTCTGTCCGTCCGTATGAACACCTAGATCTCAGAGACTATAAGAGATAGAGCAACAAATTTTTCGCGACAGTATGTCTTATTGTTGCACGCAGATCAAGTTTGTTTTTGATTTTGGCCACGCCCCCTCCCGCCCCCGTAAATCGAATAAATCCGAATTGCAAGCGTCGTTTTAAACCTATAACGTTCAATTTTGGTACGCACAATACTAATCACCATCTTAATGATATCTGCGAATTTGGTTACAATCGGATAAAAAACACAGAAGTTATTAAGATATGACTTTTATAAGGCGTTACCACGTGCAACTGCTAGTGCTGCCTAGTTAGTTGCTATGACACTCCGCGACATAATAATGGTGTTCAATAAACCAACTAAAGTGCCGCCAAGCTAATAACTTCGAACAAAGAAAATTTTGATATATTATTTTGGTATTTTTAGTATATTTTTTTTTAGTATATTTTTATACTATTATATAAATATAATATTTTGATGGTAAAATTGGGTGGCGGGTATCTCACAGTCGAGCAAACTCGACTGTAGCTTTCTTACTTGTTATTATTATTATTATTATTATTATTATTATTATTATTATTATTATTATTATTATTATTATTATTATTATTATTATTATTATTATTATTATTATTATTATTATTATTATTATTATTATTATTATTATTATTATTATTATTATTATTATTATTATTATTATTATTATTATTATTATTATTATTATTATTATTATTATTATTATTATTATTATTATTATTATTATTATTATTATTATTATTATTATTATTATTATTATTATTATTATTATTATTATTATTATTATTATTATTATTATTATTATTATTATTATTATTATTATTATTATTATTATTATTATTATTATTATTATTATTATTATTATTATTATTATTATTATTATTATTATTATTATTATTATTATTATTATTATTATTATTATTATTATTATTATTATTATTATTATTATTATTATTATTATTATTATTATTATTATTATTATTATTATTATTATTATTATTATTATTATTATTATTATTATTATTATTATTATTATTATTATTATTATTATTATTATTATTATTATTATTATTATTATTATTATTATTATTATTATTATTATTATTATTATTATTATTATTATTATTATTATTATTATTATTATTATTATTATTATTATTATTATTATTATTATTATTATTATTATTATTATTATTATTATTATTATTATTATTATTATTATTATTATTATTATTATTATTATTATTATTATTATTATTATTATTATTATTATTATTATTATTATTATTATTATTATTATTATTATTATTATTATTATACCCGCCTACCCAAAGGGTAGAAGGGTATTATGGCTTTGTGCCGACCGAAAATGTATGTAACAGGCAGAAGGAAGCATCTCCGACCCCATAAAGTATATATATTCTTGATCAGCGTCAACAGCCGAGACGATATAGCCATGTCCGTCTGTCCGTCTGTCCGTCTCTCCGTCTGTCCGTCCGTATGAACACCTAGATCTCAGAGACTATAAGAGATAGAGCAACAAATTTTTCGCGACAGTATGTCTTATTGTTGCACGCAGATCAAGTTTGTTTTTGATTTTGGCCACGCCCCCTCCCGCCCCCGTAAATCGAATAAATCCGAATTGCAAGCGTCGTTTTAAACCTATAACGTTCAATTTTGGTACGCACAATACTAATCACCATCTTAATGATATCTGCGAATTTGGTTACAATCGGATAAAAAACACAGAAGTTATTAAGATATGACTTTTATAAGGCGTTACCACGTGCAACTGCTAGTGCTGCCTAGTTAGTTGCTATGACACTCCGCGACATAATAATGGTGTTCAATAAACCAACTAAAGTGCCGCCAAGCTAATAACTTCGAACAAAGAAAATTTTGATATATTATTTTGGTATTTTTAGTATATTTTTTTTTAGTATATTTTTATACTATTATATAAATATAATATTTTGATGGTAAAATTGGGTGGCGGGTATCTCACAGTCGAGCAAACTCGACTGTGTTTATTATTATTATTATTATTATTATTATTATTATTATTATTATTATTATTATTATTATTATTATTATTATTATTATTATTATTATTATTATACCCGCCTACCCAAAGGGTAGAAGGGTATTATGGCTTTGTGCCGACCGAAAATGTATGTAACAGGCAGAAGGAAGCATCTCCGACCCCATAAAGTATATATATTCTTGATCAGCGTCAACAGCCGAGACGATATAGCCATGTCCGTCTGTCCGTCTGTCCGTCTGTCCGTCCGTATGAACACCTAGATCTCAGAGACTATAAGAGATAGAGCAACAAATTTTTCGCGACAGTATGTCTTATTGTTGCACGCAGATCAAGTTTGTTTTTTTGATTTTGGCCACGCCCCCTCCCGCCCCCGTAAATCGAATAAATCCGAATTGCAAGCGTCGTTTTAAACCTATAACGTTCAATTTTGGTACGCACAATACTAATCACCATCTTAATGATATCTGCGAATTTGGTTACAATCGGATAAAAAACACAGTTAAGTTATGCGTTATTAAGATATGACTTTTTTACCACGTGGCAACTGCTAGTGCTGCCTAGTTAGTTGCTATGACACTCCGCGACATAATAATGGTGTTCAATAAACCAACTAAAGTGCCGCCAAGCTAATAACTTCGACACAAAGAAAATTTTGATATATTATTTTGGTATTTTTATACCCGCCTACCCAAAGGGTAGAAGGGTATTATAGCTTTGTGCCGACCGAAAATGTATGTAACAGGCAGAAGGAAGCATCTCCGACTCCATAAAGTATATATATTCTTGATCAGCGTCAACAGCCGAGACGATATAGCCATGTCCGTCTGTCCGTTCGTCCGTCTGTCCGTCTGTCCGTCTCTCTGTCCGTATGAACACCTAGATCTCAGAGACTATAAGAGATAGAGCAACAAATTTTTCGTGACAGTATGTCTTATTGTTGCACGCAGATCAAGTTTGTTTTAGATTTTTGCCACGCCCCCTTCCGCGCACGTAAATAAAAAAAACCAATTTGAAGCGTATTTTTAAACCTAGAACGTTCAATTTTGGTACGCACAATATTAATCACTATCTTAATGATCGCTGAAAATTTGGTAACAATCGTAGGCACGGGTCACACTCAGTGAGACAATTTACAGTTAGTCCTCTCACCGACTCTCAGTGATATAAAGAACACAAGACAGCAATGACAGTTGTTCTGTTTTTTCTATTCTTCTTTATTACAATTTTGACACATACAATATTCATGTTGCTGTACTAAATTCAAATAATGCTACCAATTATCCGACACGGCCAATCCTGACTTTTACACGTCCTCGTGTATAAATTTAGCAAATTCATGTTGATTCGCGATCAGACCGCTGTACGAGTTGGACGCGTTTTTTTAGTGCGAGGCTTCGTCGGTCGGTGTTCTCCGTCTTTTTGTCGGTATATCAAAGTGGAGAAAAAGTAGCGAATTTGAAATTAGTAGTCTTGCGCGAAGTAACGCCAAAGAAAAATATATATAATTATAACTGGTGTTATGATAGTTCAAGTGTATATTTGACTTAATTTAATAAGTGCCACGCGTTATAAGCTCAAAAAATGAGCAGCGTTCCAAAGAATGAGCGTAGAAGCTCCCTTAATCCAAGAAACGCTTGTTACTCTTACTTCTCAACACGCGATATCGTTGAAGAAAGCAAGTCAACAAATTGCAACCCGGCTCTACTGACCGTCGACAGCAAGAGAGCGAGCTCTTGCTCACCCACTCTGCTCACCCCAACTCCTACATCATGGAGCTACCAATGCCCAACCCCACCACCGCCGGCTTCTATGGAAGAAGCTCCAACAACAAGCAGCGCTACAATTTCCGCAGTCGCAGCAAAAGCGCCACCAACAACAAAACCAACTACCAATATTACGAATTCGGTGCCAACGGCCGCAGAGCAAATTGCAATGTCAACAAAAACCGTAAGCTTCGATAAGCAACAAGCGGTCCCGGCTATACAGACCGGTATGGATCGCTACATTCAGATTAGGCGTAAGCTTAGTCCAGTAAACACGGTTGGTAATAAACCAAAGATCAACCGTATCAACAAAAGCAACGACCAAACTAGAAGTTCCAATGACAACCGTTTTTCCATCTTAGCAGAGGCGGAGAACAACCAAGCAGAGCTGGGGCAGGAGACCCAAAAGAAACCAAAGCCCCCACCTATTTATATAAGGAAAAAAGCTCTAACGCCCTGGTCAACAAAATTGTTGCGCTGGTCGGGAACGATAATTTTCATGTTGTTCCGCTTATTAAAGGGAACATCCATGAAACTAACTATCAAACGAAGTCCGAAGAACACTTCCGAGCTGTGTCTAAGTACCTGGAGGAAACAAAAAAGAACTTCTACACCTACCAACTAAAAAGCAGCAAGGGACTGCAAGTTGTACTTAAAGGAATTGAACCCGACGTCGCCCCTCTGAGATTCAAGAAGCCCTTAAAGCCAAGGGCTTCTATGCCAAAAATGTCAGCAACATTATCAACAGGAATAAAAAACCGCAACCACTCTTCAAGGTCGAGCTCGAACCAGATAGCAAAGCCTTAAAGAAAAACGAAGTGCACCCAATCTATAAGCTGCAGCTCTTATTGCATCGAAGGATCACCGTGGAAGAACCACACAAACGCATCGGCCCTCTTCAATGCACAAACTGCCAGGAGTATGGACACACAAAGACATACTGCACACTTCGGGCAGTCTGCGTAGTCTGCGGAGACTTCCACAACTCCGTAAATTGCCCCGCAAACAAAGAAGACCCCTTAAAGAAAAAATGTGGCAACTGTGGAGGAAACCATACGGCAAACTACAGAGGCTGTGCGGTCTACAAGGAGCTGAAGAGTCGCATGCAACGAGCGACAGCTACGCGTCAACATAATACGCAAAATGCGTATTATAACTCAAAAGTACGCCAGACGTATTTTTCGCCAAGGCAGCCAGATCATCATTCGGTCCGCTAAATTCCACTAAGGGCTTCTCATACGCCGAAGCACTACGATCAGGCATGGAAAATCCACTCCAGCCACACTCAGAAAACACTCAGCAGGTCCCGATGCAGCCACAAAGCAATTTGGAATCTATGATGTATACCATGCAACAAAGTATGATGGAACTCATGTCATTCATGAAAACAACTATGCAAACCCTTGTTCAGAATCAGAACATGGTGATTCAGTTACTTGTAGCTCAACAGTCCAAATAATAAATGTCTAACCTACGTATATCTATGTGGAATGCCAACGGCATTTCACGGCATAACCTGGAAATAACGCAATTCCTAAATATAAATCACATCGACGCCATGCTGCTGGTTGAAACGCACCTCACAGGGAGATATACTTCCATATAAGAGGTTATACCTTCTACCGCACAGATCATCCGGATGGGAAAGCCCACGGTGGAACCGGCATCTTAATCAGAGAACGCATCAAACACCACTTTCACCAAAGGTTTGCAACAAATTACCTGTAAGCCACGTCCATAAATGTGCAGTCAGGAAACGGCAACCTTTGCATTGCCGCTGTCTACTGCCCACCTCGATTTACTATCTCTGAAGGTCAATTCATGGACTTCTACAACACACTGGGGGATCGCTTCATAGCTGCAGGAGACTACAATGCCAAACACACGCACTGGGGATCACGCCTCGTAACTCGCAACGGAAGGCAACTGTATAACGCACTTATAAAAGTGAGCAATAAATTGGACTACGTCTCTCCTGGTAGCCCCAAATATTGGCCTGCAGACCCCAGAAAGATCCCAGATCTAATTGATTTCGCGGTGACGAAAAACATCCCACGTGATCTTATAAGCGCCATGGCCCTGTCGGATCTCTCATCCGACCACTCGCCCTTGTTGTTAACCCTTCTTCAAAGCCCAGAAATCACGGACCACCCCCATAGGCTGACGTCGCACAACACCAACTGGATGAAATATAGAAAGTATGTGAGTTCCCACATTGAGCTAACTCCTCAACTAAACATCGAATCGGACATCGACTACTCTACCGCCGCGCTGGAAGAGGTACTCGTCACAGCAGCCAGGATCTCAACACCAAAAGGGAAGGATGTGAAAATTAAGACGTTCAAAACCAGCCTGCAAATTGAACAGCTGGTTCTGGAAAAAAGGCGTCTGCGACGGGCGTGGCAAACCAGCAGGTCACCATGCTCAAAGCAACGTCTTAATGAAGCCACCCGCAAACTAAGCCGGGCTCTGAAGCAAGATGCTGAAAACGCACAACTAAAATATATAGAAAAACTATCGCCAACTAGTACAAAGCATCCCTTGTGGAGGGCTCACCCAAATCTAAGCTCTCCGGCTGAAACCGTAACCCCAATAAGAAATTCTTCAGGTTGCTGGGCCCGCAGCGACAAAGACAGAGCCGAAACATTTGCCTTACATCGCAGAGGCGTCTTCCAGCCGAACCCCTCAGCAAATGCACATGTTCTTCCGCAAATTCACTCCGAGACGGAATTAACGCCAACTTCATTTCGGCCGAACGAGATTACAAAAATCATTAGGGAGCTAAAACCAAAAAAGGCTCCAGGCCAGGACCTAATAACTACAAAAATGATAATGGAACTTCCGTACTGTGCTGTTGAGGTCATCTGTAAGCTCTTCAATGGTATCATAAGTCTCGGCTACTACCCAAGTAAATGGAAAAAATCAATTATAATAATGATACCGAAGCCTGGAAAAGATCACACGATCCCGTCATCTTACAGACCAATAAGTTTATTATCATGCCTGTCCAAACTTTTCGAAAAATGCCTTCTAACGCCTTCTAATATATGGAAGCTCACAACATTATCCCAGCCCATCAATTTGGCTTCAGAGAAAAACACGGTACTATCGAGCAAGTTAACAGAATAACATCAGAGATTCGCACAGCCTTCGAGCTTAGAGAATACTGCAGCGCGATATTCCTCGACGTATCTCAAGCATTTGACCGCGTCTGGCTCAAAGGTCTTATGCATAAAATTAAAACACACTTGCCTGGGTACACTCATAAACTCCTTGAATCTTACCTCTACAACAGAGCCTTCGCAGTGAGGTGCAACACAACAATATCCGACAACTACACTATCGAAGCTGGAGTCCCACAAGGCAGCGCACTTGGGCCAACTCTATTCGTCCTCTACACAGCGGACATTCCCACAAGTGACCGACTAACAACATCCACCTTTGCTGACGACACTGCGATCCTTAGCCGCTCCAGATGCCCAGTCCGTGCATCAACCCAACTCGCCAAACATCTCATGGTAGTCGAGAAGTGGCTATCTGACTGGCGTATCAAAATAAACGAACAAAAGTGTAAACACATAACGTTTACTCTTAACAGGCAAACTTGCCCTCCGCTCTACCTGAATAGCACGCAGATCCCCCAAGTCAACGAAGTAACGTATCTCGGCATCCATCTCGACAGACGTCTAACATGGCGTAGACATATCGAATGCAAGAAATTACACCTAAAGCTGAAAGCCAGCAGCCTCCACTGGATTATAAACGCCCGCTCGCCCTTGTGCCTGGACTATAAGGTCCTGCTCTATAACTCCACTCTTAAGCCAATCTGGACGTATGGCTCCCAGCTTTGGGGGAACGCGAGCAGAACCAACATTGATATCATACAGCGCGCTCAATCAAAGATCCTGCGAACTATCACTGGGGCACCATGGTATATTCGAAACCAAAACATCCACAGGGACCTCGGCATTTTCGCAGTAAAAGATGAAATAGACAAGCAAAAAGCGTCCTATAATGAAAAACTCTCTGTCCACCCAAATCCCCTCGCAAGGGTCTTGACTCGGGTTTCCAACCGATCCCGCCTGCAACGTACCGACCTTCCAACCCAGCCATAATTTGTCAGGGCCATTTCTAATGTTCCAGTCTACATGACTGTTAGCTAGGTTATAGTATAAGATTTGATACACTTATTGTTAGTCTCAAAAATGAGAAGATTCAATAAATAAAAGCAAAGTATAAAAAAAAAAAAAAAAAAAAAACGAAATTTTTAGACAACACGTAAAAGCTCGGTTGGTAGCTGGAGTTTATTTTAGATGTTGGCCACGCCCCCTTCCGCCTCCGTAAACCGAAAAAAACGATTTCTAAGCATCATGTTAAAGCTAGAACGTGCAGTTTTTGCACACACAATACTAATCATCACCTTAATGATAATGATGATAATGAAAATTTAGTTACAACTACAGCTGCACCTGTACAGCTAGTTGTCACTCAGTAACATAATAATGGTGTTCAATAAACACAATGAAGTGCTACCAAGCTAATCATTATAACCAAAATTTATTTCGGTAGTAGTATATTTAGTATATTTTCCAGTATATTTTTAAAAAATATAATATTTCGATAGTCGCTCTTTATTATTCTTTCATTCAGTAATATTGAGTGACGGGTATCTCACAGTTAAGCAATCTCGATAGTAGCTTTCTTACTTTTTTTACCCAATAATTATTATAATTTTCATAAATTCATAACATTATTAAACGCTACGTTTCAAGAATATCTTCTTTTATGCTCTAACTTGTACATTGTGTAACATGTACACTTAAAACCCATGACCTCGTACAGTCAAAGCTTGACTGCTGCCGTTGCTACTTATTTTTCAATAACCACGTAAGAATGGCATAGCCACCTAAAATGTGTAAGTGCATATTCAATTTAAGTATATATATCACCCGAAACCCGTACAAGTTTGAATCTCTTAAAACTATGAAGTAATGATAGTCTCACAGAATTGTCAGTTTTATAAAAAGAAAAGAAAATTACATAGAAATTAAAATGTAGTAAGGTTAAAGCGAACAGCGTTTAATATAAATCTACCTTTATCGATTGCGTTCTCTCAAAATGGACTTGAGTTCCATAATAAATTTATATATTTTCCATTTATAATGAATTAAATTAACTTTTTCTTATTGGGCACCTATTAGCAACTCACACCCAAACTTGGGTCACAAGGGTAGAATCACGTATTCTACAGGTTGGGAGGGTACAGATCTAGGAACTATTCCATCTAAGGTTCCAATTTATTAAGTACTTCGTAGTTTGTCCGATTATTTAGGTTTTATCGTCCTGTTATATAATACCTACACTGTCTACGATTTCTTCATTCTCAACTTGATATCGAATGATTTTAGCATCTCCAAAGAACTCCCCACTTTCCCTGATCACGACCGGAATCGTAGTAGACCTCTGTCTACCCTGCTTTTATTTAAAATAATACCATAAATGTTACAGGAGATTTAATTGAAAAATGGCGCCCAACATGGGGCATACGATTCTTGCTTGAGTGGCAGTAGAAAATAAAAATTTCTATTAAAAGCTCCACGAATTCCAATTTCCCATATTCTCTCCCATAAAACCATCACTTTTAGAAATGTTGAGCTACTTAGTTTCTGTCAGTACTCCGATATACTTAGGAATTGCTGATGTTCTAATATTGGTTTAGAAACAGACCAATAAATTTTTATTTGAATATCATAATGCTGGTGGTAAAGTAGTGAAAGTGGTTAAGAACATACGCGGTGTCCAGTCGTCGTAGCGTTTTTTCATATAATACTGCGTGCCGACTCCTGAAAATTAAGTGTTTTGCGATAAATAGACGGTTGACCGGGGGCTGACCACTAACCTGGTTTTGGCCACGCCTCATCGGTGGCGAAGAAAATTTTCTTTTCTTTACTTTTTATACCCACCTACCCAAAGGGTAGAATGGTATTATGGCTTTGTGCCGACCAAAAATGTATGTAACAGGCGGAAGGAAGCATCTCCCATAAAGTATAGATATTCTTGATCAGCGTGAACAGCCGAGACGATATAGGAATGTCCGTCTGTCCATCCGTATGAACATCTAGATCTCAGAGACTATAAGAGATAGAGCAACAAATTTTTCGATCAAGTTTTTTTTGATTTTGGCCACGCCCCCTTCCGCCCATGCAAATTGAAAAAAACTGAATTGCAAGCGTTGTTTTAAACCTAGAATGTTCAATTTTAGTAAGCAGTATTGTAATGATCTCTGCGAATTATTATCTGATAAAAAACACAGAAGTTATTAAGATATTACTTTTATAAGGCGTTACCACGTGCAACTGCTAGTGCTGCCTAGTTAGTTGCTATGACACTCCGCGACATAATAATGGGGTTTCAATAAACCAAAAAGGGTGCCGCCAAGCTAATAATTGCGAACAGAGAAAATTTTGATGATTATTTTGGTATTTTTTAGTATTTTTGGTATTTTTTCAGTATTTTTTTCAGTATATTTTAGAAAAATACAATATTTTGATGGTAAAATTGGGTGGCGGGCATTTCACAGTCGAGCAAACTCGACTGTAGCTCTCCGTTGTCAAGAATAAGAGATCAGAGTTGAAGTTCAACTCCAGCTATGGGCAGGGCTGTTTAACGCCACGAGCTAAGCAGCTGCTACGTGATGAGCTCGGCTCAACAAATAAAGCGGCTGATCAGCCGTCACCCGAACCTGCTAAGCGCTAAAAGTACTACATACTTTCGAGAGCCTTGAGTTAAACTCGATAGTGCTGCAAACGTTTGCCCACATAAAATCTTTTTTTTTTTTTTTTTTTTTTTTTTTTTGAATGATGTTGTAGACGAACATGTTGAGTCGCTATGAAATAACTTACGTGACAAACGAACCACAACTTGTCGCGTCCTTCTCACTTCGAACTTTCGGTGTGATATGCTCTCACACATGTATTATCACCTCACAGACTCGAACATGTTTGAGTCGCCATGAAACAAATCACATCCGGCCGTTGCGGTACTACACTTCGCAGATCTTGGACACGTAACACACTTGTATTAGGCACACATCACGCTTGAGAGGTTTGAATCGCCCTGAAACAAATCAACTCAAACGCAACACGTAACCTGCCAACTCACACACGCGGATCAATTTGGTTGCCAACTTGATCGACGTCGGCTAATTCCAACTAGCTCGACTCAAGTTTACTGAATACGGCTACAACTTTCTGTATTTAGATGTTCGATCAATTTACTCATTTTCTTTACTCTTGTGTTATTGTATGCGACACAAAGAAAAATCTTTTCCATCTCACATTCACTTGACAAAAAAAAATCTTATTGTCACATATTATACACTCCACTTACAGAAAAAGCCAAAAGAGCATCTTGGTTCGTAGTTCGGCTGCGCCAGTTATAGATGGGGATCCAGTAACCTGTGGTGATGAATCCTAGAAATCCTTGTGCGGCGTTATCCTTGCCCAAATGTACAATTTATAATTAAAAGAATGCAATGTGTTTGATTGTTTATGTATTTATTGAGTATTTATGTTGGGAGTAATATGTACAAGCTTCTTTCAAGTGTCGATCAGAACTAACTCCGTCGTCGTCAAGCACTATAGGCGAAGACTTCTTATCGTTGGCCCAAAACGCTGAGTCTGCATTTTGGGCAACATCCGCCTCAACGGCTCTGTCAACAATTCTTAGGTATTGTTGACAATTGCCCAGGCGGCTATGTCGCAATACTCGGGGGCGACGAACGTCGATCACGCCACCGAAGAATGCGCTGACCAGGTAAATCCAGAGTGGTCGTTGGCCGGCTGCAATGTATCTACTGTGTAGCTACATTGCAGGGTCTTTGGAGAGGGGGTGGTAGCTATGGTAACTCCTCCCCCTTAGACTGAAGTGACGGCCATAACGAAGGAATCGACGACATGTAAGGTACTTCGGATGGGTACACGGGGTGAAAGTAGTTTTCCTAGTGCGACATATGATAAATATCGTAGTACCAATGACGAGGACGACCACGATAACCAGGAGGGTAATTTTATCCACCGTTGTTTCCCTGATTCTAAGGACATTGGATTGAGTGTTTTCCCATCTCAGCTGCAATACATCCAGCCTGAGGTCCTCCATTGTTCCATTAATAGTTATGTTTCCGATCTGAGGAAAGACCATCTCGACGTCATTTTGGAAGAAGACCTCCGAGTCTTCATAAATGATTCCATTAATTACTATCGAGCAGTTATTGTAATTAATGATCGTTGTCCCGTTTATGGAGAAGGGAGCGGAACAGCTCGATTCCGCTCTGGTCGGTTGCTTGTTGACTGCTATTATCCAGTGTTGTTCAGGTTGGAGTATATTTTCGTCTTTATCCGACCATTCTGCCTTGCAATTTGCATACTTTTTCAAGAGCATATCTCTCAGGCATAACTTATTTACGAAATTATTTTGGGCCTCTAGGGTCTCGCAGAAATACACGTCGTTAATTTTGGGACATTTCTCGGAGAAGCTCAAAATGTTATTAATTTTAGTGTTCTATAAAATAAATTTGGGTAGAGATATATAATAAGTGCCATTAAAAGGTAGTGGTATAATATGTGATACATTAAATTTTCTTTTTCAAAAATAGGTATTTTAATATGAAAAATAATTTTTGTATTCATAGTTTCTTTAGGGATGACATTAAATTTAGCCAAGAGCATACTCTCAGCAACATTGCTAATATGAGATTGCAGTAGTTCAATATTATAGTTTAATTTATTCTGTATCTATAGTAAATAAAATTTTGATTCTTCCTCTTGAAGTTCTTTCTGAATTCCATTTTTAAAATTGTTAAAATAGTCTTGGATTTGCATCTGTTCATTATTTAGATGTTCAGTAAGGTTTTTGAATTTAACTATTATTTCTTTATTATTTCCGAATTGCGAATAAATCATGTTCTCTATCTCCTCTTCTTTCTGAGTTAAAAATACAATCTTCTTATCAATATTGGATGCATCGTTCGCGTCCATATTTCCTGTTACTATCTTAATTGCGGAGCCAAGTCCGTTTATTAAACCTCTCCTCTTTCGGTTTTTTGGGCATAGAGATAAAATTCTATCTTTTAATTGGTCGATTTTCTCTTGTAGGGTATCCACCGTACCCTCTGAATATGATAAATCTTTAATAAGATCCAAACTGGACTGTAGTTTTTGGGTGTTAAATAGATATTGGTTCAGGTCGATTATGTGACCGAACGTCTTACTTGTCTGGACTAACCTAGCCTGTCGCAGTTTAATTTCCGCCAACGGAGCATTGTTATGTATCTGTTGGACGTTTAAGAATTGGGCACAAGCCAGGGGTAACCTGCGAGAAGAAAAGTTTAATTCCTTTTAATAACTCTCTTTTTAGTCTTTGATTTGTGGATTTTTTGTCTTTTCGTGTTGGTGAGGGTTGGGCCATCGTCTGTGACCACTTCGTGTTTAGTGAACCTAGGTGTTAGTTTGTTCCTTCTGTTTTCTTTCCTAAAAATCACGTCTCCTTCTTCCACTCTAATTGGGGTCTCTCTGTCTTCATTTAGTTTATCAATATTCTTGGACATTTGCCTGTTTAGTTCTTCTTTTACTTTTGGATATAAATCGTCTCTAAATGCGTGTAACTCTCTAAGATAATCCTGAAGGCCAGTGGGGTTGTATTCTCTTTCAAAGATATGAGTTCGTCCGGTGAACAGTTCGTACGGAGTTAATTTCGTTACCGAATGAATAGCATTATTATAAGTTATAAAGGATTCTGTCAGCATTTCCTCATGGTCTAAGGTTAGTTTCACTGCCTTCATTTTATCGTAAATTATCCTATAGATTTCCGTTAAGGAAGAATGAAGTCTTTCTACAGGGGCATTACTTGATGATTGTTGAAATGAAGTTATGTGTAGAATTATACTGTATTGGGCACAAAGTTCTTTGAAAAGGAGTCCCGCAAATTCGGAACCCTGATCGCATACAATCTTTTTGGGTATGCCATGATTCTTGAAAAATAACATCATATGTTTGGTTATGTTAATCTAGTCTCTAGCTGGGATCGTAAAACCATCTGCGAATTTGGAAAATTTGTCTATGATTGTTAGAACTGTTTTTCCATTGATAGTGTATAAATCAATATGAATTATATCCAATGGTTTATCGGGAGTTTCTGTCTTTTGAAGAGTTAGATTCTGAGGTTGGCAATCATACTTTTGAGTTTGACAAATGTCGCATTTATTTATGACTCTAGCTATTACAGCCCTAGCGGCTGGAAAATAAACTTCGCGACTAATTTGACGTTGAGTTTCGTCAATACCTCTCTGACTATTTTTAACATAGTATTGGGAAATGTATTCTACCTGTTCTTCGGGCGTTGAAATTTTGCTTGGGGCGAAAAATTTTGCATAGACACTTTGAACAATCTCAAAGATTTCATCTGAGTTGTAAATAGCACGTAATTTGTTTGGTTTTTAATGGGCCTTTAATATATTCACGATAGTCAATTCGTCAAAGATGGGTCTTCCTATTATTCGACTAATCCTGTTCTTAAAATGGGTTTCGTTTGTGTCTTCGGCGTTTTCCGCCACCTTTAGGATCCATTCTCTCCTGAATTCATTTAATGGTTTGTCCGAGGTTAAAATTTCCATGCTTGTGTCTATGTGAGAAATATCATTGATGTTTACTACTAAGTGCATCTGCTAGACATTTAGAGATCCTTTTTTTATATATTACATCACAATCGTATTCTAGAAGCTGTAGCTTCCATCTTACCATTAAGGAATTTGGTTCTTTTAGATTCTGTCTGTCACTAAGGTAAATTTTTAACCGAAAAGATATGGTCTAAAATATTTAACCGACCAATCAATGGCTAAAAGTTCCTTCTTGATTGTGGAGTAATGTGATTCTGATTCTGACTGTTCTTGTGACAATACGGAACCGATTGCCACATTACTGGCATCTGTCGTTAAGATGAAAGGCTTAGTGAAATCGGGATATTGTAGTACGGGATCGTTACACAATAGCGTTTTACAATATGCGAAGGTTTTGATATAATTCTCATCGATTTTGACTTCAGAATTTGCCTTTAATTGTTGAGTTAGGGGTTTGGTTATTTTGACAAAATCCCTAATGAATTTTCGGTAATAACCCAACAATCCTAAAAATGATTTAATTTCCTTTTGCGTTTTTGGCATCGGGAAAGCTTTGATGGCTAAAATTTTATTTGGATTAGGTTTGATGCCTTAATCTGATACGATGTGGCCCAAATATTCAATTTATTTACGCATAAACTCAGATTTCTCTGGTTGAAGTTTAAAATTTGCTTGTTTTAGTTTTTTGAAAATTTGATGTAAATGGCAAATGTGTTCCTCTAAGGAAGTTGAAAATACTATTATGTCGTCTAGGTAAATGAGACAGAATTTGCCATTAAAATCTGCCAACACATTATCCATAACCCTTTGAAAGGTTGCTGGGACATTTGATAGCCCGAAAGGCATTCTTAAAAATTCATAATGACCGTCCACTGCTGAAAATGCAGTTTTTGGGGCGTCATCGGGGTTCATCTCAATTTGATGATACCCGCTGGCCAAATCTAAGACCGAAAAATATTTAGCTCTCCCTATTCTATCCAATATGTCATTTATTCGTTTAGTTCCCGAAAATTTACCACTAATCTCCATTTCTTTTGGCCTACACCATCGCTTTTCTTAGGTACCAGAAATACTGGTGCACTCCAAGGTGAGTGGTGCTGTAGTATTTTAGAAACTTGTTTGAAAACCTCGACTCTTTCGGTCTGACTGTATCTAAAGGGTTTGACATATACAGGAATGTTATCGGTTGTTTGAATGTTATGTTTAACTGTACTTGAAAAGGTTAACTTTTCCCCGTCCTCATAAAAAAAATTTGGAAACTTGCTGCAAAGTTCTATGAGAGCAGACTTTTCCATTTTGTTCAGGTGTTCAGTTCTAAGATTGACATTTGGAGATACTTCTTCTTTAGACATGATAAAACCGTGATCTATAATTGTTTTAACTTCAATAAAATCATCTGCATTGTAACGTGTGACTTCGATTGGTGTTTCCATATACAGTCGTTGGTCCTCACTTGCGTAGTTTACCACTTCCATGTAACTGTATTAGTTACAGGCAGTGCATAGACCACCAGTGATGAACAAATCCTGCGTTAGCTGTACATCCTTACACCAAAAGGTCCCACTATCTATGTCGACCGGAATTTTAACAATATTCTTTGATTGATGTTCAATGCACAATAACTGTGCTTGTTGTTTAAATAGCTTATGCAGCTCAAAAATGAAAAATTTTGTCACTAATCGGTCTTGAGGTACGTTTACAACTCCTTCTAATCTTTCCAGTACGTTCATTCCTAAAAGACCATCGAAATAATTATGAAATTTAAATAACAACAAGGTATGTGGTTCGTTATTATTATACTGTTGAAAAAGTTTTATTCTAGTCATATTCTTTACGTAGTGATTGCATAAGGCTGTTTTTATTCTAACTGGTGATTCAAGTTGGATTTGGTCTTTGGGTTCCACCAACTCGGGGTTAATAAAAGATGACGTAGCACCGGAGTCTATCAAAAATGTTAAAGGTTTTCCTAGGGCTAGATCCAACATAACAAAACGGAGTGGTGAACCCACCTCAAATTTTTCTAAGTAGCCGGTTTGGTTGACGAGGCTTCTTTGGGAAAAAATTAATCATCGATATTATGCAACTGTTGTTGCTTCTTTGGGCATAATTGCCCTACGGCTACCCGAGGGTTCTCTATTGTTAGAAGAAGATCGTTGCTTGTAGTCAGAATTCCTACTGTCGTACGATCTTTTTTGTGCTCTCTCATCCTGATTACGACCTGTTTGATTCTTCCTATTTTCATAATTAGATTGTTTCTGGCTTGATTTATAATTGTCCTCTCTATAATTATCTTTTGTGTAATTTCTACCTTGATTTTTATAAGGCTGCCTTTCATTGTTTTCTTTGTTTTCTCGTAAAAGTTATCTCTTTCCTTAATAGCAAACTCGTAAGCCTCCTGTAAATCCCTGGGTTTGCAGGCTCTTAGGGCTAATCCCAAAGGTCCCTTGATTCCCTGTAGGATATATAAAGGAAAGTTTTTGAAAAGGTTGCTACCTTTTGTTCGAGAATAGCCGAATTTGAAAGAGTTTTCGATAATACTTGAATATGCTGTTTTGATACTCAAAATTTCCTCATAGAAATAATGAATCAAAAGTTTTTTATGAACTAGATTATGTAGCTCGAAATTTAATGTGTCCTCATTACGCTTGTCCGCAAACTTATTTAAAAGAGTTTGTTTAATAGAGTCCCAATTTAGTTGTGTTCTGGCCGTAACCAAAACTCTATTAGCCTCTCCAGTAATCTTACTCCTAATCGCTCTTAATAAAAATTGCCCATAAGGGGTCTTGTCCGTTTCTCTAATAATCAGCAAAATTTCTTCAACTTGTTTAATAAACTCGCTAAGGTATACGGAATTTCCCTCAAAAGGAATAAGCATCTTTATTCCATCTGGCACTTGTAAGGCTGCACAGATGTCCTGTGGGCTAACCATCGGACCAGGGGAACTTGGATTAGAGTTAGAAGTTCCTGCTGATGAATTCATATTAAAAAACTGAATCTTGGGTAGGTCTAGCTAAGGTCTGAACGGCTTCTAACTGATTCTCAGTAATATCTGATAGACTCGCAATTAGTCTTGTCCTACTTCTAGTATTTGGAATCATCTTTCTAACTGAACTCTGCAACCTCGACATTTGTTGGATTTGAGTAATGGAGTTGAATATCTTAATTTAAAATTTCAAAGTAAATACATGTGTTGAATTTCTTAAATTTTAATCTGTGTGTAAAATGAAATTGTGTATTGAGTTGTTAATTTATAATTTGTTACTGTATATATAGAACTTAGATTTGATTGTGTTTGAAAAATGAAATTGTGTATTGAGTTCTTAATTTATAATTTGTAACTGTGTATATAGAACTTAGATTGTTTGTGTTTGATATTCTTAATTAATGTGTTAAAACTCGATCTGAATATCTCAATTTAAATAGTTGTGTGAGCTAGCGTGTACTCTTGTGTCTTCTATGTGTAATCGTGTTGTTGTAGTGAAATTCAAATGTGAGTGGGATGGAGCAGTTTCTTTCAAAGGGATCTGTAAATATGACCGTACTTTAGTATTTATTTAACACAAGAAAATAAAATACTTGCTTTAACCTTGTATATAAAATGGTTTATACTTAAATCAAAACATAACCCTATTTTGATAATGGTTTTAAATCAAGAAATAACTTTAACTTGATTACTTGTTTTAAATCAAAGCATAACTTTACTTTGAAAATGGTTTTAAATCAAAACATAACTTTATTTTGATCGCTTGTTTCAAATCAAAGCATAACTTTACTTTGATAATGGTTTTAAATCAAAACATAACTTTATTTTGATCACTTGTTTCAAATCTAAGCATAACTTTACTTTGATAATGGTTTGTAATTGAATCAAAACATTACTTTATTTTGATCAATTGTATGGCCACACATATGTGTCGGACCAAATATTTGTCATTAAATAAATGGTTTGAAGTGGCTCAATACAGCGTGTTTGTTGAATGATGTTCAAGACGAACGTGTTGAGTCGCTATGAAACAACACGTGTTAAACGAACCACAACTTGTCGCGTCCTTCTCACTTCGAACTTTCGGTGTGATATGCTCTCACACATGTATTATCACCTCACAGACTCAACGTGTTTGAGTCGCCATGAAACAAATCACATCCGGCCGTTGCGGTGCACTACACTTCGAAGATCTTGGACACGTAACACACTTGTATTAGGCACACATCACGCTTGAGAGGTTTGAATCGCCCTGAAACAAATCAACTCAAACGCAACACGTAACCTGCCAACTCACACACGCGGATCACTTTGGTTGCCAACTTGATCGACGTCGGCTTATTCCAACTAGCTCGACTCAAGTTTACTGAATACGGCTACAACTTTCTGTATTTAGATGTTCGATCAATTTACTCATTTTCTTTACTCTTGTGTTATTGTATGCGACACAAAGAAAAATCTTTTCCATCTCACATTCACTTGACAAAAAAAAATCTTATTGTCACATATTATATACTCCACTTACAGAAAAAGCCAAAAGAGCATCTTTGTTCTTAGTTCGGCTGCGCCAGTTATAGATGGGGATCCAGTAATCTGTGGTGATGAATCCTAGAAATCCTTGTGCGGGGTTATCCTTGCCCAAATGTACAATTTATAATTAAAAGAATGCAATGTGTTTAATTGTTTATGTATTTATAGAGTATTTATGTTGGGAGTAATATGTACAAGCTTCTTTCAAGTGTCGATCAGAACTAACTCCGTCGTCGTCAAGCACTATAGGCGAAGACTTCTTATCGTTGGCCCAAAACGCTGAGTCAACATCCGCCTCAACGGCTCCATCAACAATTCTTAGGAATTGTTGACAATTGCCCAGGCGGCTATGTCGCAATACTCGGGGGCTACGAACGTCGATCACGCCACCGAGGAATGCGCTTACCAGGCAAATCCAGAGTGGTCGTTGGCCGGCTACATTGCAGGGTCTTTGGAGAGGGGGGTGGTAGCTATGGTAACTCCCGCGATGACCAAGGTGCAAGCAAGCTGATGCCGCACTTGTATATCACGTGGCGCATGGTGTTGGCTACCGCCAGTTGCGGGTGCTGTATGCCTGTTTAGGCTGACAATATGTTGTCAGCAAATATTTCCGTACAATGCATTCGGCACGGTAAAACGGATCTGCTGCAGCGTCGCGTCTATATGGGCCGAAATATTAATTATTAAACAATTACACTGACCATAGAGTCATACCTTTAATAATGCAATATCACTTTCGGTAATTATGTTGGGATTGTGTATGGTTTGTGCTCTAATGAGAGTTCATGCACGATAACCATGCATTGTGGTGTTTTCTCACAGTGGTTAATAAAATTTTTCCAAGTATTCACAGGCCGATAGCACTGATTAAATATGTATATAAATGTATGTAATATTTATTATGATAATGAAGTTAATTGTTATAATTATTAATATAAAGTGAATATTAGAAATATATGATTAGCGCGACTTGACAACTTGGCTGTTTATTTTCCGACTTATTTAACTCGACTCGACTTCTCTTCTTGACGGCTTGACGACTTTTTTTCTACTTGCGGCTTGATTTCTATCAGTCTCTCTCTGATTCTTGTTGACAACTGACTACTCTATTGTTATCGATATCGAAGCCGTTTTACATCGAAAGTTCTGTTGCGTGTATTGCCATATCGCCAATTCCACGCTCAGCGTTACCACCGGGATCACCACACCATCCATACTACTATTTGTTACATTCGGTCATCCTGTTCAATATCGTCTGTCCCAGACGACAGTTCATCCTCGTTGTTATTCACATATCTCCATAACTTCATATTGTCGGCACTTGTGCATGTGTTATTTGGGCCTTCTCCTTGACCAGCTTTCCTGACTTCGTATCTGCCATTTCGTTTTGATTTTGTTACTTCATACGGGCCAAGGTAACAGCTTGCCAGTTTTTTGCCAGCTATGAACTGCGTACGCTTCACTGCTACCAGATCACCTTCTCTATATATCAGCTCTCCCTTACGTTTCTTGTCATAGTTTTGTTTATATATAGATTGAGCTTTTTGAATTTGCTCCTTGGCAGACTGTCGGACCTTTTGTCTCTCTTCGTCAAAGTCTTCGACCATTTCGAGTTCCAAAAGCGCGAGTAATTTGTCGCTTGGTTTGTTATGCATCTTTACTCCAAACATTAAATCGAAAGGCGACCTTTTGGTTGAGCAACTTATGTGGGAATTAATAGCTCTTTGCACCTGAGAAGTGAATTTGTACCACTTGGGCGGGTCTTCAGCTGACAGCTTCGAGATAATAGACAGGATTGATCTATTTATCCTCTCTACTTGCCCATTTCCTCTGGCGACTCCAGTGGTTGTTAGCACGTGTTCAATTCCATTTGTTTTGGCGTAGTTTTCGAAGAGTCCTGAGGTAAAAGAAACTCCTCTGTCGGTTATTATTCGGCATGGGTTACCAAATATGTTTGACCATTCTTTCATCTTACTTAAGACTTCTTCAGCTCCAGTCGATTTTGTCGTATAAATCCAAACGAACTTGGAGAATCCGTCAACAAGAGCGAATATGTATTTATACTGTTTGACAGACGAATCCATCGGGCCAAGGTGGTCAGCATGCAGTGTATGTAGTGGCCGATCTCCCTTCCCAATACAGCATAGGTATCCATCCTGTTTACCCAGTTTTTATTGGTAATAATGCAAGGGATGCATGCACTAATGACCTGTGCGACTTTACTTTCTAGGTGAGGTATCCAAAATTGCTGTTGCACTGAATGCATTGTCTTCTGGTTCGCATAGTGTGCAACTCCGTGAGCTTCGCTTACGATTTCTCTTTCCATTGCTTTGGGAACAACAAGAAGGTCATTGCCGTTAACAGCTTTGTACAATATTCCTCCTTTCAACTTGAAGTCCTTATACGGCCGCTCTTCCAATATCGTGCTAATAGCTCTTATATAATCATCTTTCTGCTGAGCAACTTTCAAACGTACGGAGATTTCGGATGATACAAAGAACACATCACAAGCATATCGACTAAAACAACCCACATGTCGCATCCTATTTCCTGCTCGATGCTCCGACTTGAAATCGAAATCAGCCATATATAATATCCACTCAGCAACTTCCCGAGGAACGTCTTTCTTGTGTATTGTCTGAGTAACGGCGATGTTGTCAGTAACCAACTTGAAAGGAATGCCAAGCAAGTAATGGCAAAACTTCTTCATAGCCAAGTAGGCTGCCTTCACTTCCAATATGTAGCTATTCCTTCCTGATTCGCTCGGACTTGTCTTCTTGCTCCAATAGAATATAGGGTAGAGACTATTGTCAAAGTTTTACAGCAATGTCGCTCCAAACCCAGCTTTAGAAGCATCTGTGTGCAACTCTGTCGGTGCATCTCTGCAGTAAATTCGCAATACGGGGTCCCGGCATAATACATTCTTTAGATTTTCAATTGCCGCCAATTCCTTAGACTCAATTTTGAAGACGACATCTTTTTTCAGCAGATTGGTCAAAGGTCGAGCAATAATAGCATAATCCTTCACAAACTTTCTGAAGAATCCCGTTAGACCCAAGAATGATTGAACCGCCTTTATATTCTTTGGTGTCGTAAACTGTTTTACAGCAGCAGTTTTTTCCTCGCCAGGCCCTACTCTGCCATCTTGTATTTTATGTCCTAAAAAGTGGATCCTGTTTTCTAGAAAGTGGCACTTCTTCCATTTAATGCGCAAGTCGAACTTAGCTGCTTGAGCTAGGACCATCTTAAGCTTCTTAAGACATTCATCGTTTGAGTTTGTATAAATTATGATATCATCCATGTACAATTGTAAAATGTCCTGTGATATAAGGTCCTGGAATATGCTGTTTATAAATCATATAAACACAGCTGGCGAATTGCAGAACCCAAAAGGCGCTTTGGTAAATTCGTAGAGACCTTCCTTGGTTATAAAAGCCGTATACTTTCGACTTGCTTCCTCTATTGGGACATGGAAGAAACTGTTTTCCAAATCCATCGTCACAAATACATTCGCAGCTTGCAGCTTCTCGATGACATCGTCTATAACAGGCACCGGAAAGCAATCTTTTAAGACCATTCTATTTAATTGACGAAAATCAACACAAATTCTGTAGGTGGCATCCTTTTTTTCACCACAACGGTTCTGCTGGCAAAGCTGGATGTGGATAGGCGAACAATTCCTTTGATCACCCAATCGTCGACTTGCTTTTTACAGCTTCAGATTCAACAGGAGGATGACGACTTGGTTGGTGGCGGAATGGTGCAATTTTCCCATCTGGCACAATTGTGAGCTGCACGGGCGAAGCAGCAGGCGGCGTAGTTGGTTGGTACTTAGCGGTGGAGGAGCATTAATGTTATACCCAGCATCGGCATAATCTTCAATACTTATCTGGTTTATGTCAGCTATATCTGGGCCAGCTGACGGCGACGAAAAGTTGAAGCCATTGTCATTAAGTGTCAACCGAAATTTTGATAAAAAATCGTATCCAAGAAGAGCATCGTACTCTATCATGTTATCCGGCACCACCACAAACTTTTGAATCGTCTTAACCTGGTCAACTTGGACTGTTCCTTCGAAGACACCCAGAGGTACGGTATTAGTATTGCCCAGACCACGTAGGACAGTATGACACTCATTCAGCACAACATCAGGCAGCATCTTGAATATTTTGTGTTTTACGATGGTTACATCGGCCCCCGTGTCAACTAGGCAAGCAACTTCGGTCTTATTCAGTGTTATTAGTTTCACTCGCTTATAACCCTTGACTACCTGTACCGCTTTCATTGATTGAGGACAGTTGGTGGATATGTGGCCGGAACCATCGCATTTAAAACACTTTGTAGCGGCTTTACAATCTTTTCTCAAGTGCTCAGACGATCCACAATTAAAACAGCGACCAATCCTCTTATTGTTGTTGTTCTGCCTCTCCTTGTTACACATGTCTGTTTTTTTTTCGGGACGTTCTCACTCAAACACTCGTAATTTTCAAATCTCTCTTTTAGCTCATCATATGATTTACAGGCATGCATGATATATTTGTACTCGTCTTTAATGTACAACCCATTCACAATATATCGTATTACAGACTTGGTTTCTACTTCTCCCAATGCTGCAATTTTCCGCATCTGTAGGACGTATTCGTGAAAACTTTCATTCTTTAATTTTTTTCTTTTGACCAACTTCTCATGAACTTCTGCACTTCCCAATTTTCGCTTGAACTCGTTCAAAAGAGCTGATTTCAGCTCATCATATGTGCTTACGAACTCAGATTCTAAGAACAATAGTGCCGTCTTTGTCATTTTTGACCGCGCCTGTGCATACTTTTGAGTCTCATTTAATCCATATGCTTCGGCGTTAACCTCAACGTTCAAAATCCAATTGTCGATCGGCACCGACTCGCCATCGAAATCTGATACAACTTTGGCAAAACTCTCCATTGACACTTTTGGCTTGTTTTGTTTTATTTCGTCCGATTGAATTTTTAGACTGAGCAACTGTACCAACTGTTGCAAGCTAAACTGATTTTCCATAACTGCGTCGTTAACTTTGTTGACTTCAGCTTGAATTTGTTGCATATTCGGAATATATTGAGCTTCATCCATATCATCTATATTTTCTCTTTGTATATCTTTCTTCCTTCGAATTCTGAACGCACTGTTCTCGGCGTTTCGTCCATCTCTTCTATTATGTGTCTTTCATCTACTTTTTTTCGTTTGCTTTTGAGCGCGTCGAATTCTGCATCTTCGTTTTCTTTTATGTGTGTATACTCGTAATATGTAAAATGTATGTATTAATTTCTTAATACGTAATTTCTTAATTTCACAACATGAGAAATATGCTAAACGATGATATTCGACAAATGTTCAGCGGTTGAGCCCCCAAATGTAATATTTATTATGATAATGAAGTTAATTGTTATAATTATTAATATAAAGTGAATATTAGAAATATATGATTAGCGCGACTTGACAACTTGGCTGTTTATTTTCCGACTTATTTAACTCGACTCGACTTCTCTTCTTGACGGCTTGACGACTTTTTTCTACTTGGGCTTGATTTCTATCAGTCTCTCTCTGATTCTTGTTGACAACTGACTACTCTATTGTTATCGATATCGAAGCCGTTTTACATCGAAAGTTCTGTTGCGCGTATTGCCATATCGCCAATTCCACGCTCAGCGTTACCACCGGGATCACCACACCATCCATACTACTATTTGTTACATGTATTTGAAATGGTCGATGTGTTTCTCCTTTCAGATGGATAGGCGCAAGTGAACGGAAATATGGTACGCCGATCGAGGCAAACCAAACAGGGCAGCATCGATTGCATTTTCGACTTCGATAAGGTATAGGTGTGCATTTCATACCATCTCAATAAGGTGTACATTTCATACGATCTCAATAACGCATAGAGTGCTACTTTATAAATTGGGTCACACCTTACACCACAATTTTCATTGTAGTCATTACTAAGGCTACAATAAAAGTTGAAAAAGTGTGAACTATGTTTACCAAATATCCTTGGCATGAAATGTGCCTAGTTCCTTTCCGTTCATATCTTCGAGCAAGTATAAAGAATTGCCTACGATCTGTTTCACACGTGTTTTCACACCCATTGGAGCAAGTTTAGCATTATAATTTGCAGCCAGGTTGCTAAGTGTGAAATTGCGTTTGACCACTTCTTGTCCTAGGGAAAACATCCTAGGGCGAGTCCGCAGATCATAAGTGCAACGATTTTTGTCATATATATATTTTTTTTTTTTTTATTTTTATTTATTGAATCTTCTTGTATAAGAACTAATATTAAGTTTAAACATCTTAACGATAACAAATCTTTCTGAACAGTTGTTTTATGTCCAACTGTTCTATGATTAGACGTCCCTCTTTGGATGTTTTCATTCCAAACGTACCACGGTGCCCCAGTGATGATTCTCAGAATCTTTGATTGTGCTCGCTGTATGATGTCAATATTGCTGTTGCTGGCATTGCCCCATAGCTGGGAACCATGGGTCCACATAGGTTTCAATACGGAATTGTAGAGTAAGACCTTGTCGTCTAGGCTGAGCGGAGAACCAGCGTTGATGAGCTAGTGTAAGTTGTTGCCTTTGAGTTTAAGATGAGTTTTTTTGGCTTCAATGTGCCTGCGCCGTGTGAGTCTTCTGTCAACGTGTACTCCTAGGTACGTTACCTCATCTGCTTTCGGGAGTGTTATGTTGTTCAACGAGAGTGATGGGAAATCTTTTCTGTTTAGCGTAAACGTCACGTGCTGGCATTTTTGCTCGTTTACTTTTATTCGCCAGTCAGAGAGCCACTTCTTAATATCTATGAGGTGCAATGCCAGGTGTGCTGTAGCTTGGATTGGGGACCTTTAACGGCTAAGGATAGCTGTATGATGATACAGCAAAAGAGGATACCGTTAGACGACTATTTGTAGGAATGTCGGCTGTATAGATGAGGTATAAAGTAGGCCCAAGAACGCTTCCTTGGGGAACTTCAGCCTCAATTTTATGATCAGTGGAAGTGGCAATGTTGCACCGCACTACAAACTTTCTGGCATAGAGGTAAGTATTTAGAAGTTTGTGTGTGCTTTCGGGTAAGGCTGTTTTAACTTTAAACATTAGGCCGTCAAGCCAGAATCTGTCGAATGCTTGGGATACGTGTAAAAATACTGCTGTACAGTATTCTCGATTTTCAAATGCAGTTCGTATTTCCGTTGTTATTCTATTCACCTGTTCAATGGTTCCATAGCTTTCGTGAAATTCAAATTGATGGGCTGGGATTATGTTGTGTGTTCTCGGATGTAGATTAAGTCGGATCAGCAGGCATTTTTCGAATAGTTTCGAAATACATGAGTTATTGGTCTTTAAGATGAAGAGACTGTGTGGTCTTTACCAGGCTTTGGAATCATTATGATGATCGATCTTTTCCATCGGCATGAGCTGGGTTATGTAGCGAACTGCAGGATGTGGCAGCTCGATGATCTTTTCCGGTGTTATAAGGTCGCAGTCGGGTGATTTTTTCGGGCTGAGATTGTCTTTAATTATTTTAGTTATTTCGTTTGGACGAAACACAGATGGGGTGTGTTGCTGGTGGTAGTTTACGGGTGGAGACGGCAGCGCGAATGTGCTAGTAGCCTCGTTTGGCGTGAATACATTTTGTAGGTGAGCTGCAAATGTGGTGGCTTGGTCTGCATCACTACGGGCCTAGCCGCCTGAGGAATTCCTTAACGGCAAAACGGTTTCAGTCGGTGGGGAAGAGTTGACTGGGCTCTGCATAGTGACTTATGTTTTGTGCCTGTTGGTGAAAGTTGCTCTATATATTGGCGCTGAGCGTCTTCCTCCTCTTATTTCAGAGCGTTGGCCAGTATCCGTGTGGCTATTTTTAGCTTTTGTTTTGCAGATGGGGATCTGGAAGATTTCCATTCTCTACGTAAGCGTCTTTTTACGTGGACGACTTGCTCGATTTGAACGTTGGTCTTATTCGGATTAGTTGTAACGTTGTGACGACGCCAGGTCGCACAATAAACAATACTACTCATTGGCACGGAGCCTATCACCATTATACTCAGAGCACGGAGCTTACTATCATGTTACTATTAGTTATTAGATTGTTATTATTAATATTAAGGGCACGGAGCCAATTGTTATTATTATTAGAAGAATTATTAAAAGAATATTAGTAGAATAAGAAATTTCCCAGCGTTAATATTAACATAAGAAAGCGCCACAAGGCGCAAAGCAGCGCACTGTTAGCGACGCACAAAAGAGCAAGGGCTCGAACAGCTGCGACGGTATGCTAACAGCAGCGCTAACAGCAGCACTAACAGCAGCGCTAACAGCAGCGCTAACAGCAACAGCAACCCTGCGATCGACAGCACGATCGCCGCCTATAAAAGCAGCGCATCTGCCACAGAGCCTTTCACTTTGTGTTCGGCTCCGGCCTAGTCAACAGCAGCAGCAGGAACAATTCGGGTAAGTCTTCAGATTTCTACTAAAACTAACCAACTAGCTGGGCAACTGGAACTCGGTTTCCGAATCAGTTCTAGCGCTAGCATCTGAGGCCGGTTTACGAACCACCTTGGAAGCAAGCGACGCCAATCGGGAGTGGGAGATCGGTTTCCGAACCATCTCACAGGCACCACTTCTCTGGAACCGGTCTGGGAACTGGTTTACGAATCATCCCCACGTACCTTAGGACTAATCAACATAGTTTGGCACCGGGGCTGGTTTTCGAATCAACCCAGG
Organism: Drosophila pruinosa; assembly: GCA_018150935.1. Lineage (NCBI taxonomy): Eukaryota > Metazoa > Arthropoda > Insecta > Diptera > Drosophilidae > Drosophila > Drosophila pruinosa. Next base: position 746,940 of record JAECWR010000266.1, read on the forward strand.
CTCACCTCTCAGGTCGGTTTCCGAATCACCACAGGAGCAAGCGACGCCACTAGGGAGTGGGAGGCAGGTTTCCGAACCGTCTTCTTCCCAGATACGGAACGGTTACGGTCGCGTATCGGATCCCCACTGGACATTTCTGGCCAGGATTCGGTCGCAGGCACAACCTCGTGCAAACCCCAAAACGCAGGAAAACCCGCCTCATCGGCTTCCCAGACACGGAACGGTTACGGTCGCGTATCGGATCCCCCACTGGACATTTCTGGCCAGGATTCGGTCGCCGGCACAACCTCGTGCAAACCCCAGAACGCAGGAAAACCCGCCTCATCGGCTTCCCAGACACGGAACGGTCACGGCCGCGTATCGGATCCCCCACTGGACATTTCTGGCCAGGATTCGGTCGCCGGCACAACCTCGTGCAAACCCCAGAACGCAGGAAAACCCGCCTTCTCGGCTTCCCCGACCCGGAACAGTTAAGGCCGCGTACCGGATCATCCACTGGACATTTCTGGCCAGGATTCGGCCACCGGCACAGCCTCGTACAACCCTCATACCGAAGGAAGACCAGTTTCACCGGCTTTCCCCTGATACGGGACAACTCGGACCCCAAACCGGACCTTCCCGCTGGACACATCGTGTCAACCTATTTACATTACTTAACAATTATAAATTCTGTTCAATAAATCACCATAACCCCGTGCTCCTAGTCTCTCTGTGGGGGTGGCAGTATCTCTTTTACAGGTAAACGAACTAACGGTAAGTCCTACACAAATAATTTCTGTAGGTCGACCTGGACACCCGCCAGCTACTCCCGGGTCGCTCCAAAAGAGGTCATTACAGTGGCGCCCGAGCAGGGACCTGATTAGTTCGTTTACCCGGCAAGAGTACCACCCTCTACCATGGCTGAGAACCACCCTACCAAACTTCCACGCGGGTGGATAAACAACGTCCCGAAAGCGCAACTGGAATCATATGCCAAGGAGTTCGGGCTAGAATCGAAGCGCTTTTAGACAACCTTCGGAAGCAGGTCTCTGAATTCATCCGGAATTCTGAGGGTAACAGCGGGTGCATACAAGGGTACTCGCGCTCGCCGCAAAGTATAACCGATCTGCATCCCCCGCCCCAGCAACCAGTCCCAGACCACCCACACCCGCCACTCAGGGTATAAAACTAGTAACACTACAGCCTCCCGAGGACGCGATAATCCCCAAGACGGACCTATCGTCTGGAACCGCTGAGAGTGACACGCAGGAACCGCCAACAGCAAACTCGTGGAAAACAGAATTAGCTACCAGCACTCCGGACAACCCAACCACGACCCACGAACATCAACCCCAGCTACTTGTCATTAACCCGAACACCTCATCACCACCATCGCCACTACGGTCTTCCCGTGCCGCCGCCATCGGATTAATCAAGAGTTGGGGGTTGGAATTTAACGGACATGGGGACCCACTGGAATTCCTAAGCCGCGCAGAGGAATTGGCAGGCCCTTATAATGTGGAGTTAGACCACGTAGCGGCCGCTATGGTGATACTACTCCAAGGGGACGCCTTGGACTGGTGGCACACTCATCCGGTCACCATGCCCGACTGGGCCACGTTCAAAGCTGAGTTCATGGGGTACTATGTACCACCTGACCACCAAGAACGCGCCTTAGAGCAAACGACGCTACGCCACCAGAGGCCAGGGGAACTAGCAAAGACATTTGTCCAGGATCTACGGAAGCTCATGCGGTTCACCAACCTCAACGAGGAACAGAAGTTGGGATGGGTGTACCGCAACAGCAGCATCCCGTTCAAACATTACGCGAAGCGACGAGACATCCGGGACCTATCGGAATACCTGCGACTCGCCTCCGACTTTGAGCAACTCTCGTTTGGGGCCTCTCCGGTACAACCGCCAAACGGAATCACCTTATCCCGCACCGCCGTTCACCAAACACCCAGAGCGGACCGATGCATGCGATGTGGCGAAGCCGGCCACAACGCCAGACAATGCCCTAACCCCGTACGCCTGGAGTGTTGGGTATGCGGGCGCTCGGGATTCGAACGATAGACTGTTGCCGGCGAAAGAGGGAAACGGAAGCGGTCCCGGGGACAAGGCGGACGCCTCGGGACCCACCCAACTCCCGCGACAACTCAACGGGTCTAGAAATTCGACGGACGCCGCCTCCTCGCCCACATAACAACAGGGGCAGGACCAATCCAGGGCGCCATCGACACCGGAGCGACACGCAGCTTTATGAGTAGGACAACGGCTCATAACTTACGAAAGTTCGGAACTCGGATCGAGACTGATGCGACCATACGGCTAGCGGACGGCACCCACCGGGACGTCACCACAGGTTTCCGGATAACATGTACCATGGGGAAACAAAAGCAGACATCTCGTTCCTAGTCCTTCCCGAAGTCATGGGCCACATTCTCTTCGGCATTGATTTCCTGGAAAGATTCGAGACAACACTCTCCTGCGGCGGGTTCACCCTCGACCTGAAAAATTCAAGAAAACAACGTCGAAGATACCGCCGAATCGCAAAGGAGGGAATCCCACCGGACATACCCGTAGCGGCCACACACACCGACGAAATCACCGACATAGAGGACGCACGGGTTCAGGCCTTCCTCAGGGCCGAGCTAGCGCAGTTCGAAGGGATGAGCGGGACCAGTCCCATAACCTGTCATCAAATCCACATGAAGGACTCGCAACCCATCAAACAAAGATACTACCCCCGCAACCCGGCAATGCAGAGCATCATCAACCAACAAGTGGATGAGTTAATCGAGCAAGGTCTGATAGAACCATCCCCCTCCGCATACAGCGCCCCAGTAGTACTAGTCCGGAAGAAAAATAACGACTGGAGGTTATGCATCGACTACCGGCAACTCAACGCCCATTCCAAGCGGGACGCCTATCCCTGCCTAGAATGGACCACATCCTGCAACAATATGGGAGGCTCGATACATCAGTACCCTAGATCTGAAGAGCGGTTATTGGCAGATCCCGATGGAAGAAAGCAGCAAACAGTACACCGCATTCACCGTCCCAGGAAGAGGCCTTTTCCAGTGGAAGGTCATGCCCTTCGGATTGCACACGGCCCCTGCCACCTTCCAACGGGCGCTAGACTCGGTCATCGGTCCAGAGATGGAGCCATACGCGTTCGCATACTTGGACGACATCGTGGTCATCGGTAGGACACCACAGGAACACTTGGAGAAACTGGCCGAAGTTTTCCGGCGATTGAGGAAGGCAAACCTCCGTATAAACCCAGATAAGTGCCACTTCTTCCAAAAGGAACTCAAGTACTTAGGACATGTGGTGAATCGTGATGGAATCCACACGGACCCTGATAAAATCAAGGCAATCCAACAGCTACCAAGACCCCAGACTACGAAAGACGTGCACAGCTTCCTGGGGTCGCATCATGGTATCGGCGTTTCGTCCCGAATTTCACCGAAACTGCCAAACCACTGTTTGCTCTACTCAAGAAAGGCAGGAAGTTCGAATGGTCCGACGAGCACGAACCGGCTTTCATAGCCCTAAAGCAACTCCTGACACAGGCACCCCGTACTAGCATGTCCGGACTTCACCAAACCCTTCGTCTTACAAACCGACGCTAGCGACAGCGGACTCGGCGCCGTTCTCACGCAGGAGTACGAAGCGGGAGAACGCGTTATCGAATATGCCAGTCGGAGGCTCCAACCGGCCGAAATGAATTACTCGGCCACGGAGAAAGAGTGTTTGGCCATCCTCTGGGGATCCAGAAGATGAGGATGTACCTCGAAGGATATCACTTCACAGTGGTCACTGACCACCTGGCCTTAAAATGGTTAAATTCCATCAAAAGCCCTTCGGGACGGATAGCCAGGTGGGCCCTAGCCCTGCAGCCTTTCTCCTTCAAGGTACGATACCGGAAAGGTAAACTAAACGTAATCGCAGACGCATTATCACGGAACCCGGAGGAAGAGATACACCAAGTCGAAGTCGAGGACGACCCCTGGATCTGCAAGAAACTCAAGGACATCCGAGAAAAACCGCAGGATTGGCCAGACTACATTGCTAAGGATGGAGGCCTATACCGACACATCCCGTCATGGGCCGCCGACGAAGACACCCAACCATGGAAACTGTGCGTCCCTAGGCGACTACGATCACGGGTGTTAGAGGAAAACCATGGCCACCCCACAGCCGGACACACGGAGATACGACGGACCAAACACCGCATAATGATCAAATACTACTGGCCCGGAATGCACCGAGACATTACGAGGTTCGTCCGTCAGTGTCGAAACTGCCAGCAACACAAAGTGTCCCAACAAAAAGCAGCAGGCAAAATGCTCACGCAAATCGCCCAAGCCCCCTGGGAGACTATCTGCATCGACTTTGTGGGACCACTACCACGCTCATCACACGGAAACACCATGCTGTTAGTCTGCCTGGATAAATTCTCTAAGTGGATAGAGATGGCCGCCGTGCGGAAGGCCACAGCCGAAGTGGTGATCAAAGTCCTCAGAGAACGCATCCTAGCGCGAGGGGGAACGCCGAAACTGATAATCTCGGACAACGGTGTACAGTTTACCAGTAGGAAGGTAAAAGCTCAGATGGAAAAGTGGGGCATCAAGCAGCAGTTCACCGCTCCATACACCCCACAGGAAAACCCCGCGGAAAGAGCCAACCGGACACCGCATGAAAGCCACGGGAAACCGGAAACGCCCAAAGCAGTCGCAGCTTTGAGGGCACCGACACCGCCAGGCGACACAGGGCTGAACCTGGAAACACCAGACAACCCCAAGGGGAAGGTCGAAGAAGAAGACCGGGACGTCCTGGAACTCCACGCCGAGGGAGAGTTCACGGATGAAGGCCGGCATAGGGAACTCGGGCCGCCCCGCACGTACCTGCTGGGGGACAAAATGATTGCAGAGGGGGCGCAGAGCGCCATCGAGGGAAGCCTTGGCCAAGCGGAAACCGGGGGCACGCCGCACCCTCCGGTTGCAAAACTACAATGGATGGATCGCGGTGCGCATAGGCCGAAGTGGCGCAGTAAGCATCCGCCCTACACGCCTCCGGCCTCATAAGAGAGGGGGAGTGTGACGACGCCAGGTCGCACAATAAACAATACTACTCATTGGCACGGAGCCTATCACCATTATACTCAGAGCACGGAGCTTACTATCATGTTACTATTAGTTATTAGATTGTTATTATTAATATTAAGGGCACGGAGCCAATTGTTATTATTATTAGAAGAATTATTAAAAGAATATTAGTAGAATAAGAAATTTCCCAGCGTTAATATTAACATAAGAAAGCGCCACAAGGCGCAAAGCAGCGCACTGTTAGCGACGCACAAAAGAGCAAGGGCTCGAACAGCTGCGACGGTATGCTAACAGCAGCGCTAACAGCAGCACTAACAGCAGCGCTAACAGCAGCGCTAACAGCAACAGCAACCCTGCGATCGACAGCACGATCGCCGCCTATAAAAGCAGCGCATCTGCCACAGAGCCTTTCACTTTGTGTTCGGCTCCGGCCTAGTCAACAGCAGCAGCAGGAACAATTCGGGTAAGTCTTCAGATTTCTACTAAAACTAACCAACTAGCTGGGCAACTGGAACTCGGTTTCCGAATCAGTTCTAGCGCTAGCATCTGAGGCCGGTTTACGAACCACCTTGGAAGCAAGCGACGCCAATCGGGAGTGGGAGATCGGTTTCCGAACCATCTCACAGGCACCACTTCTCTGGAACCGGACTGGGAACTGGTTTACGAATCATCCCCACGTACCTTAGGACTAATCAACATAGTTTGGCACCGGGGCTGGTTTTCGAATCAACCCAGGCTCACCTCTCAGGTCGGTTTCCGAATCACCACAGGAGCAAGCGACGCCACTAGGGAGTGGGAGGCAGGTTTCCGAACCGTCTCACGGGCACCACTCTACTAAAGAACCGGGAACCGGATTAGGAACGGTCCCGGGTAGAGTAAAACCCCCCTCCTCCCAACACCCCTTAACCAGACCAGACGCAGTACGTCCAGGACCGACCCAGACGGACCACACCCACATAACGCCGTGAAAACATAACAACGTAGGAGAATCCGCCTCATCGGCTCCCCAGACACGGAACGGTTACGGCCGCGCATCGAATTCCCCACTGGACATTTCTGGCCAGGATTCGGTTGCCGGCACAGCCGCGTGCAACCCCCATAACGCAGGAAAACCCGCCTCATCGGCTTCCCAGACACGGAACGGTTACGGTCGCGTATCGAATTCCCCACTGGACATTTCTGGCCAGGATTCGTCGCCGGCACAGCCTCGTGCAACCCCCATAACGCAGGAAAACCCGCCTCATCGGCTTCCCAGATACGGAACGGTTACGGTCGCGTATCGGATCCCCACTGGACATTTCTGGCCAGGATTCGGTCGCCGGCACAACCTCGTGCAAACCCCAGAACGCAGAAAAACCCGCCTCATCGGCTTCCCAGACACGGAACGGTTACGGTCGCGTATCGGATCCCCCACTGGACATTTCTGGCCAGGATTCGGTCGCCGGCACAACCTCGTGCAAACCCCAGAACGCAGGAAAACCCGCCTCATCGGCTTCCCAGACACGAAACGGTCACGGCCGCGTATCGGATCCCCCACTGGACATTTCTGGCCAGGATTCGGTCGCCGGCACAACCTCGTGCAAACCCCAGAACGCAGGAAAACCCGCCTCCTCGGCTTCCCCGACCCGGAACAGTTAAGGCCGCGTACCGGATCATCCACTGGACATTTCTGGCCAGGATTCGGTCACCGGCACAGCCTCGTACAACCCTCATACCGAAGGAAGACCAGTTTCACCGGCTTTCCCCTGATACGGGACAACTCGGATCCCAAACCGGACCTTCCCGCTGGACACATCGTGTCAACCTATTTACATTACTTAACAATTATAAATTCTGTTCAATAAATCACCATAACCCCGTGCTCCTAGTCTCTCTGTGGGGGTGGCAGTATCTCTTTTACAGGTAAACGAACTAACGGTAAGTCCTACACAAATAATTTCTGTAGGTCGACCTGGACACCCGCCAGCTACTCCCGGGTCGCTCCAAAAAGAGGTCATTACAACGTTTGTGATTTTAGGTGTTGGAGTAAGAGCTGCTCCAGCAAGAATGGATGCAAGTGTACCTGTGCAGCTCTCTATGTCAGATTCAGTGTTGAGTTTTGGGTTTAGGTCAATGTGAGAACTTATATATTTTATATACCTGAGCCAGTGTGTTTTATGTGAAGTCAATCTGTAAGGTGGTTTTATGTTTTCTGCGTACCGGCGGAGGTGAATTAATACACACGAGTGATCAGATGACAGATCTTGCAGACATTCAGCTTTAACCAAACTGCGAGAAATATTTTTCGTAACTGCGAAGTTGATTAAGTCAGGCAGCTTATTAAGGTCTGATGGCCTGGGAATCCCACATCCCAGGAGTAATATGGTCAAGTTTATTAGTAACTTTTATTATAGTCTTATAAAGCTGTTTTCCTTTTGGATTCACAAGACGCGATCCCCAGTGAGTATGTTTAGCATTGTAGTCGCCTGCTGTATCATAGCTTCAGTTTTTGTTTCTAGCTGCTCACATGGCTATAGTTTTGTTGAGTGTCCAACTTTGTGTGCCCTTCATGTGGGATTTGGGAACTTTGGGTTGGAGGCGTCATGCCTGATTTTAAAACGTTGGTAAATGTTATCTTGTTAGTGGTGGGTATAGGCCAAGGAATGGAACTTGCTGCTTTCGAAAAAAGTACTTCAGGATTTGTTTCTGTGTCAGAGTAGCTGTTTGTGACGACGGCTTTTCAGCTCTTTGTATATTGTACAGTCTCTGTAGTTTGCTGTGTGATTACCCCCACAGTTACCACACTTTTTCTCGCTTGCATTTTAATTATTAGTTTGACAGTGTGTAGAGTCGTGGAGATCTCCACAAACTACGGACACCGGGCGAAGTGTGCAATACGACCTCGTGTGGCCGTATTCTTGCTAGTTCGTACATTGTACAGGAGCGTTATGTTTATGTGGCTTTTCTACTGTAATCCTACGCCTATGCCTGTTTTCTGGTTCAAGCTCAATCTTAAAGAGTGGTTGCGGCTGCTTGTTTCTGTTTTTGATATTAAACACGCTGTTGGCGCAAAATCCCTTTTCCTTTGGCACCTCAGTTATATCTTCGGGCTTAACATCAGACTCAATGCCCTTCAGAACTACTTGTAGGCCCTTGCTGCTTTTAAGCTGATAGGTATAGAAGCATTTTTTTTGTGCAGTAAGATAGTTTGTGACTTTTCTGTAGTTGTCCTCAGTTTTCGTTTGAAGTTTGATTTCATTAATAGCACCTCGTACGAGAGGAATTATACAAAAACAATCTTTTCCAATAAGGCCAAGCAGAGTATTTACCAGACCGCTTGTGCTCTTCTCGCGAAGTCAATTGGGGGAGGCTTTATTTTCTTCGGTTCGTTGTCGACGGATCCCAGTGGCACGTCTTCAGCGGTATTTGTCAGCAAAGCGAATCTGTTGTATTTTGCGGTGGCTGCATTGATGATCAGGGTAGAATTGTCGCGTATATTTTTCGGCTTGTTTTCTGTATCGGAACTTTTTGGTCTAAGCTTTCGCTTTATTATAATGTAGCGGTCCATTCCAGTCCGCAAGGTCGAGCCAATTTTTTTGTTTTCGTTTTGTTTTGCTGGTAGTGCAGCAGTACCGTTTGGTACTTGCGCTTTTGTTTTCGCTGACTCAGTGAGAGCGTAAGCGAGTGCAGCTGATGACAAAGTAGAGCGGGATGTCGATATTACTCCAGCAGTTGTTGTTGGAGATAGCGGAGTTTGTGTCGGAACTAGAAGTGCGGGAGAGCAAAAGTGCGCTCCTTCTTGGTTTGTTGGTAAAAGAAGGTTCGTTGGGCTATGGGTTATTCATCGCTCGTTGTCTACGTTTTCAGTTGACGGGGAGACATAAGAAAAGTACGCGTTGTTATGTTGAATTGAGAGCCGGCGTTCGTATTGCTCGCGCTGACGCTGAGCGTGAGTGTCGTTCTGTCTCATAGTTTTATTATTTAATTATTTTTTTTTTTTTGTTTTTTAGATAAAGAATCACACTATATATTTGAGCGATCTTGCATCGCACAGAGCGTCTCTTTCGCTTTCGGATTATTAATTTATTTTGTTCGTAGTCGGATCCAAGTTTGTAGTCGGATCCATGTGTCATCATATACTGACCGAAGATAGTGAAATAAGGAGAAAATCGAATGGATTGATGCACATGGTTTCGCAATACACTATTTGTAATTCTTGGACATCGACGTACTAACGGCAGTACGATCAAGTGGCCCAGCGACACCAAGCTCGGGCTTGTTAACGCGCGGACCTAGGCAGACACGACCAATTGCAATTGCATGACGTGCGGGAACGGAGGTCGCGAACAATTAACACAGACAAAACAACCAAATAGTATTAATAAAAAGAATAAAATAATAATAATAATACTAATACTACTAATAATAATAATTAGAACTATTATTAAATACGAGCTAATGTAATGTTTAGTAATGTTTTAATTTCTAAGGTAGTGTTAGTATTATTAACTAGACTAGAAAAGTTATTATAATTTACACATAAAATACGGAAAGGATTGTGACTGGCATAGTTAGTACTACAACGGGAAAGTGAGAGGGGAAGAAAATTTCTAGTCGTTCTGACCGGAACGGCAAAGCTAATCTGACTTGTCAACTGCAAAGAGTCAATTTCGCCAATGATTAGTCTATGTAGAAACACTACACCTAGCAGAAAGAGAAGGAAGATTTAGTAATAAAAGTCTACTACAATACGAAGGCAATCTAATTGTGGGATTCCAGCTAAGACTACGAAGAGCAAAAAGAAGAAATTGTTTCTGCACTGATTCAAGCCTAACTTGATGAACCCTATACTGGGGAAACCAGATATTAGATCCATACTCAAGAATAGGACGAACGAGTGAGATGTACAGATGTTAAATTCCTATGACTGACGTTTAATAAATCCAAGGACACCCATGGCTCTATTAGAAACAGACAAAATATGCTTATCAAACTTTAATTTTGAATCAAGAAGGATACCTAAATCAGTTACTGACTAATCGCTCAAGTAGAGTATCATTAAGATGATAATTATTTAAATAGAGAATACCCCTAAAAAATGTCATAAGCTTATATTTATTACAATTAAGATTTAATAAATTTATAGCGCACCACGATTGAAAACAATCAAGGTCAGATTGCAATCTGAGGCTATGTATGGGATCATTAAAAGACAGATAAATCTTAACATCTCTGCATATATAAGTATGCGAGATTAGATCATTTATAAATAATGTAAACAGCAATGGGCCTAAATGACTTCCTTGGGGTACACCAGAAGTGACTTGGACAGTCTTGGACACAGAGCCCTTGTAAAATACTCTTTGAATTCTACATGTAAGATATGAAGATATCCACAAAATTAAGATCTTTGGAAATCCAAGAAGATTGAGCTTGTATAATAAGAGACTATGGTTGCCATAATCAAAAGCCTTACTGAAATCAGTGTACATGACATCCGTTTGTATTTTTGATTGGAACCCTTCAATAACAGTTGATGAGAATTCTAATAAGTTTGTGGTAGTAGACCCACATTTCACAAACCCATGCTGGTAAGGTGAAGTTATAAATTTACAGCAGTGTTGCAGTTGAGAAGTTATTAGTTTCTCAAATGCTTTGGGAATATAAGACAAATAGAGATACCGCTATAGTTTTGAAGAGAGGAATAATATAAGACTCTTTCCAAAGATAAGGGAAAGACCACAACTCTACAGATTATTCAAATAATTTTAAAAGTGGTTTACAAAGTCCCTCTAACCTAAGCATGCAACTAGGAACTCCGTCAGGGCCAGGAGAAAAAACTGGTGTACATGACTTAAGTTCACGTAAGAGTAAACTTTCAGAAAGTAAGGGACCAAAAATGCAATTCGCTTGGTTTACTTGATACGGAAAAGTTGGGCTCTATAAAAAGTTGATGTGGAATAGGTCGTTTGAAAAAAATCAGCAAACAGATCGGCAATGCCACGATCATAAAAAGCTGTCTTTTTATCAAAAAATAATGTTTTTCGAAGTGTTGACGTCTTCCGCTTCGAATTGACGAAGTAATAGAAGCGTTTCGGGTCACGCTGAAACGTTAGTCTGCACTTTTTCGTGGAGAAATCGGAACGAACAACAGAGTAGTGAGAAAAATATAAGAGAGAGAGCCAGTTTCCTTATATTTATACCCGCCTACCCAAAGGGTAGAAGGGTATTATGGCTTTGTGCCGACCGAAAATGTATGTAACAGGCAGAAGGAAGCATCTCCGACCCCATAAAGTATATATATTCTTGATCAGCGTCAACAGCCGAGACGATATAGCCATGTCCGTCTGTCCGTCCGTCCGTCTGTCCGTCTGTCCGTCCGTATGAACACCTAGATCTCAGAGACTATAAGGGATAGAGCAACAAATTTTTCGGGACAGTATGTCTTGTTGTTGCACGCAGATCAAGTTTATTTTTGATTTTGGCCACGCCCCTTCCGCCCATGCAAATTGAAAAAAACTGAATTGCAAGCGTCGCTTTAAACCTAGAACGTTCAATTTTGGTACGCACAATACTAATCACCATCTTAATGATCTCTGCGAATTTGGTTACAATCGGATAAAAAACACAGAAGTTATTAAGATGTTACTTATAGAAGGCGTTACCACGTGCAGCTGCACCTAGCTAGTTGCAATGACACTCCGCGGCATAATAATGGTGTTCAATAAACCAACTAAAGTGCCGCCAAGCTAATAATTTCGAACAACGAAAATGTTGATATATTATTTTGGTATTTTTCAGTATATTTTTTTTTAGTAGTTTTTCAGTATATTTTGAAAAAAATAATATTTGGATAGTAAAATTGGGTGGCGGGTATCTCGAGCAAACTCGACTGTAGCTTTCTTACTTGTTTATTATAGCAGACAAATATACTGCAGGTTTTAAAAGCAAATAAAAACAAGTAAGAAAGCTACAGTCTAGTTTGCTCGACTGTGAGATACCCGCCACCCAATTTTACCATGAAAATATTATATTTATATAATAGTATAAAAATATACTGAAAAAATACTAAAAATTATAAAAATATACTGAAAAAATACTAAAAATATACTAAAAATACCAAAATAATATATCAAAATTTTCTTTGTTCGAAGTTATTAGCTTGGCGGCACTTTAGTTGGTTTATTGAACACCATTATTATGTCACGGAGTGTCATAGCAACTAACTATGCAGCACTAGCAGTTGCACGTGTTAACGCCTTATAAAAGTAATATCTTCATAACTTCTGTGTTTTTTATCCGATTGTAACCAAATTCGCAGAGATCATTAAGATGGTGATTAGTATTGTGCGTACCAAAATTGAACGTTATAGGTTTGAAACCACGCTTGCAATTCGGTTTTATTCGATTTACGGGGGCGGGAGGGGGCGTGGCCAAAATCAAAAACAAACTTGATCTGCGTGCAACAATAAGACATACTGTCGCGAAAAATCTGTTGCTCTATCTCTTATAGTCTCTGAGACCTAGGTGTTCATACGGACGGACAGACGGACAGACGGACATGGCTATATCGTCTCGGCTGTTGACGCTGATCAAGAATATATATACTTTATGGGGTCGGAGATGCTTCCTTCTGCCTGTTACATACATTTTCGGTCTAATAATACCCTTCTACCCTTTGGGTAGGCGGGTATAATTAAATGAAACCAAAAATTTAAATAATAAAATTTGTATTAATAACAGGGTATTAGTCCGCTGATATCTACTTAAAGAAAAACAGCAAGCACAAAATCACAATCGCGGGCGCGACGAAATCAGAGAAAAGAATAGCCAAAACGGCCAACAACAAAACATAGCACAAAGAGCGTAAGAGCGGAAAGTGCGCGAGATCGGAAAGAGCGCGATATGTAATGATATACCAACAATGAGCTGTAGCAGTTCAAAACAAAACACAAATTTACTGTAAGCTCTCACAAACAGAAAATTAGGCCTCACAAATTGTTGATAATTAAATGTTAGTACACTGTGACTAAACACACTGACGTATAGCACAGGTATTGGTAGTTTGCAAACAAAATTTTTGATAACAAAGCGTAGGAAGGGTAAAATAACAAATGTTAGTTTGACAGCAAAAAAAACACGTCCGAATACGAATGCATGCGATAATGAACAAACCTATGTGGCCTTGTTTAGCGCGTGGTAAGTAACCAATAAAGTCGAAATACAGACGTTGAAATTGACGTTCGTTGACAACTTGTTTTCCCATGGTATAATCGTATACGATTTAAACATTTACTAATGCCTCTATGAGCATATATTATATATTCACCTATTACCTGACATAAGGTGGTCTGATAAGGTGGATGTCTTAAATTGTTCTTTCAATTTACGGTATTCGTCGGATTTGAAGGCTTCCGATGACAGATCGATCTATCTCGGGTAGAGTTAGCAAATCGACTTCCTCTATTACATGCTCAAAGTCACGTCTTACAATTGTGCTCCGCGAGTTTATCAATCTAAACAGTGTAAAACTTTACTTACGCTACTGTGTGCAAAGCCTTGTGTTACTTCTATTAGTTAATCTAAGAAAAGCGGAAACAAAAATCAGCCATGCCAACGTGTAATAGCTCAAAAGCAAACGGTAAAAGTGCCAACAACAAAAATATTCAAGACGAAATCAGAATGCAACAATGCTTATCTGTCAATAATTTCCCCAACAGCAGCAACAAGCAATGCAGTGATCGCGCTCTCACCCCAATGAGAGCTGGAGCATAGAGTGCGGTACTCTCACCTATGCCAAAATCATCAACAACAACTACGCTACCCTCGTAGTCCACATTAACTGCAACAACAACATCAACGGCAACGTCATGGCCTCTGCTGCTATGCCCTACTGGCCAATACTCCAAACTCAGCAGTTTCCGAGTCAATTAGCTATACAACCTACCACAACGTTAAAATCACGTCCAACTATACAGACCGGAATGAATCGGTACATGCACGTAACCAAACGCAAATTAACCCCAAATAATAAAAAGTTAGGCAATAATCCATAACTAAATAAAACCTCCGAATCAAAAAATTAAAAAAACATTTCGAACAATAATTGATTCAAAATTCTTGGCGAACACCCTGAAGACGAACCCGACGAATGAAAATAACTATCGCACCGTTGAGAAAGACCTAAGAGCTACAAATAGAAATTACTATACCTACCAATTAAAGAGCAGTAAGTGGTAATCAAAGGCATCGATACAACTGTGTCAACTGAGGAAATCATCTCTGCTTTACAAGAGAAAGGATTTGAGGTTAAATCGGCAATCAATATTATATATAATAGAGCTAAGATACCACAACCTCTTTTCAAAGTGGAATTAAGCCCCGAAAACAAATCGAAAAATAAAAATTCCGTCCATCCAATCTACAATCCAGTATCTACTGCACCGCAGAATAACAGTGGAGGAGCCACACAAGCGTAATGCTCCATACTACCCACCCCGGTTTTCCATCTCGAGAGAAGACTTCATAGAATACTTCAACCAACTAGGGGCCCACTTCATATCAGCAGGCGATAATAATGCCAAACAAACGCACTAGAAGGAAGGCAATTATACAAAGCTCTAATCACAATCCGATCGAATAAACTTGACTTCATATCTCCGGGTAGGCCTACATATTGGCCAGCTGATCCCAACAAAAAACCTAATCTTTGACTTTGCTATAACCTGAAACATACCAAAATAACTAACGTGGATAGAAGGAAAGCTGACCTGTCCTCGGACCACTCTCCTATTCTTCTAAACCTATTAGAACAACCACAAACGTTGGAACGGCCTGATATGCTTACATCCAACCAAACAAAGTGGCTTCGCTACAAAAAAATATATAAGCTCACACATTGACTTAAGCCCAACACTGCACAACGAGGTTGACATTGATAATTCTGTAACTGCCTTAGAATTCATTCTCACCACTACTGCACGCGTATCTATGCCTCAAATGAAACCAAAAGTAACACATCAGTTCCGTACAAATAGGCAAATTCAACAGATCCTTTAAAAAAAACATTTACGACGAGAGTGGCAAAAACACAGATCACTAGCAAGCAAAGCGAAATTAACAGCTGCAACTCGAAAACTCTCTGGAGTATTGAAACAAAAAGAGAAACTCGCACAACACCATTACATCGAACAACTCTCTCCACCATGTGCCAAAAACCCTCTCTGGAAATCGCGCAGTCTCAGTGAAACAGACAGCCCTATCCGAAGTTTTACAGGAAGATTGGCTAAAAGTGACTCAGAATGGGCGAACGTGTTTGCAACACACCTCCAAAAAGTCTTCCAACCAAATTCTGCGACCAACTAATTGAGCACACTCCGCCCCTGAAATTTCGATCAAACGAAATTAATCAAATAATCAAAGAGCAGTTAAAGCCAAACAAAGCACCGGGCCACGATCGAATTACTCAAAAAATTATCATAGAACTACCGAGTTGTGCTGTAATTCATTTATGCACGCTCTTCAACGCAATGGCTAAATATGGTTATTTTCCTCAAAGATGGAAAAGGTCAACAAGGTCAAGATACCAAAACCTGGAAAAGCCAACTCAAGCATCTTCATATACACCAATAAATCTTCAGTCCTGCTTATCAAAGCTATTCGAAAAATTCATCTTATCAAACATCGGTCCCCATCTTAATATAGATAATATAATCCCAATGCATTTCTAAGGTAGTGTTAGTATTATTAACAAGATTAGAAAATTTATTATAATTTACACATAAAATACGAAAAGGATTGTGATATTAATTTGGGTTCCGAGAAAAACATGGTACAATAGAACAGGTAAGCCGTATAACCCGGAAATACGCACTGCGTTTGAACAAAGAGAATACTGCTTTGCTATATTTTTATACCCGCCTACCCAAAGGGTAGAAGGGTATTATGGCTTTGTGCCGACCGAAAATGTATGTAACAGGCAGAAGGAAGCATCTCCGACCCCATAAAGTATATATATTCTTGATCAGCGTCAACAGCCGAGACGATATAGCCATGTCCGTCTGTTCTAGATCTCAGAGACTATAAGAGATAGAGCAGCAAAGTATGTCTTATTGTTGCACGCAGATCAAGTTTGTTTTTGATTTTGGCCACGCCCCCTCCCGCCCCCATAAATCGAATAAAACCGAATTGCAAGCGTCGTTTTAAACCTAGAACGTTCAATTTTGGTACGCACAATACTAATCACCATCTTAATGATCTCTGCGATTTTGGTTACAATCGGATAAAAAACACAGAAGGTTTTAAGATATTACTTTTATAAGGCGTTACCACGTGCAACTGCTAGTGCTGCCTAGTTAGTTGCTATGACACTCCGCGACATAATTGTGGTGTTCAATAAACCAACTAAAGTGCCGCCAAGCTAATAATTTCGAACAAAGAAAATGTTGATATATTATTTTGGTATTTTTTAGTATATTTTTTTATAGTATTTTTTCAGTATATTTTGAAAAATATAATATTTGGATAGTAAAATTGGGTGGCGGGTATCTCACAGTCGAGCAAACTCGACTGTAGCTTTCTTACTTGTTTGATATTGCCCAAGCGTTTGACAGGGTGTGGCTCGATGGACTCATGTACAAGATCAAAACACTACTCCCCAATATTATGCACAAACATAATACATAAAAGATTATTCTCCGTAAGATGAAGCGCCTCAACATCTGCTGAGCATGAAATCGAAGCTGGAGTCCTTCACGGAAGCGTTCTCGGTCCCATTCTATATCGGACATTCCGACAAACATTCAACTTACCACATCCACGTTTGCAGATGACACTGCCATTCTTAGCCGGAGTAAATGTCCCCTTAGAGCAACTGGTATTCATCATTTGGAATCTCTTGAGAAATAGTTAGCTAACTAAAGAATTAAAGTAAATGAAGGTAAATATAAGCACGTAACATTCACACTGAACAGACAAACCTGTCCTCACCTAACTCTAAACGGAGCACGAATCCCCCAGGCAAACACCGATACATACTTGGGTATCCATCTTGACAGGAGACTCACCTGGCGCTCGCACATAGCAGCTAAAAAAATTCAACTACAGTTGAAGACCACCAAGCTCCATTGGCTAATCAACTCTCAATCCCTCCTTTGCCTTGAATACAAAATACTTCTCTACAACACCGTGATCAAGCCAATATGGAAATTCTTCTCTGAACTTTGGGGAAATGTCAGTCGTAGTAACATCGAAGTAATTCAAAGAGTTCAATCTAAAACACGTAGGCTCATCATTGGTGCTCCTTGGTATATAAGGAACGAAAATATCCATGGAGATTTAAATATAAACACCGTTTCTGACGAAATTTTACAGCAAAAAGCAAAACACAAAGCTAAACTAACATTTCATCCAAATCCTCTTGCACGCTCGCTAACCAGAATTTACAGTTTGAGTAGACTTCAGCGTTCCGCTCATCCACTCTCTCAATTAGAGCCGTAAAAAAAGATCTGAATAACGTTTGTCGGTTCTATTTCAAGTCAGGGTATTTAAATATATTCCATTCTGTTCCAATTGAGATTGCTCATGCTGGAGATTTTCATATCCCTCTACTCTTGCAATTTGAAAATGACAATCATTTGATCATGCTTTTTTGTTAGTTTCCGTTTAAATACAAACTTTGAGATGTATTAATTATGAAGTTTGGAGTTGTGAGTGCTTAAGGATAAGACCCAAATTTTATTGAGTTTAATCTTCCGTTGAACTTTTACGAATCTAGACATTTACGGCAAAACCTATTTGGCATTATTAGATATTAGCTAGCCAATACAAGAATTGTTGGTAATTGTTTAGCGAAACAAATTTTGTCAAAGTTCGTACTGCCGATAGACACAAACAAATTGTGTCTGCAAAAGTTAAAATACCATTGAATATACATAAAGAATTCTAATTTTAGATTGAACCATTAATACAATAGAACATCATATGTTGAATTGACTTTCGGAAAATATTTGGTATCTCAATTAATACTCTTGGTTCAGTTAATGAAGAAAGTTTAGAAATATTGCAGTAGACCAATATGATTGATTTGTCGGATACTCAAAAAGCACAATTGCAATCCGTGAAAAGTTTACTTTCATATTCAGAGCACAATGCCCTGGGACGATCTTCTCTGGTTGAACATACGATTAACACAGCAGATGCGAAACCAATAAACAAAGATTTTACCCGTTATCTCCTGCCAAAGAGAAACTATTATGTGAAGAAGTAGATCGGATGATACACTTGGGTGTCATCGAAGAATCTCCTGTATTGTCATGGTCTTCTCCAGTCATGTTAAGCCTGGACTATGTTTAAACGCCTGTTGAGTCAATGCAGTTACTGTAAAGGATGCCTATCTTAGATGGTTTACTAAGTCGGCTTCCGTCAGTCCACTGCATTTCAAGGATCGACCGTAAACACTCCTTCTGGCAAATACGTTTAGATTTGGAATCGCGTGCACAAACAGCTTTTACGATACAAATCGACCATTTTATCAGTTTACTCGGATGCCATTTGATGTTACAAAAGCTCCACAAACTATGTGTAAACTAATGGATCATATAATTCCTTACCACCTAAAATCAAACATTTTTGTCTACCTAGACGATTTATTAGTGATGTCCTCTAGTTTTAATGAATATATCGAGCACTTAGCTAAGGTAGCAAATTTTGTTTAAAACAAGTTGATTACCTTGGATACTTTGTAGGAGAAGAAACACTGCAAATTAACCCCGATAAAATTCGCGCTGATTTCCCTGTTCCAAAAACCCGGAAGCAACTTAGAAGATTTTTAGGAATGACAGGATGTTACCAACGGTTCATTTATCAATACTCTTCTATTATTTTCCCGCTCACAGAATTATTACGTGACAAGACGTTCGAATGGAACGATCAAGCACAACTAGCGTTTGATGAGATAAACCACAATCTACACAGTACAGCTATGCACAGCTCCCTTTTTAATTCATCCGAATTACAACAAACCTGTTGTTGTTTAGTGCTTCAGACGCTTCAATGTACGGAGTTGGCGCTGTATTAGCTCAAGTAGATGAATCTGGACACGAAGGACCTATCGCATACATGTCAAAGAAGCTCAATAAAGCACAACGTAACTACACCGTTGCTGAGTTGGAATGTTTCGCTGTCGTGTTAGCGATAAAAAAATTTCGTATGTGTGAAGGAGGTTGAAGGAGGAGCACGCAAGTCTTCGTTGGATGATGAATCAATCTGATTTAAAATTATCTTCCTGATTTTCGGGTATTCGATGACTACATATACCGTGGATGTATTAATTGTGGTGAGGCAGATAATTTTTGGAAGCTATAAGTCCATGATTAACCCTCTTCTAGCTATTGTGGCATTGCCAAATGCTTGGAACGAATCCGACGACGATTCTTCTGTCCAAAAATGGTTATTGATGTGCGCGATTATGTAAGCAGATGTGAAATATGAAGAACAACAAAATATCCGACTTATATTTTAAAACCACCATGGGGAAATCAAGTTTCAAGTGAACGACCATTTCAGAGACTATTTATTGACTTCATTGGCCCATTTTCTCGAACAAAGAAAGGAAATATTGACTTTTTCATAATCCTCGAACATTTTTCAAAATTTTTCTTTTTGAATGCGTTTAAAAAGTTAACATCACAAGTTGTTATTGACTTTTTCCAAAATAAACTTTTTACCTGCTTCGGTGTGCCGGAAACAATAGTAAGTGACAATGCCGCATCAGCTTGCCTGCTCTTTTAGGCATCGCGAGCGCAACGTGAGCCAAATATCACCACGTGCCATACAAATACAGCATCAGCTTGCTTGCTCCTTGAGCATCGCGAGCGCTGCATGGGCCTCATATCTCCACTTGTACCTGACTTACACATATACACAAACTTTTGCAATACGAGGTCATCAATCACTGATACCCCATCTCTCCCGGATTACGTCCCATTGCTCCCTTGTGAGCAACCCAATTTCGTTCGTCGCGGCATTTCTTACCCAATTCTGCAGTATTATAATTGACATTCTTTTATATAAGTAATTAGTTGTTATACACATTGGAAAGAGTATCGAACGTCGATTAATATCCCTACAGCTTCATCGTTCAACAGGCCTGCTGACACCGATGGACACTTCAGGTACGTACGACATAGCCGCATACAACCAACCAAGTAGCAGTTGATTTTCGTGAACCCGATCTCGTAAAAAACGTGCTTATAATCGCGAGTGTATATTAATTCATGTTTCAATTACCGACAGTTCCAATAAAACTAGAGCCTTCTGCTTACGAATGTTATATAGTTATATTTAGAACCAAAGACTGTGAAATATAATGAAGCATCTCATAGTTCTTAACAAAGATAAATAACAATAAAGAACTGCAAAGCCTCTATTGGGCATCCTTGACTTTTACACCGCATCGCGTCTGATTTCTTAATTATGGTCCAACTTTAAACACGAAGTAAGTAGCCTAAGGGGCCTGTGAAACCATTATATCCTGAATGCTCTGTCTGATTTTTCATGTCAAGCAACGCATACGTAGAGAGAGCTAGTTTGATTACACCCTGTGCTTCACAAAGCCCGTTTAATAATTTCCTTCCCACAACCACTCGATTCTTTATCACTTTGCGCAGAATTTATCATTCGAATTATCTGATATATGGATATACTGGACTTCTGAATTAATACGTGGAAGACAAACCGACAGATAATCCGAAGGACGATAATTATTACACACTTCCAATAGGGAATTTGTAGATTGAATTGAAATATATGTTGTAATAATTAATGAATCGTTTAGGACACAAATATCGAAACTAGATAGTGATAAACCAATCAAAAGAATTTTTATTAAAACATAAAAGTACGTTCTTTTAAAGTGAAATTTGATTCATGATTCTATCATGAACTATCCTGCCCCACTTCAAATTGAAAAAACATTTAATACAGTTACAGTTCTTTCAATTTGAATTTTGAGACTGTTCATGATGGAATCATAACCTTTATGAGAAAACATATAATACAATTGTAGTTCTTTCAATTTGAATTTTGAGACTGTTCGTGATGGAATCATAATCGTCATACCCTCTTCAAATTGAAAGAAATAAGAAAGCTACCCAATTTTACCATCAAAATATTATATTTTTCAAAAATATACTGAAAAAATACTTAAAAAAAATTTACTAAAATTGTACTAAAATAATATACGAAAATATTAGTTATTCGAAATTATTAGCTTGGCGGCACTTTACCTGGTTTATTGAACACCATTATTATGTCATGGAGTGTCATAGCAATTAACTAGGTGCAGCTGCACGTGGTAACGCCTTATAAAAGTAATTTCTGTGTCCGAGGGAGTTTGTATCCTATCCGGGTCCCTTAAATTACTAGAGTCGAGACCCGTAGTGTTGGGGTGGAAGGGAATGTCATCCATGGCATAGCCCGTGTTCCGTGGAAAGTCTACATGAAACTGGAGGGTGACAGGTATCCAGAGTCCGCATACTAGAGACCAGGCTACCCCCGGCCATGCAACCATCAGCGTATGCTGTTCCGCCTTGGATTGGGGTGACTTATAGATTCAGGATCTTCGACTGAAATTAACGAATTTGAAATCTGTAGTCTAAACTACATGAATAACAATTGACAGGCTTCTTGCTCGAAATAACGCCAAAGAAAAAATATATATTTACGAGGTGTCCGCTACTTCGCTCCTCTACGCGGGATTGCGTAGAGAAAACGCTCGCTTCGCTCGCTCACCTCTTCCGCCCGCGCCGCGTATTTCCACTCCCTCAACGCCACTTGCGCTTACATAAAAACTCAATTCAATTTTAATGCCTCCTCCATCTCCTCCTCCTCTTCCTCATCCTTCTTCTCCTCCATCTTCTTCTTCGCCTCCATCTCCATCTCCTCCTCCTCCATCTCCTCCTCCATCTCCTCCTCTTCTATTTCCTCTTCCATTTCCTCTTCCATTTCCTTCTCCTCCATCTCCTTTTCCATTTCCTCTTCCATTTCCTTTTCTATTTTCTCTTCCATCTCCTTCTTCCTCCTCTTCCTCCATTTCCTCCTCCTTTTCCAATATAATAGAGAGGTTAAAGGTCAATGGTTAAAGGTCAAGAGTCAAATGTTAAAGGTTAAAGGTCAAAGTTTAAAGGTTAAAGGTTAAAGGTTAAAATGATTCCCGGAGGAGGAGGAGGAGGAGAAGGAAGGAGGAGGAGCAGAAAATTAATATATATATTGAGAGAGATCTCTGGTGTTTTGATAGTGCAAGTGCATATTTGACTTTAATATAATATATAAAAATTGAATACAAGTTAATACAAGTTTTGGAAGTTTTATAACTCGAAAACGGCTGAACGGATTTATCTTATCTTAGTCTTGAAATGTTCGTGGTGGTCTAGGGAAGGTTTAAGTGGTGAGAAAAAATCGAATAATTTCCGCGAAAACCCTAAAAACACCCCTTTTCCCATACAAAAAAAGTGTTGCCTACCCAAAGAACAATTTAGGGCAGCAAAAAAGTCGAACGAAAAGTAGGCTGCGTTCATCAAGCCTGGACAAAAAAATCTAACGACAAGCAAGCCTGGATATTTTATTTGGAAATCGTATTACGGATTTGCAACACACTTGGTTCATTGAATTCTAAGATTTTGTGAGAGTTCAATCGTACTTCTATATATATAAAAATTGACGAATTTTATTTGGAAAATAATTTTATTTTGGAATTTTATTTTTGTATTACGGATTTTCGAACGACAAGCAAGCCTGGATGTTTTTATTTTATTTGGAAATCGTATTACGGATTTTCAAACGACAAGCAAGCCTGGATATTTTATTTGGAAATCGTATTACGGATTTGCTACACACGTGCTTTTTTCAATTCTACGATTTTGTGAGATTTCAATCGTGCTTCATACGTCTTCTCAGTTCACGTGCATAGCAAAATAAAATGCCAAGACTAAGGCGTGCTAATAATGCTTCTTCTTTATCATCGAATAGAAGATTGCAAAGTGTGGAACAGCGTGCACAAATTAATGCCGATAACAGAGATCGATATGTACGAAATCGAAATTCACCTCAAAATCGGCCAATGCGAGCGGGAGTTCGTGTGATGCATCAAACGCTCCTTGCTGCTTTTAATTACGATAGTGCGATTGATTACGGTGCATATGGCTGTATTGGTTGAATGACGGTGAAATGTGCACATTGTGATGGAGTCAAATTTCCAAATGAAACAGGAAATTTGAATCTCCACCCGATCCACTACGTTCTCTGATTTTTGGAATGTCATCAACACATTTTTTGTCTCATATTCAAGAATACAACGGATCATTTCAAATGACTTATTTTGGCCCGACAAGGGTTGGACTGTTCAAAAGTTGGCATTAAATTTTTAAAATTTTAAAATAAAATAAATGACTTTCATATAAAAAATTCTAGGATTTCTCATTGCGATGCGGCGAAGCGCATGGGGATCTGCTAGTTAATAATAAAGAATGAGCGTAGAAGCTCCGTAAATCCAAGAAACGCTTGTTACTCTTACTTCTCAACATGCGGTATCGTTAAAGAAAGCAAGTTAACAAAGTGCAACCCGGCTCTACTGACCGTCGACAGCAAGAGAGCGAGCTCTTGCTTACCCACTCTTCTCACCCCAACTCCTATATCATGGAGCTACTAATGCCACACCCCACCACAGGCTTCTGTGGCAGAAGCTCCAGCAACAAGCAGCGCGACAATTTCTGCAGTCGCAACAAAAGCACCACCAACAACAAAACCAACTACCAATATTGCGAATTCGGTGCCAACGGCCGCAGAGCATAAAGCAATGTCAATAAAAACAATAAGCTTCGATAAGCAACAAGCAACAAGCGGTCCCGGCTATATAGACCGGTATGGATTGCTACATCCAGATTAAGCGTAAGCTTAGTCCACTAAACACGGTTAGTAAAAAAACCAAGGGTCAACCGTATCAACAAAAGCAACGACCAAACTAGGAATTCCGATGATAACCGTTTTTCCATCTAAACAGAGACGGAGAACAACCAAGCAGAGCTAGGGCAGAATACCCAATAGAAACCAAAGCCCCCACCTATTTATATAAGGGAATAAAGCTCTAACGCCCTGGACAACAAAAGGAATCGAACCCGACGTCGCCCCCTCTGAGATTCAAGAAGCCCTAAAAGCCAAGGGCTTATGTGCCAAAAATGTTAGCAACATTATCAACAGAAATAAAAAGCCGCAACCACTCTTCAAGGTCGAGGTCGAACCAAATAGCAAAGCCTTAAAGAAAAACGAAGTGCACCCGATCTACAAGCTGCAGCTCTTACTGCATCGAAGGATCACCGTGGAAGAACCACACAAACGCAACGGCCCTTTACAATGCACAAACTGCCAGGAGTTTGGACATACAAAGACATACGGCACACTTCGGGCAGTCTGCGGAGACTTCCACAACTCCACAAACTGCCCCGCAAACAAAGAAGACCAATTAAAGAAAAAAATGTGGCAACTGTGGAGGAAACCATACGGTAAACTACAGAGGCTGAGCGGTCTACAAGGAGTTGAAGAGTCGCATGCAACGAGCGACAGCTACGCGTCAACAAAATACGCAAAATGCGTATTATACCTCAAAAAGTACGCCAGACGTATTTTTCGCCAAGACAGCCAGATCATCATTCGGTCCGCTAAATACCACTAAGTTCTTCTCCTACGCCGAAGTACTACGAACAGGCATGGAAAATCCACTTCAGCCACTCTCAGAAAATAATAAGCAGGTCTCGATGCAGCCGCAAAGCAATCTGGAAAATATGATGTTTATCATGCAACAAAGTATGATGGATGTCATTTATGAAAACAACTATGCAAACCCTTGTTCAGAACCAGAACATGGTGATTCAGTTGCTTGTATCACAACAATCCAAAAAATAAATGTCTAACCTACACATATCCATGTGTAATGCCAATTGCATTTCATCGGCATAATCTGGAAATAACGTAATTCCTAAATGTAAATTACGTCGACGCCATGCTGCTGGTTGAAACGCACCTCACAGGGAGATATAACTTCCATATAAGAGGTTATACCTTCTACCGCACAGATCATCCGGATAGCAAAGCCCACGGTGGAACCGGCATCTTAATCAGAGAACGCATCAAACACCACTTTCACCAAAGGTTTGCAACAAATTACTTGCAAGCCACGTCCGCAGTCAGGAAACGACAACCTTTGCATTGCCGCTGTCTACTGCCCACCTCGATTTACTATCTCTGAAGGTCAATTCATGGACTTCTACAACACACTGGGTGATCGCTTCATAGCTTCAGGAGACTACAATGCCAAACACACGCACTGGGGATCACGCCACGTGACCCCCAAGGGAAGGCAACTGTATAACGGTAGCCTCTTGGTAGCCCCACTTATTGACCCGCAGACCCCAGAAAGATCCCAGATCTAATTGATTTCGCGGTGACAAAAAACATCCCACGCGATCTAATAAGCGCCATGGCCCTGCCGGATCTATCATCCGACCACTCGCCTTTGTTGTTAACCCTTCTTCAAAGCCCAGAAATTACGGACTACCCCTATAGGCTGACGTCGCACAACACTAACTGGATGAAATACAGAAAGTATGTGAGTTCCCACATTGAGCCAACTCCTCAACTAAATATCGAATCAGACATCGACTACTCTACCGCCACTCTAGAAGAGTTACTCGTCACAACAGCCATCTCAACACCAAAAGGGAAGGATGTGAAAATTAAGACGTTCAAAACCAGCCTGCAAATTGAACAGCTGGTTCTGGAAAAAGGCGTCTGCGACGGGCGTGGCAACCAGCAGGTCACCATGCTCAAAGGAACGTCTTACTGAAGCCACCCGCAAACTAAACCGGGCTCTGAAGAAAGATGCTGACAATGCACAACTAAAATATATTGAAAAACTCTCGCCAACTAGTACAAAGCATCCCTTGTGGAGAGCTCACCCAAATCTAAGCTCTCCGACTGAAACTGTCACCCCGATAAGAAATTCTTCAGGTGTCTCGGCCCGCAGTGACAAAGACAGAGCCGAAACATTTGCCTTACATCTCAGGGGCGGTGACCTAATAATGGAACTACCCAAGTATATGGAAAAAATCAATTATGATAATGATACCGAAGGCTGGAAAGGATCACACGATTCCGTCATCTTACAGCCCAATAAGTTTATTACCATGCCTGTCCAAACTATTCGAAAAAAGCCTTCTAACGCGCATAATACCATATATGGAAGCTCACAAGATTATCCCAGCCAATCAGAGAAAAACACGGAACTATCGAGCAAGTTAACAGAATAACATCAGAGATTCGCACAGCCCTCGAACTTAGAGAATACTGCAGCGCGATATTACTCGATGTGTCTCAAGCATTCGACTGCGTCTGGCTCAAAGGTCTTATGCATAAAATTAATTTGGGGGAACGCGAGCAGAACCAACGTAGACATCATACAGCGCGCTCAATCAACGATGCTACGAACTAACACTGGGGCACCATGGTATATTCGAAACCAAAACATCCACGGGGACCTCAGCATTTTCGCAGTAAAAGAAGAAATAGACAAGCAAAAAGCGTCCTACAATGAAAAACTCTCTGCCCATCCAAATCCCCTTGCAAGGGTCTTGACTCGGGTTTCCTACCGATCCCGCCTGCAACGTACCGACCTTCCAACCCAGGTTATTGTATAAGATTTGATACACTTATTGTTAGTCTCGAAAATGAGAAGATTCAATAAATAAAAGCAAAGTATAAAAAAAAAAGAAAAAAAAACAAAAAAGCTACAGTCGAGTTTGCTCGACTGTGAGATACCCGCCACCCAATTTTACCATCCAAATATTATATTTTTTCAAAATATACTGAAAAAATACTTTAAAAAATATACTAAAAAAATATACTAAAAAATATCAAAATAATAATAATCAACATTTTCTTTGTTAGAAAATTAATTAAATTAAAATTAAATTTCTTTATTATTAGCTTGGCGGCACTTTAGTTTATTGAACACCATTATTATGTCGCGGAGTGTCATAGCAACTAACTAGGCAGCACTAGCAGTTGCACGTGATAACGCCTTATAAAAGTAATATCTTAATAACTTCTGTTTTTTTATCCGATTGTAACCAAATTCGCAGAGATCATTAAGATGGTGATTACCAAAATTGAACGTTCTAGGTTTAAAACGACGCTTGCAATTCGTCTCTGAGATCTAGGTGTTCATACGGACAGACGGACATGGCTATATCGTCTCGGCTGTTGACGCTGGTCAAAAATATATATACTTTATGGGGTCGGAGATGCTTCCTTCTGCCTGTTACATACATTTTCGGTCGGCACAAAGCCATAATACCCTTCTACCCTTTGGGTAGGCGGGTATAATGACCCACCATCATTCGTTCATTGTGGCATCACTCAATGTTTAGACCGTATAAGACGCCAGTTTTACTGGCCCAATATTCGCAACTGCAAGTTATGCGTAACCTCAAAAGTTCTAACTAAATTCCTTCGACCTACTATGGGAAAACAGGTTGTCACCGAGCGTCCATTTCAACGCTTGTATATCGACTTTATTGGTCCCTTGCCATGTACTAAACAAGGCCACATAGGCTTGTTCATTATTCTGGATCATTACACCAAGTTTACATTTGTCCGACCTGTACAACGATTCACTTCAGGTGTAATCATCAAAATTATGCAAAGCGAAATTTTTGACTGTTTTGGGGTACCCGAAACAATAGTTAGCGACAATGGTACACAGTTCAAAAGTGGAGAGTTATCCGCGCTATTGTCCAAATAAGACATAGGACACATGTTCACGGGTGCGTATTGGTCACAGTAAAACGCTGCTGAACGTGTGAATCGCTCCATCAATGCCGCACTACGCTCGTACATATGTACGCACTGACCAAACTAAATGGGATCTCTACATAAGCAGCATCAATAGTGCGTTGCGAAACCATGTGCATCAATCCATTGGAGTTTCTCCGTATTTCGGTCAGCATATGATTACACATGGATCCGACTACAAACTGCTCAGAAATCTTCAACAGCTTAAAGAAGGTGAACCTGCTCTGCAGCGATGTGACGAATTTTGGATGATACACTCTACTTCAGAAGCACCTGAGTTAGGCATATAATGAAAATCGTCGCACCTATGAACTGCGGACTCGCCCTAGCAAATTTTCAGTAGGACAAGAAGTGGTAAAACGCAATTTCACACTTAGCAACCTGGCTGCAAATTATAATGATAAACTTGCTCGGTGTGAAAGCGCGTGTAAAGCAGATCGTAAGAAATTCCTTATACCTACTAGAAGGTATGAATGGTAAGGAATTAGGTACATTGTAGCCTTAGTAAAGAAGAATTAAACTTGTGGTGTAAGGTGTGAAATGTATGCTCTATGCGACATTGAAATCATATGAAATGTATACTCTATGCATCATTAAGATCATATGAACTGTAGACTCTATACCTTATCGAAATTAGGAGTAACGATAGTGCAATCGATGCTGCCCTGATTCGATCGAAGGATCATATTTCCGGTCACTTTGCGGGAACGCACCGAAAGCATCAAATCCAGTCAAAAATGCCATCGGCATATAAATACTTGTGAAAATTTCAATAACCACTGTGTGAAACCGCCACGATCCTTAGTTATCGTGGATGAGCTCGTATTAGAGCATAGATTAAACACAAGTAAAACATAGTTACAACAAGGGATATTTCAATATAAAAGGGATGAAATACTATCGTCCATGTGAAGATGATGGTCAAAAACTAATATTTCGAACCCATTGACGTGACGCAGCAACAAAGTCGTTTTACCGTGCCGAGTTCATTACAAGGCAACTACTGGCAGCATATTGTCAGTCTAAGCAAACTTGCAAGCACCTCTTAACAGGCGGTAGCCATCACTGAGCGCCACGTGCTATACAAGTGCGGCATCACACATCACACATCACCACGTGCCATACAAGTACAGCATCAGCTTGCTTGCTCCTTGAGCATAGCGAGCGCTGCGTGGGCCTCATATCTCCACCATTACCTGACTTACACATACACACACCAAATTTTGTAACACGAGGTCATCAATCACTGATACCCCATCTCTCCCGGATTACGCCACATTGCTCCCTTGTGGGCAACCCAATTTCGATCGTCGCGGCATTTCTTACCAAATTCTGCAGTATTATAATTTACGTTCTTTTATATAAGAAATTAGTTGGTATACACATTGGAAAGAGCATCAAACGTCAATTAATATCCCTACAGCTTCATCGTTCAATAGGCCTGCTGACATCGATGGACACTGCAGTAGCAGTTGATTTTCGTGAACCCGATCTCGTAAGAAATGTGCTTATAATCGCGAGTGTATATTAATTTATGTTTCGATTACCGACAGTTAATAGCTTACGAATGTTATTTAGTTAAATTTAGAATCAAAGTGAAATATAATGAAGCATCTCATAGTTCTTAACAAAGATGAATAACAATAAAGAAATGTAAAGCCTCTATTGGGCATCCGCATCGCGTCTGATTTCTTAATTATGGTCCAACTTATATCCTGAATACTCTGTCTGATTTTTCATGTCAAGCAACGCATACTGTAATATTATTGTCGGCACGTTAAATAAAATGCGAGGCACATCCGTGCCGTTTGGTTGTGGTTTTTAGAATGAATTTTATTTCTTCAACATGTAAGGTCTTAGCCTAATACATGGTTTTAATATATAAGTCACTGTCGCAGCAGAGTACGTAGTATATAGCTAAAAGAGAGTATGTAGCTTATGTATGCCTTTGTTTATATATGTGGTGCACGGAATGCGCGCTGGCTCAAGCGTGGGATCTGCAGCGTAAGCATAAACGGTCAGCTAAAGGCTGGAGAACCGCGCTGCGTAATATGAGTCGGGACCAATGTGCCTAAGTGGCTCTTGGTTATTAAAGTATATTTATTATTTTATGCAACAAAGTGCTACATAATATATTCTGAATATAGGGTGTTTTATTTAGAGCATATACTCACTACACCTCCCTTTTTAGAGGAATAACGTAATATAATGTAGTTATTTTTACTTAATTAAAAAAATTTTTTTTTGTTTTAATAAAATTTTTTTTTTTTTTTATGTTTTTTTTTTTATAAAAATGTTCAAATGCAAAAATATAATGATATAAAGGTAAATAAATATGGAAATGTATTGGTTAATTATACTAATTGTCTGATCAGACCGAAATATGTACCATTATTTTTTTTCATTAATAAAAGATTTTTAATCTATCTTTATGAACTATCTGTTTTTTTCTTTCTTATCTTTTATCAAAATGTTATCTCTATCTTTTATTTCTAATATTTCATAAGGACCTAAATAAACTGTTTCCAATTTATGGCCTGTTTCGTTTCTTAATAGTACGTTATCTCCTATGTTTAATTCTATATTTTTTACTTTGCTATCATATAGTAATTTATTCTTCTGCTTGTGTTGTTCAAGCATTATTCTAGCTCTTTTATATGTTATTTCTAATCTATATTTTGATTCTTTTGCAAAATCTTCTATATTGTATAAGGTTTTTATATTATCTATACTATTAAAATGTTTAGGTAAATTTGCAATTTTACCAAAAAACTAACTCATATGGCCAATAGTCATGTGCCATAGAGGGTGTGGTATTAAAACAATATACGAAGTACGGAAGCCATACATCCCAATCTGTTTTGTCTACTGAGATGTATGAGCGTATGAACTCATTATGTGTTCTGTGGCTTCGCTCCACGGTACCTAAAGTCTGGTGGTGCTGTGCTGTGGAAGTTATGTTTATACCCGCCTACCCAAAGGGTAGAAGGGTATTATGGCCGACCGAAAATGTATGTAACAGGCAGAAGGAAGCATCTCCGACCCCATAAAGTATATATATTCTTGATCAGCGTCAACAGCCGAGACGATATAGCCATGTCCGTCTGTCTGTCCGTATGAACACCTAGATCTCAGAGACTATAAGAGATAGAGCAACAAATTTTTCGCGACAGTGTGTCTTATCGTTGCATGCAGATCAAGATTGTTTTAGATTTTGGCCACGCCCCTCCCGCCCCCGTAAATCGAATAAAAACAAATTTCAAGCGTAATTTTAAACCTAGAATGTTCAGTTTTGGTACGCACAATACTAATCACTATCTTAATGATTGCTGAAAATTTGGTTACAATCGTATAAAAAACACAGAAGTTATTAAGAAATTACTTTTATAAGGCGTTACCACGTGCAACTGCTAGTGCTGCCTAGTTAGTTGCTATGATACTCCGCGATATAATAATGGTGTTCAATAAACCAAATAAAGTGCCGGCAAGCTTATAATTTCGAACAATGAAAATTTTGATATATTATTTTGGTATTTTTAGTATATTTTTTAAAGTATTTTTTCAGTATATTTTTGAAAAATATATTTTGATGGTAAAATTGGGTGGCGGGTAACTCACAGTCGAGCAGACTCGACTGTAGCTTTCTTACTTGTATTTATATTCAAATTTTTACATAAATCTTCAATTATAGAATATTTGTATTCTGTTCCCATGTCCGTAATGAACGTCTTCATTGGACCGTACTTTAGAATAAATTCTTTGAATATAGCGTTTGCTACTGTTTTTGCACATTTGTTTTCAATTGGTATGGCAACTAGGTATTTTGTTAAATCGCATATCAGTGTGACTGCGTATTCATTACCTTGCTCTGATTTTTGGTAGTGGACCGATCGTGTCTACCATTACTCTATCAAAGGCCATTAGTGGTGTCTCTGTTAGTGTTAATAGAGTTCTACACATTTTTTCACATAATTTGTGATATCACGTGTCATATTTTTCCAATGATAATGCCTTTTTATCTTAGCTATGGTTTTAGCTGTTCCTGTATGACCTCCTTGTATGGGATCGTCATGGAATGTAAACAGTATTGCTTTTTTTTCTTTATCATTATCTGATAATAGGGTCACCGGCTTGAGTAGCGCTACTCTTAGAGATTTTAATATTTTATTGCCCATTGATTTAAAAGATTTTATTGAAACTGTATCAAAGATCTTTTCGCTCGGTGCCATTTTTAGTTGGCTGATATTAAGTATACCGGCTTCTTTTTCAAGCCTTTGAAAGAACTGACCTAAGTCGAGGCTTCCATTGGTGTACATATCGCTAACGTCAAATCTTGCCATAACCTTTCTTCCATGTTTTAATAAGCATAGTGAATCGGTTATTCGCAAGGTCACTACTTTTTGTACCTCATCATTTACAATGACTTCGTGTATATTGGGCTTAGAAGCTTTGTTTAGATTTTGCTTATGCAAATCTACGTTTTCTTTTTCTTTTCCTGAGCAGGAAATTTTCTGTTTACTTTGATTTCTGGTAGTGACTTTCAGAATTTTGTTTGACATATTTTTTTAAATCTTTTATTGTGATGCGTGATAAGCAACGAAATTGTCTTTACCCTTGAGATATTCTACAGTAAAATCATACTCCTCTAAATCTAATCTCATTCTCGTTAGTTTCGAACTTGGATTTACCATTGAAAACAATGGTCTGTGATCTGTTTTTATTTTGAAATGTTGAGCGTATGCTACAGGCATTTGTTTTTCTCCGTATGTTTGGGTTTGTACTGCTCCGCAGGCTAACTTACTAGCATCTGTAATGATGCAAAATTCTTTGCTAAAATCTGGGTATTTTAGTAAAGTAGGTTTCATTAAGGCTTCTTTTAAGTAATCTAATGCTTTTTGACATTCACTTGTCCATTCGAAAGGAACATTCTTTTTACATAATCTAGTTATGTGCCGTGAATAGTCGGCGAAGTTTTTGATAAATCGTCTATAATAATTGCAGAATGCAACGAATCTTCTAGCGCTATCAGCATCTGTAGGGACTAGGTATTTTTCAATGACATCATATTTTTTGTCATCTGGTAAAATACCATGATCAGTGCATTTATGACCTAGAAAAGTCACTTCATGCATAAAGAATGTGCATTTTTCTGGATGTAGTTTAAGGTTGTGCTTCCTAAACAAATCAAAAACATTTGTTAAATTTTTGATCATGTGATTTTCAGAACAACCGATGACGATTAAGTCATCCATATACAAGAATGCTTGTGGATCTAATCCCGAAAATGTTATTGTCATCATTTTTTGAAAAGAATTTGGCGCTATTTTTAGTCCATATGGTAATCGCGTGAAACGATAAGAGCCTTTGCTCGTTGAGAAGGACGTAATATTTCTTGATTTATCTTCCTAGTTGGTCCAGAATATCATCTATTCTTGGTAATGGAAATTTATCGGATAGAAGTTTTTTATTTATTTGACGATAGTCTATCTAACTAATCACCATCTTTTTGTGTCAGAACCCGGTAATCCTTTTTTTGGGACGAGTAGTATTGGGCTGTTATATTCTGATACAGAAGGTTCGACTATTTTATCTGAGATAAGTTTTTCTACTTGTTTATTAACTTCTTCTTTATGAGTATGAGGTATTCTGTAATTTTTAATGTACACTGGCTCATTATCTTTAACTCTTAGTTCTTGTTTATAAAAATTGTTTGTTGTTATTGATTCGGTTTCAAGTCCGATTATGTCTGTATACTTGGTACATAGGTTTTTCAATTGTGTATTAAACAATTGCGGAAAGTTCTTTTGTAATTTTTCAATCACCATTTCATGTCGTTCTTTGCTAATTTCATTGACTGTTTCATAGTCTGTTAGTTTTTCTATTTTAATATTGTTTAGGTTTAATATTTTAACTGAATTTATTGTATTTAAAATTCGGACAAATGTTTGTTGATTATTGGAAATGGTATTTCCAATGAATATTCCTCTTTCAATTTCTTGATTTGGAATGAAGATATTGTTTTCTGATGAAACAATATTGATTTGACGGACTACTTTAGAACGAGCTGGAAGTATTGTGACATTATTATCGCAAGTGTGAATTATTGGTACTTTTATGGGGTAATTTAAATTATCTGGCCGAAGTATTAGAGAATCACATGTTTGTGTGAAATCTAATTGGCAATTATATTTTTTTAAAGAAATCTATACCAATAATGCCGTCGCTAGGTATTGGAAAGTTGTTTCCGACTATATGAAAGTCGTGTGGAATGACATACTTTCCTGTAATTAATTCAATGGAAACTAAGCCTTTTGAAAGAACTGAACCTTCACCTATTCCCGATATCTGGGTTGATATAGTTAAATTTATGTTTTAAAATACATCAATATTTTCTTTTAATAGTGAAATATCTGCACCAGTATCTAGCAATGGCGTAAGTGCTTTGCCTGTTTTTTCAATTTTTACTTTAATGAAGATACTTAGGTTAAGATGAACTGTGGGTACTTTCTTTGTAATTTGTGAATATCTAAAGGGGATCGCGAGTTTTCCGAGTTGGTCTGAGCAACTCGAATATTGTTATTGTTGTTTTGGTTCGATTGGTTTTGGTTGCTGCCTCGGTTGGAATTATTCCTTCCTCGGTTATTACCACTGCCATTTTCTCTGAAATGACTTCTATCGTTGTTATTATTTTCGTTAAAGTTACCGCGGCCATTGCCTTTACCTCTTTGGTAATTGCGGTAATTGTTGCCTCTGTTATTTCTGCCTCGCTGATATAATACTGTACTGGTACTTCCAGTCATCTCAGTGCTGCAATGTATGTATTTACCCATTGCATCATTGAATGTATGAAAGTTTCCTGCTTCCAGTATTATGCGAAGTTTATTATGTTCGCAATTCTTTATCATTGCTGCTATTGATTCTTTTGTTGAGAATTCGTCTGCGTAATCAGGGTCTAGGCCATTGTCAATATAAGCTGCTTCTAGCTGTTGACGCAAATTGTCAATTTCTGCTGTATATTGAGAGGCTGTTTTGCCTTTTTGGCGTGCGTTTAATAGACGCGCTTTGATTACGTCGGTCGATTCACCTTTGACATTATTTTTTAATTTATTGATAATGCCAGTGATCGTTGTTTCGTTTTGGCACTTGTAATACAGTGGGCCAACTATTTTGGATTTTATGTCTTCAACAGCCAAATCTTCCTGGTTGCCTTTTGTGCGCTCTACAATTCTTAAACTGTTTAAGAAACGATTTAATGACAGTTTTTTACCGTCGAAATCGGAAACTGTAGACGAAACTTGTTTCGCGTATACCCTGTCTAGGGCTACTTGGTCAGGCATTGTGAATTCTTTTATTTCCTCTAATGTTTCAATATCGCTATCAATATTTGAATCTAAGATTGGCTTTGACTCATTTAGATCTTGGAGCTGGTTAGGCTCAAACCCTGCTGGTTGAAAAAGATCTTCTGGAACACTTATCTCAATGTTATGTCTAGTGCCAATATTTTGTAATCTTAGATTTAGAGACTTTAGTATTTTTAGACATTATTTGTGGTGCTGATTTGGCAGATTGTTCTTGAATTCATTTATAATGTTTGAAATATTATTGTATTGCTGAATTATTATGGTTATGTGATGCAACAGCGTTTCGACCTTAATTACTGCGTCTTTATTGACACATTTGTAAGACTTTTCGAAAGTGTCTTTAAAATTGTTAATGTCTCGCGCTATTACATTCCATTCCATAATTTTTTTATAATTATACATATGTCGGTTTTTTTTTTTGTTTACTTTCGAGAATATAATAATTTTTTCTTTTTAAATTTCTTACATTTCCTGTTATTTCTAGATCTTGTCTTGATCATTAGCTTGGCTTAAGGCCTTCTTCGTAATACATTTATTATGTAGGCGATATGCTTTAAACAGAACATATGCACATAAAATTATTACAATTATCAATAACAATATGTTTGTTAGCTTAGAATCAACATTTGTTGATTCGATTTTATTATTTTATTTTCGCGATCAGACCGTTGTACGAGTTGGACGCGTTTTTTTTAGTGCGAGGCTTCGTCGGTCGGTGTTCTCCGTCTTTTGTCGGTATATCAAAGTGGAGAAAAAGTAGCGAATTTGAAATTAGTAGTCTTGCGCGAAGTAACGCCAAAGAAAAAATATATATAATTATAACTGGTGTTATGATAGTTCAAGTGTATATTTGACTTAATTTAATAAGTGCCACGCGTTATAAGCTCAAAAATGAGCAGCGTTCCAAAGAATGAGCGTAGAAGCTCCCTTAATCCAAGAAACGCTTGTTACTCTTACTTCTCAACACGCGATATCGTTGAAGAAAGCAAGTCAACAAATTGCAACCCGGCTCTACTGACCGTCGACAGCAAGAGAGCGAGCTCTTGCTCACCCACTCTGCTCACCCCAACTCCTACATCATGGAGCTACCAATGCCCAACCCCACCACCGCCGGCTTCTATGGAAGAAGCTCCAACAACAAGCAGCGCTACAATTTCCGCAGTCGCAGCAAAAGCGCCACCAACAACAAAACCAACTACCAATATTACGAATTCGGTGCCAACGGCCGCAGAGCAAATTGCAATGTCAACAAAAACCGTAAGCTTCGATAAGCAACAAGCGGTCCCGGCTATACAGACCGGTATGGATCGCTACATTCAGATTAAGCGTAAGCTTAGTCCAGTAAACACGGTTGGTAATAAACCAAAGATCAACCGTATCAACAAAAGCAACGACCAAACTAGAAGTTCCAATGACAACCGTTTTTCCATCTTAGCAGAGGCGGAGAACAACCAAGCAGAGCTGGGGCAGGAGACCCAAAAGAAACAAAAGCCCCCACCTATTTATATAAGGGAAAAAAGCTCTAACGCCCTGGTCAACAAAATTGTTGCGCTGGTCGGGAACGATAATTTTCATGTTGTTCCGCTTATTAAAGGGAACATCCATGAAACTAAAGTTCAAACGAAGTCCGAAGAACACTTCCGAGCTGTGTCTAAGTACCTGGAGGAAACAAAAAGAACTTCTGCACCTACCAACTAAAAAGCAGCAAGGGACTGCAAGTTGTACTTAAAGGAATTGAACCCGACGTCGCCCCCTCTGAAATTCAAGAAGCCCTTAAAGCCAAGGGCTTCTATGCCAAAAATGTCAGCAACATTATCAACAGGAATAAAAAACCGCAACCACTCTTCAAGGTCGAGCTCGAACCAGATAGCAAAGCCTTAAAGAAAAACGAAGTGCACCCAATCTATAAGCTGCAGCTCTTATTGCATCGAAGGATCACCGTGGAAGAACCACACAAACGCATCGGCCCTCTTCAATGCACAAACTGCCAGGAGTATGGACACACAAAGACATACTGCACACTTCGGGCAGTCTGCGTAGTCTGCGGAGACTTCCACAACTCCGTAAATTGCCCCGCAAACAAAGAAGACCCCTTAAAGAAAAAATGTGGCAACTGTGGAGGAAACCATACGGCAAACTACAGAGGCTGTGCGGTCTACAAGGAGCTGAAGAGTCGCATGCAACGAGCGACAGCTACGCGTCAACAAAATACGCAAAATGCGTATTATAACTCAAAAAGTACGCCAGACGTATTTTTCGCCAAGGCAGCCAGATCATCATTCGGTCCGCTAAATTCCACTAAGGGCTTCTCATACGCCGAAGCACTACGATCAGGCATGGAAAATCCACTCCAGCCACACTCAGAAAACACTCAGCAGGTCCCGATGCAGCCACAAAGCAATTTGGAATCTATGATGTATACCATGCAACAAAGTATGATGGAACTCATGTCATTCATGAAAACAACTATGCAAACCCTTGTTCAGAATCAGAACATGGTGATTCAGTTACTTGTAGCTCAACAGTCCAAATAATAAATGTCTAACCTACGTATATCTATGTGGAATGCCAACGGCATTTCACGGCATAACCTGGAAATAACGCAATTCCTAAATATAAATCACATCGACGCCATGCTGCTGGTTGAAACGCACCTCACAGGGAGATATAACTTCCATATAAGAGGTTATACCTTCTACCGCACAGATCATCCGGATGGGAAAGCCCACGATGGAACCGGCATCTTAATCAGAGAACGCATCAAACACCACTTTCACCAAAGGTTTGCAACAAATTACCTGCAAGCCACGTCCATAAATGTGCAGTCAGGAAACGGCAACCTTTGCATTGCCGCTGTCTACTGCCCACCTCGATTTACTATCTCTGAAGGTCAATTCATGGACTTCTACAACACACTGGGGGATCGCTTCATAGCTGCAGGAGACTACAATGCCAAACACACGCACTGGGGATCACGCCTCGTGACCCCCAAGGGAAGGCAACTGTATAACGCACTTATAAAAGTGAGCAATAAATTGGACTACGTCTCTCCTGGTAGCCCCACATATTGGCCTGCAGACCCCAGAAAGATCCCAGATCTAATTGATTTCGCGGTGACGAAAAACATCCCACGCGATCTTATAAGCGCAATGGCCCTGTCGGATCTCTCATCCGACCACTCGCCCTTGTTGTTAACCCTTCTTCAAAGCCCAGAAATCACGGACCACCCCCATAGGCTGACGTCGCACAACACCAACTGGATGAAATATAGAAAGTATGTGAGTTCCCACATTGAGCTAACTCCTCAACTAAACATCGAATCGGACATCGACTACTCTACCGCCGCGCTGGAAGAGGTACTCGTCACAGCAGCCAGGATCTCAACACCAAAAGGGAAGGATGTGAAAATTAAGACGTTCAAAACCAGCCTGCAAATTGAACAGCTGGTTCTGGAAAAAGGCGTCTGCGACGGGCGTGGCAAACCAGCAGGTCACCATGCTCAAAGCAACGTCTTAATGAAGCCACCCGCAAACTAAGCCGGGCTCTGAAGCAAGATGCTGAAAACGCACAACTAAAATATATACAAAAACTATCGCCAACTAGTACAAAGCATCCCTTGTGGAGGGCTCACCCAAATCTAAGCTCTCCGACTGAAACCGTAACCCCAATAAGAAATTCTTCAGGTTGCTGGGCCCGCAGCGACAAAGACAGAGCCGAAACATTTGCCTTACATCTCAGAGGCGTCTTCCAGCCGAACCCCTCAGCAAATGCACATGTTCTTCCTCAAATTCACTCCGAGACGGAATTAACGCCAACTTCATTTCGGCCGAACGAGATTACAAAAATCATTAGGGAGCTAAAACCAAAAAAGGCTCCAGGCCAGGAATGATAATGGAACTTCCGTACTGTGCTGTTGAGGTCATCTGTAAGCTCTTCAATGGTATCATAAGTCTCGGCTACTACCCAAGTAAATGGAAAAAATCAATTATAATAATGATACCGAAGCCTGGAAAAGATCACACGATCCCGTCATCTTACAGACCAATAAGTTTATTATCATGCCTGTCCAAACTTTTCGAAAAATGCCTTCTAACGCGCATAATACCATATTTGGAAGCTCATAACATTATCCCAGCCCATCAATTTGGCTTCAGAGAAAAACACGGTACTATCGAGCAAGTTAACAGAATAACATCAGAGATTCGCACAGCCTTCGAGCTTAGAGAATACTGCAGCGCGATATTCCTCGACGTATCTCAAGCATTTGACCGCGTCTGGCTCAAAGGTCTTATGCATAAAATTAAAACACACTTGCCTGGGTACACTCATAAACTCCTTGAATCTTACCTCTACAACAGAGCCTTCGCAGTGAGGTGCAACACAACAATATCCGACAACTACACTATCGAAGCTGGAGTCCCACAAGGCAGCGCACTTGGGCCAACTCTATTCGTCCTCTACACAGCGGACATTCCCACAAGTGACCGACTAACAACATCCATCTTTGCTGACGACACTGCGATCCTTAGCCGCTCCAGATGCCCAGTCCGTGCATCAACCCAACTCGCCAAACATCTCATGGTAGTCGAGAAGTGGCTATCTGACTGGCGTATTAAAATAAACGAACAAAAGTGTAAACACATAACGTTTACTCTTAACAGGCAAACTTGCCCTCCGCTCTACCTGAATAGCACGCAGATCCCCCAAGTCAACGAAGTAACGTATCTCGGCATCCATCTCGACAGACGTCTAACATGGCGTAGACATATCGAATGCAAGAAATTACACCTAAAGCTGAAAGCCAGCAGCCTCCACTGGATTATAAACGCCCGCTCGCCCTTGTGTCTGGACTATAAGGTCCTGCTCTATAACTCCACTCTTAAGCCAATCTGGACGTATGGCTCCCAGCTTTGGGGGAACGCGAGCAGAACCAACATTGATATCATACAGCGCGCTCAATCAAAGATCCTGCGAACTATCACTGGGGCACCATGGTATATTCGAAACCAAAACATCCACAGGGACCTCGGCATTTTCGCAGTAAAAGATGAAATAGACAAGCAAAAAGCGTCCTATAATGAAAAACTCTCTGTCCACCCAAATCCCCTCGCAAGGGTCTTGACTCGGGTTTCCAACCGATCCCGCCTGCAACGTACCGACCTTCCAACCCAGCCATAATTTGTCAGGGCCATTTCTAATGTTCCAGTCTACATGACTGTTAGCTAGGTTATAGTATAAGATTTGATACACTTATTGTTAGTCTCAAAAATGAGAAGATTCAATAAATAAAAGCAAAGTATAAAAAAAAAAAAAAAAAAAAAAATTTTATTAATTACATTGGCAGTGGAGTCCACTGTTTTAGTATCAATTAAACCCATTTTGGGTGTATCATATGCAATATATATATTTTCAAATTTACTTATACTATTATCGTTCATATGTATTATTTAAATTTCCTTTTTTTTAGATATTTTTTTTACATTTTTCCTGCCTAATCAGTGTGTCTGACCGTCGGGTCAAACTTTCCTTAACTCACACAACACAGTGGGAGTCATTACAATTATAAAAATTTTTCTTTAATAATATAGTTAATTAATATTATTGTTGTCTTCTGTTGCTGCTACACGACACTTCGCACATCGGGTCGAATAATGGTCCAGCGCAGTCGTTTGGGCATGTCTTCTTGACCTCAGGAAGCGGCTTTTCTGCGATTGGAGGCTTTTTGATTATTAAGTTTGGAATAGGAGCAGGTGTTTTTGCTCGTATTTTTAATAAACGCTCTTCCGCCTCTAGAACATCTAGTTGGTCGGCAAGTTTCTTAGCGTTTTCCCAAGTCGGGGGCTTTGCAGTATTATATATAATTCTGCAGATTTCGGCCTTGCGCTTCTTTATACGCAACCGAATGCCTCCACGTTTCTTGGTTAGCCGTATTTTGTGGTAACCGCTGACGTGTCCTATACTCATCTAACGTGATGCGTATGGACATATTACACTGAGCAACACCTACTCACTCAGTTGAGGCACTCCAATGTCGTGTCATCTATGGCAACGAATTCCCCGATGAGAACTTCCGTCTGAAGCACACCGGCTTCGGAACTCTGTCGATAGCCAACGCTGGCGCCAACACCAACGGATCGCAGTTCTTTATCTGCACCGTGAATACCGCTTGGCTGGACATCAAGCACGTCGTGCCTAAGATTGCCTGTGACTCGATGTCACGGTCGCCATGAAATATTATTGTCGGCACGTTAAATGAAATGCGGGGCACATTCGTGCCGTTTGGTTGTGGTTTTTAGAATGAATTTTATTTCTTCAACATGTAAGGTCTTAGCCTAATACATGGTTTTAATATATAAGTCTCTGTCGCAGCAGAGTACGTAGTATATAGCTAAAAGAGAGTATGTAGCTTATGTATGCCTTTGTTGATATATGTGGCGCGCGGAATGAGCGCTGGCTCAAGCGTGGAATCTGCAGCGTAAGCATAAACGGTCAGCTAAGGGCTCTGTGTCCAAGACTGTTCAAGTCACTTCCGGCGTACCCCAAGGAAGTCATTTAGGCCCATTGCTGTTCACATTATTTATAAATGATCTACCATCCGTTATTTCATAATCTCGCATACTTATGTATGCAGGTGATGTTAAGATTTGTCTGACTTTTAATGATCCCATATATGGCCTCAGATTGCAATCTGATCTTGATTGTTTTCAATCGTGGTGTGCTATAAATTTATTAAATCTTAATTGCAATAAATGTAAACTTATGACATTTTTTAGGGGTATTCTCCATTTAAATAATTATCATCTTAGTGATACTCCACTTGAGCGAATAGAGTCAGTAACTGATTTAGGTATCCTTCTTGATTCAAAGTATAAGTTTGATAAGCATATTTTGGCTGCTTCCCATAGAGCCATGGGTGTCCTTGGATTTATTAAACGTTGGTCGAAAGAATTTAACGATCCCTACATTACTAAACACTTGTACATCTCACTGGTTCGTCCTATTCTTGAGTATGGATCTAATATCTGGTTCCCCCAGTATAGGGTTCATCAAGATAGGCTTGAATCAGTGCAGAAACAATTTCTCCTTTTTGCTCTTCGTAGTCTGACCTGGAATCCCACAATTAGATTGCGTTATTATTAAACCTTCCTTCTCTTTCTGACCGTAGAACTATGCTAGGTGTAGTGTTTCTACATAGACTAATCATTGGCGAAATTGACTCATTGCAGTTGACAAGTCAGATTAGCTTTGCCGTTCCGGTCAGAACGACTAGAAATTTCCTTCCCCTCTCACTTTCCCGTTGTAGTACTAACTATGCCAGTCACAATCCTTTCCGTATTTTATGTGTAAATTATAATAACTTTTCTAGTCTAGTTAATAATACTAACACTTGTAGCATACAACGTATAACGAGTGAGCCGATGGTATGTGGTTGACGGTACGTAAGCACGCGCTGGTCTCCGGCTCAAGTGTGTCGGCAATGGGGTGGGTAAATGAAACAACCGTTTCAACTCAGGCTCAAATAATAAG
Source organism: Drosophila pruinosa (assembly GCA_018150935.1). Classification (NCBI taxonomy): domain Eukaryota; kingdom Metazoa; phylum Arthropoda; class Insecta; order Diptera; family Drosophilidae; genus Drosophila; species Drosophila pruinosa. The sequence continues at coordinate 789,802 of JAECWR010000266.1, forward strand.
AATATAAATAATAAAAAAAATCGCGTGCTATATTGCCTTACGACGATCGCAAAATAGGATTAGGAATCGGGAACAGAATCGGTCGGAGGGAACAGGAACTCCAGTCGAAGGCCTGAACCCACTACCGAAGGGGAAGAGGAATAGAGTAGTAGCTCGGACCTAATGAAACTTTACAGCAGCCTTTTGAGCACGCTTCGCTTACTGAAGCGGCTGTACCCCACCCTTCCATGATCGCCGGTTGCTAGACTTAAATATCGGCGATCCCTTTAGGCCACTATTTTTCAAGGCATAGTTGCCTCATATCCTTCCTCCATGACTCCCGAAAGCAATAGTTCTTTAAGCTAAATTAATTTCAAAACAATTTATTTCTTATAACATTAATGCTTCTACTAACCATCTCATTAACCTAGTATTTATTTCAGATATATTCGGAATAATTTTTATTGCGAATACTAGCTATTTCGATTCTAGTGTATCTTAGTATTAGTTCTTAACTTTTATTTATAACAAGCGGTATCCCCTTTCATTATTTATATATTCATTTCATTCGGTGGTCATTTGGTTGCGAATAGATATACATATATATATACATATAGGCGCAGTTATAATATACGTATTAATGGTAGCTGTAAATCAAAGTTTTAAACTCATGCAAAATTAAATCGACCAAAGAAGGCAAATTATCCGAATAAACAAAAAAAATTTCGAACTAATATCCAATTAAAGCTTTAGCTATGATAGTACAAAGATTAAGAAATTAAATTCAAATCAAAATCAAAAATAAATAATTAAACTCAAAACATGAGAAAAAAAAAATGAAAATGTAAAAGAAATCACTCACTGTTTTGTTGTTGTTCCATCGACGAAAGATCTTCCGTGGTTTGGTATCATTATGTGTGTGTGTGTAAGGTTTGCATTATATTGAGTTTATTTTGTTTGTCACTGATGATTGGCTTGTTGGCTTTTTGATTTCTATGGGTATTTCTTTAGCTCACGAGTGTCTTATTTTTTTTTTTTTTTTTTTGAATTAACCTTTTATGGTCTTTTGCAAACAGTGCAAAAAAAAAATTTACAAAAAAATTATTGGTAACTAGCTATTTTTATATATATGTATTGATTCGCACCATTGACCCTAGTATTTATCAATTAATTTGGAGACGTTTACACTATACTTTAGAACTAAGCACTTAGGGATTCTTTGCATCAGCCGAGTTTGAATGAGCTTAAAAGCCTGCAATCTACCACGTTTTTCCCCACACACTTTTGTAAGTCACACACTTCGTTTGGATCGCAATTTAAAGCGAATAACATTATCTGGTGATGGGATCTGGTTATATGCCGCTCACTGCACATTCACTATTCGCAAGTTGCTGTCTACAGTTTAGTAGAAGCAAAATGCGCTGCAATGTTTCCTCTTCGGCTATAGGGCTCCCCGGGCAAATCCGCTTGAAGACTGCGCTTGAAGACTGCGGTGCTCCAAACTTTGCGTAGCACCAGGTGAAGAAGGTGCTGCTCCAAACTTGGCGTAGCACAAGGTAACGCAAGGTAACACAAGGTATCGCAAGGTAACGCAAGGTAACGCAAGGTAACGCAAGGTTATAAATATATTATTTATTAGACTCTGCAGGAGACTTAGTTGGTCTTCCAAAGTTACCTGAATCTGGCACCAGTTGGGTTTTCAGCCACTCAACGCGGTAGTCTTAATCTTCAAAAATCTCAGCAATCCTAAGGCATTGGAAAAATTCACCAATTAGAATTTTGTTAAACGCGGTTTGGCTGCACTACTCACTTATTATTTCTAGAATATATTAACTATTATTATATTTAATAATTCCAACAAGAAAAATCTCTTAGTGGTTGGCACCAGGGAACAGAAATATTGGCCACGTCTGGGTTTTTCGGCCGCTCCAATGAAAAAGAACGAGCCGACCCAAGTCACCTGCTAGATCGCTAGCCTTGACCTACTTAACGAAGCAACACTCATTGATGCATTTTGAGTGCACTCAGCTGAGCTCCAAAAGCTTGGTTACTGAGTCAATGCCGAAATGGCGTGAAATTTCCCAACAAAATTTCCTTGCATGTCCTCAACTTCATAATATGCAGATCCAAGCTTCTTTCTGATACGAGCTTTTATGAACGAAGGAGCTAATTTAGCACAGAAACCTTTGCAAAGTTACTTTTTCTGAAAATTTCGACGGAAAATTTCTTGCCCTTCCACGAACGTTATCTCCCGACTGCGCATGTTATATGTTCTTTTGTTGCGCGTATGCTGCCTTTGCATACTACGTGAAGCCTGGTCTCGCATGATATTCGTGGAATCTTCCCGATTAAAAGATATCGCCCGATCTTCTAAACTGTGCAATCGCCGTAACAACTCATATTGAGAACCGTTGGTCAGCATATGCTGCCCAAACACCAAACGATAAGGGGTATTATTCACCGCTGTGTGATGGCTTGATCGAAATGCGCAACCAATCTGACTTAGATTTGCATCCCAATTGTCTTGGTCTGGGCTTATGTACGCCTTGATGGCGGCTAGCACCGATCTATTCACCCGTTCGGAGGCATTTCCTTGAGGGGCATAAGATGCCGTGTAGGCATGATGAACGCCATATTTTTGTAATAAGGTATTGAAGGCATTCGATTTAAATTGTACCCCATTGTCCGAAACAACCGTTTCCGGTACCCCAAAACAATGAAATAGCTTCTCCTCTATAGATGGCAAAATTGCATAGACGGAAAACTTTTTCACGGCTTTTAGGAATGGGAATTTTGTGAAGTGGTCGACGACAATAAAAATACCAATATTACCGGTTTTAGAGCGTGGATATGGTCCCAGGTAATCCACATAAAGTTTTTGAAAAAACCTATGGCTCTTTGTTGTCTTAGATAATGGTGGCCTGAGAGTTTGGTTCGGATGTTTCGTGCTTTTATAATTTTTGCACTGATTCACGTACCTTCTCACATCTGCCACTAAGTTCGGTCAAAAGTAATATCGACGGATGCGTTCTAATGTTTTATTAATCCCGCCATGTGCCGCCATTGGAAAACGACAGGAACGAATTCCGTAGGAATCCACAGCTTCCAAATAGTGTCACCCGCTAATTATTCTTTGACGCATGTTCGGCTCGTCGAAAAATAAACCCATCAATAACTTTAATTTCGGAAGAAGTAGACAAGCTCCGTTCGACCTCTTCTTTAAGAGTTTGATACTCTTGTGAGTGAAATTGAGGCAACTGCAGGTCAACACCCATGTCATGGTCAAGTGCGGAAAGATCCTCCGTGAAGACACGGGACAGAGCATCAGGCACAATATTCTGTTGGCCTTTTCGATGTTGAATCTGAAAATCATAGCCTTAAAGTTTTAAGGCCCACCTAGCCAATCGACTACCAAGGTCCGATTGGGACATAAGCCACCTTAAGGACGCGTTATCGGTTATGACCGTGAACGACTGTCCTTCGACATAAGCACGGAATTTCTGGATGCACAAAATAGCTGCCACACATTCCTTTTCGGTTACTGAGTAGGTACGCTGACACGGGTTAAGTTTCTTCAACATATAGGAAATCGGAACTTCCTCCCTACTATCAGTCAACTGCATCAGCACGCCGCCAGCACCAGTATGACTTGCATCACAGTGTATACAAAAGGAACGCGAAAAATCCGGTGTGCGCAACACTGGTGCAGTAATCATCGCCTGCTTTAGCTCATTGAATGCTTCGTTGGCTACTTCTGGCCATAAAAACTATTGTCTTCCCTTCAGAGCATCCATTAAGGGTGTAGCAAGGGAAGTATAGTTTTTAATAAACTTTTGGTACCACCCAGTCATACCAAGTAATCTGCGTAACTGTTTAACGGACCGTGGCGGTGGATATTCGATAATTGCCGATATTTTATCGGGATCCATTGCAATGGTGCCGTTTCCAATAATATGCCCTAAGTATACTACCTCTCGCATGCAAAATTTGCTTTTTTAACGTTGATAGTAAGACCAGCGTTCTCTAAACATAAGGCTATATCCTTTAGAACCTCCAGATGTCGTTCAAACATGTCTGAAACTATCAGAAGATCGTCGAGGTAAATAAACTCTTCATTCTTTAAACAAGCAGGAATTGTACGGTCCATTAGCTTGGACATGGTCGAAGGAGCATTGGTGAGGCCAAAAGGCATTACTGTAAATTGGTAGAGTGGCCTACCAGGTACTGAGAACGCAGTTTTATCCCGTGACAAAGGATCGAGAGGAATTTGCCAATAGGCATCTTTTAAGTCCAGGCTTGTTATATATTCGGCCATGAATAATTGGCATTGGATATGCATCCTTGCGCGTAATATTATTTACTTTTCGGCTATCTAGACACAGACGGACTTTTCCAGGTTTTCGTACTAATACCACTGGAGAAGACCATGAGCTATCGGACTCCTTTAAGCCAGCATTCGATCAAGTTCTTCGAACATCATCTGTTCAATCGCAGGTAACACTGGATACACCTCTGCTTGATAGGCACAGCATCGCCAACATCGATCGAGTGGAACAGCAGAGTAGTCCTTCCTAAGCCTTTGTCCGTAAAAGAAGGGAACCTTTTTATGGTGTCTTCTAGCGATTTCTGCTGATTTTCGGTTAACAAACAGAACACGTTGCGGTCAATTGTAGCAAGGTGCTCATTCTCACCATCTGTCCCTAAACCTTGAGGCAACAACCGAAATTTGGTCCAGAAGTTGATCCCTAAATAAAGTGATTGCTTCAGTGAAGGCACAATAAAGAACGTGAACGGTTTGGTGTCTTCGTTATACTCAATGGAGTTGTGGAGTCTCCCCAGAATTTCTTGGGACTTGCCATCCGCCGTCTGAACGTTCGAAGTTATAGGTTTTAAATGGATTTCTTCCTTTAGAATATCGGCCGCTAACATTCCGCCAATGCAGCTGATTGACGCACCCGTATCCATGAGACCGGATACTGATCGACCTAATACGGAGACTCTAGCGTACGGCCTTACATCAAGCGCTCCAATCCACATTAGATTGTTTTCAATCTGAATTTGATCATAATAGGTATTCAGGCGCTGAGTCGAACGAGATACCGTTTTAGAAGGAGAAAAATTAGTGGACGTAGCAATGGGCTGTGATAAGGTAATGTCAGGTAAATTAGTATGTTCAGGTGGAGTTTGAGTAGAACACTCGGTTATTCGGTGTTCGTGGCCCTCGAAATCATCGGTTTGCGTGCTCCTTTCCAAGGTGCTCGCGCTTAACCGTTTTTTAGAGTGCAACACTGAGGACAAGACGGCCGATACGTGTCTGCTATGCCACAACCGTAGCAGAAAACTTTAAGCTCGGACATACAATCTTGGTAGCGGTGGCCAACTTTACCACAATTCCAGCAGGATATGTTAACTGCCGCAAACTCCGCTTCGTCTTTCTCTGACTCACTTTTGGCTGCCACTGCCACTTCATGCACCAGACGGCGCGGAGCCGGCTGAGGCTTCCGTAACACAGGCCGTACAGTTTGCATAAGGGCTTCTCTGGTACGAATTATATGTCGAAGCTGAGGAACGGTGCTCATCACTTGATATAGCAACTCATGCTATATCTCCGGTAATAGATTCGATCGAATCGATTTCAGTAACGCTGAATCTGATAATGGCACAGAGAGTTTATCAGAGAACAAAACTACGCTTTCGTAAAACTCATCAAAAGACTCGCCTTCTTTTTGCTTCCTCCGATGTATTTCTGCTCTAATGCTTACATCAGAGCGTTCTTCTTTAAACTTCGTACGCAATGCATCGCATAAGGCAGCCCAAGTGACACTAGGCTTGTCCTATGGTAATGCTGGCACAGCCTTCAAATAAGGTGCTTATGTGGCTCATCAATAAAGCGGAATTTCCTTCTAAGGACTGGTTCGTCAATGCTTCCACCCGATAAAGGAAATCTTCGACGCTCAACCCAGATCTTCCTGAAAACTTAAGTTTCCAACTGCCTATTATTTGGCTAACTCTATTCAACCGAATACCGGAGTCTGTAGGAGAGATCCTCGTTTGACTAAGTGGACTTCTAGGCAATTGAGGCGGTACTTCAATCGAAGGGGGCAAAGCTGGAGTATCAAGCCTGAGGTTATTTGCCAAGACTGTCACCATGCCTTGAATGCTGCTTTGGAAAACTGCTGCCAACATCTCAGTTTATCTCGCAGCTGACGCAGTTATGGCATCAATCAAAACTTGTTGAGACGCATTTAAGGTAACTGAGACATTTAGTTCTTCTTGAGCCATGTTGTCACTCTCTTGCTCATCCAGTCTCTGCTGATTACGAGTGCGTGGTATAGCAGCGTCGGGTAAACTTTTGCGTGGACTGATGGGTGTCGGAGTTAACCGTTAAATTGAGTAGTGCCGACTGTAATGAAGATTTAGACACAGGACAACGCTCGCGGTTAGATACTTTGGTGTTAAAGCAAACCCAGTGAAAGGTGTGACCGCAACTAGTAGACAGCAGTTGACCTGTATATTCAATCTCCTTTAAGCAAATAAAGCACGTCACGTCTACAATGTTTTCGGAGCTTCGACTCAAAAACATAATTCAAACGATTCATAAAATGGTACGCTATTTGTAAGCGTGATCTAAGCGTAATATAGGAAAAGAATCGGAGCAGAAAAAATAATAATAAAGTAATCAAAAAATTAAATCAAAGATATAGTCACAGGAACAAATTTCAGGAGTCATGAATTCCAATCATGAGAGAAATGCAACAAAATTGTTTAACATTACAACCTATTTAAAGCTCTCTTCTCTCCGTTATTTATAGGACATGGGGTCAAAAACACGAGCACAAAATAATTTCTTGATAAGCGGGCAAACCATATAGTAATTAACTTAGTTTATTCAACTATGGATAGGACTCCAACGCTTTAATTAACAAGAAGAAAAGGAATAAGAAGGGATTTTGAATTGTCATGGAAGTGATATTGATTCTATTAATCACTTATCCAAAATGGCATTTCAGAGAGACTTCACCAATACGAATAGATTAGTGGTTAGCTGTGCGATATACTCTTTGCTTTGCTAAATCCAACCAACCCTATTCCAACTTTTCAGTGTAATATTTTTTTTTCTAGTGGTGACAAGTTATAGCTATAAATTCTAGCACACCAGATCCAACTACTAGAAATATATATAACACCTGAAAGCTTTTTTTTTTTAAATATTTTTAACAAATAGGGAAAATTTCCGATCCTATCGATGTCCCACTAGTCAAAGATGGAATCGACTATCTATTTTATTTAATTCGGACCCTGCCGGATCAAGACCCCACCTTGGGCACCAAATTATTTACTTTTATTATTAATTTGTAGCATACAACGTATAACGAGTGAGCAGTTGTTAGTTAGTTAACGGTACGTAAGCACGCGCTGGTCTCCGGCTCATGTGTCGGCAATGGGGTGGGTAAATGAAACATAACCGTTTCAACTCAGGCTCAAACCAATAATAATATAAATAAAAAAAATCGCGTGCTGTATTGCCTTACGACGATCTCCAAAATGGAACAAGAAATCGGAAACAGAATCGGTCGGAGGGAACAGGAGCTCCAGTCGCAGGCCCGAACCCACTACCGAAGAGGAAGAGGAAGAGAGCAGCAGTTCGGAAATAATAAAACGTTATTGCAGCCTTTTGAGCGCGCCTCGCTTACTGAAGCGGCTGGTACCCCACCCTTCCATGATCGCCGGTTGCGGGACATATATATTGGCGATCCCTTTAGGCCACTATTTTTTTAAGGCATAGTTGCCTCATATCCATCCTCCATGACTCCCGAAAACAATAGTTATTTAAGCTAAATTCATTTTAAAACAATTTTTTCCTTAAAATATTAACGTCTCTCCTAACCATCTCCTTAACCTAATCTTTATTTTATGTATATTCGGACTACTTTTTATTTCTAGTAAAGGTAAGAATTTATCTTAGTATTAATTCTTAATGTTCATTCATAATAAGGCGGTATTTCATTTATTTAATTATAGATTCATTTTCTTCCTTTGTCAATGGTTGCGAATAGATATATATATATAGAATATTGTGTAATACGTAGAAATGGTAGATGTAAATAGACCAAAGAAGGCAGATTATCAAAATAAACAATCAGGTTTAGAAATCATATTAAATTAAAGATTTAAAAATGATAATACAAAAAAAAAAAAATTAGGAAATTAAAGAAAAATCAAAATCAAAAATAATTAATTAAAACTCAAAACATGATTAATTTAACTCAAAAATTCGATTGCAAATCAAAAATAAAAAAAATAAAAAAATTAGACTTAGAAGAAATCTAACTGCTACATAAATAGCCAAATTAAAATAATAAAGAGCACATGCTTGAAGAGCAGTAACTCCCCAAAATCAACAAAAGTGCAAAACAAAATAAAGAAAAATTGTCAAACAAATATTGAATAAAAAGCACTCACAGTTTGTTGTTATCCATCGACGAAAGATCTTCCGTGGTGTGGTATCGTTTTATATGTGGGTATAGATGTTTGCATTAGTATATTTCGTTTGTCACTGATGATTGGTTTCTTTTTTTTTTTTTTTTGTGTATTTGCTTATCTCACTTGTTTTTTATATCTTTAGAAGTACCTTTTTATGGTCATTTGCAAATAGTCGAGGGAAACAAAAAAAAATTAACCTAGAAAAATTATTATTATTGGTAACTCGCGATAATTAGATATAGATATTTATTCGCACCATTGACCCTATTCTTTATTTACTAATTATGAGACCTTTTTATACCCGCCTACCCAAAGGGTTGAAGGGTATTATGGCTGTGTGCCGACCGAAAATGTATGTAACAGGCAGAAGGAAGCATCTCCGACCCCATAAAGTATATATATTTTTGATCAGCGTCAACAGCCGAGACGATATAGCCATGTCCGTCTGTCCGTCCTTCCGTCTGTCCGTCTGTCCGTCTGTCTGTCTGTATGTCTGTCTATGAACACCTAGATCTCCGAGACTATAAGAGATAGAGCAACAAATTTTTCGCGACAGTATGTCTTATTGTTGCACACAGATCAAGTTTGTTTTTGATTTTGGCCACGCCCCTTTCCGCCCATGCAAATTAAAAAAAACTGAATTGCAAGCGTAGTTTTAAACCTAGAACGTTCAATTTACGCACAATACTAATCACCATCTTAATGATCTCTGCGAATTTGGTTACAATCGGATAAAAAACACAGAAGTTATTAAGAAGTTACTTTTATAAGGCACGTGCAGCTGCACCTAGTTAATTGCTATGACACTCCGTGACATAATAATGGTGTTCAATAAACCAACTAAAGTGACGCTAAGCTAATAATTTCGAACAAAGAAAATTTTTTTATATTATGTTGGTATAATTTTAGTATATTTTTTTAGTATTTCTTCAGTATTTTTTTTGAAAAGTATAGTATTTTGATGGTAAAATTAGGTGGCGGGTATCTCACAGTCGAGCAAACTCGAGAGTAGCTTTCTTACTTGTTTTAGTATATTTTCCAGTATATTTTTTAAAAACATAATATTTCGATGATAAAATTGGGTGGCGGGTATCTCACAGTCGTTCAAGCTTTCTTACTTGTTAATATTTATCTCTTGGTACAGCAATCTGTTCTTTACGATGGCTTATGTAAGATTTTCCTCAGCTAGGGTCTCAATCGCGGTTATTACCCCATTGTATGACAATGGCAAGGTCAATAGTAAGTGAGACACTTTGTCCATCTCTTCGATTTTCGTTTCCGACGCTAGCAATTCACTTATTAACTCAACGAACTGGCAACTCACTCGACAGCTTCAGGGACAATAACCTTTTTCAAACTGCTAACTGTGACGCGAGACTCTTTCGCTCGTATATGATATCTAAATTTCTAAGAATCTGTCTCGCCGTGTGTATTTATGTGTATTTTTATACCCGCCTACCCAAAGGGTAGAAGGGTATTATGGCTTTGTGCCGACCGAAAATGTATGTAACAGGCAGAAGGAAGCATCTCCGACCCCATAAAGTACATATATTCTTGATCAGCGTCAACAGGCGAGACGATATAGCCATGTCCGTCAGTCCGTCTGTCCGTATGAACACCTAGATCTCAGAGACTATAAGAGATAGAGCGACAAATTTTTCGCGGCAGTATGTCTTATTGTTGCACGCAGATCAAGTTTGTTTTTGGCCACGCCCCCTTCCGCCCATGCAAATTGAAAAAAAACTGAATTTCAAGCGTCGTTTAAAACCTAGAACGTTCAATTTTGGTACGCACAATATTAATCACCATCTTCATGATCTCTGCGAATTTGGTTACAATCGGATAAAAAACACAGAAGTTATTAAGAAATTACTTTTAAAAGGCGTTACCACGTGCAACTGCTAGTGCTGCCTAGCTAGTTGCTATGACACTCCGCGACATAATAATGGTGTTCAATAAACCAACTAAAATGCCGCCAAGCTAATAACTTCGAACAAAGAAAATTTTTATATATTATTTTGGTATTTTTAGTATATTTTTTTATAGTATTTTTTTCAGTATATTTTTTAAAATTGGGTGGCGGGTATCTCACATTCGAGCAAACTCGACTGTAGCTTTCTTACTTGTTATTTATATTTTATATTTTCTTGATGCAACACCATTCACCACGCGCAATGCACAGCAGAGATCAAAACTTAAGAGATGGAGAGAGGCATCTTACCGGAAGGCGATAATATTAGTGTGGCCAAAATCGATATATATCTAAAATACTTAAATACGAAGTATAGTATATTTATAAGGGAAGTGGGATATTCCAACAATTAGCAACCTTGCCAAAACTACTACAGGTTGACCAATTTGAAAGTGATTTGGAAAGTATTTTTAAAACTAATACTCAATTGGCATCCGCCCAATACGATTGACTAATCCCACCCAAAATATTATATCTTTGGGACATCCTAATATGAACTGTCTGAATACAGCTATATTATGTATTGCTGGCTAGCATACTGACCGCCAAAAGTTCATTCCAACCTCAAAGTTGCCATGGATGTTTTTTTTTTTGAAATCTTATTGAAGGTTTATATGAAATGCAGAAATAGTAGAGTAAAATAAACTTAAATAATCTTTCACTAATCGTTTGTATAATATTTAAACTGGTACGGTAGGTAAACAAATGAAGTTCTAGCTGTTAAATATGTATAATATATATCATATTCTAATCCACATTTGGGAAGTTCCAACAGCTCATCCGGAATCTTTAGGCTTGTCGACATCGGACTTGTTCATCAATTTGTAATTAGTTTTCAATAACCAAGTAAGAATGGCATAGCCACCTAAAATGCTTAAGTACAAATTAACAAGTTTAAGCGTATGTTATCCAATTAACAAGTTACGCGTAGGTTATCCCACGAAGCTTATCCTCGCCTGATTGAGATATTCCTGTTTATCTGTTATTCCCACGTAGCTAGTCTCTACGTCTGGTTGGGATACTATTGTATGTTGGTTATTCCCACGCAGGTTATCCAAAATACGTTGGAAGGTACCTTGACCTTCGTTGCCAAAGGCTCTTAGAGCTCAATGACCAATAATAAAAAGTGTTACGGCTTTGCCGAGTTATAGTAACGAGCAAGTGCTCTTTATTGTGTTCAAAACTAAAACTAAGTACAGATTACAAAAAATGTTAACCGCTACCCTAAAGAATGCGAGAGCATGGGCAACAGAGCTATAGTCGACAAGCCGACTCAGCATAATTGTAACACTACTCTTGCGACATATTGCAAGAGCTAGGCTACTATTGGTGCCTCTGTTGCCGAGGCAATGCAATGCCCGCTACCCGCTACCAGGGCACTGACACGCTAGTATGCCGAGTCAGCATTATGCCCTGAAGTCTCTGCGCACGAAGTGCGAGGGTTACTTGTTAACTGCCCCCCCCCTTCGAGTTCTGACCGTCCTCGGTCATGTTGAATGTGTCGATTGCGCGCTGGATCTCGACCGCAGCTCGTCTCTTCTTTAACACCAGGAAAAGGATGAACGAGCCGATTATACCCATATTTAGCATTACTCCAGCCACGAACCAAAGCTTCGGCGAACCTGCGGCATCAACCTCATCCTTGAAATCCTGAATGACGCGCAGGTTTTCGTTGGTCATACGGTGTAGTAGTGGAATGCTCAGCACCGGGTCATGGCCAACGATGTTTAACAATGACGATCGTGCTATGCCAGGTTGTTTTTCTAACGTTTTCCGCCAATTTATGAATTCCGTTCCGTTAATGATGGCTGAATGTTCGAAGGTGACCAGGTGCGTTCCTCTGACGAGCACCTCTGGGCCGCCGTCCGTGCTGACGCGGGCCGTTGCTTCATTAATAATGATGATCCCGTCATCTACGGGTGCTACCGCGTTCAAGTGGCTGGGCTGGGTATGACATTGCGCCATGCCTCCCGCATGGAGCGCACGGAACAGGTTTCCCGTCTAGACCGCTCACAGAAGGTGTTGTGCGTGGTTTCCGTGCACTCTGTGACGGCAAAGGTGTCTTCCTCGCACTCCGCCAGTGTGCTTTCATCCAGCCGTAGGACTGTTTGGTCGTGTGACACCGGGTAGACGGAGACCTTCTTGCATTTGACCTTGACTCGAGGATAGGCTATTAGTACGTGTATTATGTCATTGGATTGAAGGACCCTAATTTTAGCGGCTTCTAGCAGACTGACTATCGGAATATCTTGTTCAACGAGTGATTTCAAGTCGGCATGATTAAGGACTGTGGGATTTACTATGCAAGCTTTTGCCAATGTAATAGTGAGAATTAGGTTTTGAATTTCTGTCGTCAACATCCTATTTCTTGCTAGGAGTGCCTCGTACAGATGCGGAGTGTCAACCAAGTTGTCTTTCCGGGCTTTGATAATTTTATTAATAGTGTCAGTCAGTCTGTTTATTTGTTTCTGTGTTTCTGTGTTTATAATGATTTGTCGGGAGTTTGAGTCTACTAGCTGCGCCTCTGTCATTCTGACCTTCAAAAAAATCCGATGCATCGGGGGTCCCTGCAACCACCTTAAGGGCTGTTCCCAAGAAATCCAAACTTCTCGCCATTCTATGGTGTACTTTTAACACGGACAACAAAGTTCTCAGATGATCTGTGTCGACATCTAGTAATTTGCGCATATGCGACTGTGGAAAAGACTCGGACAATTTTTCTGTCTCATCTATCATACTAACAAATTCGGATAGGTTGCTCGAATGCCTTAAGTAGTCGCGCTGTTCAAACACAAGTACATCTCCGTCCACGACCGGGATGTAATTGGCGTGGGAAAAATCGGTAATTCGAGCATTTGCCACTGCTAAGGTGATGAGCGTTGTGAGGGCGAACCTGTAATCCAAACGTAGAGTGAGACCGAGGAATTTTAACTTAAATCTGACTTACTACCTAATAGTGTTGCTTACTATCTAACTATAAGTGGGGAAACCTACTTAAGGTTGTCCTTATGGACCACCCCCTTAATTAAAACAGACGTTCCCAGGTCTGCCTGCACTTTTGTTCTGTGCATAATGGGGTCAGTTTGTTCCCTAACCTTTTGTTGTTCTTGACAAACACCTCTTCCCCTACCTCAAAAACACGGTTTTGTCTATCCGGGTTACATCTCTCGATGTTGTCTTTCTGGGCCTTTATTAACCTGTTCTTAATGGCTAGGTTTTGGCTGTCGGTCTCCGCGTGAAGGACCTCAACCGGTTTTGCCCGAATGACTGAATGTAGTGTCTTGTTATACTCTACCGTAGCCCTCAAGATTAGTTCTACGGTGTCGCTGATCTTTCTGTCTAGCTTAAGGCATCTGGCAATTTCTGTCAAGGTACTGTGGAACCGTTCCACTTGACCGTTTGACGAGCTATGAAGCGGTGCCGCGTTTACAACATCAATGTTGTAGCTGTTTTTCAGTAAGGAGGTGATTGTTTCTGAATTGAAAGCGGGCTCGTTGTCGCAATATATTGTTCTGATTTTTGGAAACAAGTTTACGAGTTGGAGTAGAGGCCCTATAATGTCCACTATTGTTCTGGACTGCACTGGTTGTACCACTGCAAACTTTGAAAACTTGTCAACACATGTCAGGAATTGCTTCCGATCGGTTGAGAAGATGTCAATGTGTAACATTTCACCTGGATAACTCGGTATGGGTGTTACCCCGAGCTCTTGCTTTTTTTGGATGCCTATCGTATTTGGCCTTGGTGCAAATTCTGCAATTTACAACTACCTCCCTCGCCAGGCTGCTCATTTTGGGGAAATAGTAGTCACGAAGGACTTGTTTGACATTCTCCTGAGCCGCTCTGTGCGCACGATTGTGTTCTGTCGTAATAATCTCTAACTGCTCATTCCTATTGGTCACGTCCATTACGACACTCTTACAATGGCGAAACTGTGTGGCCGGGAAGTGGGCAACTAGATCATGCTGGAAGCTTGCCAGCGTGGGCAGGTCGCAGTGTATTGCGTTAACAACTGCGGGGTTTACTACCTCTTTTAGAATTTTTAGAATGTCGCTTTTGTCGGCGAAATTAATCAGGTGGCGAGTCTTGCTACGAAACAACACTAAACTCCGTTTTAGTTGAAAACGTGCTTCTTCCAGAATGATTTGATTCCTAAAGCAGTTCAACGGTTGGTCAGTTGTTTCGACCGTGTAGGTCATTGAAAGCTCGCTGTGGACAGTCGCCGCATCTGACTGAAACTCATTTTGCAAGGCATTAATATTTTGCCTGGACAGGGCGTCGGCTACCTGATTATCTTTTCCCGGTTTGTAGTGGATTTTGCGTTATGATCATCAATATACGCTTTCCATCTTTTAATCTTCGGATTCGGATTCCGATCTGATACCGCGAATGTCAAAGGCTGGTGGTCTGTGTAAATATTAATATCGCGAGTGCCGTACAAGTAATGTTGTAACTTGCCTAAAGCCCACACTATGGCCAGCAGTTCTCTTTCATTAGTGGCGTAGTGTGACTCGCTTTCCTTAAGTGTCCTAGAGATCATTGTAATGGGTCTCTTTTCTTGTGACAGTACCGCGCCGATACCGTTCGCGGAAGCATCCGTTGTCAGATCGAACGGCTTCCTGAAATCGGGGTATCTGAGAATTACATCTTCAGAAGCCAATACATTTCTCAGCCTCTCGAATGCATCTTTCTGCAAACTATCGAAGGCAATTGGAGTTTTTTAGACATTTGTTTGCTGATAGAGCCATTTTCCCCTTTCAGCAAACTTGACAAAGGCCTTGCGATTGCCGCAAAGTCTTTAACGAAACACCGATAGTAACTGGCTAGGCCTAAGAACGACCTAAGCTCATACAAATTTGTCGGTTCTGGGTACTCTTTTATAGCTTTTACCTTTTCTGGGTCGGTTTCGCACCACCATTGGTCACAATGAAACCCAGATATTCGACACTTTGCTTAAAAAGTGTGTTTTCTCGCTGGATACCTTCATGTTGGCATCACATAGGCTTTTCAAAACCCAATCAATGTGCCTAACATGGTCTTTTTCATTTTCTGAAAAAATGATGACGTCATCCACGTAAACATAGCACGATTTGCCAATTTGTTCTCGTAGGACATCGTCGATTGCTCTTTGGAAGATGCTTCCCGCATTCTTCAAACCGAACGGCAAACGACAAAACTCATATTTCCGCCATTTACTGAGAAGGAGGTTTTCTCGCGGTCATGTTCAGCCAGGTAAATCTGGTGGTATCCAGACTTTAGATCCAATGTCGTAAAGAATTTGGCTTTGCCTAGGTTCGCCAGTATCATGGGTATATTCGGCATTGGGTACTTATCAGCGATGGTTTTCTCATTAAGTTTCCTAAAGTCAATAACCAAACGCTTGTTCCTGTTTCCCAGCGCGTCCAGGCCTTTTTTTGTCCACAACCCATGTCGGGTTGTTGTAGGGCGACCTTGAGGTTCTAATGATGCCTTTTTTCAATAGGTCTGTGATTTCTCGCTTCACAAACTCAGACACGCCCATAGGATGCGGGTATAGTTTGGAGAATACCGGCTGATTGTCGCTTGTGCGAATTGTGGCAACAACGGAGGTGTTAAACGGCAGTGCCTCGTTAGAGGCTGAAAATGCCTTAGACCTACTCGTGATCATGTTTCGAAATTCAACTTTCACGGATTCTGGCACAGCAATGTCATTCACGTTAGTGAAGTTTACATTGTCGCAACTATGATGCTGCAGCCTCTCGGAAGTAGAACCATAATTTATTGTACCTTTCTCTGCGTCTAGCTTTGCTCCTACTTGGGCCAGAAAATCGAAACCTATGATGCCATCGAAGGGTGTTAGCGCGTCTAATAGAAAAACGTGGCTGTCTTTCCAAAAATGTTCATTAAACATTTCTGGCGAACCCCTGTTAGAACCATGAATGGAACTAACTGTGAAAGGGGAATCGACCGGCACCACACCTTTAAGCTCCTTTACGGGCTTAATGTAGTTTTTAGCCGCCCCTGTGTCGATTAGGATTCTTAATTTCCTCCCCTGCAACTGGCGTTCAACGAACGGCAGTCGGGAGCGCTCCCTAAAAAATTGACCTGATCGTTATCATCAGATTCATCGTCTATTTCATTAGTTGCCGCTGTGGCCGCGTTTTCATACTCGCTGTCATTCTTCGCGTCAGCCTGTTGCATAGTGTTTTGCACTCTCTGACGTCTTTGACCTGTCATACGGGTGGAACCGGATCTTTTCTGACCTCGTGTGTTTTCACTATTAGCACTCGCAACCTGACCGCCTCCGAAGGAGGTTGGTTGTCTATGTTGCGTCATAGTGGAACCTAGTTCCATGGGTTCGGACGACTGATTCTGATCAGTGTTCTGCGGCATTCGCCGCATTATTCTGTGTAGCCCTATTTGACTTCCTATAATGTGGGTTTCTCCACTGGCCATCTTCGGCCCCTGTTACTCTTTCCCTGCGGGGCCTGCGCGCGGCCTTGACCCCTTCGCTGCTCATGGGCAAGCGCTCTATCCTCCACAGCCTTAGAGTACGTGGCAGCGAAGGCCGTACGCTCTAAGGTTGCCTCAGATTCCCTAGCGAAAGCTAGAGCTGAGGGCATATCTTTCGGTTGGGCTGGCAAAACTATGGCTCTCAAGGGTTTTCTAAGACCCCCGACGAATGCGTGAAGAGCGTCTTGCCTAGCCTCACTGTTAAGTAAGGCAGCCCCGTCAGGTTCGTGCGTCATAACGATCTTGTTTGTTATTAACGTTAACCTTTCTGAACTTCGTCATAGAACTCCATCAGGCTAAGGTCTCCTTGCCTGAGTGATTCAAGTCCTTGCCGAAGAACACGCAGCGACGTCTCGTCCGCATACGTACAGTCTAATCGAGCAATTATTGCATCGAAATTTAAGACTGTGTTATGACCAAGCAACACCCCTCTTGCTGGTCCCCTTACTTTTATTCCTAATAATGGCAACGGCTTCATAATGCGCCTCGCTGCCCTGGTATGGCTTGAAAATCTCATACGCATCTATGGCCGACTGTCGCCATCCTACATAATCATCCTGGTCCCCGTAAACTCCGGTAAGGACTTCACTATGTCTAACCTGACCTCACAACGAATCGCCGGGTCTGCAGTCACTCTTTGGTATGCTTCCACCTGTGGTACTTCTACACACAGGCTTTGCATCTGTTGCTTGACCTCATTCAACTGCGTTTGAAATGATTGGGTCAGCCTCGCCTCTTGCTGAGCCAAAGCCTGGCTAACGGCTCCAGATATGATAGCCTGCAGCTGGGCCGCGTCCATGTCTGTACTGTTGCTTGTCGTGGGCGAAAGCCTTGATTTTGCAAATCCCACCCGTCGTCACTATCGTATTCCACTTTAATATCCCTATACTCGTTCGCCCAACTCATTGACTAATGGTTGGCACTGCACAATACTCTTACGCCGAGCACAATTGATCGGCTTGCGAAATGGTACGATTACTCGCGCGAGAGGCAGAACAGAAAACGACGAAAAGAATTAAAATTAGATTTGCGCAAGCAGAAAAACAAGACAGACTTTGGGTATGCAATTTTTTTACGAAAGTATGCAATGTTTTATAATAAAACTTCCTAGTGAAAGTATGCAACGTTTTATAATAAAATATTTGGAAAAGTATGCAATATGATTTTATTGTCAAAAGTATGCAATATGATTTTACTGTCAAAAGTATGCAATATGATTTTACTGTCAAAAGTATGCAATATGATTTTACTGGCAAAAGTATGCAATATGATTTTATATTAACTTCTTAACTTGCCGCTTTGCAATCACTTGTTGAACTTACATGCTTTTATTGGTGGGTTCTAACACCGTTGGGCGCCAATTAACAAGTTTAAGCGTATGTTATCCAATTAACAAGTTACGCGTAGGTTATCCCACGAAGCTTATCCTCGCCTGATTGAGATATTCCTGTTTATCTGTTATTCCCACGTAGCTAGTCTCTACGTCTGGTTGGGATACTATTGTATGTTGGTTATTCCCACGCAGGTTATCCAAAATACGTTGGAAGGTACCTTGACCTTCGTTGCCAAAGGCTCTTAGAGCTCAATGACCAATAATAAAAAGTGTTACGGCTTTGCCGGAGTTATAGTAACGAGCAAGTGCTCTTTATTGTGTTCAAAACTAAAACTAAGTACAGATTACAAAAAATGTTAACCGCTACCCTAAAGAATGCGAGAGCATGGGCAACAGAGCTATAGTCGACAAGCCGACTCAGCATAATTGTAACACTACTCTTGCGACATATTGCAAGAGCTAGGCTACTATTGGTGCCTCTGTTGCCGAGGCAATGCAATGCCCGCTACCCGCTACCAGGGCACTGACACGCTAGTATGCCGAGTCAGCATTATGCCCTGAAGTCTCTGCGCACGAAGTGCGAGGGTTACTTGTTAACTTACATATTGAATTTAAGTATATATACCACAGGTAGCAAAAACCCGAAACCTGTACAAGTTTCAATCTGTAAGGTACATAATTGTCAGTTTTATAGAAACAAAAGAAATTAAAACGTACTAAAGCGAACATTACGTCTACAGAGAACACCGAATGTGCAGGTCTATCAGCCTTTCCGCCGCCTTAAGCAAAAAGGAAGTAAGGCTGATCGGCCGATAGGACTTAGGCTGGTCAAGCGGACGATTCCCTTGCTTGGGAATGAATACCACATTTTCTTTGCTCTAAGAGGGTATCTATCCCCAAGTAAAACTAGCTCTAAGAAGGTCAATCAGTGGAACAAGTATACGAGCCAGGCTGTTTTGAATAGGGGCTGGGAAGATTTTGTCACCCCTGGGGCTTTGAAAGGAGCGAATGCTCCATTGACCTTTTCGGGGTCGAAGATGGATCCAAAAAAGCTGAGCCCGCGTGAGTCCGGTGACAAAATGGCGTCATCGCGACTGTCGACTATGTATATGTCGCGTTTAGCTCGTCTAATGCAACTAGCACGGTTAGATTTACCTTATTAAATAGGCTTCTAACTCTCCTTCTAAGTACAGCTAGTTACTCATTCCACAATGGAATTTTACGGTTGACCTTTAAGGACTTCCGGACTGAACTATCTTCGAAGAATGAGATAAGCACATATTGGAGCAGATTGGCAGCGAGCTCTATCTCACTGATAGACTTAGAATTGCTAACAAAAAGGTTTGCTTTGAAAGCTACAGAGGCTTTGAAAAGCTCCCAATTCGTCTTTTTGGGACAGAAGGAGCTTTGGCGAATACGCAATAAGTAGTGATGTGCATTGGCATCACAGCCGATCACGAGCGACTTGTTGTTGCGGCGACAGACATCAACCAGTCGCTGGACCTCTGCTGGGGGTACTTTATCCACATCGCCCGGGAAGTATGCAGAGGCGATCACAACTTCTCAGACACCGTCTGCAGGGGCTACCTCAATAGCCGTTGCCACCAGGTCTCTGAAGATGAAGTTAAATAAAGGGATTTCCCATACGGTCATATAACGACTTACATGATCCACATGATCTACCATGGTTCCTGGACGAGAGCCAGGTTGATTGATTATAACATCTGGCTTTGTGCATGTTCGCCTTGAGCACTTTAATGTTGCTCATTCTCAATCCATATGGCGGTCGTCACAAGGCCACATGCCTTGCCCCCCCCGAGAGTTATTCCCCCGTATTCTGTTCGGTGGTCTGGATGAGCCGCTCGGGGGAAGTCGGCTTGCGACCCCGCTCATGGGAGGGACCCTTTCGCGTGGGTTGCGGCCCGAGGTGCTGGGAGTGGGCCTGACCGAGGCACCTCTGACGGGACCTTCAGGGCCGTGACCACGATGGCCGGTGGGGTTGGGGAAGGATCCTTGGGTACCGATCCGGCCGCAGCGCTGGTGGAGGCCACAGGGTCAGCCACTGCTAACATTCCGGAGGGAACCACTGGCGCCATTACCGGAGTGGCACTGGCTGGAGAGGGAATGGGTGAGGATGGGGATGGTGGAAGGTTGGCGGAGAAGGCTTTGGGAGCTGAATTCTTAAGGATCAGCTTGACCCTGCCAAAGCAGAATTTCACCCTGCCTTAGCACTAAGTCAGAGCCCTGTTTGACTCCTTGTCAACAAACATTGCGAGGTGAGTCGTAGTGCCGTTCAGGCTATGTAGCACCACACGCCACAGCTTCGTGGAGAAGCTGCTGGCGTTATGGAGCCCAATATATTCCACGATAGTGGTGGAAGTAAACTCAGTACAACTGGGGAAGTAATCTATAATAAGGTGAACCTTGGGAAATTCCGTTTCTTCCAGCACTTTTACGTCAAGGGCGCTGATGGACATTATGTGTCCAACAGCTCCCTTACACAATTAGCAGTGCTGTTATCCTCACACACCAGAAGCAGCCACTCGCTGCGGGGTATACAACCCTCAAAACCTGGGCTAATATCTGGTGTGGAGTGCAACTTCAACGTAGCCAACTGCTCCGCTGAGAAGGGTTTGTAAGAATCAGCTTCGTGGACTCCTTTTGAGTCTTTTTGGGCCTTTTGAAGAGCTAGTGGGCTCGGCAATGGTATCGTCAGCAGGCGTCCGTTGTGGCTTGATGTAAACGGGGGGCGCAGTAGAGATAGCAAGAGCTTCCGCTCGGTTCGAACTCTTCGCAAGTGCAGCTTTAAAAAGCTTCCTCTCGCGGCTCTTCAATTTTACAAAGGCGTCGATTCCAGCAGCAGCAACTGGATCTGAGAGCCTGCTTCCGTGAGGCCTGACCTCTGAGAGACCACGGAAGCGTCGTCAGCAAAGCTTCCTCGTCAGAGGACAATACCTCGACGGGTTGTAGCCGGACCGAACGGCTATTGGACGGAATGTCAGCACTGGCGAACCATGTGTCCAAGGGAGTTTGTATTCTATCCGGGTCCCCTAAATTACTAGAGTCGAGACCCGTAGTATTGGGGTGGAAGCCAACAGCCCACTGGCTGCAGTGCTGGTGTTGGGGTCAACAGTAAAAGGATCGCCCCTGAATGATACTGTTGAAGTCGTATCAGACTTTTCTAAATTTGATGTTTGATCCATAAAAATTGACCTCAAGAGTAGGCGGGAAGGGAAGTTCATCCATGGCATAGCCCGTGTACCGTGGAAAGTCTAAATGAAACTGGAGGGTGACAGGTATCCAGAGTCCGCATACTAGAGACCGGCCATGCATCCATCAGCGTATGCTCTTCTACCTTGGATTGGGGTAGATATAGATTCACGATCTTCGCCCGACTACAATTAATCAGCACCCCTAACAGAGACATGACCATGCTAGGGGCCTGCTTCCGGCCGCCCTCACATGGAGAGTATAGTTGCACTTCCGACAGTAGGAGCAAGGACGCCTTGTGCCCCAGCCAATACTGGGATTACATCCCCTTGCTTCCCTCTGACCGCTCACAGCCATCACACTCGTACATGCTAAATGCGATCATGAAAGTTGATAGTCGAGACACCGGTGAAATGACCCAAATTCAAGAAGCCAAATTGAAATCAATTATCGAACTTTTTTCATCTTTTGAGAGAGACGGTCTTGGGAAGACAACTTTAGTAGAGCATGTTATTGACACTAAAACCGCTAAACCCATTAAACAAAGGTTTTACCCTTTGTCACCTGCCCGAGAGCTACTTCTTTGCAAGGAAATAGACCGGATGCTAGAGCTCCATCCTAAGCCCGGTCATCTCCGCAGTTCTCATAGTTAAACCAGGAAAAGTTAGAATTTGTCTAAATTCTTGGCAAGTTAATGAAGTTACCATGAAAGCCACTTACCCTATCCCAAAGTCTGTTAAGTTGACTGCCACCGGTTCGATGCATATCTAAGATAGATTTGAAAGATGCGTTTTGGCAAATTGGTCTAGAGGAGTCTTCGAAAGCTAAAACTGCTTTTACCATACCAAACAGGCCTCTCCATCAATTTACCAGAATGCCGATTGGTCTTTGTAATGGGCCCCAAACTATGTGCAGACTTATGGATTTGGTAATACCATACCAACTCAAGTGTCATGTCATAGTCTACTTAGACGATCTACTAGTTTTGTCAGTTTCTTTCGATGCACATAAGACCCATCTTATGGAAGTTGCATTGTTGTTACGCAAGGCTGGTCACACTATGAACATAAAGAAAAATCATTTCTGTCTAAAGAGATTTGAGTATTTAGGATATATTGTCGGTGAAGGCACGTTACAAGTCAATCCAGACAAAATTCGAGCCGTGTTCGAATTCCCGATTCGCAGTATTACACTATCACCTTTCCATTAACGGAATTATTCCGAGGGAAGAATTACGAGTTGAACAAATAAGCTCAAGAAACGTTTAAAGATTTCAAAACTAAACTTTGTTATGCCCAATTTTTAATACACCCAGACTACACGAAGCCTTTCATAGTGCAATGTGATGCATCTTTGTATGGTGTTGGTGCTGACTTAGCTCAATATGAAGACATGGGAGACGAACGGCCGCTTATATGTCGAAAAAACTGAATAAAGCCCAACAGAATTATTCCGTGACAGAGCTTGAATGCCTAGCCGTCGTTCTGGCAGTAAATCGCTTCAGAATGTATATCGAAGGTCACGAATTCTAAGTCGTCACTGATCATTCAAGTGTTCGTTGGTTAATGACCCATAAAGATTTGAGTGGAAGACTAGCACGCTGGTCATCCAAGTTACAGTGATACTTCGTTACGATTAAACATCGCTGAGGAAGCCAGAATGTTATTGTAGATGCCTTATCCCGATACTTTGAGCATGTAATAGAGCAAGTCGATTTGTTGACTCTACCCGAGATAGATCTGTCATCGGAAGTTTTCAAATCCGACGAATACCATAAATTGAAAGACCAATTTAATTCATCCACCTTATCAAACATCCAGGTAATAGGTGAATATATTTATCACCGCGCCTCATTACCTTCAAGCAACTCCGAGGAAACTGATAACGGTTGGAAGCTATAGAACCGCCCGTGAACCATCATAGATCAATCATTATTCGTTGTACGAGTTGGAAGCGTTTCTTAGTGCGAGGCTTCGTCGGGCGGTGTTCTCCGTCTTTTGTCGGTGAAAAATAACAAATCTAAAGTGGAGACAAATTAACGAATTTGAAATCAGTAGTCTAAACTACATGAATAAAAATTGACAGGCAACTTGCACGAAATAATGCCAAAGAAAAAATATATATTTATAACTGGTGTTATGACAGTGCGAGTGCATATTTGACTTTAACTAATAAAACGCACGCGTAATAAGCTCGAAAAATGAGCAGCGATCCAAAAAGAGAGTAGAAGCTCCGTAAATCCAAGAAACGCTTGTTACTCTTACTTCTCAACACGCGATATCGTTGAAGCAAGTCAACAAAGTGCAACCCGGCTCTACTGACCGTCGTCAGCAAGAGAGCGAGCTCTTGCTCACCCACAATTCTCACCCCAAAATCACGGAGCTACCAATGCCAAACCCCATCACAGCCGGCTTCTGTGGAAGAAGCTCCAGCAACAAACAGCGCTACAATTTCTGCAGTCGCAGCAAAGCACCACCAACAACACAAGCAACTACCAATATTGCGAATTAGGTGCCAATGGCACCGCGGAGCATAAAGAAATGACAACAAATATCTTAAGCTTCGATAAGCAACAAGCGGTCCCGGCTATACAGACCGGTTTGGATCGCTACATCCAGATTAAGCGTAAGCTTAGTCCACTAAACACGGTTAGTAATAAACCAAAGATAAACAGTACCAACAAAAGCAACGACCAAACTAGGAGTTCCAATGATAACCGTTTTTCCATCTTAGCAGAAGCGGAGAACAATCAAGCAGAGCTGGGGCAGGAGACCCAAAACGCACCAAAGCCCCCACCTATTTATATAAGGGAAAAAAGCTCTAACACCCTGATCAACAAAATTGTTGCGCTGGTCGGGGACGATAATTTCCATGTTGTTCCGCTTATTAAAGGGAACATCCACGAAACCAAAGTTCATACGAAGTCCGAAGAACACTTCCGAGCTGTGTTTAAGTACCTAGAGGAAACAAAAAAGAACTTCTACACCTACCAACTAAAAGCAGCAAGGGACTGCAAGTTGTACTAAAAGAAATCGAAGCCGACGTCGACCCCTCTGAGATTCAAGAAGGCCTAAAAGCCAAGGGCTTATGTGCCAAAAATGTTAGCAACATTATTAACAGAAATAAAAAGCCGCAACCACCCTTCAAGGTCGAGTTCGAACCAGATAGCAAAGCCTTAAGTAACAAGTAAGAAAGCTACAGTCGAGTTTGCTCGATTGTGAGATACCCGCCACCCAATTTTACCATCAAAATATAATATTTATATAATAGTATAAAAATATACTGAAAAAATACTAAAAAAAATATACTAAAAATACCAAATAATATGTCAAAATTTTCTTTGTTCGAAGTTATTAGCTTGGCGGCACTTTAGTTGGTTTATTGAACACCATTATTAGGTCGCGGAGTGTCATAGCAACTAACTAGGCAGCAGTAGCAGTTGCACGTGGTAACGCCTTATAAAAGTAATCTCTTAATAACTTCTGTGTTTTTTATCCGATTGTAACCAAATTCGCAGAGATCATTAAGATGGTGATTAGTATTGTGTGTACCAAAATTGAACGTTCTAGGTTTAAAACGACGCCTGCAATTCGGTTTATTCGATTTACGGGTGCGGGAGGGGGCGTGGTCAAAATCAAAAACAAACTTGATCTGGGTGCAACAATAAGACATACTGTCGCGAAAAATTTGTTGCTCTATCTCTTATAGTCTCTGAGATCTAGGTGTTCATATGGACGGACAGACGGACAGACGGACATGGCTATATCGTCTCGGCTGTTGACGATCAAGAATATATATAGTAACGTATTATATACTCACATTAGTATAAACACATAAACTATACAGTATGTACTCCGCACATAAGCATAAACAAAATATTTCTGCACTTAAGAAAAGTATAAGCAGATGGCCAAAGCCAAGAACAGTTCACAGCATCAAAATATACATAAACACAAAACTGTCGTGAGCGCATTGCGCACTCAAATAACCACTTATAAACAAAACGACCACCAGCGCATCACACACTCAAATAATGTAAACATAAAATCCAATCCGATTCAGGGTACCAAGCTAAGAAATTGTATTGTACATTTTAGTCTTAAACTGGAGCTCAATAAAAACAACAGGCCAAGAAATTGTGTCGCATTCTTTTTATTTGAATAATTCAGGGTCTACCTCAGTCTATTGACAGGTAGTTTGTTGGACTCCCAAATTAGTAAAAGTAATATTTTACTGGCGCAGCCGGTAGGATGACAATAGTGCAGTGATGCGATAGCCAGACTTACCAATTCACGAATCTTTGTTATCCGCCAAACAACGTATGCTAAGACAACCCGCGACGGTCAATATCGCGTTAAGTTTAACCAAACCAAGACAGTAACGTGAAACCGTGAAACGCAATTGTCATATAAAAATCACTACAGACGCTCAAGAATTCGTTGGGAAAATAATTCCAAGTCAATTGGTTATTCCGCACAAAAACGAAATAGCTAGAGTGCACATTAACAAACTAAGTAAAACAATTAAGTGTAAAAGTTAAGAAAATTAATACTTAAAATACAAAATCATCAAAATGGCAACACCACCAGCAGTAACCCCAGCAGCAAGCGTTCTTTCTGACAGTAACATGTCACAACTAGAAAGACAAATACAAGCTATAGAGACCTTCCGAGGAGATCATAACGCCCTATACACCTTTATAAGCCGCATCGATTTTGTGTTGTCGCTATATCCCACTACAGACAGTCGTCAACAATACATAATTTTTGGAATCATCGACCGCAACATCAGCGGAGAAGTCATGCGCACTATAAATTCAAACAACATAACAACCTGGACGGAATTAAAGAAACAACTCATCTTATCCTACAAACCACAAGTTCCAAATCATCAACTGTTAGAAGACTTCCGGAATACGCAATTCAAAGGCAACGTTCGCAGCTTCCTAGAAGAAGCCGAGTTAAAAGACAACTACTGGCGAGTAAGTTATCATTAGAAAACAATACATCAGAAACAGTATTGTTCAACAGATTAATTAACTCAAGCATTGAATCACTTATTCAAAAGTTACCAACAATCATTTATTTACGAATTGTTAACTGTAATATACCAGATTTGAGATCACTAATCAATTTGTTACAAGAAAAGGCCTTTATGAAGATCCTGTTCAAAAACCCAACCAAAGGTAGTAACTGATGAAAAGCAAAATAAGCCCCGTTTTGATAACCGTACTAACGTCACAAATAATTCCTACAATCGCAATACACCACTCCAACCGTATTTCAACCCTATAATGATGCAACCAAATTATCAAGGGCCATATCGTCCACCCATGCCTAACTATCCTTACCCAAATTATCAGCCTCACAGTAACAATATACCTTGCCCAACTCCCTCAATACCATACATGCCCAGACCCAACACACACATGCAACGGCAAAACGCCTTTGATGCAAATCGCTTTGGTCAGTACCAAACCCAACAACAACCACAAACACGACAACTACCTAACGCAAATCCGTTTACAAATAACAACCCAACCAAACGTATGAGATCTACTGATAGCGGACAGACAAAAATGAGTATAGAAGAAACTCGAAACCAAGAAGAAGAAAGTAATTTACCATATGACCCATATAACTTCTATCACGACCCAAATTTTTATTACTATCCAGCATACTATCCTGAACAATATCACCCACAATGCTTAAACTATCAAGACCCTCAAATACCCATAAAAAGGAAGAAAATGAAGAAGTAAAATCTGATATTGTCACCGGGCCAGCTGAAAATTTTCAGCCACCAGCCTCGGAGCCCTCCAGTACATAATTATCCCTCACAAAGGAGATAAATTAAAATGTCTAATAGATACAGGATCCACAGTTAATATGATGAGTACTAATGTTTTCAACTTACCAGTCAGTGATACAGAATGCCTCCTCCTCACTAGTAATGGTCCACTCACTATCACCAAAAGTGTGCATTTACCAGTCAATAATTATTTTAAAAACCAACATAAATTCCTGTTACACCAATTTTCTACAAACTATGACCTCTTAATTGGCCGAAATTTACTGTCACAAGCGCAAGCTGTGATAGATTACAAAAATAAAACAGTAACACTTTATAATTATAAACACAAACTTATTAATCAAACTGTCGAAAAGGAATCAAAACAATCACAAGAAACTAACTTTCAATGTCAAGAACCCATTCTCAATACCGAAACTAATCTCACTCCAAGTTTCTATAGATTAGACCATTTGAATAGCGAAGAAAAATTTAGAACTAAATCTTTACTTCAACAATATGAACACATCCAATACAAAAAAGGCGATAAGTTAACTTTTAGCAACCAAGAAAAACATACCATAAATACTACACATAACTCACCCATTCATGCCAAATATAATTACCCTCAAGCTTATGAACAAGAAGTTGAAACCCAAATCGAAGAAATGTTACAACAAGGCATTATTGCGCTAGTAATTCTCCATACAATAGCCCCATCTGGGTTGTGCCAAAAAAAACAAGATGCTTCAGGAGAAGAAAAATTTAGAATCGTCATTGATTATAGAAAACTCAACGAAATTACAGTAAATGACCGATATCCCATTCCAAATATGGATGAAATACTAGGAAAATTGGGAAAATGTAACTATTTTACCACAATAGACCTAGCTAAAGGATTTCACCAAATTGAAATGGATCATGACTCTATTGCCAAAACAGCTTTCTCCACCAAAAATGGCCACTATGAATATTTACGTATGCCATTCGGTTTAAAAATGCACCTGCAACATTCCAACGTTGCATGAATAATATTCTTCGCCCCCTTTTAAATAAACACTGTCTTGTTTACCTTGATGATATAATTGTATTTTCCACATCGCTTGATGAACATTTAAATTCACTCCGATTAGTCTTTGATAAATTAGCTGAAGCCAACCTAAAACTCCAACCCGATAAATGTGAATTTTTAAGGCAAGAAACTACATTTTTAGGACACGTCATAACACCACATGGAATAAAACCCAATCCTCAGAAAATCAAAGTTATCACAGATTATCCGTTACCAACAAAAACCAAAGAAATTAAAGCATTTCTAGGACTAACTGGTTATTACCGAAAATTCATTCCCAATTTCTCTGACATTGCAAAACCTATGACAATAGCACTAAAAAAAGAATGCAAAAATAGATACAAAAAACCCTGAATATGTTTCCTCATTTGAAAAACTTAAATGCCTCATATCAGATGACCCGATTTTAATAGTTCCAAATTTCAATCGTAAATTTTCCTTAACCACAGACGCTAGTAATGTAGCTCTTGGTGCCGTACTTTCACAAGATAGCCATCCAGTTAGTTACATAAGTCGAACATTAAATAATCATGAATTAAACTACAGCGCCATAGAAAAAGAACTTTTAGCCATTGTATGGGCTACCAAAACCTTTCGTCACTACTTGTTAGGACGCCATTTTGAAATACTAAGTGATCATCAACCATTATGTTAGTTACACCGAATGAAAGACCCAAACTCAAAATTGTCTCGTTGGAAAATTAAATTGTCCGAATATGATTTCGATATCAAATACATTAAAGGTAAAGAAAATTACGTAGCTGATGCTCTATCCCGAGTAAAAATAGAACATACTTACTTCGGCGAGCAAACACAACATAGCTCCAATGAAGACAGCAGTAATCTCATTAGCCTCACTGAAAAACCAGTTAACACATTCAATAGACAAATAATATTTTCCAAAGGCCCACCAAGTATTAAACACGAAACCTACTTTAATAAACAAATAACTCACATCTCTTATGATGAAATGACAAACGAAAAAAGCAGAATTATACCTAATCAACCACTTCTGTACTAAATCCAGTGTTCTGTACATAGACAATGATGCAGATTTTGAAATGCTCCAAGTAGCACATCAAACGATTATTAACACAAAACATACCAAAATTGCTCGCAGCCTCATTTTATTAAAAAATATACCCTCATATGCTAAATTTAAAGAATTAGTTCTGACAACTCACGAAAACTCTTACACCCAGGAATACAGAAAACAAACAAACTCTTCGGCGAAACTTATTATTTCCCAAATAGTCAATTACTCATTCAGAACATAATAAATGAATGCCACATTTGTAACCTATCCAAAACAGAACATCGTAATACGAATATGCCAATGAAAATCACGCCTAAACCTGAACACTGTCGCGATAAGTTCGTAATAGACATCTACTCTTCTGAAGGCAACCATTATTTAAGTTGCATAGACATTTACTCAAAATTTGCCACTCTCGAAAAAATAAAAACAAAAGATTGGATAGAATGCAAAAAATGCTCTAATGCGAATATTTAATGTTTTAGGGAAACCCAGACTATTAAAAGCAGACAGAGACGGCGCATTCTCCAGCCTAGCCCTTAAGCGATGGCTCGAAAGCGAAAATATAGAGTTAAAACTTAATACAGCAAAGACAGGTATAGCAGACATAGAAAGATTACACAAAACCATAAACGAAAAAATTCGTATAATAAAAAATTCAGACGACAATGAAATCAAACTAAGCAAGATAGAAACAATACTTGACATATACAACCACAAAACCAAACATGACACTACAGGACAGACTCCCGCTCACATATTTCTTTACGCCGGACAACCAACTCTAAATACTCAAGAAATAAAAGATAACAATTCATCAAGAAAAAAGACAAAAACGAGGATTACTTAACATAGTAGGCACCGCATACAAATATCTTTTTGGCACACTCGACGAAAACGATAGAGTAGAAATTCAAAATAATCTAGAAACCGTTGCTCAAAATTCAGTCAAAGTCCACGAATTAAATGACGTAATACAATTAGTAAATGATAGATTAGAAAAACTCAAACAATATGAAAATAATCACAACAGTATTGACACACTTACATACGAACTCATGCAATTCATTGAATTTATTGAAGACATAGAAATGGGAATGCAACTTTCCCGACTCGGACTTTTTAACCCAAAACTATTAAACTATGACAAATTAGAAAATGTCAACAGCCAAAATATACTACTTATTAAAACATCCACTTGGATTAATCATAAAGACAACCATTTACTAATTATATCCCACATACCCATTGCACATGAAGAAAAAAATACAGTTAAAATTACTCCCTACCCTGACCACAACGGTTATCAACTAGACTACACGGATGCTAAGTCCTATTTTGAAAACAAAAATAAAATCTACAACGAAGAACATGAAGAAGTACACAACGATTGTATTACAAATATAATTAAAAGTAAAAACCCGATCTGTAATTTTACCCCCATAAATACAAAAGAAATGATTAAGTATATCGAACCTAATATAATTTTAACTTGGAACCTAACCGAAACAACTATCACACAAAATTGTCAAAAATCAAATAGCAATATAAAAATTAGTGGAAATAAAATTATAAGAATAACCCAGTGTAAACTTGAAATAAGAAACATTATTCTAAGCAAAAATTATTTAAAACCTGAAATAGACCTAACACCATTATATCCACCACTTGAAATAACTAAAATCAAAATATACAGCATAATGACATTGTTAAACTTATATCACAAAATAATTTTACATTTTACATGATTATAATAATTATAATTTTTATTCTCATTATACTATACTTGTATTCAAAATATGTAACAAAAAACCCACTTACGATGTTATACTTAAAAATAAGAAAACAAAAAATGAAAATACTTCGACCCCAGAAAATTCAACAGTCAATATTGAAACGACACAACACCCATTGCCCACATTATACCCAGCAGTCTCAGCCTAACCATAGGCTTCCTTTTAAGGGAAGGGAAGTAACGTATTATATACTCACATTAGTATAAACACATAAACTATACAGTATGTACTCCGCACATAAGCATAAACAAAATATTTCTGCACTTAAGAAAAGTATAAGCAGATGGCCAAGCCAAGAACAAAACTGTCGTGAGCGCATTGCGCACTCAAATAACCACTTATAAACAAAACGACCACCAGCGCATCACACACTCAAATAATGTAAACATAAATCCAATCCGATTCAGGGTACCAAGCTAAGAAATTGTATAGTACATTTTAGTCTTAAACTGGAGCTCAATAAAAACAACAGGCCAAGAAATTGTGTCGCATTCTTTTTATTTGAATAATTCAGGGTCTACCTCAGTCTATTGACGGGTAGTTTGTTGGACTCCCAAATTAGTAAAAGTAATATTTTACTATATACTTTATGGGGTCGGAGATGCTTCCTTCTGCCTGTTACATACATTTTCGGTCGGAACAAAGCCATAATACCCTTCTACCCTTTGGGTAGGCGGGTATAAAAATCAATTATTATAATGATACCAAAGGCCGGAAAAGATCACACGATTCCGTCATCTCTTAGACCAATAAGTTTATTACCATGCCTGTCCAAACTATTCGAAAAATGCCTTCTAACGCGCATAATACTATATATCGAAGCTCCCAATATTATCCCAGCCCATCAATTTGGCTTCAGAGAAAAACACGGAACTATCGAGCAAGTTAACAGAATAACATCAGAGATTCGCACAACCTTCGAACTTAGAGAATACTGCAGCGCGATATTCCTCGATGTATCTCATGCATATGACCGCGTCTGGCTCAAAGGTCTTATGCATAAAATTAAAACACACTTGCCTGGGTACACTCACTAACTCCTTGAATCTTACCTCTACAACAGAGCCTTTGCACTTCTTATGCATAAAATTAAAACACACTTGCCTGGGCACACTCACAAACTCCTTGAATCTTACCTCTACAACAGAGCCTTCGCACTGAGGTGCAATAATATCCGACAACTACACTATCGAAGCTGGAGTCCCACAAGGCAGCGCACTTGGGCCATTCGTCCTCTACACAACGGATATTCCCACAAGTGACCGACTAACAACATCCACATTTGCTGACGACACTGCGATCCTTAGCCGCTCCAGATGCCCAGTCCGTGCAACAACCCAACTTGCCAAACATCTCATGGTAGTCGAGAAGTGGCTATATGACTGGCGTATCAAAATAAACGAACAAAAGTGTAAACACATTAGGTTTCTCTTAGCAGGCAAACTTGTCCTCCTCTCTGCTTGAATAGCACACAGATCCCCCAAGTCAATGAAGTAACGTATCTCGGCATAGCATACAAAATTGCACAGCAACATTGTCGGGCAAGGGACCCGGCTAGGCAAATGCTGAGGCGGCATGAAAATTATGTTTACAATAAGAACTTATGTATATGTCGAATCCTATTCGCCTTCCATTAGAGCGTAGCGCGTTTCGAACTATTCACAGGCGATAACTCAAGCATACTGCTCTGCTCGTTTTCTAACAGCCTATGCAAAAACCTCGAACCACACTCGGCGGCAACGCCGCGACGCATCGTCGTGCATCTAGACAGGCGCCGCGTCGTTGTCGCCCCGCTCCAACGGTACTTTCAGAAATCACAATGCAAAGATGCAAAACATAATATGATGAAATAATTCGAGTTCATGCGTAATCTTTATACTCCGACACGGCCATCCTGACTCTAACACGACCTCGTGTTCCATTCAATTGTCTTTTATAATTTTATTATTTATTTTTTTTTTTATAAACAAAAGATTTAATATTTCCATTTCAATTCGTATAAACTTATCAAGTTAATTTCACAAAACAGTAACAAGCCTTCTTAACCAATATCTTTACATAATTCTTACTATAATGTAATTTTTAACAAAATCAATTATTCTTCTTCATTCAACATTACAAATTCAATGCCCCACACGCCATGATCAAAACAAACATCAGTTTGTTTTGCACTTGTGCTTGCATTATTTATCTGATCTTGATACTCTGCCATTTTCTTTGGCCAGCAGTAAATATTTCATCACCTTTATTGGTGTGCTTCACTTTTTTCAGTGGCTTCAACATTTTCATTTTCATTTTCGCACTCTTCACACACATTCAACTCCTCGGGCACTAGCCCCTCTGGCATTTTTCTCAAATCTTCATGTGCATATTTATAATTTCTTTTATTGGTTAAGGACTTTAAAGTGTACCTGTCACCCTCCAGGACCTGTATTATTTCAAAAGGCCCCTTGAATTTTGGACTCAACTTGGTTTGATGCCTCTCTTCGCTTTTAAGTAGCACAAAATCTCCTACCTTGTGTCTAAGAACTTTTGCCTTATTTTTATCAAATCGTTCTTTGTCATAACTTGCCGTGGCTAAAACATTCTTTTCAGCTTGTGGTCTTATATTTGACAGGTCAACATCATTTTCTATGTCACCAGGTGGAAGTAATCCTAATGGGCGTGCTACCTTTCCCAATAACATTTCAAGAGGACTTGCCTTCGTCACACGGTTAGTTGTACAATTGATTGCCAACTGCACCTCCCTAACGCATCCTGCCAAGACTGCGTTCCAGTTTCAACCGACGTTAACATATTTTTCAATGTGCTCATGGTTCGTTCCACTTGACCATTAGCTCGACTAGCCCCGGTGGCAATCAAATGCAAGTTTATTTTCTGATCTGAACAGAATTGACTAAACGTTGCACCCGTAAAACACCTTCCCTGGTCAGTTATTATTCGGTTTGGTACTCCAAACAACGAAACGGCTGATTGAACAGCTTTTATGTCTAATTTAAGGCTATGACTAAGATAGACATACTTGGTAAAAGCGTCAACTTGAACAATAACATACTCCTTCTGGTCACTCTTGCCACTTAATTTCCCTGTTATATCGATGTGGATAGTGTGCCAAGGAATATTGACTTTTGGGATTGGATGCAATTCGGCCTGAATTTTTCCTGAGTTTGATTTGGACATTTTGCAAGTGATACAATTGTCAACAAATTTTCTAACATATTTTGACATATTGTCAAACCAATAAAAATCGTAAACTTTATCTAGTGTCTTTTCCCAACCTAAATGCATAATCGACTCATGCACCTGGTTTATAACAGACCATCTGAAGGAACGCGGTACCACTGGTAAACAGCGTGTTCTGCCATTTCTCTGTATTTTTCGGTAAAGAACTTCTGCTCTTAGTTCATAGGTTTTCGCAATATCTTCAGCAAGAGAAAAATCTTTTAATTTGCTCACGATTTCGGCTATGTCCGAGTCTCGACGCTGTTCAGTAATGAGCCAGTTGCTTGAAATTTCGGCTAAGTTAACTCTCTTTTCTTCAATCACCTTTTCAGCAATAGTAGACTTCGGTGAGATAGGATTTCTTGACAAAAGTCAACGTGTGCCATTCTTTTCCCTTCTCTATACTGAATTTCAAATGTAAATGATTGCAAATAAGCCCTCCAACGTTGGGCTCTAGGGGGTCAAATCTTGTTTATTTCTTGATGCCTTTAGAGAGTTACAGTCAGTGAAAACAGTAAAGTTGCTACGCAACAAATAATGCCGAAAATATTTGGTGGAGTTTACAACAGCTAAAGTTTCCAGCTCGTACGAGTGGTATCTTGACTCTGCTGGTGAAGTAGTTTTGCAATAGTATTCTATTACCTGAGGCTTGTCGTTAATTTTGTGTAATAAAATTGCACCATAGCCACTGCAACTTGCATCCGTATGCAACTCAATTGGATATTTTGGGTCAAAATAACAAGGACTAGTTTATCAGTAAGAGTAGAAATAACCTTTTTCCGTATCTGTTCATGTTCCGTTTTCCAAATAAATTTATTTTTGTCTGACGTTAAAAAAATATAACGGTTTCATCAACTGTGAAAATCCCTTAATAAACTGTTTGAAATAAGTTGCTAATCCAATAAATTGCCTAAGCGATGTGACTGACTTTGGAGGCGGGAGAGCAGTCAACGCAACAATTTTCTGAGGGTTTGGGCGAATTTCGCCAGCACTAACATTGTAGCCTAAATATTGAACCGATGTTTTCAAGAAGGAACACTTCGTAATGTTGAAGGAAAACCCTGCCTCTGTCAGAACATCGAGAACAATTTGTAATCTTTCTAACGCCTCACATTGTGTTTATGCAGTTATCATGATGTCGTCCATATAGACGATAACATAAGAATTTGCAAGATCCCCGAGCGCTTGCATTACTAAACGTTGAAATACTGACGGCGGATTTTTAAGCCCGAAAGCCATAGATAAAAACTCATACTGGCCATCGGGTGTCACAAACGCTGTATACTCAATTGAATCCGCATTTAAGGGAATTTGGTAATAACCACTAGCCATATCTAAACATGTAAAATAATAAGCTCCTCGAAGTCTACTTATTTGATCCTGTATAAGTGGCAGATGGTATTTATCAGCGACTGTGTTTGAATTTAACTCCCTATAATCAACACATAGCCTATCCGAACCATTTTTTTTCTTTACCAGCAATATAGGGCTTGCATAAGGTGAACAGCTTGGTCTAATTATATTGCGTTTCAGCAATTCGTCAATTTTTTCTCGAACTAAATCTCGGTCGCATGGGCTTAATCGATATGGCCTCCTTTGAACTGTCTTTCTTGGATCAATTAATCTTATTTTCATTTCGACAACATTAACCTTAGTACATGGGATACCCTTCATAAAAAGAATTTGAGTACTTTGCCAACAATGAATGTAGTTTTATTTTATCTTGTTCATCAAGTTTAGTATCAATATCGGCTGACTCACTGCTGGTACACAAATTAATTATTTTGGTTCTTGAAATTTTAAATTGGTTTGACGAAATGACAATATCAAAACCCTGATTTAATATTTCGCGACCAATAACAATATTGTTTTGCATATGATCATCGCCTATTACATAAAAACAAAATTTCAATGCAATAATCGTCAATTTTTACGTTACTTAAAATTTGTACAGTACTACATATTCCATTACTGCCTATGCCTTTTTAACATAACAATATTATTAAATCTTTTAGCTTTTCTTTCAGCAGCGAGCATTCAGCTCCAGAATCAAACGTGATTTCGAAAATTTGGCCTCTATGGTTCATAAATCCCTTACGTACTGCAACACTGCACTGCTCCACTCGCTTTTCTCGGTTGAATGTTTTGCTCCCATCAGCTTCCTTCTTTGCACATTGGGTAGATATGTGACCCTGTTCACCGCACTTGTAGCAAGTTACACTTGATTTTCCGCGTTGATGGCCATCGTGTCTGTTATGTCGTTCTTTGTTGTTGGCAGACTGATTTTGTTGCTTCCTAAGTCTGCATTCAATCATTTTGTGTCCCAATTTTCCGCAGAAATGACACTCTATAGATGACTGCTTTTGCCGTTTAGGATAAGTTTCTGTTTGTTGCTCCGTGGAACCATTTTTCCGTTTATTAAAGGTGAACGCTTTCAATTCGGACTGTAAATCGCCTCTGGTTCGAACATTTGATGTAAAACTTAATCGCTGCAAACGGTTATCAACATTTGGCAGCAACGCGAGAGTTACGGACACAGCAATTTCTTCCGTTTCCATTTGGCGCTATTTCGTCGTTAGTTCTGTTACCATGCGGCTTGCATGGACTGCAAGACATTCGCCGTCAGTCGGTTGTTTAGACAACGTATTTATAGCGTCAAAGCGATGGATAAACAATTCTTTAAACTCGAGCCAGGTCATGTCAGCGTAACACACTTGGGAGAGCCATTGCGAAGCGCTGCCCTCTAGTGCTGAACTTAATGCCACTACCAGCGCGCTGCCTTTTAATGCATTTTCTTGCAAAATAATTTCAACGGTGTTACACCACGATGAAGCGATTGCCCCTGCCTTGTCTGGGTTGAATTTGGGTAGTTGCACCGCTTTACTTTGCCCCGCATCAGATGCCGTTGTTTGTATGGCCCGCACAAGTTCAATTAAATTTTTATTTTGCATTTCCATAATAGTACGCCATGGTCCATCTACTGTTGAAGGTATAGGGCCCGATCCCACTTCTGATGTCGAATCCTGTTCGCCTTCCATTAGAGCGTAGCGCGTTTCGAACTATTCACAGGCGATAACTCAAGCATACTGCTCTGCTCGTTTTCTAACAGCCTATGCAAAAACTTCGAACCACACTCGGCGGCAACGCCGCGACGCATCGTCGTGCATCTAGACAGGCGCCGCGTCGTTGTCGCCCCGCTCCAACGGTACTTTCAGAAATCACAATGCAAAGATGCAAAACATAATATGATTAAATAATTCGAGTTCATGCGTAATCTTTATACTCCGACATATATATACATAATATTAAAACAGAGGGCTTACATGGAGATTTTCTGACAATAAACTTCACTCTGGTTTTAAGCTTCAAGAACTTCGGTCGTAGTTTAAATCAACTTCCACATATATATATATCTTTCTTCAAACTTACCAACTACAACTCATCATCTATA
Organism: Drosophila pruinosa; assembly: GCA_018150935.1. Taxonomy (NCBI): domain Eukaryota; kingdom Metazoa; phylum Arthropoda; class Insecta; order Diptera; family Drosophilidae; genus Drosophila; species Drosophila pruinosa. The sequence goes on from JAECWR010000266.1 coordinate 827,639, forward strand.
CACACATACCTGCTTAACCTTACCAACGACAACTCATTATCTAAGGACTTAAGACACCCTCCAGCTCCCCCTCGAGTACATGGTGTTAACTGGCACAGCCGGTAGGATGAACTACCTTATCATAATAACTTACCTGTAAGTAAACATGTGAGAAATGAAACAAATTATATTTAAATATCGACCGAAAGTGACTACAAACAAATTCTTATAAAACAAAGTTGAAACTATGATACACCAAATGAAACTCAAACATACATACAACAAGAAAGCTACAGTCGAGTTTGCTCGACTGTGAGATACCCGCCACCCAATTTTAGCATCAAAATATTATATTTTTCAAAATATACTGAAAAAATACTTTAAAAAAATATACTAAAAAATACCAAAAAATATATCAACATTATTTTTGTTCGAAATTATTAGCTTGGCGACACTTTAGTTGGTTTATTGAACACCATTATTATGTCGCGGAGTGTCACAGCAACTAACTAGGTGCAGCTGCACGTGGTAACGCCTTATAAAAGTAATCTCTTAATAACTTCTGTGTTTTTTATCCGATTGTAACCAAATTCACAGAGATCATTAAGATGGTGATTAGTATTGTGAGTACCAAAATTGAACGTTCTAGGTTTAAAACGACGCATGCAATTCAGTTTTATTCGATTTACGGGGGCGGGAGGGGGCGTGGCCAGAATCAAAAACAAACTTGATCTGCGTGCAACAATAAGTCATACTGTTCCGGGAAATTTGTTGCTCTATCTCTTATAGTCTCTGAGATCTAGGTGTTCATACGGACGGACAGACGGACAGATGGACAGACGGACATGGCTATATCGTCTCGGCTGTTGACGCTGATCAAGAATATATATACTTTATTGGGTCGGAGATGCTTCCTTCTGCCTGTTACATACATTTTCGGTCGGCACAAAGCCATAATACCCTTCTACCCTTTGGGTAGGCGGATATAAAAATATATATACCCCCACACAAAGAATAAATATATACACTATATATATACACATCCATGCACAGAAATAAGTACACACATTACTTTTAAGATACACGATATATATATATCCACACATAGAAATAGATACATACATATAATTTAAGATAATCTATATACCGTTTCGACTGCTTACTCTGAGGACCATCAGGAACAAAATTATTGACAGGGCTGACGAAGCCTTGGACCTTCCAGGCATTCGCTTGGTTTGGGATGAGATCAAAGTAGCCTCCATCCCCCTTTATTCGAGCAAGAAAGATGAGGCTAACTTGTTAAGCGAATTGAACACATTTTCAGACAATATGACTTTAGGGCAACTGTTCTTCGGTATAATTAAAGGTGAGCAAAACAACACCGTTGTAGATGCCTTAAAGGACGTTTACAACCGGGTTTGCCTCAATGGTCTGAGGGAACCTCTCAAGACTTTCGTCAGGCTAAAGGCCCCTTTCACTCAAACAGGCATACGAACAATGCCAAACAGAGCAGACCTTATATAGAGCACAGAACAGCCGACCCAACAGAGCAGAGCAGAGACCCAATGAATTAGATAACAGGAACTATCGTAATATTAACGACAATAATAACCGTGGCGGACGAAACAACCGAAACGACCGTAGGGGACCGTAGGCCGTTAGACCTTCTAACTCGTACAACCGTGCTACCACATCCGGTAATAATGGCAACCAATCCAATACATAAAAATTATTTCCGAGCACCATCGCATTGTCTGAATAATATAGAGGACAATCCTCAACCCAATTTGAATTTTCAACAAACTGCCTCAGGGAGCCAACAGGGTACATAAGCCCAGCCACGAACAGTCTCTCGCTTCCTTTTATAAAAATCAAACTTGCATAGACAAACCCCCTGAGGTTCCTGATTGACACAGGCTCTACGAACTCCTTCATCGACCCAAAATTTGTCGATCCTAAACACTGTGGGACCTCAAAAACGCCTATTACACTTAAAGCAGCTCTAAACAGTTTTACAATCTATCAACACGTATCTATATCATTCCACTTGAATTCCAAATGACGGGTGAAATGCCCCTTCTTCCTTTCAAATTCCACTCCTTATTTTGACGGGTTGATAGGCATGTACTTTTTACCCCTTCTTAAAATCAGAAATAGATTTGCCTAACTTAAACCACTATACCTTTATGGACCCATAGTAACTTAACTTCAAACATATTTAACATCTCTGGACATACGAAAACTGATTTGTCATTACCAGTGGAAACCAAACAGGGTAACTTCTACATTAACTCAATTACAATCAATAATGACTTAATAATATCAGACGGTATTTATAACTCCCAAAATAATACAGCCAATTTTGTTATCACAAACTATAGCGAGATAGATCACTTGTTGTACCTCGAGAACCCGATAGAGAGCATGCCGTACTCTACAGCCGATAATGCTGAACTTTTTAGTATCACTTCAAACACCCCACAACCCCAAGATTCCGCAATATCTTTACAAGCCCTTTATGTTGAACACCTCTCTCCCGAAGAGAAACAAGGCTCACTTTCACTTTGCAAAAAGTATTTAGATATCTTCTACAATGAAGACAAACCACTTACCTTCACCGACAATATTACACACGCGATTAAAACCACGGACGATACACCCATTCATACCAAATCCCATAAGGAGGAAGTCAAAAAACAAATAGAGTCAACGTTAAATCACACATCATTAAATCCAGCTATTCCCCGTGGAGCGCCCCCGTTTGGGTCGTTCCAAAAAAACCATTCCTACGGGAGAACAAAAATGCTCCTTGTTATGGACTATAGAAAACTCAATGAGAAAACTATATCCGATATGTACCCCATACCTAACATTACGGACATCTTAGACAGATTGGGCAAAGCCAAATACTTTTCAACCCTGGCAAGTGGATTTCACCAAATAGAAATGGATCCTGATGATATGCCCAAGACTGCATTTACAGTAGAGGGAGGTCACTTCGAGTACATTAGAATGCCGTTTGGTCCCAAAAATGCCCCAGCCACCTTCCAAAGGGTGATGGACAATATTTTGGAGACCTTATCGGAACTATCTGCCTAGTTTATTTAGATGACATAATAATTTTCTCAACCTCCTTACAAGAATACCTCATACACTTAAAAACTATTTTTGAAAGACTTATTTCTGCTAACTTTAAAGTACAACTAACTAAATCCAACTTCTTCAGGCACGAGACAGAATTCCTTGGCCATATTGTGTCACAAGAAGGCGTTAAGCCAAACCCCAATAAAATCGAAGCCATTAAAAACTTTCCATGTCCCCACAGTAAAAAGTCAATTAAGTCTTTTTCTCGGTTTGTTAGATTACTAAAGGACTTTCATTAGAGATTTTACGAGACTTACCCAACCCATGACGAAAAAATTAAAAGGCAACAATAAATCGATTATAATAGATGACGAGTTCAAAGAGGCATTCGAATCTTGTAAAACCTTGCTTTCTAATGACCCAATCCTTCAATACCCAGACTTTACGAAACCTTTTACACTAACCACGGACGCAAGTAATTTTGCAATAGTAGCTATCTTATCACAGGGTCCTGTACACAACGATAAACCTGTATGTTTTGCTAGCATAACCTTGTCATCTGCATAAACGAATTATTCCACAATTGAAAAGTAAATGCTGGCCATTATATGAGCGGTCCAATACTTCAGACCTGACCTCTTTGGAAAGGATTCACCATAGTCACCGATCACAAACCATTAACTTGGTTAATGAATTTCTAACAACCAAATTCGCACAGCCTTCGAGCTTAGAGAATACTGCAGCGCGATATTCTTCGATGTATCTCAAGCATTTGACCGCGTTTGGCTCAAAGGTTTTATGCATAAAATTAAAACACACTTGCCTGGGTACACTCATAAACTCCTTGAATCTTACCTCTACAGCAGAGCCTTCGCAGTGAGCTGCAACACAACAATATCCGACAACTACACTATCGAAGCTGGAGTCCCACAAGGCAGCGCACTTGGGCCATTCGTCCTCTACACAACGGATATTTCCACAAGTGACCGAATAACAACATTCACATTTGCTGACGACACTGCGATCGTTAGCCGCTCCAGATGCCCAGTCCGTGCAACAATCCAACTTGCCAAATATCTCATTGTAGCCGAGAAGTGGCTATATGACTGACGTATCAAAATAAACGAACAAAAGTGTAAATACTCTAAACAGGCAAACTTGCCCTCTGCGCTACCTGAATAGCACGCAAATCCCCCAAGTCAATGAAGTAACGTATCTCGACATCCATCTCGACAGATGTCTAACATGGCGTAGACATATCGAATGCAAGAAACTACACCTAAAGCTGAAAGCTAGTAGCTTCAACTGCATTATAAACGCCCGATCGCCCTTGTGTCTGGACTATAAGGTCCTGCTCTACAACTCCACTCTTAAGCCAATCTGGACGTATGACCTTCCAACCCAGCCATAATTTGTGAGGGCCATTTCTAATCTTCCAGTCTACATGACTGTTAGCTAGGTTATAGTATAAGATTTGATACACTTATTTTTAGTCATTCAATAAATAAAAGCAAAGTATAAAAAAAATAAATATTTGCACGACAACAGTATTTCCCACATATGAAAGAGAGAATAACTCAGTTAATTAGAGAATGTGAAACATGTTTAAAGCTAAAATATGACAGACAACCTCAAAAGACTACGTACCAAATACCCGAACTACCTTCAAGATCGTTGAACATTTTATATATAGACATTTACACGATTAACAAAAACTACAACCTTACCATTATCGACAAATTCTCCAAATTTGCAGCTTACCCCTATAGCTAATAGGAACTGCATTAACGTAGTTAAAGGCTTAAAACATTTCATTTCCCAATTTGGTATTCCTAAAAAGCTAATGATCAGGGAGCAGAATTCGCTAGTGATATATTCAACAAGTTCTGTACTCAATTAAATATTGACAACAATAAATGGATTATAATAGATGACGAGTTCAAAGAGGCATTCGAATCTTGTAAAACCTTGCTTTCTAATGACCCAATCCTTCAATACCCAGACTTTACGAAACCTTTTACACTAACCACGGACGCAAGTTATTTTGCAATAGTAGCTATCTTATCACAGGGTCCTGTACACAACGATAAACCTGTATGTTTTGCTAAAAGATTCACCATAGTCACCGATCACAAACCATTAATTTGGTTAATGAATTTCTAACAACCAAATTCTAAAATAATTCGGTGGAGACTCCAGTTTCAAGAGTACGATTTCGAAGTCGTCTATAAGAAAGGTTCTCAGTCGACCGGAAGTCTCTATCAACCATACCGAAGTTCTACTGGAGTACCGAAGTACCCCAAACTATTTGTCCCATTTCAGAGAAACCTCTTAATGACTTTAATATTCAGCTCCTGTTTAAAATAACCCCAAATACAAATTATATCACTGTAGCCCCGTTTAAACATAAACTCAGGAGGGAAGTTTGTAAACCTAATTTTCAATATGACGACGTAGTTAACATTGTTAGGCAGTCGCTTAAACCAAACAAAACATATGCAACATTTGCCACTGAGTACGTTTTCCAAATGGTGGAACAAGTTTACCAAACCTACTTCTCTGCCAACAGTATATTTTAACTTATTAGATGTCTGACTTTCCTCCCCGAAATAACTGATAGTACGGTAATCCAAAAAATTATAACCGACTACCACTGTTATAGTAACCATCGAGGAATCGATGAGACATATTTGCACATATCATATCATATCATATCAATCAGACCATTGTACGAGTTGGACGCGTCTTTTTTAGTGCAAGGCTTCGTCGTCGATGTTCTCCGTCTTTTGTCGGTGAAAAATAAGAACTAACAAATCTAAAGTGGAGACAAATTAATGAATTTGAAATCAGTAGTCTAAACTACATGAATAACAATTGACAGGCAGCTTGCGCGAAATAACACAAAAGAAAAATATATATTTATAACTGATGTTAAATTAATAAGTGGCACGCGTAATAAGCTCGAAAAATGAGCAGCGATCCAAAGAATGAGCGTAGATGCTCCGTAAATCCAAGAAACGCTTGTTAGTCTTACTTCTCAACACGCGATATCGTTGAAGAAAGCAAGTCAACAAAGTGCAACCCGGCTCTACTGACCGTCGACAGCAAGAGGGCGAGCTCTTGCTCACCCACAATTCTCACTCCAACTCCTACATTATGGAGCTACCAATGCCAAACCCCATCACAGCCGGCTTCTGTGGAAGAAGCTCCAGCAACAAGCAGCGCTACAATTTCTGCAGTCGCAGCAAAAGCACCACCAAAAACACAAGCAACTACCAATATTGCGAATTCGGTGCCAACGGCACCGCGGAGCATAAAGAAATGACAACAAATACCTTAAGCTTCGATAAGCAACAAGCGGTCCCGGCTATACAGACCGGTATGGATCGCTACATCCAGATTAAGCGTAAGCTTAGTCCACTAAACACGGTTAGTAATAAACCAAAGATCAACAGTACCAACAAAAGCAACGACCAAACTAGGAGTTCCAATGATAACAGTTTTCCCATCTTAGCAGAGGCGGAGAACAATCAAGCAGAGCTGGGGCAGGAGACCCAAAATAAACCAAAGCCCCCCACCTATTTATATAAGGGAAAAAAGCTCTAACGCCCTGGTCAACAAAATTGTTGCGCTGGTCGGGGACGATAATTTCCATGTTGTTCCGCTTATTAAAGGGAACATCCACGAAACCAAAGTTCAAACGAAGTCCGAAGAACACTTCCGAGCTGTGTTTAAGTACCTAGAGGAAACAAAAAAGAACTTCTACACCTACCAACTAAAAAGCAGCAAGGCACTGCAAGTTGTACTAAAAGAAATCGAACCCGACGTCGCCCCCTCTGAGATTCAAGAAGCCCTAAAAGCCAAGGGCTTATGTGCCAAAAATGTTAGCAACATTATCAACAGAAATAAAAAGCCGCAACCACTCTTCAAGGTCGAGTTCGAACCAGATTGCAAAGCCTTAAGTAAAAACGAAGTGTACCCGATCTACAAGCTGCAGCTCTTACTGCATCGAAGGATCACCGTGGAAGAACCACAGAAACGCAACGGCCCTTTACAATGCACAAACTGCCAGGAGTATGGACATACAAAGACATACGGCATACTTCGGGCAGTCTGCGGAGACTTCCACAACTCCATAAACTGCCCCGCAAACAAAGAAGACCCATTAAGGAAAAAACGTGGCAACTGTGGAGGAAATCATACGGTAAACTACAGAGGCTGTGCTGTGACAATATCATCCCAGCCCATCAATTTGGCTTCAGAGAAAAACACGGAACTATCGAGCAAGTTAACAGAATAACATCAGAGATTCGCACAACCTTCGAGATTAGAGAATACTGCAGCGCGATATTCTTCGATGTATCTCATGCATATGACCGCGTCTGGCTCAAAGGTCTTATGCATAGAATTAAAACACACTTGCCTGGGTACACTCACACTCCTTGAATCTCACCTCTATAACAGAGCCTTCGCACTGAGGTGCAATAATATCCGACAACTATACTATCGAAGCTGGAGTCCCACAAGGCAGCGCACTTGGGCCATTCGTCCTCTACACAACGGATATTCCCACAAGTGACCGAATAACAACATCCACATTTGCTGACGACACTGCGATCCTTAGCCGCTCCAGATGCCCAGTCCGTGCAACAACCCAACTTGCCAAACACCTCATGGTAGTCGAGAAGTGACTATATGACTGGCGTATCAAAATAAAAGAACAAAAGTGTAAACACATAAGGTTTCTCTTAGCAGGCAAACTTGTCCTCCTCTCTGCCTGAATAGCACGCAGATCCCCCAAGTCAATGAAGTAACGTATCTCGGCATAGCATACAAAATTGCACAGCAACATTGTCGGGCAAGGGACCCGGCTAGGCAAATGCTGAGGCGGCATGAAAATTATGTTTACAATAAGAACTTATGTATATATATATAATATTAAAACAGAGGGCTTACATGGAGATTTTCTCACAATAAACTTCACTCTGGTTTTAAGCTTCAAGAACTTCGGTCGTGGTTTTATTCAACTTCCACATATCTATATATATAAAAATCAATTGCTGTTCGTTAGTCTCGCTAAAACTCGAGAACGGCTGAACGGATTTATCTTATCTTGGTCTTGAATTATTCGTGGAGGTCTAGGGAAGGTTTAAAAGGTGAGAAAAATTCGAATAATTTCCGCGAAAACCCTAAAAACAGCCCTTTTCCCATTCAAAAAAAGTTTTGCCTACCCAAAGAACAATTTAGGGCAGTAAAAAAGTCGAACGACAAGTAGGCTGCGTTCATCAAGCCTGGAAAAAAAATCGAACGACAAGCAAGCCTAGATATTTTATTTGGAAATCGTAATACGGATTTGCAACACACATGCTTCATTGAATTCTAAGATTTTGTGAGAGTTCAATCGTACTTCTATATATATAAAAATTGACAAATTTTATTTGGAAAAAAATTGACAAATTTTATTTGAAAATTTTATTTTGGAATATTATTTTCGTGTTACGGATTTTCGAACGACAAGCAAGCCTGGATATTTTATTTTTATTTGGAAAAAAATCCTCAAAACAGCTCTGAATTTAAATTGGAAAAATCGTTTTTAGCAACAAACTCCAACACCAAAGGAGGCTCTGAAGGCCGAAACCGAAATTATACGTGTATGTTTTTCATTCGCTGTGCATCGTTCATTGAGTGATTTTTAGAAATAAATAAAATAATTAAAATAAAATAAAATAAATAAAATAAATAAAATAAATAAAATAAATAAAATAAATAAAATAAATAAAATAAATAAAATAAAATAAAATAAATAAAATAAAATAAATAAAATAAATAAAATAAATAAAATAAATAAAATAAAATAAAATAAAATAAAATAAATAAAATAAATAAAATAAAATAAATAGGAAATGGGAAATGGGAAATCTTTGCAGAAACGGGAAATGGGAAATCTTTGCAAAAACGGGAAATAGGAAATGGGGAAATGGGAAATCTTTGCAAAAACGGGAAATAGGAAATGGGAAATCTTTGCAAAAACGGGAAATAGGAAATCTTTGCAAAAACGGGAAATAGGAAATCTTTGCAAAAACGGGAAATAGGAAATGGGAAATCTTTGCAAAAACGGGAAATAAGAAATCTTTGCAAAAACGGGAAATAGGAAATGGGGAAATGGGAAATCTTTGCAAAAACGGGAAATAGGAAATGGGAAATCTTTGCAAAAACGGGAAATAGGAAATCTTTGCAAAAACGGGAAATAGGAAATGGGAAATAAGAAATCTTTGCAAAAACGGGAAATAGGAAATCTTTGCAAAAACGGAAATAGGAAATGGAAAATAAAAAATGGGAAATGGGAAATCTTTGCAAAAACGGAAATAGGAAATGGGAAATAGGAAATCTTTGCAAAAACGGGAAATAGGAAATCTTTGCAAAAACGGGAAATAGGAAATAGGAAATCTTTGCAAAAACGGGAAATAGAAAATGGGAAATAGGAAATCTTTGCAAAAACGGGAAATAGGAAATGGGAAATGGGAAATCTTTGCAAAAACGGGAAATAGGAAATCTTTGCAAAAACGGGAAATGGGAAATAGGAAATCTTTGTAAAAAAACCGGAAATAGGAAATCGGAGATTTTTAGAACTTTTTCAGATTAATAGATATTTAATTTTTTTTGTATTTTCTCCAATTAAAAAAAAGGCTTTTTTATTGCCATTAAGGCGGAACAAAGTTCGCCGGGTCACTAAATGATTTTTCATTAATAATTATTTTGTTTGTTTTAAAATCATTTTATACAAAAGATTAGGTCTTTTATTTATCGATGAGGCAGTAAGAAATCTGCCGGGTCAGCTAGTATGTATATATATCTTTCTTCAAACTTACCAACTACAACTCATCATCTATACACACATACCTGCTTAACCTTACCAACGACAACTCATTATCTAAGGACTTAAGACACCCTCCAGCTCCCGCCTCGAGTACATGGTGTTAACTGGCGCAGCCGGTATGATGAACTACCTTATCATAATAACTTACCTGTAAGTAAACATGTGAGAAATGAAACAAATTATATTTAAATGTCGACCGAAAGTGACTACAAACAAATTCTTATAAAACAAAGTTGAAACTATGATACACCAAATGAAACTCAAACATATATACAAAAACTAAAATCGCGACGACGCGAAATCAAACGCTGATCATCACTCATCGGTACGCATATACGCTGCTAAACGCATCATTATTTTTCATTCGACAAATGCAAGTGTAAAGTTTTGCCATGGTGTGAGGAGGCGGGGTCCCCCTCCCACAGTCTTCTATCATTATATTTTTCTTATTAGTAGTATTAGGTTATATTTAAGTCATCACAACATTCTCTTATCGGTAGTATTAGATTGCTAGGATTAACCCATTTATCATTATTAATATTAAGTTGTTATTAAGGCACGAAGCCAACTAAATTAAGTTATTATTAAGGCACGAAGCCAACCAATATTAAGTTATTAAGGGACGAAGCTAACTACGCAAAAGCCCAAAAGTGACACCTCTAAGCCCAACGCACCCACGCTAATTGCAAGGAGAGAGAACGCCCAGAGAGCCAACTCCAGATAAGACAAAGAGAGAGCGCTCAAAGAGACAACGCGCCCACACTAATTCAGCTCAGCAAAGATAAGACTGAATCACAGAGAGAGAGAGAGAGAGCGCTCAGAGAGTCAACTCCAGATCAAAGCTATGATAAGACGGAATTGCAAGCAGAGAGAGAGCGCTCAGAGAGATAATGCACGCGAACAACCCCCAAAAGTGAAGAAGATCAATAGCTACAAGCAGCTAAAATATTAAGTGAAGAGTCGGAGCCCAGTAGCCAAGCCGAGCAGTCAGCGCTAGCGGAAGATAAAAACACAGCGAGCACCGACGACAACAGGGGAGAGATTTTAACCACTTTGGGTAAGCTAGCCAAAGATTTACCAAAATAACAGACAGAAGTGCGGTTAGGAACATTGTAAATAGCAGATCTAAAAGCCACCTTGTAAATATTCAATAAAACACCTAAAACACGAAACAACACCACCCTGTCGTATCCCTTCCAATGTGAGCATGATGTCAAATTCAAGGCCGACAGTGATCCAACTATAAGACCCTATGCCGAAGACCAAGTTACTAGTTCCAGTGTGGGGGTGTGTGATCCACAACCACCAAGACAAGTTTCGGTCAGTAGGTTAAGGCTTTGACAGTTCGTTTTGTATCCATCTCGATCTGCCAAAGCCAACCGTGGGGTCATAGCCAACAGGCCAGCGCCGAAGACCACGTTACGAGTCCTAGCGTGGGGATGTGTATCCCACAACCACCAGGACAAGTTTCGGTCAGTAGGCCAAGGCAGTGGCAAATCGGTTGTCCATCACTGTCGAACCCATTCCAATCTCCCCAGAGTTAATGCACTTTCACAAATAATATTGTAAGTGGCCCTGGGCGTGGCTGAGTACACCCCAGCACTAGAAGCTTCTTTACAATGGTGACGTGGAATCAAATGCTGATAATCACGTCATTGGTATGTACATACCCTGACAAACGCATCACAATACCCATGTGCTTGGGCATACGTACTGTGTCGCCACGATGACGCTGATCGTCATGCCACTGTGCCGTATACAAACGAATGGACAAAGCCCTTTTACATACATTTATACTCGAACACATACTTTCAAGTACAATACAATATACTCATGTACAGTACCGCCGCGTTGACGTGGAACGCTGATGACGCTAACGCTGATCACCACTCTAACGACGGTACCCATGCATCCAAAATACCCTATCGTACTCAGTTACATACAGCGCCATACAATATAGTCACGGTGGCGTGAAGTCAAACGCTGATCGTCATGCCACCATAGTATAAACATACAAAGCACCAAAGCTTCTTTAACACATTTGTACACTCAAACGTATACTGCCATACGTCGGCGAAGAACCAAAACACATTTAAAATAAACAAAACCTATAAAAAAAACAAGTAAGAAAGCTACAGTCGAGTTTACTCGACTGTGAGATATTCGCCACCCAATTTTACCATCCAAATATTATATTTTTCAAAATATACTGAAAAAATACTAAAAAAAAATATACTAAAAAATACCAAAATAATATATCAACATTTTCTTTGTTCGAAATTATTAGCTTGGCGGCACTTTATTTGGTTTATTGAACACCATTATTATGTCGCGGAGTGTCATAGCAACTAACTATGCAGCACTAGCACGTGGTAACGCCTTACAAAAGTAATATGTTAATAACTTCTGTGTTTTTTATCCGATTGTAACCAAATTCGCAGAGGTCATTAAGATGGTGATTAGTATTGCGCATACCAATTGTTCAAAAAAGTTCTAGGTTGAAAACGACGCTTGCAATTCGGTTTTATTCGATTTATGGGGGCGGGAGGGGGCGTGGCCAAAATCAAAAACAGTCCCTCGCTTCCTTTTATAAAAATCAAACTAGCATAGACAAACTCTACAAACTCCTTCATCGACCCAAAATTTGTCGATCCTAAACACTGTGTGACCTCAAAAACGCCTATAACACTTAAAGCAGCTCTAAACAGTTTTACAATCTATCAACACGTATCTACATCATTCCCACTTGAATTCCAAATGACGGGTGAAATGCCCCTTCTTCCTTTCAAATTCCACTCTTATTTTGACGGGTTGATAGGCGTGGACTTATTACCCTTCTTAAAATCAGAAATAGATTTGCCTAACCTAAACCACTATACCTTTATGGGCCCATAGTAACTTAACTTCAAACATATTTAACATCTCTGGACATACGAAAACTGATTTGACACTACCAGTGGAAACCAAACAGGGTGACTTCTACATTAACTCAATTACAATCAATAATGACTTAATAATATCAGACGGTATTTATAACTCCCAAAATAATACAGCCAATTTTGTTATCACAAACTATAGCGAGATAGATCAGTTGTTGTACCTCGAGAACCCGATAGAGAGCATGCCGTACTTCACAGCCGATAATGCTGAACTTTTTAGTATCACTTCAAACACCCCACAACCCCAAGATTCCGCAATATCTTTACAAGCCCTTTATGTCGAACACCTCTCTCCCGAAGAGAAACAAGGCTCACTTTCACTTTGCAAAAAGTATTTAGATATCTTCTACAATGAAGACAAACCACTTACCTTCACCGACAATATTACACACGCGATTAAAACCACGGACGATACACCCATTCATACCAAATCTTATAGGTACCCTTACACCCATAAGGAGGAAGTCAAAAAACAAATAGAGTCAACGTTAAATCACACATCATTAAATCCAGCTATTCCCCGTGGAGCGCCCCCGTTTGGGTCGTTCCCAAAAAACCATTCCTACGGGAGAACAAAAATGGCTTCTTGTTATGGACTATAGAAAACTCAATGAGAAAACTATATCCGATATATACCCCTATACCTAACATTACGGACATCTTAGACAGATTGGGCAAAGCCAAATACTTTTCAACCCTGGCAAGTGGATTTCACCAAATAGAAATGGATCCTGATGATATGCCCAAGACTGCATTTACAGTAGAGGGAGGTAACTTCGAGTTCATTAAAATGCCGTTTGGTCCCAAAAATGCCCCAGCCACCTTCCAAAGGGTGATGGACAATATTTTTGGAGACCTTATCGGAACTATCTGCCTAGTTTATTTAGATGACATAATAATTTTCTCAACCTCCTTACAAGAATACCTCATACACTTAAAAACTATTTTTGAAAGACTTAGGTCTGCTAACTTTAAAGTACAACAAACTAAATCCAACTTCTTCAGGCACGAGACAGAATTCCTTGGCCATATTGTGTCACAAGAAGGCGTTAAGCCAAACCCCAATAAAATCGAAGCCATTAAAAACTTTCCATGTCCCCACAGTAAAAAGTCAATTAAGTCTTTTCTCGGTTTGTTAGATTACTAAAGGAAGTTCATTAGAGATTTTACGAGACTTACCCAACCCATGACGAAAAAATTAAAAGGCAACAATAAATCGATTATAATAGATGACGAGTTCAAAGAGGCATTCGAATCTTGTAAAACCTTGCTTTCTAATGACCCAATCCTTCAATACCCAGACTTTACGAAACCTTTTACACTAACCACGGACGCAAGTTATTTTGCAATAGTAGCTATCTTATCACAGGGTCCTGTACACAACGATAAACCTGTATGTTTTGCTAGCAGAACCTTGTTATCTGCGGAAACGAATTATTCCACAATTGAAAAGTAAATGCTGGCCATTATATGAGCGGTCCAATACTTCAGACCTTACCTCTTTGGCAAAAGATTCACCATAGTCACCGATCACAAACCATTAATTTGGTTAATGAATTTCTAACAACCAAATTCTAAAATAATTCAGTAGAGACTCCAGCTTCAAGAGTACGATTTCGAAGTCGTCAATAAGAAAGGTTCTCAAAATGTAATTGCTGATGCTCTCAGTCGACCGGAAGTCTCTATCAACCATACCGAAGTACTACTGGAGTACCGAAGTACCCCAAACTATTTGTCCCATTTCAGAGAAACCTCTTAATGACTTTAATATTCAGCTCCTGTTTAAAATAACCCCAAATACAAATTATATCACTGTAGCCCCGTTTAAACATAAACTCAGGAGGGAATTTTGTAAACCTAATTTTCAATATGACGACGTAGTTAACATTGTTAGGCAGTCGCCTAAACCAAACAAAACATATGCAACATTTGCCACTGAGCACGTTTTCCAAATGGTGGAACAAGTTTACCAAACCTACTTCTCTGGCAACAGTATATTTTAACTTATTAGATGTCTGACTTTCCTCCCCGAAATAACTGATAGTACGGTAATCCAAAAAATTATAACCGACTACCACTGTTATAGTAACCATCGAGGAATCGATGAGACATATTTGCACATATCATATCATATCATATCAATCAGACCATTGTACGAGTTGGACGCGTCTTTTTTAGTGCAAGGCTTCGTCGTCGATGTTCTCCGTCTTTTGTCGGTGAAAAATAAGAACTAACAAATCTAAAGTGGAGACAAATTAATGAATTTGAAATCAGTAGTCTAAACTACATGAATAACAATTGACAGGAAGCTTGCGCGAAATAACACAAAAGAAAAATATATATTTATAACTGGTGTTATGATAGAGCAAGTGCATATTTGACTTAAATTAATAAGTGGCAGGCGTAATAAGCTCGAAAAATGAGCAGCGATCCGGCTCTACTAACCGTCGACAGCAAGAGACCGAGCTCACCCCAACTCCTACATCATGGAACTAGCAATGCCCAACCCCACCACCGCTAGCTTCTATCGAAGAAGCTCCAACAACAAGCAGCGCTACAATCTCTGCAGTCGCAGCAAAAGCACCACCAACATCAAAACCAACTACTAATATTGCGAATTCGGTGCCAACGGCCGCAGATGCAATGTAAATGCAATGTCAACAAAAACCGTAAGCTTCAAAAGTCATTAGAGAGCTAAAACCAAAAAAGGCTCCAGGCAGTGTTAGGTCACCGCTACAAAAATGATAATGGAACTTCCGTACTGTGCTATTGAGGTCAACTGTAAGCTCTTCAATGGTATCATAAGTCTCGGCTACTACCCAAGTAAATGGAAAAAATTAATTATAATAATAATATCGAAGCCTGGAAAAATCACACGATCCCGTCATCTTACAGACCAATAAGTTTATCATGCCTGCTCACAACATTATACCAGCCCATCAATTTGGCTTCAGAGAAAAACATGGAACTATCGAGCAAGTTAACAGAATAACATCAGAGATTTGCACAGCCTTCGAGCTTAGAGAATACTGCAGCGCGATATTCCTCATATTCATTTGACCGCGTTTGGCTCAAAGGTCTTATGCATAAAATTAAAACACTCTTGCCTGGGTACACTCACAAACTCCTTGAATCTTACCTTTACAACAGAGCCTTCGCAGTGAGCTGCAACACAATAATATCCGACAACTACACTATCGAAGCTGGAGTCCGACAATGCAGCGCACTTGGGCCAAATCTATTTGTCCTTTACACAGCGGACATTCCCACAAGTGACCGAATAACAACATCCACATTTGCTGACGACACTGCGATCGTTAGCCGCTCCAGATGCCCAGTCCGTGCAACAATCCAACTTGCCAAATATCTCATTGTAGCCGAGAAGTGGCTATATGACTGACGTATCAAAATAAACGAACAAAAGTGTAAATACATAACATTTACTCTAAACAGGCAAACTTGCCCTCCGCTCTACCTGAATAGCACGCAAATCCCCCAAGTCAATGAAGTAACGTATCTCGACATCCATCTCGACAGACGTCTAACATGGCGTAGACATATCGAATGCAAGAAACTACACCTAAAGCTGAAAGCTAGTAGCTTCAACTGCAAACGCCCGATCGCCCTTGTGTCTGGACTATAAGGTCCTGCTCTACAACTCCACTCTTAAGCCAATCTAGACGTATGAACTTCCAACCCAGCCATAATTTGTGAGGGCCATTTCTAATCTTCCAGTCTACATGACTGTTAGCTAGGTTATAGTTTAAGATTTGATACACTTATTTTTAGTCTCGAAAATGAGAAGATTCAATAAATAAAAGCAAAGTATAAAAAAAACAAGTAAGAAAGCTACAGTCGAGTTTGCTCGACTGTGAGATACCCGCCACCCAATTTTACCATCAAAATATTAAATTTTTCAAAAAATATACTGAAAAAATACTTAAAAAAATATACTAAAAAATACCAAAATAATATATTAAAATTTTCTTTGTTCGAAATTATTAGCTTGGCGGCACTTTAGTTGGTTTATTGAACACCATTATTATGTCGCGGAGTGTCATAGCAACTAGCTAGGTAGCACTAGCAGTTGCACGTGGTAACGCCTTATAAAAAGTAATTTCTTAATAACTTCTGTGTTTTTTATCCGATTGTAACCAAATTCGCAGAGATCATTAAGATGGTGATTAGTATTGTGTGTACCAAAATTGAACGTTCTAGGTTTAAAACGACGCCTGCAATTCGGTTTTATTCGATTTACGGGTGCGGGAGGGGGCGTGGCCAAAATCAAAAACAAACTTGATCTGCGTGCAACAATGAGACATACTGTCGCGAAAAATTTGTTGCTCTATCTCTTATAGTCTCTGAGATCTAGGTGTTCATACGGACGGACAGACGGACAGACGGACAGACGGACAGACGGACGGACGGACAGACGGACATGGCTATATCGTCTCGGCTGTTGACGCTGATCAAGAATATATATACTTTATGGGGTCGGAGATGCTTCCTTCTGCCTGTTACATACATTTTCGGTCGGCACAAAGCCATAATACCCTTCTACCCTTTGGGTAGGCGGGTGTAAAAAATATTTGCACGACAACAGTATTTCCCACATATGAAAGAGAGAATAACTCAGTTAATTAGAGAATGTGAAACATGTTTAAAGCTAAAATATGACAGACAATCTCAAAAGACTACGTACCAAATACCCGAACTACCTTCAAAACCGTTGAACAATTTATGTATAGACATTTACACGATTAACAAAAACTACAACCTTACCATTATCGACAAATTCTCCAAATTTGCAGCTTACCCTATAGCTAATAGGAACTGCATTAACGTAGTTAAAGGCTTAAAACATTTCATTTCCCAATTTGGTATTCCTAAAAAGCTAATCTATGATCAGGGAGCAGAATTCGCTAGTGATATATTCAACAAGTTCTGTACTCAATTAAATATTGACCTACACGTTACATCCTTCCAACAATCTTCTAGTAACTCTCCCGTTGAAC
Organism: Drosophila pruinosa; assembly: GCA_018150935.1. Taxonomy (NCBI): domain Eukaryota; kingdom Metazoa; phylum Arthropoda; class Insecta; order Diptera; family Drosophilidae; genus Drosophila; species Drosophila pruinosa. The sequence continues at coordinate 845,533 of JAECWR010000266.1, forward strand.
GGCTTCATTCGACATTAACTACGATTTATAGAATATTACTTGACGCTAGAAAAATAAATAATCAATAGCGAACATGACGAAATAATGTCCGAAGTTTTAATTATATATAATAACGCTATTCATTCTGCGACTAAACATACCCCCTTTGAACTTTTTAACGGACGTACCCATATATTCGATCAAGCAATCAAGTTCAATAGTAAACATGACTACTTGACGAAATTTAATGAATTCCGTGAAAAATTGTACCCCCTCATTACCGAAAAACTTTCAAATGACGTAGTCAAGAGAACCCGATAATCTTACAACCCGGCACTTTAGTCCTTAGAACGGAAAACAGACGTAATAAAATTACACCCAGGTTCTCGATTCACAAAGTCAAACAGGACAAAGGTCGCACATTGATAACTAGATAACTAGAAATTAAAAATTACTCAAATCAAAAATTCGAAAGATCGTCTTGAAAAAAGAGAAAAGCATTAACCTACCTAAAACTGATAATAACTGACCCCACGCCCTCTTAACTTACCATTTCAGGGTCACCTTTGGGTCAACTCAGGCTATCTCTGTCCATTACTTAAATGATAACACCCCTATAGCCAGGTTAGAACTAGGAAAAGCCCTACTAATTGAGAGATAGATAATAATTAGTCATGTAATTAACTTATAAGAATACAGCAGATGTATGGAACAATTTCACCTGACTATTAATGGATTTCACCCCCGATACCACTTTTGCAGACTCTGTCACTATTTTAAAGGCCAAACTAACCCAAGCCGAATTAAGCTCAAAGCCCTAACACCATTTAATAGAAACAAACGTGGTTTGGTTAACGGTTTGGGTAGTCTAGTAAAGGTTGTTACCGCCAATATGGATGCCAATGACGATAAAGAGATACACGAAGAACTACATAATATAATGAAAAATTCTAAAGTTATTAATGACAATTTCCAAAACCATGAAATGTTTAACAATGAAATACTTATTCGGTTCGAGAATATCACGGATCATATAAATAATGAGCAAATTTTCATAAGCAAATTCTTTGAAACCTCACAAAAAAAATTTACAAAAAATTAAACTTGCATGATACCCTTCTGGAAGAAATGCAGTATTTAAACAGGATTAACTATAACATAGAATTAGTATTATGCTATTAGCGAAAATAAATATAATTCCTAAGTTAATCTTAAATGCACAGAAAATAGATTAGGTTAAAAAAATACTGGAAAAACAAAATATCACAATCAAAAAAATATATATATAAAATTCCTACAAATGAACACGCTAAGCTACGAGCAAAAATAATTTTTAATATTAAAGTCCCAATCTTTAAACAGCCTGGTTATACCCTCGCCAGACTAGTTCCATTACCAATAAATAACACATATTTTGTAATAACCCAAAACTACCTAATAATAAGAAATATCATATGACCCGGAAATGCCCCAAACTGGATGACACCTTTTGAACGAAGAAAACAGCTTCTGCAACGTGCGGGAAACCAGCCCCATCACCGACGTCTTTGAGGTAGAGAGAGGTTACATCTTCGCGTTCAATGTGAACAATCTGGCTCTGAGCTCTCAATAAATGGGTCAGCCATCATCAGATATATTAACGAAACGATACAAATTAACGGTATCGATTACGACGACACGGCTGACACGTTTCCTGAACAGCTGGATTTTGCCCTTCCCCCTATGCGAGAAATAACTAGGAATACCACTATTATGGTATTAAGCCTGGAAAAACTTCACCTCGAGGCCGCTCAAACAATTGGTAAAATCTTGGCCGTCCATCACAATACCACATGACACACCTAGACACTCTACATTCTGCTCGGACTGGTAGCGTCCTTAGCAGTAATCTTATGGCTTATGACACCGACGAACGAAACACATCGTCCATGTCCACGAAGATCATCAGCTGCCGATCTACACGCCATCAATACCTTCGGTATGGCCGTCGCTTCGAACTGGGAGGGAGGAGTTACCACCCCGTCCCTTAAACCCCCACGCCTCTAACAAATCATCGGGCACCGAACGAGGAAGACGGCAACTGGAGCACCGCATCCGGTCTAATGCTGACATAGCATACAAAGTTGCACAGCAATATTGTCGGGCAAGGGACCCGGCTAGCCAAATGCGTCCTACAATGAAAAACTCTCTGCCTACCCAAATCCCCTCGCAAGGGTCTTGACTCCGGTTTCCAACCAATCCCTCCTGCAACGTACCGACCTTCCAACCCAGCCATAATTTGTGAGGGACATTTATCCTGTTCCAGTCTACATGACTGTTAGTTAGGTTATAGTATAAGATTTGATACACTTATTGTTAGTCTCGAAAATGAGAAGATTCAATAAATAAATGGAAAGTATAATAAAAAAAAAAAAAGAAAAAAAATACCCACTATCATCCGCTCATTGTGGCATCAGTAAATGTTTAGACCGTATACGACGCAAGGTGTACTGGCCCAATATGGTAATTGAAGTTCGCGATTATATTCACAACTTCGAGTTATGCGTAACCTCAAAAGTTCCAACTAAACTCCTTCGACCTACTATGGGAAAACAAGTTGTCAGCGAGCATCCATTTCAACCATTTCATTTCGTTTGTATATCGACTTTATTGGTCCCTTGCCACGTACTAAACAAGGCCACATAGGCTTGTTCATTATTCTGGATCATTACACTAAACTTACATTTCTCCGACCTGTATGACAAGTAACTTCAGGTGTAATCATCGAAAGTATGCAAAGCGAATTTTTTGACTGTTTTGGGTACCCGAAACAATAGTTAGCGACAATGGAGAGTGGAGAGTTCTCCACTATATTGTCCAAATACGACTTAGGACACATATAAACGGGTGCGTATTAGTCACATTCAAACGCTGCTGAACGTGTGAATCGACCCATCAATGCCGCGCTAATAGTGCGCTGCGAAACCATGTGCATCAATCCATTGGAGTTTCTCCGTATTTCGCTGTCTTCGGTCAGCATATGATTACACATGGATCTGACTACAAAATGCTCAGAAATCTTCAACAGCTTAAAGAAGGTGAAACTGCTCTGCAGCGATGTGACGAATTTCAGATGATACGCTCTGATATACAGAAGCACCTGAATAAGGGATATAATGAAAATCTTCGGACCTATGAACTGCGGACTCGTCCTAGCAAATTTTCAGTAGGACAAGAAGTGGTAAAACGCAATTTTACACTTAGCAATCTGGCTGCAAATTATAATGCTAAACTTGCTCCAGTAGGTGTGAAAGCACGTGTAAAGCAGATCATAGGTAATTCCTAATACCTACTAGAAGATATGAATGGTAAGGAATTAGGTACATTTCACAGAAAGGATGGATGGATATTTGGTATTTCACCCTTTTTTCAAATTTTATTGTAGCCTTAGTAAAGACTTCAATTAAACTTATGGTGTAAGGTGTGACCCAGATCATCAAGTTCCACTCCAAGAAATGTATGCGCTATGCGACATTGAAATCATATGAAATGTATGCTCTGTGCGACATTGAAATCATATGAAATGTATATATACTCTATGCATCATTAAGATCATATGAAATGTATACTCTATGCATCATTAAGATCATATGAAGTGTAGACTCTATACCTTATCGCAATTAGGAGTAGCGATAGTGCAATCGATGCTTCCCTGATTAGTTTAGCTTCGATCGAAGCATCATATTTCCGGTCACTTTGCGCCTATCCTTCTAAAAGGGAACACACCGACAGCATCAAATCCAGTCAAATATATATTTAATAAGTGCCATCGGCATATAAATACTTGTGAAAATTTCAATAACCACTGTGTGAAACCGCCACGATCCATAGTTATCGTGGATGAGCTCGTATTAGATTAAACACAAGTAAAACATAGTTACAAAAACATAGTTATAAAAGATATGAAATACTATCGTCCATGTGAAGATGATGGTTAAAAACTAATATTTCGAACCCCTAGACAATTGCTGGCAGCATATTGTCAGTCTAAAGAAACTTGCAGGCACCTCTTAACAGGCGGTAGCCATCACTGAGCGCCATGTGCTACAATATACAAGTGCGGCATCACACATCACATATCACCACGTGCTATACAAGTACAGCATCAGCTTGATTGCTCCTTGAGCATCGCGAGCGCTGCGTGGGCCTCATATCTCCACCATTACCTGACTTACACATACATACACCAACTTTTGCAAAACGAGGTCATCAATCACTGATACCCCATCTCTCCCGGATTACGTCCCATTGCTCAATTGTGGGCAACCCAATTTCGATCGTCGCGGCATTTCTTACCCAATTCTGTAGTATTATAATTTACATTCTTGTATATAAGTAAATTTGAATATGAAAGGAGATATTTTTGGAAGGCACAACATTGTATTAGCGGTTTGAGTTACAGCAAAGAGATTCACGGTATATATTGGCTGAAAAAAGGCATCAAAAGCAGTTTACAATAATGATTCTGCTATTTCTTCAGCAATCGATTTTATCGAACAATTCCTTACAACAGAAGTAACAAACGCAGATCTAGATGCGTTTACTGAATATCAAAAGCACAAGCACAAACGCTCATCCTCATAGAAATTGAAAGGAATTTCATATTTTCCAATGTCCGAAACAGTAATTCTTAGACCTCTTCCCAAAAACACTGATAATTACTTCCTTCATCAAGAAAATTAAGTAAGCTTTAGCATTTTTCAAAGTTTTTATCCATCAATCAATGGAACCTATGCTTTGAGAAAGAGATGGAATTGAAATCAATTTATTAGCACCCTTATGCTTGTTGAAGCTATATTTTTATCCCCGCCTACCCAAAGGGTATTATAACTTTGTGCCGACCAAAAATGTATGTAACAGGCAGAAGGAAGCATCTCCGACCCCATAAAGTATATATATTCTTGATCAGCGTCAACAGCCGAGACGATATAGCCATGCCCGTCTGTCCGTCTGTCCGTCCGTATGAACACCTAGATCTCAGAGACTATAAGAGATAGAGCAACAAAACATCGGGATGATTTGTCTTTTGCAGCACGCAGATCAAGTTTGTTTTTGATTTTGGCCACGCCCCCTTCCGTCCATGCAAATTAAAAAAAATACGATTTTCAAACATCTTTTTAAACCTAGAACGATCAGTTTTAGCACACACAATACTAATCCTCATTTTAATGATGTCTGAGAATTTGGTTACAATCGGATAAAAAACACAAGTTATTAAAGAATTAATTTTATAAGGCGTAATCAGGTGCAGCTGCACCTTAGTTAGTTGCTATGTCACTCCCTGACATAAAACTGGTATCTCACAGTCGAGCAAACTCGATAGTAGCTTTCTTGTTATAACGGACAAACATATTGCAGATTTTTGATGCAAATAAAAATGTAAATAATCCCGAAATTAAAATAAGTGTAGAATTAGTGTTAAAACAGGGTATTGGGACGCTTATATGATATAACTTGAAAAAAAAAATAGCAAGCGGACGCTCCAAAAACAGCGGAAAGAATAACCAAAACGGCCAACAACAAAACACAGCACAAGACAGTTCGTGACTATGTAATAATACACCAACAAATTTACTGTAAGCTCGCGCAAACGGAGAATTAAACCTTACTAATTGTTGATATATTAAAACACCAAAATGATATAAAATATTAAATATTATTACACTGTGACAAAACACAGATATTGTTATTATTATTACAATTATAATAAGGGAGACTCCCAGCAGAGAATGCGAGAGGCAATGCGACTTTGGTGATCTTTTGTGCTTCCCCTAATGAAACAGAGCAAATCTTTCGTCGAGGAACGCACAATACGTTCGGGACCTTCGGTATCCACGTGTTTCCAGATCCAGATCCAGATATTTCCTCCTAGTTCATACCAAGGCTGGACAGTCGCACAGAATATGTCTAGTTGTCTCATCGTCTTCTTGCAGAGTCTACACTGAGCATCAGAAGACTGACGCATTTTAGTGAGGTGATAGTTCGCCGTGTGATGGCCACTAAGATAACCAACGAGGAGGTGAAGATCCCTTATGGAAAGTAAGCTAGTTTTTCGGTCGTCAGCGGGATTGATAAGCTCCTTGGCTTGCCGCATCCCTGGTTGGACAGACCAGTAGCCATCAGTCAACCTAACAGCCCAGTTTTTCACAACATCCGAAAACGTTGACCACCCCACGCCACAGAATGGCTCAGGGCCGGAAAAAGTGGCTGACGAGCATGCCCTCTCAAGTTCGTCCGCCAGCTCATTGCCCTGGATACCAAAGTGTCCAGGTACAATCGGCCACCAATCGAGATTTTACTCTTTAAGAGGAGAGGACTAATATGGCCGCTTGACTGTCAGAGAAGATGTAGATGTTCACTCCTCTAATCCCCTTCAGCAGAACTCGATGGCATGAACCTTAGATTGCAAGACATTGGGCCATTTTCCCTTAGAAATTGAGGTTTTGGATCCAAAGATCCCAGCTCAAACCCCTTGATCAATCTTTGACCCGTCGGTATACCAGTGGATACCGTGGGGGTCGCTGATGGGGTTGCCAGTGTCCCAGTTCTTCCGGTCCGGGATGAGGGTTCTGAATTTACCACCAAAGGAACTTTCCTATGTCATATCATCTGATTTAGTGCAGATATCTATGCCAGGAATGTCTTTGATTAGACTAGCGTGTTCTCATTCGGTAGCTAGAAGCACTGATTGGAGGAGCTTGATTCTAAGCACTCTCATAGCTGCGACTTCTTTAATTTGTATATGAAGCGGAGTCAGATTCAGTATCGATTCAATTGATGCGGTGGGACAGGTACGAAGTGCACCTGCCAGTGAGAAGCACAATAGCCTGTGCAATCTATTGCATTTGCTGATGGCAGTGACCCGAGTAACCTTTGGCCACCACACAATACCAGCCTATGTGATGATGGGTCTGATTATCATTGCAAAGAGCCAACGGATGGTGCAAGATTGAAGACCCCAAGTTCTACAAAAAGAATCTCCTGCAGGCCCACATGGCATGTGTTGCATTTATTAGGGTGTTGCTGATGTCGAAGTTCCAATTTAGTCTTTTATCAAGGGTTATCCCTAGATATTTGACCTCATGGGGTAGCCCCACACGCGAGCCGCTGATATATAATTGACCAATGTCAAAGGAGTAGCGCCTAGTGAAGGGAACTATAATAGATTTTTGTGGATTGATTTTAAGTAAGGCTGTTTCTTGAATATCGCAATTAATTCCTTCCTTATCTTTAATATCTTTTCCTTTATATTTCTTATTAAAGCAGTTTACTGGTTCATGGTCTGTTATAATTTTGAATTGTTTATTGAAATTGATGAGTGTCTTTAAGTTTTCAAATGAGTCAATATATTCTGGTTACTTGAATTCTCTTTTATAAAAAACATTGGGTTTGCGATTTTTTAACAATTCGTAATGAATTTTCTATAGAATCCTGTCATACCTAAAAAACATTTGAGTTGTTTTTCTGTTTTCGGAATTGCAACGTACTGTCGAAGGGCATCGGGAGGTGGAAGAAGCCACCAATTATCTGGAGAGGGAGGCAGGAAATAGAAGCCGGAGATTGGCGTTAATGGTCTATCGCCATGAGGAAAGAGTAGCCGATAGACTGCGTAGAAGCACATGTAGACGGGATATTGACATACGGACAACTGAGCAGCAGGTTTATACAAAAATATAAGCTAGAGACGGACGGAGGATAGACTGGGTAGAAGCACATGTAGTCGGTATATTGACATACGGACAACTGAGCAGCAGGTAAATACAGAAAATAGAAGCCAGAGACGGACGGAGGAGGACTATCGGCGTGGGGAGAGAGCAGCCGATAGACTGCGTAGAAGCACATGTAAACGGGATATTGACATGCGGACAACTGAGCAGCAGGCTAATACACAATATAGAAGCCAGAGACAGTCGGACAAAGTGTATCGTATATTTGAAAGGGAGGAGGATAGTTTACTCAGGTCTCAAAGCTAGAGGCAACCCTATTCGAGGAATTGTCGATCAAGCTCTCGGTAGCGCACGTCGTCGAAGTGCTTGACGTTTAGAGCGTCAAGCTATTTCAGACGCTTTAAGGGGTCTGAGATTCAGAGTAAGTCATAAGGCCTCTTAGAATTTCAAATGCAATTAGATAGTAGGTAGTGAACTTTATAGAAAACATAGTGTATGAACAGTGGATGATGAATTTTGCTTCGTATGCTTAGTATCGTTCGAGAATTTCAAGAACAATTTCATCCTAATGAGGATGTTGAAATGGAGGAGCTCAATCCGGGGGGTCAAGAAACTCTGCTCTACAGAGAATCATAGTTGCTCCTGGCGAAGGCCAAAGACCTCTCGATATGAATCTTGATGCTGATTCAGAGGATCTAGCGTTCCAAGCTAATTTTTCTGGCGTGAAAAGAAAAACTTCTCAAACTTTTACAACCTTAGTTAGATCAGAGCTTGGAAATATTGATAGGAAATTTGTGGAAGGCAAAACATTGATTAGTATTACTGGCAAGTTGAGTTTCAACAAAGAGGTTCACCTCATATTCACGGGATGTATTGGCTGACAGATGCCCTAAAAGTAAATTTCAATAATGATTCTTTTTTGTCTCCAGTAATCGGCTTTATTGACCAATTCGTAACAACAGAAATAACAAACGCTGCGTTCATTGAAAATCATAAGCACAAACACGGACGTTCATGCACACTGGAATTGAGAGGAAACTCTTTTTGTCATTTTGGTATTCCTTATTTGCCAATGCCTCAAACAGTAGCCTTTTCCCGAAGACACTGATAATATGCCCTTCATCGAAAGAACTTAAAAATAATACAAGGTGTATTTAATTTTCCATTGGATTCTGAAATTATAAGTCACGCCCCCTTATTTTAAATTATTTACCACGCCCCTCCCGCCCCCGTTAATCGAATAAAACCGAATTGCAGGCGTAATTTTAAACCTAGAACGTTTAATTTTGGTACGCACAATACTAATTACCACATTAATGATCACTAAAAATTTGGTTACAAGCGGATCAAAAACACAGAAGTTATTAAGATATTACTTTTATAAGGCGTTACCACGTGCAACTGCTAGTGCTGCCTATTTAGTTGCTATGACACTCCGCGACATAATAATGGTGTTCAATAAACCAATAATAATAACTTTGAACAAAGAAAATTTTGATATATTATTTTGGTATTTTTAGTATATTTTTTTTTTAGTATTTTTTCAGTAACATATTATTAAGATATCCATTTATGGTTTGGAGTGTTGGGATTCAAGCATTTGCATGAATACTTTTTGATTTCGTATGAGGTCTTGTATTGTAGATTGCATAAACTTCATATATTCCATCATGGTTTTTTGAAGTGAAATAATAAGTGATTCAATTCCAGTTGATGTCTGTTCTAAGGTGTGTTATTTCCCTGGTGGTTTTAATTGGGCAGCTGGTGTTGGGAAGATAGCTAACTTAGAAGCTGGCTTTACTATGCCTGATGTCAAGGCATTTGCAAATGATACGCCTGGAATTGTATTCACAGGTGCAAAGGAGGACCTAGCTGCTTTGGCGAACCAGACTCCCAGTGTTGTTTGAGATGGAGTTACAGAGTTCTGTTTGGGGAATGCTTGCTAAGAAATGCGACTTCTTAGGTCTTTGTAGACTGGACACCCTCTGAAGTTTGATGTGTGGTTTCCACCACAGTTGCCGCATTTCCTTAGATTAGGGTCGTTTTTATTGTTTGGACAGATGTCAGACTCGTGCACGTCTCCGCAGCCTACGCACACTGGGCGAAGTGTTCAGTAGGTTCTAGTGTGTCCATACTCCTGGCAGTTAGTGCATTGCACAGAAGCATTACGCTTGTGTGGCTCCTCCACTGTTATTCTGCGGTGGAGTAGATACTGGAGGTTTGTAGATTGGATGGACGGAAGTTTTGTTTTTCGATTTATTTTCGGGGCATAATTCCGCTTTGAAAAGAGTTTGTGGTATCTTAGCTCTATTTATAATGTTGATAGCCGATTTAACCTCAAATCCTTTCTCTTGTAAAGCAGAGATGATTTCCTCAGTTGACACAGTTGGATCGATGCTTTTGATTACCACTTACTGCTCTTTAATTGATAGGTATAGTAATTTTTATTTGTAGCTCTTAGGTCTTTCTCAACGGTGCGATAGTTTTTTTCATTCGTCTTCAGGGTGTTCGCCAAGAATTTTGAATCAATTATTGTTCGACATGTTTTCTTGATTTTTTGATTCGGAGGTTTTATACTAAATAAATACTATACTAAATAAATAAATGGATTATTGCCTAACTTTTTATTATTTGGGGTTAATTTGCGTTTGGTTACGTGCATGTACCGATTCATTACGGTCTGTATATTTGGACGTGATTTTAACGTTGTGGTAGGTTGTACAGCTAATTGACTCGGAAACTGCTGAGTTTGGAGTATTGGCCAGTAGGGCATAGCAGCAGAGGCCATGACGTTGCCGTTGATGTTGTTGTTGCAGTTAATGTGGACTACGAGGGTAGCGTAGTTGTTGTTGATGATTTTGGCATAGGTGAGAGTGCCGCGCACTCTGTGCTCCAGCTCTCTTTAGGGTGAGAGCGCGATCGCTTGCATTGCTTGTTGTTGCTATTGGGGAAATTATTGACAGATAAGCATTGTTGCATACTGATTTTGTCTTGAATATTTTTGTTGTTGGCACTTTTACCGTTTGCTTTTGAGCTATTACACGTTGGCATGGCTGATTTTTTTTTCCGCTTTTCTTAGATTAACTAATAGAAGTAACATAAGGCTTTGCACACAGTAGCGTAAGTAAAGTTTTACACTGTTTAGATTGATAAATTCGCGGAGCACAATTGTAAGACGTGACTTTGAGCATGTAATAGAGGAAGTCGATTTGCTAACTCTACCCGAGATAGATCGATCTGTCATCGGAAGCCTTTAAATCCGACGAATACCGTAAATTGAAAGAACAATTTAAGACATCCACCTTATCAGACTGTCAGGTAATAGGTGAATATATAATATATAATATATGCTCATTGAGGTATTAGTAAATGTTTAAATCGTATACGATTATACCATGGGAAAACAAGTTGTCAACGAACGTCAATTTCAACGTCTGTATTTCGACTTTATTGGTTACTTACCACGCGCTAAACAAGGCTGCATAGGTTTGTTCATTATCGCATGCATTCGCATTCGGACGTGTTTTTTTTGCTGTCAAACTAACATTTGTTATTTTAGCCTTCCTGCGCCTTGTTATCAAAAATTTTGTTTGCAAACTAACAATACCTGTGTTATACGTCAGTGCGTTTAGTCAAAGTGTAATAACATTTAATTATTTACAATTAATTGTGGTATTTTAATATATCAACAATTTGTGAGGCCTAATTTTCTGTTTGTGAGAGCTTGCAGTAAATTTGTGTTTTGTTTTGAACTGCTACAGCACATTGTTGGTATATCATTACATATCGCGCTATTTCTGATCTCGCGCACTTCCCACTCTTACACTCTTTGTGCTATGTTTTGTTGTTGGCCGTTTTGGCTATTCTTTTCTCTGATTTCGTCGCGCCCGCGATTGTGATTTTGTGCTTGCTGTTTTTCATTAAGTAGATATCAGCGTACTAATACACTGTTATTGATACAATTTTTATTTTTATTTCAATTTTTGGTTTCATTTAATTTTTATTTGCTTTTAAAACCTGCAGTATATTTGTCTGCTATAATAAAAAATGCCTTGTACCAGCAAGCGCAAAAATGGGTTTCGTTTGCTGCTGGCTCTGTGACAATGTTTCACATGAAAAATGTGCTGGCTTCAAAATCTGGTTTAAGACCTTTAGGACCTTTATTCGGTCCAAAATTCAAGCATCATTAATGGTGGAAAAATTTAATTTTTCATATGAACGGGAAATCTCATCTTTCAAAATAAGTGTTCCTGCGGAGCATTTTAGTAAAGTTTGCTCTAAAGACTTTTGGTAGGAATACTTAATTATAAAAGAGTATGTAAATAAAAAGAAAAATCGGCCACCGATTTTACTTCCAAATGTTACCACTAATTCCTCTAAGCCTCAAACACCATCTGATAGCTCAAAAAACTAACTTCTCTCCTGCTTGGCTATCAAAATATAAGATGCCTTTGTAGTAAACTTAATAATGTTTATTTAGATAGTTTAAATTTTCCTTTTCATGTCATTGCATTCACTGAAACTTGGTTAAGGCATGATATTCTGCATACTGGAATCTTTACTAACAAATTTTCTGTCTATTGACGTGGTGTACTTATCGCTGTCGATGCTGATATCTCTTCTGAGCACGTAGATTTATGTAGTGATTTAGATATCGAATTTGTAGCTGTAAAACTAATTTATTGTAGTTTTAGTATCTCTATCACGCGCATATATACATCTCCTGCCTCAGATAACTCTCTGTATTTATCACATTGATTAATAGTATTTCTAAAATGCTTTCTGATCATGATTTCTTAATAGTTCTTGGAGATTTTAATATTTCTGGAATTTAGTGACTTTCGTCAAGTGAGTCCAAGGTATTGAATCCTTCGTCAACTCATGTCTTTGTTGATAGCCTTTTTGATATAGCTTTGTCTCAAACCAATTCTATACCAAATTGTCTAGGTAAAATGCTTGATCTGATTTTTGTTTTGGATCCCAATACCTGCACGGTGTCCAGATCAAATCCTATTTTCTCACCTGAGGATCCCTACCACCCCACTCCGGAGGTGTTGATTGACTTACCAACAAGTGTTTCGGATGTAGGTGTTTTACCGGATAAGCGAGTTCGTTGTTTTAGGAAGACCGATTTTAAAAAACTTTCTTTGCTTCTTTCGCGTACTGACTGGTCCCAACTTTCTTTGTGTATTGACCTGGACAAGGCAGTTGAAATTTTTATTCTACATTAAACTCTCTGTTTGATGTTTGTGTTCCCCTTGGTACTCCACATTCGTCTAATAGACCGTTATAGTTTACCAAAGTGAAAGAATAAAAAATCAAAGCTATATAAAAAATATAAGGAAACTGGCTCTCTTTTATATTTTTCTCACTACTCTGTTGCTCGTTCCGATTTCTCCACGAGAAAGTGCAGACTAACGTTTCAGCGTGACCCGAAACGCTTCTATTACTTCGTCAATTCGAATCGGAAGACGTCAACACTTCGAACAACATTATTTTTTGATAATAAGACAGCTTTTTATGATCGTGGCATTGCCGATCTGTTTGCTGATTTTTTTCAAACGACCTATTCCATATCAAATATCCCAGTCTTATCCGTATCAAGTAAACCAAGCGAATTGCATTTTTGGTCCCTTACTTTCTGAAAGTTTACTCTTACGTGAACTTAAGTCATGTAAATCAGTTTTTTCTCCTGGCCCTGACGGAGTTCCTAGTTGCATGCTTAGGTTCTGTGCAGAGGGACTTTGTAACCCACTTTTAAAATTATTTGAATTGTTTGTAGAGTTGTGGTCTTTCCCTTATCTTTGGAAAGAGTCTTATATTATTCCTCTCTTCAAAACTATAGCGGTATCTCTATTTGTCTTATATTCCCAAAGCATTTGAGAAACTAATAACTTCTCAACTGCAACACTGCTGTAAATTTATAACCTCACCTTACCAGCATGGGTTTGTGAAATGTGGGTCTACTACCACAAACTTATTAGAATTCTCATCAATTGTTATTGAAGGGTTCCAATCAAAAATACAAACGGATGTCATTTACACTGATTTCAGTAAGGCTTTTGATTATGTCAACCATAGTCTCTTATTATACAAGCTGAATCTTCTTGGATTTCCACAGAACTTAATTTTGTGGATATCTTCATATCTTACATGTAGAATTCAAAGAGTATTTTACAAGGGCTCTGTGTCCAAGACTGTCCAGGTCACTTCTGGTGTACCCCAAGGAAGTCATTTAGGCCCATTGCTGTTTACTATATTTATAAATGATCTAATCTCGCATACTTATATATGCAGAGATGTTAAGATTTATCTGTCTTTTAATGATCCCATACATAGCCTCAGATTGCAATCTGACCTTGATTGTTTTCAATCGTGGTGTGCTATAAATTTATTAAATCTTAATTGTAATAAATATAAGCTTATGACATTTTTTAGGGGTATTCTCTATTTAAATAATTATCATCTTAATGATACTCCACTTGAGCGTATAAGTCAGTAACTGATTTAGGTATACTTCTTGATTCAAAATTAAAGTTTGATAAGCATATTTTGTCTGCTTCTAATAGAGCCATGGGTGTCCTGGGATTTATTAAACGTCGGTCAAAGGAATTTAACATCTGTACATCTCACTGGTTCGTCCTATTCTTGAGTATGGATCTAATATCTGGTTTCCCCACTATAGGGTTCATCAAGATAGGCTTGAATCAGTGCAGAAACAATTTCTTCTTTTTGCTCTTCGTAGTCTTAGCTGGAATCCCACAATTAGATTGCCTTCGTATTGTAGTAGACTTTTATTACTAAACTTTCGTTCTCTTTCTGCTAGGTGTAGTGTTTCTACATAGACTAATCATTGGCGAAATTGACTCCTTGCAGTTGATTGTAATAATACTATCACTACCTTAGAAATAAAAACATTACTCCTACATACATTAGATCGTATTTAAGAATAGTTCTAATTATTATTAGTAGTAGTATTAGTATTATTATTATTATTTTATTCTTTTTATTAATACTATTTGGTTGTTTTGTCTGTGTTAATTGTTCGCGACCTCCGTTCCCGCACGTTATGCAATTGCAATTGGTCGTGTCTGCCTAGGTCCGCGCGTTAACAAGCCCGAGCTTGGTGTCGCTGGGCCACTTGATCGTACTGCCGTTAGTACGTCGATGTCCAAGAATTACAAATAGTGCATTGCGAAACCATGTGCATCAATCCATTCGATTTTCTCCTTATTTCGCTATCATCGGTCAGTATATGATGACACATGGATCCGACTACGAACTGCTCAGAAATCTTCAACAGCTTAAAGAAGGCGAAGCTCAGATATACAGAAGCATATGCGTAAGGCATATGACAAAAATGCTTCACCGTTCATTGAGTCAAGACGTGTTTTATCGAGCTCCGCATAAAATCGGTTAATTTGAGTGAAGTGAACAGTTAATAATATAAAATAAATTAATAATCCGAAAGCGAAAGAGACGATCTGTGCGACGCAAGATCGCTCAAATATATAGTGTGATTCTTTATCAAAACAAAAAAAAAAAAAAATAATAATTAAATAATAAAACTATGAGACAGAACGACACCCGCGCTCAGCGTCAGCGCGAGAAATACGAACGCCGGCTCTCAATTCAACATAACAACGCATACTTTTCTTATGTCTCCCCGTCAACTGAAAACGTAGACAACGAGCGGTCAATAACCCATAGCCCAACGAACCTTCTTTTACCAACAAACCAAGAAGGAGCGCACTCTTGCTCTCCCGCACTTCTAGTTCCGACACAAACTCCGCTATCTCCAACAACAACTGCTGGAGCAATATCGACATCCCGCTCTACTTCGTCATCACTGAGTCAGCGAAAACAAAAGCGCAAGCACCAAACGGTACTGCTGCACTACCAGCAAAACAAAACGAAAACAAAACAAGTAAGAAAGCTACAGTCGAGTTTGCTCGACTGTGAGATACCCGCCACCCAATTTTACCATCCAAATATTATATTTTTCAAAATATACAGAAAAAATACTTAAAAAAAATATACTAAAAAATACCAAAATAATATATCAACATTTTCTTTGTTCGAAATTATTAGCTTGGCGGCACTTTAGTTGGTTTATTGAACACCATTATTATGTCGCGGAGTGTCATAGCAACTAACTAGGCAGCACTAGCAGTTGCACGTGGTAACGCCTTATAAAAGTAATTTCTTAATAACTTCTGTGTTTTTTATCCGATTGTAACCAAATTCGCAGAGATCATTAAGATGGTGATTAGTATTGTGTGTACCAAAATTGCACGTTCTAGGTTTAAAACGACGCCTGCAATTCGGTTTTATTCGATTTACAGGGGCGGGAGGGGCGTGGCCAAAATCAAAAACAAACTTGATCTGCGTGCAATAATAAGACATACTGTCGCGAAAAATTTGTTGCTCTATCTCTTATAGTCTCTGAGATCTAGGTGTTCATACGGACGGACAGACGGACAGGCGGACAGACGGACATGGCTACATCGTCTCGGCTGTTGACGCTGATCAAGAATATATATACTTTATGGGGTCGGAGATGCTTCCTTCTGCCTGTTACATATATTTTCGGTCGGCACAAAGCCATAATACCCTTCTACCCTTTGGGTAGGCGGGTATAAAAATTGGGTCGACCTTGCAGACTGGAATGGACCGCTACATTATAATAAAGCGAAAGCTTACTCCAAAAAGTTCCGATACAGAAAACAAGCCGAAAAATATACGCGACAATTCTACCCTGATCATCAATGCAGCCACCGCAAAATACAACAGATTCGCTTTGCTGGCAGATACTGCTGAGGACGTAAAATCGACTTTGGCCACTGTAGAAAAATAAGGAGAGCGGACGAGAACAACGAGCGATAGATACATACAAATGAGAGTGAATTGCCAACAACAAAATACATGGAATTTTTGAAAACTTTAAATTAATTAAAAAAAAAAACTATTCATTTCCGCAAAAAAAACTCTTCGTTAAAATTCTGGATAAATCTAGCTCTTTCCAGGAGAAAAAAAAATTTAAAAAATTAATTCACACGAGCGGCTATTTAACAATTACCCCATTATCAAAGTAAAGTTATGCTTTGATTTGAAACAAGTGATCAAAATAAAGTTATGTTTTGATTTGAAACAAGTGATCAAAATAAAGTTATGTTTTGATTTAAAACCATTATCAAAGTAAAGTTATGCTTTGATTTAAAACAAGTAATCAAGTTAAAGTTATTTCTTGATTTAAAACCATTATCAAAATTGGGTTATGTTTTGATTAAGTATAAACCATTTTATATACAAGGTTAAAGCAAGTATTTTATTTTCTTGTGTTAAATAAATACTAAAGTACGGTCATATTTACAGATCCCTTTGAAAAAAACTGCTCCATCCCACTCACATTTGAATTTCACTACAACAACACGATTACACATAGAAGACACAAGAGTACACGCTAGCTCACACAACTATTTAAATTGAGATATTCAGATCGAGCTTTAACACATTAATTAAGAATATCAACCACAAACAATCTAAGTTCTATATACACAGTTACAAATTATAAATTAAGAACTCAATACACAATTTCATTTTTTAAACACAAACAATCTAAGTTCTATATACACAGTTACAAATTATAACTTAAGAACTCAATACACAATTTCATTTTTCAAACACAATCAAATCTAAGTTCTATATACACAGTTACAAATTATAAATTAAGAACTCAATACACAATTTCATTTATCAAATACAATCAAATCAAAGTTCTATATACACAGTTACAAATTATAAACAAGTAAGAAAGCTACAGTCGAGTTTGCTCGACTGTGAGATACCCGCCTATTTTACTATCAAAATATCATATTTATATAATAGTATAAAACTATACTGAAAAAATACTAAAAAAAATATACTAAAAATACCAAAATAATATATCAAAATTTTCTTTGTTCGAAGTTATTAGCTTGGCGGCACTCTAGTTGGTTTATTGAACACCATTATTATGTCGCGGAGTGTCATAACCACTAACTAGGCAGCACTAGCATTTGCACATGGTAACGCCTTATAAAAGTAATTTCTTAATAACTTCTGTGTTTTTTATCCGATTGTAACCAAATTCGCAGAGATCATTAAGATGGTGATTAACATAATGCGTACCAAAATTGAACGTTCTAGGTTTTAAAAAACGCTTGCAATTCAGTTTTTTCAATTTGCATGGGCGGAAGGGGGCGTGGCCAAAATCTGAAACAAACTTGATCTGCGTGCAACAATAAGACATACTGATTCTTATAGTCTCTGAGATTTAGGTGTTCATACGGACGGACTGACGGACAGACGGACATGGCTCTATCGTCCCGGCTGTTGACGCTGATCAAGAATATATATTTTTTATGGGGTCGGAGATGCTTCCTTCTGCCTGTTACATACATTTTCGGTCGGCACAAAGCCATAATACCCTTCTACCCTTTGGGTAGGCGGGTATAACAAGTTAAGGAAATTTTGCTGATTATTAGAGGAACGGACAAGACCTCTTATGGACAATTTTTGTTAAAAGCGATTAGGAGTAAGATTACTGGAGAGGCAAATAGAGTTTTGGTTACGGCCAGAACACAACTAAATTGGGACTCTATTAAACAAACTCTTTTAAATAAGTTTGCGGACAAGCGTAATGAGGACACATTAAATTTCGAGCTACATAATCTAGTTCATAAAAAACTTTCGATCCATTATTTCTATGAGGAAATTTTGAGTATCAAAACAGCATATTCAAATATTATCGAAAACTCTATTTCAATTTCGGCTATTATCGAACAAAAGGAAGAAACCTTTTTCAAAAACTTGCCCTTATGTATTCCTACAGGGAATCAAGGGACCTTTGGGAATAGCCCTAAGAGCCTGCAAGCCCAGGGATTTACAGGAGGCTTACGAGTTTGCTATTAAGGAAAGAGATAACTTTCTACGAGAAAGCAAGGAAAAGAACGAAAGGCAGCCTTATAAAAATCAAGGTAGAAATTACACAAAAGATAATCATAGAGAGAACAATTATAAATCAAGCCAGAAACAATCTAATTATGAAAATACGAAGAATCAAACAGGTCGTAATCAGGATGAGAGACACAAAAAAGATCTTACAAAAGATCTGACTACAAGCAACGATCTTCTTCTAATAATAGAGAACCCTCGGGTAGCCGTAGGGCAATTATGCCCAAAGAAGAGACCAACAATAGTAATAGGACAAATCAAAGCGTCAATAACTTAGAAGCAAGTGAGAAGCAACAAAAGTTGCATAATATCGATGATTAATTTTTTCCCAAAGAAGCCTCGTCAACCAAACCGGCTACTTAGAAAAATTTGAGGTGGGTTCACCACTCCGTTATGTTATGTTGGATCTAGCCCTAGGAAAACCTTTAAAATTTTTGATAGACTCCGGTGCTACGTCATCTTTTATTAACCCCGTGTTGGTGGAACCCAAAGACCAAATCCAACTTGAATCACCAGTTAAAAACAGCCTTATGCAATCACTACGTAAAGAATATGACTAGAATAAAACTTTTTCAACAGTATAATAATAACGAACCACATACCTTGTTGTTATTTAAATTTCATAATTATTTCGATGGTCTTTTAGGAATGAACGTACTGGAAAGATTAGAAGGAGTTGTAAACGTACCTCAAGACCGATTAGTGACAAAATTTTTCATTTTTGAGCTGCATAAGCTATTTAAACAACAAGCACAGTTATTGTGCATTGAACATCAATCAAAGAATATTGTTAAAATTCCGGTCGACATAGATAGTGGGACCTTTTGGTGTAACGATGTACAGCTAACGCACGATTTTTCATCACTGGTGGTCTGTACACGGCCTGTAACCATTACAGTTACATGGAAGTGGTAAACTACGCAAGTGAGGACCAACGACTGTATATGGAAATCAATGCAGATGATTTTGTTGAAGTTAACACAATTATAGATCACGGTTTTATCATGCCTAAAGAAGAAGTATCTCTAAATGTCAATCTTAGAACTGAACACCTGAACAAAATAGAAAAGTCTGCTCTCATAGAACTTTGCAGCAAATTTCCAAATTTATTTTATGACGACGGGGAAAAGTTAACCTTTTCAAGTACAGTTAAACATAACATTCAAACAACCGATAACATTCCTGTATATGTCAGACCCTTTAGATACAGTCAGACCGAAAGAGTCGAGGTTTTCAAACAAGTTTCTAAAATGCTACAGCACCACTCACCTTGGAGTGCACCAGTATTTCTGGTAACTAAGAAAAGCGATGGTGTAGGCCAAAAGAAATGGAGATTAGTGGTAAATTTTCGGGAACTAATCGAATAAATGACATATTGGATAGAATAGGGAGAGCTAAATATTTTTCGGTCTTAGATTTGGCCAGCGGGTATCATCAAATTGAGATGAACCCCGATGACGCCCCAAAAACTGCATTTTCAGCAGTGGGCGGTCATTATGAATTTTTAAGAATGCCTTTCGGGCTATTAAATGCCCCAGCAACCTTTCAAAGGGTTATGGATAATGTGTTGGCAGATTTTAATGGCAAATTCTGTCTCATTTACCTAGACGATATAATAGTATTTTCAACTTCCTTAGAGGAACACATTTGCCAGTTAAATCAAATTTTCAAAAAACTAAAACAAGCAAATTTTAAACTTCAACCAGAGAAATCTGAGTTTATGCGTAAAGAAATTGAATATCTGGGCCACATCGTATCAGATCAAGGCATCAAACCTAATCCAAATAAAATTTTAGCCATCAAAGCTTTCCCGATGCCAAAAGCGCAAAAGGAAATTAAATCATTTTTAGGATTGTTGGGTTATTACCGAAAATTCATTAGGGATTTTGTCAAAATAACCAAACCCCTAACTCAACAATTAAAGGCAAATTCTGAAGTCAAAATTGATGAGAATTATATCAAAACCTTCGAATATTGTAAAACGCTATTGTGTAACGATCCCGTACTACAATATCCCGATTTCACTAAGCCTTTCATCTTAACGACAGATGCCAGTAATGTGTGTTCCGTATTGTCACAAAGCTCTTTGGGTAGTGACAGACCTATAGCTTACGCTAGCAGAACACTGTCAGAATCAGAATCACATTAATCCACAATCAAGAAGGAACTTTTAGCCATTGTTTGGTCGGTTAAATATTTTAGACCATATCTTTTCGGTCAAAAATTTACCTTAGTGACAGACAGAATCTAAAAGAACCAAATTCCTTAATGGTAAAATGGAATCTACAGCTTCTAGAATACGATTGTGATGTAATACATAAAAAAGGATATCTAAATGTCGTAGCAGTTGCACTTAGTAGGATAATCTGTGAAGTAAACATCAAAGATATTTCTCATATAGACACAAGCATGGAAATTTTAACCTCGGACAAACCATTAAATGAATTCAGGACAGAATGGATCCTAAAGGTGGCGGAAAACGCCGAAGACA
The DNA here is from genome assembly GCA_018150935.1 of Drosophila pruinosa. NCBI lineage: Eukaryota > Metazoa > Arthropoda > Insecta > Diptera > Drosophilidae > Drosophila > Drosophila pruinosa. Next base: position 866,704 of record JAECWR010000266.1, read on the forward strand.
CAAACGAAACCCATTTTAAGAACAGGATTAGGCGAATAATAGGAAGACCTGTCTTTGACGAATTGACTATCGTGAATATATTAAAGGCCCATTTAAAACCAAACAATTTACATGCTATTTACACCTCAGATGAAATCTTTGAGATTGTTCAAAATATTGTAGGAATTAAGAATTAACATAGCTGTAAGAGAAATGAATTAACATAGAATTAAAAGCGAACGAACTAGATGATCGAGTGAATCAGTAAAGTTAACAAGCGACTGAGCGAATTAGAACAAGGGAGTAGAAGTTGAAACTTAAGTGAAGACAGACGCGTGTGATCGCAGCAAAAAGTGAAAAGTAAATTGAAAGAACAGAAACAATTAGTCAAAAGAATATGACTTGATAAAACTATAATTTAATTTGTTATGTTTTGATAAGTTGATTTAATAAACATTTATAATACTTCATATATGTATATAAAAATGGAATGAACCAGAGTGTTTTTAATTTAATAACGAAAGACCTAATTCTACTCCTACAATAATTGGGGGCTCGTCCAGGATCCATTTTATATGAAAGTAGTGTAAATACATTGAACACAATCATCAAATTGTGTGGCAATATATTAAAAATCAACAGTGACATTTGATGACAAATTATGCGTAGTGACGAAATTACGCATTAGAAAATGGGACATAAATGAGAGCGACGGAGATCACACGAAAGTAGCGGTTCAGCAGCAGAGTCAGAGGATAGCAACGATAAGTGAGAGAGAACGCTTAGAATTGCTAAAAAAGGGAAAGGTCAGAGCATCAGAGACGGCGAATCGAGACGAAGTTTCGGGAGCGAAACATCAGGGCGAATTCGTTTATTGCAACGATGTAATTACGCTGCAGAAACTGGACTAGAGATTTTGCGACGCAGAGTTTGTTAAAGACGAAGAACAAAGCAGAGGCGGAAAGTGAGCACCAAGTGCGCACAACGGATAAAGAAAATCTACGAAGCAGAGGCGATACACACTAGCTATGTGTGTATACAACGCTGGAATTGTGTGCGACGAGTGCACGCAACAACAGAGACGTAATTGCCATGCAGACGAGAGACGAAGAGTTGATAGAGGAAACTTCGATAATACGCAGTCACATAAGTTTGGTAATAGTATACTAAATTGAGAGTTTGCATTATTTGAATCATTTGTAGGTTATTGATATTGATTTTTATTTACACATTAAGGTAGATTTTAATTCTTTTGCAAATAACTAAGTTTAAAATAACATTTTTAAGTTAAGTGTAAAAACGAAATGCTGCAAGAAGAGATCACACAATTAACAGTAGAAGGGTTAAAAATTAAGCTTAGAGAGTTAGGATTATCAACCCAAGGACTAAAGCAGCAGTTACAGAATCGCTTGCTGACTCATTTTGGAATAGATAGACTCAACGAATCAGTGTACGAAGATTCTATATCTGATAATTTAGAGGATAGAGTAGCGCCAGTTAAAACAAACACAATGTCGTTCACACTGAAAGATATTCAAGATTCCTTAGTAGATTTTGACGGCAGTAACCACAGCAATGTAACCGATTGGCTGACAGACTTTGAAAGTATAGCTGTTACTGTACAATGGAACGAGTTGCAGAAGTTTATATATGGGCGACAATTGTTAAAGGGAGCAGCTAAGTTGTTTGTAAATAGCCAAGATGGTCTTACAAATTGGGCAACACTTAAAGAGGCTTTATCAGAGGAGTTTACCGTGAAATTGACAGCCAAGCAGATACATAAACAGCTAGAGAACAGAAAGAAAAAGGCGAATGAATCATTAATAGAATACTATTATACAATGAAAGGTATTGCTAAAAAATCTAATCTAGATGAAGAGAGTATTATTGAGTACATTATCGAGGGTATTCAGGATTCGAAACAGAACAAAATGGTACTATTTCAATCAACTGATTTGAAAGAATTGAAAGAGAAATTGAATGTTTATTCAAAGATATCTGTAAGTGTGGAACATAAACCAAAAGCAAAACAAGAGAAAGCAGAAACTTCAGGTAGTGGAAAAAAAGAGTTTAGATGCTTTAAATGCGGAGAGATTGCAAAAAGAACCAGTTTGCTTTAAATGTCATAAGCCAGGACATAAGGCAAATCAATGCGATGCTACGTATACCAAAGTGGAGAATTCTGATAGGAAAGCGAAGGCTAACATACAGCAGTTAACACAGGCGATGTTTAACAGAGTTTTTAAAGATGTACAGGCAGTGATATATGTACCATAAGCGAGAATTTATATAAGAAAGCCTATCCTGTCAGGTTGAACCCAGATATTAAAGAGCTCGTTGGTATAGGGAACTCAAAGATTTACACATTAGGATCGTTTGAAATTGACACACAGTTGGATCGTATTCCAATAAGAATATGTTTTCATGTAGTGCGAGATATTGATATAGTGGTGTTATTGGCAACGATGTTTTTGAGTTTTTGGACGTCACGATTGGTAAAAACGGAGCAACCTTTTGTCGCAAAAATAATGAATTGTCAGGGCTAGTTGATGATGGTATCCATGCAGACGCAATTACTTTAGGCTTGGAAGAAGTAGATTTGCAGGAAGCTTTACAGCAGATGATGGCAGTAGATACTTTTGATAGAAACTCAGAGATAGACTTATCACATTTGCTAAAAGAAGACAAGGATAGTGTCCTAAGTGTAATAAACGGTTATGAACCAATTAAACCGGATAAAAGTCCAGTAGAGATGAAAATTATACTCACTGATGATATTCCAGTTTTTCAAAAACCCAGACGTTTGTCCTATGCTGATCAGGAGAGAGTGAACAAGCAAGTGCAGGATTGGATGGTAGAAAGGATCATTCGAAATAGTGTTTCCGAATACGCCTCCCTGTTGTTTTGGTTTCAAAGAAAGATGGCAAGCATAGATTGTGTTGTGATTATAGGCAGTTGAATTTAAAAGTAGTACGAGACAACTTCCCGACAGCCTTAATCGATGATGTGTTGCATAAACTACAGAGAGGAAAGGTCTTCACGACTTTAGATTTGTGTAACGGGTTCTTTCACGTTCCTGTATCGGAGGAATCGCGTAAGTTTACCTCGTTTGTGACACAAAGCGGCCAATATGAGTTTAATTTTGTGCCATTTGGAATCAGCAATTCCCCAGCCGTATTTATGAGATACATTTTCGCTGTTCTGAGACCATTAATTGAAGATAGCACATTGATTTTGTATATGGATGACCATTGATTGACGAGAAAGAGGGCATAGAAAAGCTAAAGAGAGTGTTGAGTTTGTCAAGAATATCTGGTTTGAAGATAAAGTGGGCTAAATGTCAATTTTTGATGCGTAAAGTTCAGTTTCTGGGTTATATAATTGAAAATGCGACAATCAAGCCATCAAAGGAGAAAACCTCGGCCGTAGAAAACTTTCCAGTACCAGGAACTAAGAAGACGCTTCAGCGTTATTTGGGGCTAACTTCATATTTCCGCAGAGTTGTCAAGGATTTTGCGGTGATAGCTAAACCATTGACTAATTTGATGCGACAGAACGTTACGTTTAAAATGGGTAATGAAGAGTTAGCATCGTTTAATCAACTGAAGACTTGTTTATCGAATCCACCATTGTTACGTCTGTTTAATCCAAAAGCCATTACACAGATACATTGTGATGCAAGTATGTATGGCTATTGCGCAATGTTATTACAGAGAGATTCAGAAGACCAAAATTTTCACCCAGTAGAATACATGAGCCGCAAAACTAGTCCAGCAGAAGAGAAATATCCGTCGTATGAGTTGGAGGTTTTGGCTATTGTGCAGGCTCTTAAGAAGTGGCGAGTTTATGTGCTTGGCATGAGGATTACAATTGTCACTGATTGTAATGCCTTTGCTATGACATTAAACAAAAAGGACGTTTCATTGAGAGTAGCTCGTTGGGCCATTTTCATGCAAGACTTCGATTACACGGTAGAGCATCGTTCGGGCTCGAAGATGAAGCATGTGGACGCTCTCAGCAGAGTATATTGTCTTTTGATGCAGGATTCATTGAGAAACAGGATCGCACAGGCTCAGATCGCTGATGATTGGACCGCTGTTGTCATTAAATTGTTAGAACAGGGTGTGTACGATGATTTTTATATGCAGAATGGAGTGTTATGCAAAGATCCTCTCAAGGAATTAATTGTAATACCAGCCAGTATGCAAAAAGAAATTATTACGTTGGCTCACCGGCAAGGGCACTTTGGAGTGAAAAAGACAGTTGATCTAATAGAGAGAGAATGTTTTATACCACAGGTTTCAGAAAAGGTTGGAAATATTATTAAATCGTGCCTTGAGTGTATAATGAGTGATACTAAAGCAGGGCGTAAGGAAGGATTCTTAAATGTTATCAGCAAGGAGATAAGCCGTTAACAACGTACCACATTGACCACGTTGGTCCAATGGACTTGACCAAAAAGTTATACAACCATATTTTGGTAGTAGTTGACGCGTTCGCTAAGTTCGTATGGTTATATCCCACTAAAAGCACCGGTTCAAATGAGGTTATTGATCGGTTGCAGAGCCAAGCTGAAATTTTTGGAACTTCAAGTTTATTTGAGAGCTATTGTGAGTCGAATAATATTAAGCATTTACTGATTGCAACTGGAGTTCCAAGAGGAAATGGGCAGGTAGAGCGCATAAACCGAATTGTTATTTCTCTGTTAACCAAGCTTTGTGCTGAGGACTCAAAAATCTGGTATAAGAGTGCAGGTAGAGTTCAACAGTTTATTAATTCATCACCTCCCAGAAGCACGAAAATATCGCCTTTTAGAATTTTAACAGGATTGGAAATGAGGACAAAGTATGACAAACAACTCAAAGATATTTTAGATGAAGACATGCTGAGTGAGTTACAGGAAGAGAAGGACGAGATCCGTAGAGTAGCTAAAGAAAATATAGCAAGTGTTCAGACAGAGAATCGTAAGGCATTTGATAAGAATAGAAAAAACGAGAAAGCGTATGAAATTAATGATTTGGTTGCTATCAAAAGAACGCAGTTTGGCCCAGGATTAAAGATTAAAAGGAAGTACTTAGGTCCGTACAAGATCGTAAGAAAGCTAAGGCATGGCAGGTATGCGGTAGAGAAAGTTGGAGAAAAGGAGGGTCCTAATAAGACAAATACTGTGGCAGAGTATATGAAAGAGTGGTGTCCATAATGCGGGACGATTATGAATGTGGGATGGCCGAATGTAGGAATTAAGAATTAACATAGCTGTAAGAGAAATGAATTAACATAGAATTAAAAGCGAACGAACTAGATGATCGAGTGAATCAGTAAAGTTAACAAGCGAGTGAGCAAATTAGAACAAGGGAGTAGAAGTTGAAACTTAAGTGAAGACAGACGCGTGTGATCGCAGCAAAAAGTGAAAAGTAAATTGAAAGAACAGAAACAATTAGTCAAAAGAATATGACTATAACTATAACTATAATTTAGTTTATGTTTTGATAAGTTGATTTAATAAACATTTATAATACTTTATATATATAAAAATGGAATGAACCAGAGTGTTTTTAATTTAAAAACGTAAGACCTAATTCTACTCCTACAATATCAATGCAAAATTTTTCGCCCCAAGCAAAATTTACAAAATAATCAGTTGCAAGTTTATTATGAAGGAAATTTCAATGCCCGAAGAACAGGTAGAATACATTTCCCAATACCATGTTAAAAATAATCACAGAGGTATTGCCAAAACTCAACGTCCATAAGTCGCGAAGTTTATTTTCCAGCCGCTAGGGCTGTAATAGCTAGAGTCATAAATAAATGCGACACTTGTCAAACTCAAAAGTATGATATGAAAAGTAACTCTTCAAAAGACAGAAACTCCCGATAAACCATTGGATATAATTCATATTGATTTATACACTATCAATGGAAAAACAGTTCTAACAATCATAGACAAATTTTCCAAATTCGCAGATGGTTTTACGATCCCAGCTAGAGGCACGATTAACATAACCAAACATATGATGTTATTTTTCAAGAATCATGGCATACCCAAAACGATTGTATGCGATCAGGGTTCCGAATTTGCGGGACTCCTTTTCAAAGAACTTTGTGCTCAATACAATATAATTCTACACATAACTTCATTTCAACAATCATCAAGTTATGCCCCTGTAGAAATACTTCATTCTGCCTTAAAGGAAATCTGTAGGATAATTTACGATAAAATGAAGGCAATAAAACTAACCTTAGACCATGAGGAAATGCTGACAGAAACCTTTATAACTTATAATAATGCTATTCATTCGGTAACGAAATTAACTCCGTTCACCGGACGAACTCATATCTTTGAAAGAGAATACAACCCCACTGGCCTTCAGGATTATCTTAGAGAGTTACACGCCTTTAGAGACGATTTATATCCAAAAGTAAAAGAAGAACTAAACATTCAAATGTCCAAGAATATTGATAAACTAAATGAAGACAGAGAGACCCCAATTAGAGTGGAAGAAGGAGACGTGATTTTTAGGAAAGAAAACAGAAGGAACAAACTAATACCTAGGTTCACTAAACACGAAGTGGTCACAGACGATAGCCCAACCCTCACCACCGCGAAAAGACAAAAAATCCACAAATCAAAGACTAAAAAGAGAGTTATTAAAAGGAATTAAACTTTTCTTCTCGCAGGTTACCCCTTGCTTGTGCCCAATTCTTAAACGTCCAACAGAAACATAACAATGCTCCATTCGCGGAAATTAAACTGGGACAGGCTAGGTTAGTCCAGACAAGTAAGACGTTCGGTCACATAATCAACCTGAACCAATATCTATTTAACACCCAAAAACTACAGTCCAGTTTGGATCTTATTAAAGATTTACCATATTCAGAGGGTACGGTGGATACCCTACAAGAGAAAATCGACCAATTAAAAGATAGAATTTTATCTCTATGCCCAAAAAACCGAAAGTGGAGATGTTTAATAAACGGACTTGGCTCCGCAATTAAGATAGTAACTGGAAATATGGACACGAACGATGCATCCAATATTGATAAGAAGATTGTATTTTTAACTCAGAAAGAAGAGGAGATAGAGAACATGATTTCTTCGCAATTCGGAAATAATAAAGAAATAATAGTTAAATTCAAAAACCTTACTGAACATCTGAATAAAGAAACGATGCAAATCCAAGACTATTTTAACAATTTTAAAAATGGAATTCAGAAAGAACTTCAAGAGGAAGAATCAAAAATTTATTTACTACAGATACAGAATAAATTAAACTATAATATTGTACTACTGCAATCTCATATTAGCAATGTTGCTGAGAGTATGCTCTTGGCTAAATTTAATGTCATCCCTAAATTCATTTTACACATTTCGGAATTAAAATATGCTCTACAAATTATCGAACAAGATATAAAAATTATTTCTGAAGAACAATTATACCGACTCTTGAACGTCGAAGTAGAAACTAAGAATACAAAAATTATTTTTCATATTAAAATACCTATTTTTGAAAAAGAAAATTTTAATGTATCACATATTATACCACTACCTTTTAATGGCACTTATTATATATCTCTACCCAAATTTATTTTATATAATACTAAAATTAATAACATTTTGAGCTTCTCCGAGAAATGTCCAAAAATAAACGACGTGTATTTCTGCCAGACCCTAGAGGCCCAAAATAATTTCGTAAATAAGTTATGCCTGAGAGATATGCTCTTGAAAAAGGATGCAAATTGCAAGGCAGAATGGTCGGATAAAGACGAAAATATACTCCAACCTGAACAACACTGGATAATAGCAGTCAACAAGCAACCGACCAGAGCGGAATCGAGCTGTTCCGCTCCCTTCTCCATAAACGGGACAACGATCATTAATTACAATAACTGCTCGATAGTAATTAATGGAATCATTTATGAAGACTCGGAGGTCTTCTTCCAAAATGACGTCGAGATGGTCTTTCCTCAGATCGGAAACATAACTATTAATGGAAAAATGGAGGACCTCAGGCTGGATGTATTGCAGCTGAGATGGGAAAACACTCAATCCAATATCCTTAGAATCAGGGAAACAACGGTGGATAAAATTACCCTCCTTGTTATCGTGGTCGTCCTCGTCATTGGTACTACGATATTTATCATATGTCGGACTAGGAAAACTACTTTCACCCCGTACCCATCCGAAGTACCTTACGTGTCGGCGATTCCTTTGTTATGGCCGTCACTTCAGTCTAAGGGGGACGAGTTACCATAGCTACCACCCCCTCTCCAAAGACCCTGCAATGTAGCTACACTGTAGATACATTGCAGCCGGCCAACGACCACTCTGGATTAGCCTGGTCAGCGCATTCCTCGGTGGCGTGATCGACGTTCGTCGCCCCCGAGTATTGCGACATAGCCGCCGGGGCAATTGTCAACAATTCCTAAGAATTGTTGACGGAGCCGTTGAGGCGGATGTTGCCCAAAATGCAGACTCAGCGTTTGGGCCAACGATAAGAAGTCTTCGCCCAGAGTGCTTGACGACGACGGAGTTATTTCTGATCGACACTTGAAAGAAGCTTGTACATATTACTCCCAACATAAATACTCAATAAATACATAAACAATCAAACACATTGCATTCTTTTAATTATAAATTGTACATTCGGGCAAGGATAACCCTGCACAAGGATTTCTAGGATTCATCACCACAGGTTACTGGATCCCCATCTATAACTCGAGCGCAAAGTGGGCCTCATATAATTCCTTCAATCTAAGCTCTTGCGGATAAACCTTATATATACATACCTTCACAAACGTTTGCCAGGAAAGGCCTGGTGCCTGGTTTCACACATTGGCAAGAGTATCGAACGCCTATTAATACCCGAATAGTTATTCATATCTTGCCATTATTTAAATTCGTCCCTACAGCTTCCCGATCTTGTAAAAAACGTTCATATAAGCGCAAGTGCATATTAATTCATGTTACGATTACCGACATTGCCAATAATACTAGAGCCTTCTGCTTACTAATCTTACATATAATTATATATAGACAGGAAGACTGTGAAATATAATGAAGCATCTCATATTTTCTCAAGTGAATTTGCCTTTGTGGTCTGTGAATAATTTGTATCCCGAATGCTCTGACTGATTTTTCATGTCAAGCAACGCATACATAGGAAGAGCTAGGACCCACCCCACTGCCCTGAGCATAGTCGGTATCTTAGACAGCCAGCTCCCGAAACGTGTACTCCCGTAACTTACAGAATGACACCCAACTTGAGGGCCCGAAAAGTAGTAAACCATCTTCTAAATGTGACGAAGCTCACATAAGGGCGTTTAACTAGGGGACCCTAAAAGCAGTAGGTTACATTTTGGAAGGCGTAGCTTACACTCTTCAAATTGAGAAAACATACAATATAGATAAAGTTCTTTCAATTTTAATTTTGAGATTGTTCATGATGTTCATTACTTTTGTGTCCCTCTTCGAGTTGTGAAAACACTTAACGTAGATTCAGTATAACTTTAAACAGTTCGGTTTAAATTGCGACCATATGATCATTACCGTTTTGTCAGTCTATCAGGATCGTTGGATCCAAACACATTGATTGATTAAGTTATTATAATAATCGAATATATCATGACAGTACGCGGAAGCCAAGAAAATTTGGATTTAAATCCATTTCCAACAGCTGTGTTTCCAATCTGCAACGAAACGCTTAAAGAAGGAGAAGTTGTTCAGACACACTGTAACCATCACTTTCATTGTTTATGCCTTACCACATGGCTAAACAACAACGCAACATGTCCCGTATGTAGGCAAAATATAGCACGCGAGTAAATGGAAACCAGATTAGGGATGAATGTTGATCATAACATTCCTCCTCCACGAGCTACCCGACCCAGTGGTACTCGTATCCCTCCAGATGCTGTTCCAAAAAACCTCCCAGGTTCTAAAACGTATGCACAAAACACTTCAGTGCCTAGAAATGGACGTCAAACTATAGCTATATATAATGCCCCGAGGCCACGCAATGTAGCAACCACCACTTCTCAACAAGAAACTCCGAGTCTATTGAAAAAATTTCAAATTCAAATTCAATTAATTTCAAATTCTTTGGAAGGATTATGACAATTGCAAACAGATTGCACGAACCTCTGACTTAGTTACAATTGTAAAACGGAATCTCAAAACGGAGTTAAAATTTGAGTTACTCCATACACACAATCCAACTTTAGCGTTATTACGTCGAGAATGCCACAAACATGAAGAATTTCATGCTAACACAAGTTTCAAATATGCAACTCGCCCGTCAAATAACAGGCGGGCTGTAAATGAAATTACGCATGCAGACTCGTCATCAGAAGATGGGGAAGAGGAGGGTATGACAGACGTTAACGCGATTCGTTTTCAGAAACATCCAGAATTGCTATGGTGAAGGTCATCGTTATCACGATTGCCTAAAACCACTTTGTGTTTTTTGTTATGGCCGCGGTGTTTTCGACACTTATAAGCCTAACTGTGACAAGTCAATATCGGAAAACCCGAATCAGGACGTTCGTCGAGCCTCGAACGCGAAGGTCCGCCCATAGTCTAGGAACTGCATTATAATATACCAGCTAATAATCTCAATACCTCGGACAATACCAAAAGTAAAACTTATATACCAGCTTATATTCTATGGCTTGACATACCTGTCATCAATCGATCATATCATTGACACCAAAGTAGCTAAACCCATTAAACAAAGCTCTTATCCTTTGTCACCTGCCCAAGAGCTAATTCTTTGTGAAGAAATAAGGAAGCTCCATCCTATGATTGGTCATCTCCCGCAGTACTAATAATTAAGCCAGGAAAAGTTAGATTTTGTTTAGATTCTTGACAAGTCTATGAAGTGACCGTGAAGGACGCTTACCCTATCCCAAATCTGGAAGGGCTGTTAAGTCGATTGCCACCGGTTCGAAGCCTATCCAAGATAGACTTGAAAGATGCGTTTTTGGCAAATCGATCTAGAGGAGTCTTCGAAAGCCAAGACTGCTTTTACAATACCAAACAGGCCAATTTATCAATTTACCAGAATGCCATTTGGTCTTTGTAATGTGCCCCAAACTATGTGCAGACTTATGGAGTTGGTAATACCATATCAACTTAAATGTCGTATCCTAGTCTACTTTGGCGACCTGTTTGTCACCTTCCCTTGATACACATATGACCATCTTGTAGAGGTTGCCACGTTATTACGCAATGCTGGTCTCACTATAAACATAAAGAAAAGTAAATTCTGTCTGAAGGGAGTAGAATATTTAGGATATTTGTTGGCGAAGGCATATTACAAGTCAATCCAGACAAAATTCTAGCCGTGTCCGAATTGAAATGGTTTCTTGGTATGACAGTATGTTATCATAGATTTATTTCGCAATATTCAACTATCACTTTTGTATTAACTGAATTATTGCGAGGTAAGAATCACGAGTGGAACGAAGAAGCTCAAGGAGCATTTTAAGGTATTAAAACCAAACTTTGTGCTGCCCCATTTTTAATACATCCAGACTACACGAAGCCTTTCATAGTGCAGTGTCATGCATTTATGTGCGGTGTTGGTGCTGTCTTAGCCCAATGTGATGACATGAGAGACGAACGCCCAATCGCATATATGTCAAAAAGCTGAATAAGGCCCAACGCAAAATGCCGTTTACGATTGAACACCGCAGAAGAAGCCAGAGTGTTGTGGCAGACGCCCTATCCCGATTCTTTGATCATATTATAGAGCAAGTCGATTTGCAGACTTTACCTGTGATAGATTTGTCCTCAGAAGCCTTCAAATTCGATGAATATCGTAAATTAAAACACCAATTTAAGACATCCACCATACCAGACTTCCAGGTCGTAGGTGAATATATATATCACCGTGCCTCATTGCATTCAAGCAACTCCGAAGAATCTGATAATGGTTGGAAACTGTATGTACAGAGTGAATTAAGAGCAGGCGTAATAAGAGCTGCTCATGACCCACCATCATCCGCTCATTGTGGAATCAGTAAATGTTGAAATCGTATACACGACGAAAGTTTTACTGGCGTAATATGGTAACAGATGGACGCGATTATATTCGCAACTGCGAATTCCAACTAGAATCCTTTTGACCTACCAAGGGAAAACAAGTGGCCAGCGAACGGTCATTTCAACGTCTGTATATCGATTTTATTGGTCAAGGCCAATGGATTTTTTCCTTATTTCGCTGTCTTCGGTCAGCATATGATCACACATGGATCGGACTACAAACTGCTTAGATAGCTTCAACAGCTAAAAGAAGGCGAAACTGCTCTGCAGCGAAGTGACGAATTTCAGATGATACGCTTTGATATACAGAAGCATATGAATAAGGCATATAACGTAAATCGTCGCACCTATGATCTGCGGATATGCTCTAGTAAGTTTTCCCCAGGACAAAAAGTGGTCAAACTCAAATTCACACTTAGCAACCTGGCTGCAAATTATAATGCTAAACTTGCTCCAATGGGTGTGACAGCACGTGTGAAACAGATCGTAGGCAATTCTTTACACTTGCTCGAAGGTATGAACGGAAAGAAATTATGTACATTTCACGCCAAGGATATTTGGTAAAGATAGTTCACACTTCTTTCAACTTTTAATGAAGCCTTAGTAAAGACTACAATTAAACTTGTGGTGTAAGGTGTAACCCAGTTTATCAAGTAGCACTCTATGCGTTATTGAGATCGTATGAAATGTACACTCTATACCTTATTGAGATGGTATGAAATGCACGCCTATACCTTATCGAAGTCGGAATTAACGATAATGCAATCGATGCCTCGATCGAAGTAGCATATTTCCGGTCACTTGCGCCTATCCATCTGAAAGGAGGAACACATCGACCATATCAATTCCATTTATATACATATTTAATCAGTGCCATCGGTCTGTGAATACTTGGAAAATTGTATTAACCACTGTGAGAAACCACCACGATCCATAGTTAGCGTGCATGAGCTCTCCTTAGAGCACAAAACATACACAATCCCAACATAATTACCGAAAGTGATATTGCATTATTAAAAGTATGACTCTATCGTCAGTGTGATTGTTTGATAATTAATATTTCGACCCATATAGACGTGACGCCGCAGTAGTCGTTTCCGGCAACATATTGTCAGCCTAAGCAGGCTTACAGCACACGCAACTGGCGGTAGCCACCACCGCGCGCTGAAAAATATACTAAAAATATACCAAAATTATATACCAACATTTTATTTGTTTGAAATTATTAGCTTTGCAGCACTTTAGTTGGTTTATTGAACACCATTATTATGTCACGGAGTGTCATAGCAATTAACTATGTCACGGAGTGTCATAGCAATTAACTAGGTGCAGCTGGACGTGGTAACGTCTTATAAAAGTAATTTCTTAATAACTTCTGTGTTTTTTATCCGATTGTAACCAAATTCGTAGAGATCAAGAGATAAGAGGGTGATTAGTATTGTGCGTACCAAAATTGAACGTTGTAGGTTTAAAACGACGCTTGCAATTCAGTTTTTTTCAATTTGCATGGGCGGAAGGGGGCGTGGCCAAAATAAAAAACAAACTTGATCTGCGTGCAACAATAAGACATACTGCTTCCCTAATGAAGCAGAGCAGATCCTTCGTCGAGGAACGCACAATATGCTCGGGACCTGCGGTATCCACGTGCAGATGTTTCCTCCTAGTCCATACCAAGGCTGGACAATCGCACAGAATGTGTCCGGTTGTCTCATCGTCCTCTTTGCAGAGTCTGCACTCAGCATCACCGTATGATGGCCACTAAGAAAGCTAACGAGATGGTGAAGATCCCTCCTGGAAAGTAAGTTGGTTTTACGGTCGACCTCGGGATTGATAAGCTCCTTGGCTTGCCGCATCCCTGGTTGGACCGACCAGTAGAGATCAGTCAACCTAACAGCCCAGGTTTTCACAATAGCTGAGATGGTTGACCAACCCACGCCACAGAAGGGCTCAGGGCCGGAAAAAGTAGCTGACGAACCGGCCCTTGCAAGTTCGTCCGCTAGCTCATTGCCCTGGATACCAGAGTGTCCAGGTACCCATAGAAGAGTGACATTGTTAATAAGAGACAGTCTCTGGAGGCAGTTCCAGCAATCGGCCACCAGTCGAGAGCTTACTCTTTTGGAGGAGAGGGCTAAGATGGCGGCTTGACTGTCAGAGAAGATGAAGATGTTCACTCCACTAATCCCCTTCTCTAGGATCAGACGGCAGCAGAACTCGATGGCATGAACCTCAGATTGGAAGACTGTGGGACATTTGCCCATTATTGACATTAGCAATTGAGGTTTTGGAATCGGGTCCAAAGATCCCAGCTCCAACCCCCTGATCAGTTTTTTGACTCGTCGGTATACCAATCAAAACCGTAGTGGTTGCTCATGGGGTTGCCAGTGTCCCAGTCCTTCCGGTCCGGGATGAGGGTTCGAATTTAGCACCAAAGAAAAGTTCCTTAGTCATAGTATCTGATCTAGTGCAGATATCTATGCCAGGAATGTCTCTGATCAGGTTAGCATGTCCTGATTCGGTAGCTAGAAGCCCTGATTGGAGCTTAATCCTAAGAAGGCTCATAGCGGTGACTTCTTTAATTTGGATATGCAGCAGAGTCAGATTCAGTATCTATTCCGTTGCTGCAGTGGGACAGGTGCGAAGTGTACCTGTAAGTGAGAAGCACAGCAGCCTGTGCAATTTATTGCATTTGCTGATGACAGTGACCTGCGTAACCTTTGGCCACCACACAATAGCAGCATAGGTGATGATCGGTCTAACCATCATGGCAAAAAGACATCGGATGGTGCAGGATTTAAGAACCCAGATTCTACCAAAGAATCTCCTGCAGGCCCACATGGCATGGGTCGCCTTTGTGAGGGTGTTGCTGAGGTGGGAGTTCCAATTTAGTCTTTTATCGAGGGTTACCCCTAGATATTTAACTTCGTTGGATAGCCCCACAGGGGAGCCGCTGATATGAAGTTGACCAATGTCAACGGAATAGCGCCTGGTGAAGGGAACTATTGTATAATACCTTTTTGTGGATTGATGCTAAGACCAACATCTGCGCACCATCTGCTTACCGTGTTCAGAGCTGATTGCATCAACTCTGTCACGGTGCTGGTATAGTTCCCGGTCACTATTAGAGCCAGGTCGTCAGCATAGCCGATCGCTTCAACGCCCTGCTCGAGAGTAAGATTAGTAGTTCGTCAACTACTAGGGACCAGAGTAGTGGGGATAAAACCCCTCCCTGGGGACAGCCTTTGACTGCATTAATGCATGCAGTCGTAGAGTCCAGGGTGGAAGTGATTATCCGGTGTTTGAGCATAGCTTCAATCCACCGGATCAATGGACGGGCAGTTCCTCTACGTTCTATAGTAGTAGAGATTGACCCGTAGCCGGTATTATCAAAAGCACCTTCTATATCCAGAAAAGAGCATAAAGCAGTGCTCTTGGATACGAAGGCTCTTTCAATTTTTCCCACCAACCTGTGGAGAGCGACCTCCATCGATCTGCCGGCTATGTACGCAAACTGCGTGGGATGCAGAGGTGTCGACGTCTGCAGAGAGCACCGAATGTGCATATCTATGAGCCTTTCCGCCGTCTTAAGCAGAAAGGAGGTAAGACTGATCGGCCAATAGGACTTAGGCTGGTCAAGCGGACGATTCCTTGCTTGGGGATGAATACCACATTTACTATCTACTCTCCACCAAGAGATGGGTATGTATCCCCAAGTAAAACTAGCTCTAAGAAGGCCGACCAGTGGATCAAGAATATGAGCCATGCTGTTTTGAATAAGGGGTGGGAAGATTTTGTCACCCCCTGGGGCTTTGAAGGGAGCAAAAGAATCGGGGTTGAAGATGAATCCAGATAGGCTGAATCCGCGTGAGTCCGGTGACAAAGTGGCGTCATCGCGACCGGAGAGATCTGGTTTCGCCACAGAACCCGGGAAGTGGACTTGAAGTAGAAGCTCAAGTGTTTCCCTGGGATCTTGAGTGAAAGAGCCATCTGCTCTTTTAGGAAGCCCTATTCCATTAGACGACCCTTTAGCCAATACTTTATGCAGCCTCGCTGCCGGTGGCAACGATTCTAAGCTACTACAGTAGCTGCGCCATGTATCGCGTTTAGCTCGTCTAATGCTTTTGTTGTAGTTGGTGAGAGCGCCCCTATAGACGTCCCAACTAGCACAGTTAGATTTAGCCTTATTAAAAGGCTTGTAACCCTCCTTCTAAGTACAGCCAGTTCCTCATTCCACCACGGATTTTCCGATTGACCCTTAGGCTCTTCTGTACTGAGCTGTCTTCGAAGGATGAAATAAGCACATCTTGGAGCAGATTGGCAGGGAGATCTATCTCACTGAGTTAGGATTGCTAACCAATAGCTCTGCTTTGAAAGCTACAGAGGCTTTACAAAGCTCCCAATTTGTCTTTTTCGGACAGAAGGAGTTTTGGCGAATTTCAACTTGGCCAGGAAGGTCAAACCTGATGTGCTGATGGTCTGACAAAGTGCCTTCATCTGTGACCCGCCAATTAACAAGCGAACTCGCTATCGAGGTGCTGATTAGGTTGAGATCTAAAACCTCTTCCCTAATAGCATTAATTAAAGTGGGTTTGCACCCTATATTAGCTACATCTAATTGACAACACAATAAGTAGTCTAAGAGGGACTCACCACGTTTATTGATGTCGCTGCTCCCCCAGATCGTGTGATGTGCATCGGCATCACAGCTGATCACAAGCGGCTTGTTGTTGCGGCGACAGAATTCCACCAGCTGCTGGACCTCACATCGCCCGGGAAGTATGCGGAGGCGATCACAACTTCCCGAACACCGTCTGCAGTGGCTACCTCAATAGCCGTTGCTACCAGGTCTCTGTGGATGAAGTTAGTTAGTGGGAAATGTCTGACACTGTTATCCAAAAGTATATGCGCGGGGCACCTCCCATATGGTCATATAACAACTTTCATGATCCACATGATAGTCCACGTATTTGGCCACCGATCAACCATGGTTCTTGGACGAGAGCCAGGTTGATTTGATCACTACAGATGACCCTGCACAGTGTGGCCGACGCTCCTCTAGCGTGGTGCAGGTTCGCCTGGAGCACTTTAAGTTTGGTCATCTTCCCTACTGATGGCGGTCGAGACAAGGCCACTTGCCTTGCCACCCCGAGGGTCGTTACCACGAATGCCCTTTCGGCGGTCGGGACAAGCCACTCGGGGGAGGTCGCCTTGCGACCCCGCTCACGGGAGGTGCCCTTGCGGGTGGGTTGCGGCTTGAGGTGCTGGCAGTGGGCCTGACCGAGGCACCTCTGATGGTTTTCGGACGGTGACCACCTGTCACACGTCTAGTTGGGCACTTCGGGGCCGTGACCACGATGGCCGGTGGGGTGGGGGAAGAAGCATTAGGTACCGATCCGCCCGCAGCGCGCGTGGATCCCACAGGGTCAGTCAATGCTGACGTCTCTGAAGGAACCACTGGCGCCGTTGCCGGAGGGGCACTGGCAGGAGAAGGAGCGGGTGAGGATAAGGATGGAGCAGGGGTGGCGGAGGAAGTTTTGGGAGCTGAATTCTGAAGGATTAATTTGACCCTGCCAAAGCAGAATTTCACCTCCCTTGACACTCCGTCAGAGCCCTGTACGACTCCACGTCAACCAACATTGCGAGGTGAGTCGTTGTGCCGTTCAGGCTCTGCTGCACCACCCGGCACAGCTTCGTGGAGAAGCTGCTGGCCTTCTGGAGGCCAATGTGCTCCAGGATGGTTGCAAGAGTAAACTCAGCACTACTAGGAAAGTAACCTCTAATGAGGTGAGCCTTGGGAAACTCCGTTTCCTCCACCTGATGTGTCCAACAGCTCCTCTGACCCAATTGGCAGTGCTGCTATCCTCGCGCACCAGAAGCAGCCCCTCATTTCAGGGTATACAGCCCTCGAAACCTGGACTAACACCTAGTGTGGAGTGCAACAGCACCGCCTTTAGGATGCTGGATTTCAACGTAGCCAACTGCTCCGCTGAGAGGGGTTTGGTTGAATCAGCCGAAGTGAAGCCCAATTTTACGCTGCTAACCACTTGGCGGAAGAGTGGTTTCGTGGACTCCTTATAAGTCTTTTTGGGCCTCTTTGAAGAGCTAGTGGGCTCGACGATGGTATCGTAAGCGCGCGTCCGTTTAGCCTTGGTGCTAAAGGGGGCGCAGTGCCGATAGCTAGAGCCTCCTCTCTGTTAGAACCCTTTGCGAGTGCAGCTTTAAAAAGCTTCTTCTCGCGCCTCTTCAGTTTAATAAAGGCGTCCTTAGATTCCAGCCGCAGTAACTGGATCTGAGAGCCTGCTTCCGTAAGGCCTGACTTCTGAGAAGCCACGGAAGCGTCGTCAGCAAAGCTGATTCGGTCGCAGTTAGCTTCCTCGTCCGTGGACAATACCTCGACGGGTTGCTGCCGGACTGAACCGCTACTGGACGACAGTTCAGCACTAGCGAACCCTGTGTCCAAGGGAGTTCGTGGCCTATCCGGGTCCCCTAGTATACTAGAGTCGAGACCCGTAGTATTAGGGATGAAGCCAGCAGCCCACTGGCTGCAGTGCTGGTGTCAGCCGTGAAGGCATCGCCCAGGAATGATACTTTTAAAGCCGTATCAGACTTATCTGTTTTTAAATTTTGATCCATGATTAAAGATCCCTCGAGTAGGCGGGAAGGGAAGGTCATCCACGGCATAGCCCGCATACCGTGGAAAGTCTAAATGAAACTGAGGGCGACAGGTATCCAGAGTCCGCATGCTAGAGACCGGTCTACCCCCGGCCATCCATCAGCGCATGCTGTTCCACCTTGGATTGGGTTGATTTATTGGATTGGGGTGATTTATAGATTCACGATCTTCGCCCGACTACAATTAGTCAGTACCTCTAGCAGAGACATGACCATGCTAGGGGTCTACTTCCAGTCGCCCTCGCGTGGAGAGTATCATTACACTTCCGACAGTAGGAGCAAGGACGGCACGTGCCCCAGCCAATACTGGGATTACGTGTTGATCCCCTTGCTTCCTCTGACGGCCTCAACTGTGATATACCCGAGATTTAATTTATCTTTGAATTCTACATGTAAGATATGAAGATATCCACAAAATTAAGTTTTGTGGAAATCCAAAAGAGACTATGGTTAACAGAATCAAAAGCCTTACTGAAATCAGTGTAAATGACATCCTTTTTCATTTTTGATTGGAACCCTTCAATAAGAATTAATGAGAATTCTAATAAGTTAGTGGTAGTAGACCTACATTTCACAAACCCATGCGGGTAGGATTAAATTATAGATTTACAGCAGTGTTGTAGTTGAGAGGTTATTAGTTTCTCAAATGCTTTGGGAATACCAAATCTCTGAAAATTTGGTTACAATCGGATAAAAACCACAGAAGTTATTAAGAAATTACTTTTATAAGGCGTAACCACGTGCAGCTGCTAGTGCTGCCTAGTTAGTTGCTATGATACTCCGTGACATAATAATGGTGTTCAATTATCTAACTAAAGTGCCGGCCAGCTAATAATTTCGAACAAAGAAAAAAAAAATCTTACATCTCATCGCGTCGAAAATCTTACCGATGGTCTAACCTGAACTCCTATGAATTCGCCTGTCGTGGCCTGTGAATCCGTTTTATCCCGAATGCTCTGTCTCAATTTCATGTCAAGCTACGCAAACGCAGAAGGAGTCCGAACCCATCCCCCTCATGCTCATGAGCATAGTCGGGATCGTAGGCGGAGCCGGCTCCTGATACGTGTTCTCGCGCAACCTTCAGAATGACACCCCACCCGTGGGATCCGAAATTGCTCGCAAGGTACTCCCGACGTCACCTTCTTTAAGCCGGATCCTATAGAATGGGACCCGAACGTGGGACCCGTCCGTAATAGGATAGAGTTTTGCAAAGCGAAGCTTACACACTGATTTCAGTAAAGCTTTTGATTATTTCAACCATAGTCTCTTATTATACAAGCTCAATCTTCTTAGATTTCCACAGAAGTTAATTTTGTGGATATCTTCATATCTTACATGCAGAATTCAAAGAGTATGTAACAAGGGCTCTGTGTCCAAGACTGCCCAAGTCACTTCTGGTGTACTCCAAGGAAGTCATTTAGGCCCATTGCTGTTCACATTATTTATAAATGATCTACCGTCCGTTATATCATATTCTCGCATACTTATGTATGCAGACGATGTTAAGATTTGTATGACTTTTAATGATCCCATATATAGCCTCAGATTGCAATCTGACCTTGATTGTTTTCAATCGTGGTGTGCTATAAATTTATTAAATCTTAATTGCAATAAATGTAAACTTATGACATTTTTTAGGGGTATTCTCCATTTAAATAATTATCATCTTGATTCAAAATTAAAGTTTGATAAGCATATTTTGGCTGCTTCTAATAGAGCCATGAGTGTCTTTGGATTTATTAAACGTTGGTCAAAAGAATTTAACGATCCCTACATTACTAAACACTTGCACATCTCACTGGTTCGTCCTATTCTTGAGTATGGATCTAATATCTGGTTTCCCCAGTATAGGGTTCATCAAGATAGGCTTGAATCAGTGCAGAAACAATTTCCTCTTTTAGCTCTTCGTAGTCTTAGCTGGAATCCCACTATTCGATTGCCTTCGTATCGTAATAGATTTTTATTACTAATCCTTCCATCTCTTTCTGACCGTAGAGCTATGCTAGTTGTAGTGTTTCTACATAGACTAATCATTGGCGAAATTAACTCTTTGCATTTGACAAGCCAGATTAGCTTTGCCATTCCGGTCAGAACGACTTGAAATTTTCTTTCCTGTTGTAGTACTAACTATGCCTGTCACAATCCCCTTCGTAATTTATGTGTAAATTATAATAAATTCTCTAATCTTGTTAACAATACTAACACTACCTTTCAACTAAAAACATTACTTTGCAAACTTTAGCTCGTAGTTAAGAATAGTTCTTATTATTATTATTATTAGTATTAGTATTAGTATTAGTATTAATAGTATTATTATTATTATTTTAATCTTTTTATTATTACGATTTTGTTGTTTTGTGTGTGTTAATTGTTCGCGACCTTCGTTCCCGCACGTTATGCGGTCGGATGGGCGGGTGGTCGTGTCTGCCTAGGTCCTCGCGATAACAAGCCCGAGCTTGGTGTCGCTGGGCCACTTGACCGTACTGCCGTTACTACGTTAACGTCCAAGATTAGGGAAGTTGTTATACACATTGGCAAGAGTATCGAACGTCTATTAATATCGCACACAAGCAACCAAGTAGCATTTGATTATCGCGAGCCCGATCTTGTAAAAAACGTTCATATAAGCGCAAGTGCATATTAATTCATGTTACGATTACCGACAGTGCCAATAATACTAGAGCCTTCTGCTTACTAATTTTACATATAATTATATATAGACAGGAAGACTGTGAAATATAATGAAGCATCTCATATTTTCTCAAGTGAATTAGCCTTTGTGGTCTGTGAATAATTTGTATCCCGAATGCTCTGACTGATTTTTCATGTCAAGCAATGCATACTTACAGAGGGCTAGAACCCACCCCACTGCCCTGAGCATAGTCGGTATCCTAGACAGAGCCAGCTCTTGAGGGCCCGAAATGTAGTAGATCAGCTTCTATATGTGAAGAAGCTCACAGAAGGGCGTTTAACTAGGGGACCCGAAAAGCAGTAGGTTACATTTTGGAAGGCGTAGCTTACACTCTTCAAATTGAGAAAACATACAATATAGATGAAGTTCTTTCAATTTTAATTTTGAGATTGTTCATGATGGAGTCATTACTTTTGTGTCCCTCTTCGAATTGTGGAAACACTTAACGTAGATTCAGTAAAGCTTTAAAGAGTTCGGTTTAATTCGCGACCACAAGATGAGATGCATGTAATAATCAAGGAGTAAACCCCTAGAAAATTTGATCTGAAAATGTATACCGCAAATTATATGGCCATATCTCGTTACCGTTTTGTCAGTCTGTCAGGGTCTCTGGATCAAAATACATTGATTGCGTTTAATTATTGTCTTTAGTGAATATACGATGGCAGTATGCAGAAGCCAAGAAAATTTATATGTTAATTGTTCCGACAGTGGTGTGTATAATCTGCAACGAATCTCTTAAAGAAGGAGAAGTCGTTCAGACACACTGTAACCATCACTTTCATTATTCATGCCTTACAACATGGCTAAGCAAGAACGAAATATGTCCCGTCTGTAGGCAAAATATTACAAGCGTGCAAATGGAAACCAGATTAGGAATGAGTGTTGATCATAACATTCCTCCTCCATGAGCTACCTGACCTAGTGGTACTCGTACCCCTCCAGATGCTATTCCAAAAAACCGGCCAGGTTCTAAAACGTATGCACAAAACACTTTAGTGCCTACAAATGTACGTCAAACTACGGAAAATGCCCCGCAGCCACGCAATGTAGCAACCACCACGTCTCAACAATAAACTCCAAGTCTATCGAATAAGCGAATAGGTCAATTAATTTCAAATGCTTTGGAAGGATATAGATCCACAATTTCGGAAGAATTAAGTAACTCACGCCACTTCCAGAAACTGATGAAGAACCACATTACGAATGGGAGAACGATATTTCGCAGATGCCTCAACGGCAAGTAGATAGGCCCGATATCATCTCCAGTATTATTTCCAATTGGAATATTATTTTCCCTAGTTCAGGTGAAAAAGAAGATTTCATCTACAGGGTAAATTGCTTAACGTCCCAATGTCTGAATAGTAACTTTGATCGTCTCTATCAGTTCGCTAACCTTTTATTTACTGGCCCAGGGCTGGCATTGTTTTGGCGATTCCACCGAACTTCAGTAAGACAAAGCTGGTTTTACCTTTGTAATTATTTGACTGAACGATACAAGGACCAACGAACCAACGCGCTAATGAAAGCTATGATGAATTTTTTTAACGCGATTATGACAATTGCAGACAGATTGCAATTGTTAAACGGAATCTCAAAGCGGAGTTAATATTTGAATTACTCCATGTACACACTCCAACCTCAGCGTCATTACATCGAGAATGCCACAAACATGAAGAACTTCATGCTAACACTATTTTCAAATATGCCGCTCACCCTTCAAATATCAGGCGGGCTGTAAATGAAATTACGCATGCAGAAGAAATTACTTTTATAAGGCGTTACCACGTGCAGCTGCACCTAGGTAATTGCTATGACACTCCGTGACATAATAATGGTGTTCAATAAACCAACTAAAGTGACGCCAAGCTAATAATTTCGAACAAAGTAAATTTTGGTATAATTTTAGTATATTTTTTAGTATTTTTTAGTATATTTTTAAAAAATATAATATTTCGATGGTAAAATTGGGCGGCGGGCACACTCGACAGTAGCTTTCATACTTGTTTTTGATATGGCTGCAGTCTTCTCGACACTTATCAGCCTTACCGTTACAGGTGCAAATCAAAGTCAGAAAACCCGAATCTAATAGTACGTTCGTCGGGCCTCGAAGGCCCGCCGGAACTGCATTCTAAACCAAATTTAACTTTTCCTGGTTTAATTATTATTATTGGTTTAATTATTATTACTGGGAGATGGCCAAGCGGAGGATGGAGCTACCTCGATAACTCCGAGCTCTAGCATTCGGTCTATTTCTTCACAAATGGGTTTTTGGGTGTCAATGATACGCTCTACTAAAATTGTCTGTCTCAAAAAATGGAAAAAGGTCGATATTTGTTCTCAATTTGGGTCATTTCAAAGGTGTCTAGACTATCTGATGAATATAGACATATAGTACCATCAACCTTTTGCTTTTGCCCAACATCTCCATTTAAGTGACTAAATTTGGTATCGGTAGTAAGGAAGACGTGAAGTGGATCGACAATGGCTTAAGTGGCACCGATTGATGACAGTTATGCCAAGCCAAATCTGGAAGGTATGTTAAGTCGACTGCCACAGGTAAAAAGATAGATTTGAAAGATGCGTTTTGGCAATCGGTCTAGAGAAGTCTTCGATAGCCAAGATTGCTTTTACAATACCAAACAGGGCTCTCTATCAATTTACCAGAATGTCATTTGGTCTTTGTAATGCGCTCAAACTATGTGCAGACTTATGGAGTTGGTAATACCATATCAACTCAAATGTCGTATCCTAGTCTACTTAGACGACCTGTTAGTTTTGTGACCTTCCTTCGATACCCGTAGAGGTTGCCATGTTGTTAAGCAATAGTGAGACCACTATAAACATAAATAAAAGTCAATTCAGTCTGCAGAGAGTGGAATATTTGGAATATATTGTTGGCGAAGGCAAGTCAAACGTTACAAGTCAATTCAGAAAAAATTCGAGCCGTGTCCGAATTTCCGGTTCAAAAAACAAAGCTTCAATTGAAACGATTTATCGTTATGAAAGGTTAGTATCATAGATTTATTTCGCAAATATTCAACTATCACTTTTCTATTAACTTAATTATTGCGATGTAAAAATTACAAGTGGAACGAAGAAGCTCAAGGAGCATTTGTCGATATTAAATGCAAACTTTGTTCTGCCCATTGCTAATACACCCAGACTACACGAAGCCTTTCATTGTGAAGTGTGATGCTGTCTTAGCCCAATGTGATGACATGGGAGACGAATGCCCAATCGCATATATGTCGAAAAAGTTGAATAAAGCCCAACGCAATTATTCCGCAACTGAGCTCGTATGGCTAGCCGTCGTTCTGGTTGTAAAACGCTTTAGAATGTACATCGAAGGTCACGAATTCAAAGTCGACACAGATCATTCAAGTCTTTGACGGTTAATGACCCATAAAGATGTTAGTTGAAGACTAGCTGGACATTCATTTAAAACATCCACCTTACCAGACTTCCAGGTAATAGGTGAATATACATATATATCAACGCGCCTCATTGCCTCCAAGCAGTTCCGAAGAATCTGATAATGGTTGGAATTTGTACGTGCCGAGTGAGTTAATATCACCCGTAAAAAGCGCTGCTCATGACCCACCATTATCCGCTCATTGTGACATTAATAAATATTTAAATCGTATACGACGAAAGTTTTACTGGCGTAATATGGCAACAGATGGACCAGATTATATTCACAATCCCAACTAGAATCCTTTGAACTACCATAAGTGGCCAGCGAACGGCCATTTCAACGTCTGTGTATCGATTTTATTATTCCCTACCACGCAATAAACAAGGCCACATATGGTTGTTCATTATTCTGGACCATTACACCAAGTTCACTTTTCTCCGACCTGTACGACGATTCGTTTCAAGTGTAATTATCAAAATTTTGCACAGTGAAATTGTTGTCTTCTTTGGAGTACCCGAAACTATAGTTAGCGACAACGGTACAGAGTTTAAAAGTCGAGAGTTCTCCTTAGTATAATCCAAGTACGACATAGGACATATGTTTACTGGAGCTTATTCGCCACAGGCAAACGCTGCTGAACGTATGTATCGTTTAATCAATGTACGCACCATGTGAAACCATGTGCATCAATCCATTGGATTTTCTTCTTATTTCGCTATCTTCTTCAGCATATGATACCACACGGATCCGATTATAAACTGCTTAGAAATCTTCAACAGTTTAAAGAAAATCTGCAGCTCTGCAGCGAAGTGACGAATTTCATAAGATACGCTCTGATATACAGAAGCATATTAATAAGGCTTATAACGAAAATCGTCGTACCTATTTTCTGCGAACTAGCCCTAGGAAGTTTTCGCTAGGACATGAAGTTCTCAAACGCAACTTCACACTTAGCAACCTGGCTGCACCCACTCTAGTGCCTGTGAAAGCACGTGTGAAACAGAGCATAGGCAATTCAATACTTGCTCGAAGATATGAATGGAAAAGAATTAGGTACATATCACGCCAAGGATATTTGGTAAAGATAGTTCACACTTTTTTCAATTTTTATTGAAGCCTTAGTATAGACTACAATTAAACTTGTGGAGTAAGGTGTGACCTTGTTAACCAAGTTATTATTGAGATCGTATAAATGGTACACTCTATACCTTATTATAGAGATTGTATGAAATGTACACTCTATACCTTATTGAGATTGTATGAAATGTACACTCTATAACTTATCGAGATCAGAATTTGCTATAATGCAATCGATACTGCCCTGTTCGGTTAGCCTCACTTGCGCATACCCAGCTGAAAGAAGAAACACATCGACCGTATTAAATCCAATTATAAACATATTTTATCAGTGCCATCGGCCTTTGAATACTTGGAAAAATTTTATTAACCACTGTGAGAAACTACCACGATCCATAGTCATTGTGCATGATCTCTCATTAAAGCACAAACACTAACACCTTCCCAACGTAATTACCGAAAATTATATTGCATTATAAAAGATATGACTCTATCGTCATTGTGATTGTTTAATAATTAATATTTCGACCCATATAGACGTGACGCCGCAGCAGATCCAAGTGTGGCATCAGCTCGCTTGCTCCTGGGGCATCGCGATCGTCGCTGTATTTGTTAAATAATTCTGCAGTATTAAATTGACATTCTTGTATATAGTATTTATAAGTTGGTATACACATTGGCAAGAACAGTTATTAATACCGATGGGTGTGCTAAAGGTTGTTTGTTGCCATTATTTAAAGGAGGAGGAAGCTTTACACTAAACATTAAGTTTTTATATAAGCGCAAGTGGCGTGGAGGGAGTGGGAATACGGGGGGCGCGGGCGGAACAGATGGGCGAGCGAAGCGAGCGTTCCTCTACGCAGCTGCGCGTGGCGGAGCGAAGTAGATGACACCTCGTAAATTATATAATATTTTTTGATGTTTAGAATGCCTAAAAAGGGAAAAAGTGTATCTAGAATGTGTAGAACTAACTTAATGCCAAAATCCAAGAATGATTCCGTAGCGTATGTTAGCGAAAATTTAATAATATTCATTTGAAGCTAGCATTTTAATCTTTTGAGGACAATTATGGAGATAATTAAGATAATTAAATAAGATCCTTAAATTACAGTGTGTTTTGATAATAAAAGCCCCATACGAACATATCTCTTAAATTTCACCGCGAATTTCACAGTAATTTATTTTTGTACTATATCAGAAATTTTGGAGATTATTGCTAAAGATATTTGTTTGGAATGATAAAAGCAAGGCCCGTGCGAGCACATGACTACTATATACTGTTATAGCCTTAAGCAAATAAAATAGGCAGACTTTTTTAAATTCCCCCATTTCCCGGAGGAAGAGGAGGAGATGGGGGAGATAAAGAAGATGGAGGAAGAGGAGGAAATGGAAGAGGAGTAGGAAATGGAAGAGAAGGGGGAAATGGAGGAGGAAGAGGAGATGGAGGAGAAGGAGATGGAGGAGGAGGAGAGGAAGGAGGAGGAGTGGGAGGAGGAATAGAGGAAGGAGGAGGAGTGGGAGGAGAAGGAGACGGAGGAGGAGGAGATGGAGGAGGAGATGCTGGAGGAGAAAATGGAGGAGGAAATGGAGGAGGAGAAAATGAATGAGGAAATGGTGGAGAAAATAGAGGAGAAAATAGAGGAGAAAATGGAGGAGGAGATGGAGGAGGAGATGGAGGAGGAGATGGAGGAGGACATGGAGGAGGAGATGGAGGAGGAGATGGAGGAGGAGATGGAGCAGGAGGAAATGGAGGAGGAGGAAATGGAGGAGGAGGAAATGGAGGAGGAGGAAATGGAGGAGGAGGAAATGGAGCAGGAGGAAATGGAGCAGGAGGAAACGGAG
Organism: Drosophila pruinosa; assembly: GCA_018150935.1. NCBI lineage: Eukaryota > Metazoa > Arthropoda > Insecta > Diptera > Drosophilidae > Drosophila > Drosophila pruinosa. The sequence goes on from JAECWR010000266.1 coordinate 894,424, forward strand.
CAGGAGGAAATGAAGGAGAAGGAAACGGAGAAGGAGATGAAGAAGGAGGAGATGGAAATGGAGGAGATGGAAATGGAGGAGATGGAATTGGAGATGGAATTGGAGAAGATGGAATTAGAGGAGATGGAGGAGGAGATGGAGGAGGAGGAGATGGAGGAGGAGGAGGAGGAGATGGAGGAGGAGGAGGAGGAGATGGAGGAGGAGGAGGAGGAGAAGGAGGAGGGAGGAGGTGGAGAAGGAGGAGATGGAGGGAGATGGAGGAGGAGGAAATTGAGGAGGACGAAATGGAGGAGGAGGAAATGGAGGAGGAGATGGAAAATATGCAAGCGAAGTTGAGGACACCTCGTAATTTATATTATTACCCTTATTGTCAACACCGCCAAAATTTATTTTAATACTCTTTGTGTATTCCCATCAATCAAAGGTAAATATATATACACTAAAAATTCGCTTATTATAATATAGTTTTTGCAGAAATCGTGTCCTCTCCTGCATTTAACGGGCTTCTGCCATCAGATCTTCGGATCTGCAGCGCTTCGGATCCACTGAAGAGAAACGACTAAATCGACGCGTCACGCACAATATTAGGGCAGCCAATAGCGCCATAATCTAAACACCCCAAACATGTGCATCCAATTTTTTTCTATTTCTTGAACCTTGACGTACTAACGGCAGTACGATCAAGTGGCCCATCGAGGTCAACGGGACAATATGCCCCATATACCAGGAGAAACGTAGGCCAATTTATTGCTGACTTTTATAAGTGCGGTCACGAGGCGTGATCGCCAGTGCGTGTGTTTGCCATTGTAGTCTCCTGCATTTATGAAGCGATCCCCCAGTGTATTGTAGAAGTCCATGAATTGACCTTCAGTGTTAGTAAATCGAGGTGGGCAGTAGACAGCGGCAATGGTTGCCGTTTCATGACTGCACATTTATAGACGTGGCTTGCAAGTAATTTGCTGCAAACCTTTGATGAAAGTGGTGCTTGATGCGTTCTCTGATTAAGATGCCAGTTCCGCCGTGGGCTTTGCCATCCGGATGATCTGTGCGGTAGAAGGTATAACCTCTTATATGAAAGTTATATCTCCCTGTGAGGTGCGTTTCAACCAGCAGCATGGCATCGATGTGATTTACATTTAGGAATTGCATTATTTCCAGTTTATGCCGTGAAATGCCGTTGTCATTCCTCATGTATATACATAGGCTAGACAATTACTTTTTGGACTGTTGTGCTACGAGCAACTGAATCACCGTGTTCTGATTCTGAACAAGGGATTGCATAGTTGTTTTCATAAATGAGTTCCACCATACTTTGTTGCATGGTATACATCTTCTAAGTGTGGCTGGAGTGGATTTTCCATGCCTGTTTGTAGTGCTTTGACGTAGGAGAAGCCCTTAGTGGTATTTAGCGAACCGAATGATGATCTGGCTCCCTTGGAAAATACATCTGGCGTAATTTTTGAGTTATAGTACGCATTTTGTGTATTTCTTTAAGGGGTCTTCTTTGTTTTCGGCGCAGTTTACGGAGTTGTGAAAGTCACCGAAGACCATGCAGACCGCCCGAAGTGTGCAGTATGTCTTAGTGTGTTCATACTCCTGGCAGTTTGTGCATTGTAAAGGGCCGTTGCATTTGTGAGGTTCTTCAACGGTGTTCCTTCGATGCAGTAAGAGCTGCAGCTTGTAGATCGGGTGCAATTTGGTTCGAGCTTGACCTTGAATAGTGGTGGCAGCGTTTTGCTTCTGTTAATAAAGTTGCGTTTTTGGCACAGAAGCCCTTGGCTTTAAGAGCTTCTTAAATCTTAGAGGGGGCGACGTCAAGTTCGATTCCTTTTAGTACAACTTGCAGTCCCTTGCAGCGTTTTAGTTGGTAGGTGTAGAAGTTCTTTTTTGTTTGCTCCAGGTGCTTAGCCACTGCTCGGAAGTGTTCTTCCGACTTCGTTTAAACTTTGTTTTCGTGGATGCTACCTTTAATAAGCGGAACAACATGGATGTTATCCACCACATGTCCTAGTTATAGACAATCTTTTAGTCTTACACTTAGTATAGGGAAACTTTCTTCCCAATCAAGGGATAATTCAAGATAAATTATTGGCAGAACTCCAGGTGGTAGCACTCACGTAATTTCAAACTGCAAAGTACAGTTTTCAGGCTTGGCAAAAGATATGCCAATTGAAGATTTTATTTACTTACGTCACAATGTTTAAATGGAAATTTTGAATTGTTATTTCATTTTGCGAACTTATTGTTTTCTGGACCACCTCTTGCTTTCTATTGGCGTGTTCATAGAACCACTGGCCATATGGACTGGTTTGAGCTATGCAACCGTTTGCGGGAAAGGTATCAAGATCAGCGTAAAAACGCTATGCGAAATCGCAAACAAGGTTGAAAAGAAAATTTCGATGAATTTCTCGACCCAATGCTTGCAATTGCTGATTCTCTGAGAGAACTTATGTCTGAAGGTGACATAAAAACTGAGGTTAGGCATAATTTGAAGTCAGATTTAAAATACGAACTATTACTCTTCGATTCTAATTTGGCAGGTTTAAGAAAGGAATGTTATCGACCTCGTGCTTACGTGCCGCAACGTTCCCCTATCGCTTTTGTGCATGAAGTGGAAGCTCCTGACGAGAGAGCTGAATCAAGCTGCGAAGCCTCAGATGAGCTTTGTGCAGCACGCTTCATTACTAAGTTAAAATGTTGGAGTTGTGATGACATTTTTATTTTTTATTTTGTTTTCTTTGTTTTATTCCGCTTGGGAACTTAGGGCTTGTACCAGAAAATTTCTTGTATTAGATTCGTTAATCGGTGGTTATTGTCAATCGACCTGGTGATTGGCCAGATGCGACTTATCCTGTGGTGGGGCTGCCACTCGACGTCAGCGGGGAATGGCGTCTACAATTTGTTTATGTAGATTTTGGTTGCGAACATCTTAGTGGGAGGGCGTCATTCAAGCTGGGATGGTGATGTTGATGTTCGTTGCAGAGCAGAGAATGCGCTTGGTTCTATGGCAGACCCCCTGGTAGGGGGGAGAGTGGTTGGGCAGGATGTGCCACGACATGGGATGGCATCAGGGTATGCGGCAAAGTTATTTGTTCTTGAGAGATAAGCAGAACATGTGTCATCATGACTGGGTGTTGAACCCAGGGCCACCGGCTCAGTGCGCTGGTGTACTGACCATTGCACTGTGCACTCGACCACCGCGGACGGATGATATAGCACATAGATATCAAGACTGTTTAAAGCTACGTCGCGTGTATTGCTATGGCTGTGACGGACTTGATAAGCCTTACTGTCCTTAATGTAAGTCCAATTTGGAAAACTTGCGTCAGGATGTCCATCGTGCTTACAAGGAGTATATCTGACATTAGCCTTAGATTCGGATGTAGTCGCTATTCAAACTCCATCACACAAAACTCCCAGTAATAAAGATTTATTATATTCGCTTAAGACAGCATTATGCTTTTAGAAAAGTTCCGTGCTAAGTCGAAATTTCTAAAATATCAAAAAGACGTTTTTCCGCTAGAGTGCGAAAATTTTGGCAGAGCAAACACAGTCTTGATAGAGAAATCATATCATCAATATTTGAAAAGAGTAACGATATTAGACCATTTACGAATTTAGACATTTACGTCAAAACCTATTTGGTATTATTAGATAGTGGAGCAAATAAAAGTATTGTTGGTAATTCTTTAGCGAAAGAAATTCTGTCAAACCGAGACTACTTCGAAAAACTTAATGGCATAGTTCGTACTGCCGATGGTCACAAACAAATTGTGTTTGGAAAAGTTAAAATAGCCTTGACTTATAATTCAACACAAGAAGAATTCGAATTATTGATTGTACCATCTGCAATTCGTTTTTCTTTAAGGCTTTGCTATTTGGTTTGAGCTCGACCTTGAATAGTGTTTGCGGCTTTTTATTTCTGTTAATAAAGTTGCTAACATTTTTGGCACAGAAGCTCTTGGCTTTAAGGGCTTCTTAAGTATCAGAGGGGGCGACGTCAAGTTCGATTGCTTTTAGTACAACTTGCAGTCCCTTGCTGCGTTTTAGTTGGTAGGTGTAGAAGTTCTTTTTTGTTGCTCCAGGTGCTTAGCCACAGCGCGGAAGTTTTCTTCGGATTTCGTTTGAACTTTGTTTTCGTGGATGTTCCCTTTAATAAGCGGAACAACATGGAAATTATCAAGCCCGACCAGCGCAACAATTTTGTTAACTATGGCGTTTAAACATTTTTGCCTATATAAATGGGTGAGGGCTTTAATTTCTTTTGGGTCTCCAACTCTGCTTGATTGTTCTCCGCCTCTGCTAAGATGGAGAAACGGTTATCAATTGAACTCCTAGTTTGATCGTTGCTTTTGTTGGTACGGTAAATCTTTGCTTTTTGCTTATCGAAGCTTATGGTTTTTGTTGCCATTGTGTTTTGCTCTGCGGCCTTTAGCACCGAATTCGCAATATTGGTAGTTGGCTTACTTGTTGGTGGTGCTTTTGTTGCGACTGCAGAAATTGTAGCGCTGGTAGTTGTTGGACCTTCTTCCATCAAAGCGGGCGGTGGTGGGGTTTGGCATTGGTAGCTCCATGATATAGGAGTTGGGGTGAGAATTGTGGGTGAGCAAGAGCTCGCTCTCTATTGTCGGCGGTCATTAGAGCAGGGTTGCTCTTTGTTGACATGCTTCCTTTGTCAATATCGCGTGTTGAGAAGTAAGATTAACAGTCGTTTCTTGAATTTACTGTGCTTCTACGCTCAATCTTTGGATCGCTGCTCATTTTCGAGCTTATGTAAATCACATCTACGCTCATTCTTTGGATCGCTGCTTATTTTCGAGCTTATTATTACGCGTGGCACTTATTAATTTAAGTGAAATATGCACTTGCACTATCATAACACAAGTTATGAATATACTTTTCTTTGGCGATACTTCCCGCAGTCTGCCTGTCAATTATGATTCATGTAGTTTAGCCAACTGATTTAAAATTCATTAAATTTTTTCCACTTTAGATTTGTTGTTAATTCTTATTTTCACCGACAAGAAACGGAGAACACCCACCGACAAAGCCTCGCACTAAAAATGTGTCCAACTCATTCAACGGTCTGTTTTATACTCAATCACTATCGAAGACTCATCAATCTTTTCTAAATTTTATAATAAATCCATAAAAAATTGATCCCACGAGTAGGCGGGAAGCCCGCGAAAGTCTAAATGAAACTGGAGGGAGACAGGTAATTAGAGTCCACATACTAGAGACCGGACTACCCCCCGGCCATTCATCCATCGGCGTATGCTGTTCCGCCTTGGATTGCCTACTATTAGTCAGCAGCTCTAGCTGAGATATGACCGTACTAGGGGCCTGATTCCAGCCGCCCTCGCGTGGAGAGTATAGCTGCACTTCCGACAGTAGGAGCAAGGACGGCACGTGCCCCAGCCAATACTGGGATTACTTACATGTTGATCCCCTTGCTGCCTCTGACGGCTGACGGACCGATAGGAATAGGATTGATTAATCCCGCCCAAAATATTTTAATCCCCATCTTTTGTACATCTTAAAATAAACTGTCTGACTACAGCTACATTATGCATTGCTATCTGGCATACTGACCGCCACCTGGAAAAGTTCATTCCAACCTCAAAGTTGCTATGGATAATAGGCTAACTCTCGCTCTGGATGTTTTTCTTTTTTGAATTCTTATTAAATGTTTATATGAAATGCAGAAATAGTAGAGTAAAGTAAATTTGAGAAATCTTTCACTAATCATTTGTATTATTGTATCATTTGTAATATTTAATCTGGTACTGTACGTAAATAAATGAAGTTCTAGCTGTTACATATATATATATATAATACTCATTTGTCGATAACCACGTAAGAATGACATATTCAATTTAAGTATTTATACCACAGCTAGCAAAAATCCGAATCCCGTACAATTATGAATCTCTTGAAACTACGATGTAATGTTAGTCTAACAGAATTGTCAATTTTATAGCAAAATATGTAAGAAAGCTACTGTCGAGTTTGCTCGACTATGAGATACCCGCCGCCCAATTTTACCATTAAAATATTATATATTAAAAAAAATATACTGGAAAAATACTAAAAAAAAATCTACTAAAATTATACCAAAATAATATACCAACATTTTATTTGTTCGAAATTATTAGCTTGGCGGCACTTTAGTTGGATTATTGAACACCATTATTATGTCAAGGAGTGCCATAGCAACTAACTAGGCAGCTACACGTGACTACGCCTTGTAAAAGTAATTTCTTAATAACTTCTGTGTTTTTATCCGATTGTAACCAATGGTGATTAGTATTGTGCGTACCAAAATTTAACATTCTAGGATTAAAATGACGCCTGTAATTCGGTTTTATTAGATTTACGGGGGCGGAAGGGGGCGTGGCCAAAATCAAAAACAAACTTGATCTGCGTGCAATAATTACCCACACTATTCCGAAAATTTCGTTGCTCTATCTCTTATAGTCTCTGAGATCTCGGTGTTAATACAGACGGACGGACATACGGACATGTCTATATCGTCTCGGCTGTTGACGCTGATCAAGAAATATATACTTTCTACCCTTTGGGTAGGCGGGTATAAAAAGAAAATCTATCATATAGAAATTAACCTACTAAGCACTTATTATTAACTCACACTCAAACTTAGGTCACAAGGGTAGAATCATGTAATTTACAGGTTGGGAGAGTACAGATCTAGGTATTATTTCATCTTATGTTCCAATTTTAAGTACATCTCATGTACTGATGATTCTTGCTTAAGTGACAGGAGAAAGTAACAATTTCTAATCAAGGCTTCACGAATTCCAATTTCGCATCGTTATGCTCGCCCATAAAACCATCCCTTTGAAAATTTCGAGCTACTTAGTTTTCTTACTTAGGAATTGGTGATGTTCTAATATTGGTTTAGAGCCAGACAAATAGATTTGAGATATTGTATAAAGAGGCAGGACATCTTGATTGTGTAATATCAGTTTTATACCCGCCTACTCAAAGGGTAGAAGGCTATTATAACTTTGTTCCGACCGAAAATGTATGTAACAGGCAGAAGGAAGCATATCCGACCACATAAAGTACTTATATTCTTGATCAGCGTCAACAGCCGAGACGATATAGCCAGGTCCGTCTGTCCTTCTGTCTGTCCGTATGAACACCTAGATCTCAGAGACTATAAGAGAAAAAGGAACAAATTTTTCGGAACAGTATCTCTTATTGACGCACGTAGATCAAGTTTCTTTTAGATTTTTAACACGACCCCCTCCGCCCCCGATAATAGAAAAAAACCGAATTGCAAGCGTCGTTTTAAACCTAGAACGTTCAATTTGGCACGCGCAATTCTTATCACCATCTTAATGGTGCAGCTGCACCTGGTTAGTTTCTATGTCACTCCGTGACATAGTAATGGTGTTCAATAAACTAACTAAAGTGTCCCCAAGCTAATAATTTCGAACAAAGAAAATTGTGGTATATTATTTTGGTATATTTTTAGAATATTTTTCAGTATATTTTTCAGTATATTTTTGAAAAACTCGAGTAGCTTTCTTTCTTGTTGATACTCTCTAAGGGTTATTTAAATAACATTCTGCTTAGGATTATTAGATCTGAATAACATATGTCGGTTCTATTCCAAGTAATGGTATATTCCATTCAATTCCAATTGAATTGAGATGGCTCATGCTGGAGATTTTTTGGCATGTCCCACTTCTTTTATAATTTGAAAATGACAAGTATTTGATCATGCTTTTGTGTTAGTTTCCTTTTAAATACAAACTATGAGATGTATTAATTAAAAAGTTTGGAGTTGTGAGTGCTTAAGGATAAGACCCAAATACGTATCATAATTATCGCAAAGCGTATTTTGACAGTTTGTTAACTTTAATTTTCCGCTGTTCTTAACTGTTTAGTTAGGTTTTTCCAACTTATTTTTTATATCTTATAAGTAATCAAGCATGGAAACACTGAAGACTTAGTCACGCTAGTAGCTAGTGGCAACGAGCCCTAGCCTGCTCTATTTGTAATGACATCAAGTCAGAAACCGTCTTTACAGACACACGTTGTGAACATCGATTTCATACAACATGTTTAACTGAGTGGCTAACCAATCAAACTACATATCCTAGTTATAGACAATCTTTTAGTCTTACACTTATTATAGCGAAACTTTTATCCCAATCAAGGGATAATTCAAATTGGATTTTAGTAGACCTCGAGGTGGTAGCACTCACCAAACTGGAACAGTCTCCAGAACTAGAGCAGCAGCAAGATCCAATGTTCGTATACATGAAATTCCAAGATCAAGCATTGGTCGTGAACCTCTCTGTAACTAACTGCGACCAAGGTAATATTGATAGACCCGACCGAGTTTCCGGCATAATTTCAAACTGCAAAGTACAGTTTTCAGGCTTGGCAAAAGATATGCCAATTGAAGATTTTATTTACTTACGTCACAATGTTTAAATGGAAATTTTGAATTGTTATTTCATTTTGCGAACTTATTGTTTTCTGGACCACCTCTTGCTTCCTATTGGCGTGTTCATAGAACCACTGGCCATATGGACTGGTTTGAGCTATGCAATCGTTTGGGGAAAGGTATCAAGATCAGCGTAAAAACGCTATGCGAAATCGCAAACAAGGTTGAAATAAAAATGTCGATGAATTTCTCGACCCAATGCTTGCAATTGCTGATTCTCTGAGAGAACTTATGTCTGAAGGTGACATAATAACTGAGGTTAGGCATAATTTGAAGTCAGATTTAAAATACGAGCTATTGTGATGATATAGCACATAGATATCAAAACAGTTTAAAGCTACGTCGCCTTAGATTCGGATATAGTCGGTATTCAAACTCCATCACACAAAACGTAATAAGGATTTAACAATTTCTCATATTTTCAAAACATTCCATATTCGCTTAAGACAGCATTATGTTTTTGGAAAAGTTCCGTGTGAAGTCAAAATTTCTAAAATATCAAAAAGCCCAATGGCTGGTTATGCAGCCCGCCACTAAGAACAGCTCATCATAAATTTGTTTTATTTCATTATTGTCATTTTTTGTACATTGCTCTGTGCAGCAGTAGATTTTTCCATTCTCTTCTGTGCTGTGTTCCTCTCTCTCCCAATAGAGAGCGAGCACATTGTGTGTGACATTGTGACATCATTGCACATTGTGTGTGCATTTTGGTTGCCGGTGCAATTTCCACCTGGTAAATCTTCTTCCTTAGTGGCTCAAAATCTCAGAGCAGACTTTGTGTTGTTGGCCACTGCCGTCATCAATATTCAAAATAGATCAGGAATTAATCTGAAATCTCAAACTTCAGAGTTCTTTGCCCATATTGCAGCTCTGGTAGCTCCTAATATCACGGACAACCAGCCCAACTAACTGAAAAATCTGAAGACTGGAAAATACCAGCTAATCTTCGTTTGGCAGATCCCCAATTCTTCAGGCCCAAAAAATTGACTTTCTGATAGGCGCTAGCCTTTTCTTTGATCTGCTGTGCGTAGGGCAAATAAAATTGGCCGATGGACTTCCGCTTCTCCAAAAAACTCGTTTCGGATGGAATCTCGTGTTGCCCCGTTGAAGACCCTCACGTTTCCCAAATTGGAATTATGCGCTGCAGTATTACTGGCTCAACTGATGCGGGAAATCCTGCAACTTGGTTTATTTTCATGCCCTATTTATTGTTGGTCAGATTCTGCTGTGGTGCTGTCCTGGATTCGAGATGAGTCGTCACGCGTTCAAATTTGTATTTCTAATCGCATCTCTTTAATCCAGGAGCCGTCAGACGATATACTTTCAAGAGGTGCACTTCCTAGTGAGCTAATCGAATCAATTATTTGGTCTCATGGTCCTGAATATCTTCAAAAAGACAAATCGCATTGGCCAGAATCTTGTCTCGCTCCAAAGGTTCTCCCTGAGCTAAGGAAGAAGGCCCTCGTAGCTCTCAAGGCCCCTGTCGACATCGACATCCCAACCAGATGTAAATTTGTCAATTCCTGGTAAAAATTGAAGCATGTTTTTGGATACATCTTCAAATTTCGCTATCGTATCAAGTACCCCGACCTGACTGTTGATGATTATCTTACCGGAGGCATGAAACTTATCATTCGCTCCATTCAGACGACACACCTTACTGAGGACTATAATTCCATGCTCAACAGTTGACAAGTAAGATCATCGAGCTCAATCTCTAGCACTCCTCATTGACAACTCTTGAGAGTTGGTGGCAGACTGAAGCACTCGTCCTTGGACTATGACGCGCAGCATCCATTAATATTACTACGTCAGCACCCAGTCAATCGTGCCATCATAATCGACTATCATCATCGCAATCTGCACTCTGGACCTCGCGCACTACTCCCCTTTTGACTGCAGTTCTGGCCCATTGGCGGTCGCAAAACAACTGCAAGTGCCATCAGCAAATGCATAATATGCTTTCGAGCCAAGCTACATATAGCTGGTCACATTATGGGTGATCTTCCTGAGGACCGCGTAACAGCTTCACATTCCTTCAAGGTTACTGGTCTGGACTTTTGCGGCCCATTTTATTACAAAAATCCTGTTCGGAACAAAGCACCCATCAAGTGCATCTTTATCTGTTTTTCAAACAAAGGCAGTCCACCTTGAGCTGGTGCAGGATCTCTGCACTTCTGCATTTCTTAATGCATTGCGTCGATTTATACTTACTCGTGCGAAGCCTGCACGCATATGGTCGGACAACGCCACTAACTTTGTCGGGACTCGGAATGAGCTGAAGGATCTCAAGCGTTTGTTCCTGAACACATCTCATCAAACTGCAGTACACGAATTCTGCTTGACTGACAGCATTGAATGGTGATTCATCCCTTCGCCGCATTTTGAGGCCTTTGGGAGGCGGCTGTAAAAACAGCTAAGCATCATTTTTACCGAGCTGTTGGCCCTACCGTTCTGCCCGTTGATGACCTGCACACGCTCATTTGCCACATTGCGGCAATAATTAATTCAATACCTCTAGTTCCTCTTTCAGAACACCATGACGATCTTGAAGTACTAACACCAGCGCACTTCTTAGGCACGGCCCCCTTGCCTTGTTTGCTGAGCCTGATCTCACAAATTTAAACCTTAACCGATTGGATTGGCTGGCAGCGAATCACCTACTAGTAAATATTATGGAGCCGTGAATATCTAACACTTCTACAGCAACGTTCCAAATGGCGAACACAGAAGACAGACGTTCAAATTGATGATGTCATTTTAGTAAAAGACGAAAACCTGCCACCCCTTAAATGGCCACTAGCTCGAATAATCAATTTGATCCCTGGACACGAAAGCGTCGCACGAGTTGCTATGCTTAAAACTGCCACTGGAATCTTCAATAGAGCCGTTGTCAAGCTTTGCGTTCCACCCAAACAGGATGTTGTTGTCAGCCCTTGTCCTTCAACGGGGAAGGATGTTTGGTTATGCAGCCCGCCGCTAACAGCAGCTCATCATAAATTTGTTTTATTTTATTATTGACATTTTTTGTACATTGCTCTGTGCAGCAGTAGATTTTTGCATTCTCCTCCGTGCTGTGTTCCTCTCTCTTCCAATAGAGAGCGAGCACAGCCGTTAAATCTTAATTAATTTACTCTTGCTTATCTGCCTTCTGCATAGCAAAGGTAGTTACAATTTACGTGTCTATCTCGCCAGTACTGCCGTCGTACACTTTTACTTTAATCGCTTCGGTAACGGGCACTGCCGCCACTTTATAAAATTGAAATTAACAAGTAAGAAAGCTACAGTCGAGTTTGCTCGACTGTGAGATACCCGCCACCCAATTTTACCATCAAAATATTATATTTTTCAAAAATATACTGAAACAAGTAAGAAAGCTACAGTCTAGTTTGCGCGACTGTGAGATACCCGCGGCCCAATTTTACCATCAAAATATTATATTTTTCAAAAATATACTGAAAAAATACTAAGAAATATACTAAAAAATACCAAAATAATATATCAAAATTTTCTTTGTTCGAAATTATTAGCTTGGCGGCACTTTAGTTGGTTTATTGAACACCATTATTATATTGCGGAGTGTCATAGCAACTACCTAGGTGCAGCTGCACGTGGTAACGCCTTATAAAAGTAATTTCTTAATATCTTTTGTGTTTTTTATCCGATTGTAACCAAATTTTCAGAGATCATTAAGATGGTGCGTACCAAAATTGAACGTTCTAGGTTTTTTTCAATTTGCATGGGCGGAAAGGGGCATGGCCAAAATTAAAAACGAACTTGATCTGCGTGCAACAATGGGACATACTGTCGCGGAAAATTTGTTGCTCTATCTCTTATAGTCTCTGAGATCTAGGTGTTCATACGGACATACGGACAGACGGATATGGCTATATCGTCTCGGATATTGACGTTGATCAAGAATATATATTTTTATGGGGTCGGAGATGCTTTCTTCTGCCTGTTACATACATTTTCGGTCGGCACAAAGCCATAATACCCTTCTACCCTTTGGGTAGGCGGGTACAAAAACTATTTACTTTTTAATTTAATTTATTTTAATTTAATTTATTTATTTAAAATTTACGTATTGTTTATTTTTTACCCGCTTGACAACGGCTCTATTGAAGATTCCAGTGGCAGTTTTAAGCATAGCAACTCGTGCGACGCTTTCGTGTCCAGGGATCAAATTGATTATTCGAGCTAGTGGCCATTTAAGGGGTGGCAGGTTTTCGTCTTTTACTAAAATGACATCATCAATTTGAACGTCTGTCTTCTGTGTTCGCCATTTGGAACGTTGCTGTAGAAGTGTTAGATATTCACGGCTCCATAATATTTACTAGTAGGTGATTCGCTGCCAGCCAATCCAATCGGTTAAGGTTTAAATTTGTGAGATCAGGCTCAGCAAACAAGGCAAGGGGCCGTGCCTAAGAAGTGCGCTGGTGTTAGTACTTCAAGATCGTCATGGTGTTCTGAAAGAGGAACTAGAGGTATTGAATTAATTATTGCCGCAATGTGGCAAATGAGCGTGTGCAGGTCATCAACGGGCAGAACGGTAGGGCCAACAGCTCGGTAAAAATGATGCTTAGCTGTTTTTACAGCCGCCTCCCAAAGGCCTCAAAATGCGGCGAAGGGATGAATCACCATTCAATGCTGTCAGTCAAGCAGAATTCGTGTACTGCAGTTTGATGAGATGTGTTCAGGAACAAACGCTTGAGATCCTTCAGCTCATTCCGAGTCCCGACAAAGTTAGTGGCGTTGTCCGACCATATGCGTGCAGGCTTCGCACGAGTAAGTATAAATCGACGCAATGCATTAAGAAATGCAGAAGTGCAGAGATCCTGCACCAGCTCAAGGTGGACTGCCTTTGTTTGAAAAACAGATAAAGATGCACTTGATGGGTGCTTTGTTCCGAACAGGATTTTTGTAATAAAATGGGCCGCAAAAGTCCAGACCAGTAACCTTGAAGGAATGTGAAGCTGTTACGCGGTCCTCAGGAAGATCACCCATAATGTGACCAGCTATATGTAGCTTGGCTCGAAAGCATATTATGCATTTGCTGATGGCACTTGCAGTTGTTTTGCGACCGCCAATGGGCCAGAACTGCAGTCAAAAGGGGAGTAGTGCGCGAGGTCCAGAGTGCAGATTGCGATGATGATAGTCGATTATGATGGCACGATTGACTGGGTGCTGACGTAGTAATATTAATGGATGCTGCGCGTCATAGTCCAAGGACGAGTGCTTCAGTCTGCCACCAACTCTCAAGAGTTGTCAATGAGGAGTGCTAGAGATTGAGCTCGATGATCTTACTTGTCAACTGTTGAGCATGGAATTATAGTCCTCAGTAAGGTGTGTCGTCTGAATGGAGCGAATGATAAGTTTCATGCCTCCGGTAAGATAATCATCAACAGTCAGGTCGGGGTACTTGATACGATAGCGAAATTTGAAGATGTATCCAAAAACATGCTTCAATTTTTACCAGGAATTGACAAATTTACATCTGGTTGGGATGTCGATGTCGACAGGGGCCTTGAGAGCTACGAGGGCCTTCTTCCTTAGCTCAGGGAGAACCTTTGGAGCGAGACAAGATTCTGGCCAATGCGATTTGTCTTTTTGAAGATATTCAGGACCATGAGACCAAATAATTGATTCGATTAGCTCACTAGGAAGTGCACCTCTTGAAAGTATATCGTCTGACGGCTCCTGGATTAAAGAGATGCGATTAGAAATACAAATTTGAACGCGTGACGACTCATCTCGAATCCAGGACAGCACCACAGCAGAATCTGACCAACAATAAATAGGGCATGAAAATAAACCAAGTTGCAGGATTTCCCGCATCAGTTGAGCCAGTAATACTGCAGCGCATAATTCAATTTGGGAAACGTGAGGGTCTTCAACGGGGCAACACGAGATTCCATCCGAAACGAGTTTTTTGGAGAAGCGGAAGTCCATCGGCCAATTTTATTTGCCCTACGCACAGCAGATCAAAGAAAAGGCTAGCGCCTATCAGAAAGTCAATTTTTTGGGCCTGAAGAATTGGGGATCTGCCAAACGAAGATTAGCTGGTATTTTCCAGTCTTCAGATTTTTCAGTTAGTTGGGCTGGTTGTCCGTGATATTAGGAGCTACCAGAGCTGCAATATGGGCAAAGAACTCTGAAGTTTGAGATTTCAGATTAATTCCTGATCTATTTTGAATATTGATGACGGCAGTGGCCAACAACACAAAGTCTGCTCTGAGATTTTGAGCCACTAAGGAAGAAGATTTACCAGGTGGAAATTGCACCGGCAACCAAAATGCACACACAATGTGCAATGATGTCACAATGTCACACACAATGTGCTCGCTCTCTATTGGGAGAGAGGAACACAGCACAGAAGAGAATGGAAAATCTACTGCTGCACAGAGCAATGTACAAAAAATGACAATAATGAAATAAAACAAATTTATGATGAGCTGTTCTTAGTGGCGGGCTGCATAACCAGCCATTGGGCTTTTTGATATTTTAGAAATTTTGACTTGACACGGAACTTTTCCAAAAACATAATGCTGTCTTAAGCGAATATGGAATGTTTTGAAAATATGAGAAATTGTTAAATCTTTATTACGTTTTGTGTGATGGAGTTTGAATACCGACTATATCCGAATCTAAGGCGACGTAGCTTTAAACCGTTTTGATATCTATGTGCTATATCATCACAATAGTTCGTATTTTAAATCTGACTTCAAATTATGCCTAACCTCAGTTATTATGTCACCTTCAGACATAAGTTCTCTCAGAGAATCAGCAATTGCAAGCATTGGGTCGAGAAATTCATCGAAATTTTTATTTCAACCTTGTTTGCGATTTCGCATAGCGTTTTTACGCTGATCTTGATACCTTTCCCGCAAACGATTGCATAGCTCAAACCAGTCCATATGGCCAGTGGTTCTATGAACACGCCAATAGAAAGCAAGAGGTGGTCCAGAAAACAATAAGTTCGCAAAATGAAATAACAATTCAAAATTTCCATTTAAACATTGTGACGTAAGTAAATAAAATCTTCAATTGGCATATCTTTTGCCAAGCCTGAAAACTGTACTTTGCAGTTTGAAATTATGCCGGAAACTCGGTCGGGTCTATCAATATTACCTTGGTCGCAGTTAGTTACAGAGAGGTTCACGACCAATGCTTGATCTTGGAATTTCATGTATACGAACATTGGATCTTGCTGCTGCTCTAGTTCTGGAGACTGTTCCAGTTTGGTGAGTGCTACCACCTCGAGGTCTGCTAAAATCAATTTGAATTATCCCTTGATTGGGATAAAAGTTTCGCTATAATAAGTGTAAGACTAAAAGATTGTCTATAACTAGGATATGTAGTTTGATTGGTTAGCCACTCAGTTAAACATGTTGTATGAAATCGATGTTCACAACGTGTGTCTGTAAAGACGGTTTCTGACTTGATGTCATTACAAATAGAGCAGGCTAGGGCTCGTTGCCACTAGCTACTAGCGTGACTAAGTCTTCAGTGTTTCCATGCTTGATTACTTATAAGATATAAAAATAAGTTGGAAAAACCTAACTAAACAGTTAAGAACAGCGGAAAATTAAAGTTAACAAACTGTCAAAATACGCTTTGCGATAATTATGATACGTATTTGAGTCTTATCCTTAAGCACTCACAACTCCAAACTTTTTAATTAATACATCTCATAGTTTGTATTTAAAAGGAAACTAACACAAAAGCATGATCAAATACTTGTCATTTTCAAATTATAAAAGAAGTGGGACATGCCAAAAATCTCCAGCATGAGCCATCTCAATTCAATTGGAATTGAATGGAATATACCATTACTTGGAATAGAACCGACATACGTTATTCAGATCTAGTAATCCTAAGCAGAATGTTATTTAAATAACCCTTAGAGAGTATCAACAAGAAAGAAAGCTACTCGAGTTTTTCAAAAATATACTGAAAAATATTCTAAAAATATACCAAAATAATATACCACAATTTTCTTTGTTCGAAATTATTAGCTTGGGGACACTTTAGTTAGTTTATTGAACACCATTACTATGTCACGGGGTGACATAGCAACTAACCAGGTGCAGCTGCACCATTAAGATGGTGATAAGAATTGCGCGTGCCAAATTGAACGTTCTAGGTTTAAAACGACGCTTGCAATTCGGTTTTTTCTATTATCGGGGGCGGAGGGGGTCGTGTTAAAAATCTAAAAGAAACTTGATCTACGTGCGTCAATAAGAGATACTGTTCCGAAAAATTTGTTCCTTTTTCTCTTATAGGCTCTGAGATCTAGGTGTTCATACGGACAGACAGAAGGACAGACGGACCTGGCTATATCGTCTCGGCTGTTGACGCTGATCAAGAATATAAGTACTTTATGTGGTCGGATATGCTTCCTTCTGCCTGTTACATACATTTTCGGTCGGAACAAAGTTATAATAGCCTTCTACCCTTTGAGTAGGCGGGTATAAAAACTGATATTACACAATCAAGATGTCCTGCCTTTTTATACAATATCTCAAATCTATTTGTCTGACTCTAAACCAATATTAGAACATCACCAATTCCTAAGTAAGAAAACTAAGTAGCTCGAAATTTTCAAAGGGGATGGTTTTATGGGCGAGGATAACGATGCGAAATTGGAATTCGTGAAGCCTTGATTAGAAATTGTTACTTTCTCCTGTCACTTAAGCAAGAATCATCAGTACATGAGATGTACTTAAAATTGGAACATAAGATGAAATAATACCTAGATCTGTACTCTCCCAACCTGTAAATTACATGATTCTACCCTTGTGACCTAAGTTTGAGTGTGAGTTAATAATAGGTGCTTAGTAGGTTAATTTCTATATGATAGATTTTCTTTTTATACCCGCCTACCCAAAGGGTAGAAAGAAACGATATAGACATGTCCGTATGTCCGTCCGTCTGTATGAACACCGAGATCTCAGAGACTATAAGAGATAGAGCAACGAAATTTTCGGAATAGTGTGGGTAATTATTGCACGCAGATCAAGTTTGTTTTTGATTTTGGCCACGCCCCCTTCCGCCCCCGTAAATCTAATAAAACCGAATTACAGGCGTCATTTTAATCCTAGAATGTTCAATTTTGGTACGCACAATACTAATCACCATTGGTTACAATCGGATAAAAAACACAGAAGTTATTAAGAAATTACTTTTACAAGGCGTAGTCACGTGTAGCTGCCTAGTTAGTTGCTATGGCACTCCTTGACATAATAATGGTGTTCAATAATCCAACTAAAGTGCCGCCAAGCTAATAATTTCGAACAAATAAAATGTTGGTATATTATTTTGGTATAATTTTAGTAGACTTTTTTTAGTATTTTTCCAGTATATTTTTTTTAATATATAATATTTTAATGGTAAAATTGGGCGGCGGGTATCTCATAGTCGAGCAAACTCGACAGTAGCTTTCTTACATATTTTGCTATAAAATTGACAATTCTGTTAGACTAACATTACATCGTAGTTTCAAAAGATTCATACTTGTACGGGTTTCAGATTGTTGCTAGCTGTGGTATAAATACTTAAATTGAATATGTTATTCTTACGTGGTTATCGACAAATGAGTATTTTATATATATATATATGTAACAGCTAGAACTTCATTTATTTACGTACAGTACCAGATTAAATATTATACAAATGATTAGTGAAAGATTTCTTAAATTTACTTTACTCTACTATTTCTGAATTTCATATAAACATTTAATAAGAATTCAAAAAAGAAAAACATCCAGAGCGAGAGTTAGCCTATTATCCATAGCAACTTTGAGGTTGGAATGAACTTTTCCAGGTGGCGGTCAGTATGCCAGATAGCAATGCATAATGTAGCTGTAGTCAGACAGTTTATTTTAAGATGTACAAAAGATGGGGATTAAAATATTTTGGGCGGGATTAATCAATCCTATTCCTATCGGTCCGTCAGCCGTCAGAGGCAGCAAGGGGAACAACATGTAAGTAATCCCAGTATTGGCTGGGGCACGTGCCGTCCTTGCTCCTACTGTCGGAAGCGCAGCTATACTCTCCACGCGAGGGCGGCTGGAATCAGGCCCTAGTACGGTCATATCTCAGCTAGAGCTGCTGACTAATAGTAGGCAATCCAAGGCGGAACAGCATACGCCGATGGATGAATGGCCGGGGGTAGTCCGGTCTCTAGTATGTGGACTCTAATTACCTGTCTCCTCCAGTTTCATTTAGACTTTCGCGGGGCTTCCCCGCCTACTCGTGGGATCAATTTTTATGGATTTATTAAAAAATTTAGAAAAGATTGATGAGTCTTCGATAGTGATTGAGTATAAAACAGACCGTTGAATGAGTTGGACACATTTTTAGTGCGAGGCTTTGTCGGTGGGTGTTCTCCGTTTCTTGTCGGTGAAAATAAGAATTAACAACAAATCTAAAGTGGAAAAAATTTAATGAATTTTAAATCAGTTGGCTAAACTACATGAATCATAATTGACAGGCAGACTGCGGGAAGTATCGCCAAAGAAAAGTATATTCATAACTTGTGTTATGATAGTGCAAGTGCATATTTCACTTAAATTAATAAGTGCCACGCGTAATAATAAGCTCGAAAATGAGCAGCGATCCAAAGAATGAGCGTAGATGTGATTTACATAAGCTCGAAAATGAGCAGCGATCCAAAGATTGAGCGTAGAAGCACAGTAAATTCAAGAAACGACTGTTAATCTTACTTCTCAACACGCGATATTGACAAAGGAAGCATGTCAACAAAGAGCAACCCTGCTCTAATGACCGCCGACAATAGAGAGCGAGCTCTTGCTCACCCACAATTCTCACCCCAACTCCTATATCATGGAGCTACCAATGCCAAACCCCACCACCGCCCGCTTTGATGGAAGAAGGTCCAACAACTACCAGCGCTACAATTTCTGCAGTCGCAACAAAAGCACCACCAACAAGTAAGCCAACTACCAATATTGCGAATTCGGTGCTAAAGGCCGCAGAGCAAAACACAATGGCAACAAAACCATAAGCTTCGATAAGCAAAAAGCAAAGATTTACCGTACCAACAAAAGCAACGATCAAACTAGGAGTTCAATTGATAACCGTTTCTCCATCTTAGCAGAGGCGGAGAACAATCAAGCAGAGTTGGAGACCCAAAAGAAATTAAAGCCCTCACCCATTTATATAGGCAAAAATGTTTAAACGCCATAGTTAACAAAATTGTTGCGCTGGTCGGGCTTGATAATTTCCATGTTGTTCCGCTTATTAAAGGGAACATCCACGAAAACAAAGTTCAAACGAAGTCCGAAGAAAACTTCCGCGCTGTGGCTAAGCACCTGGAGCAACAAAAAGAACTTCTACACCTACCAACTAAAACGCAGCAAGGGACTGCAAGTTGTACTAAAAGCAATCGAACTTGACGTCGCCCCCTCTGATATTTAAGAAGCCCTTAAAGCCAAGAGCTTCTGTGCCAAAAAATGTTAGCAACTTTATTAACAGAAATAAAAAGCCGCAAACACTATTCAAGGTCGAGCTCAAACCAAATAGCAAAGCCTTAAAGAAAAACGAATTGCAGATGGTACAATCAAAAATTCGAATTCTTCTTGTGTTGAATTATAAGTCAAGGCTATTTTAACTTTTCCAAACACAATTTGTTTGTGACCATCGGCAGTACGAACTATGCCATTAAGTTTTTCGAAGTAGTCTCGGTTTGACAGAATTTCTTTCGCTAAAGAATTACCAACAATACTTTTATTTGCTCCACTATCTAATAATACCAAATAGGTTTTGACGTAAATGTCTAAATTCGTAAATGGTCTAATATCGTTACTCTTTTCAAATATTGATGATATGATTTCTCCATCAAGACTGTGTTTGCTCTGCCAAAATTTTTGCACTCTAGCGGAAAAGCGTCTTTTTGATATTTTAGAAATTTCGACTTAGCACGGAACTTTTCTAAAAGCATAATGCTGTCTTAAGCGAATATAATAAATCTTTATTACTGGGAGTACGACGCTTGCAATTCAGTTTTTTTCAATTTGCATGGCCGGAAAGGGGCATGGCCAAAATTAAAAACGAACTTGATCTGCGTGCAACAATGGGACATACTGTCGCGGAAAATTTGTTGCTCTATCTCTTATAGTCTCTGAGATCTAGGTGTTCATACGGACATACGGACAGACGGATATGGCTATATCGTCTCGGATATTGACGTTGATCAAAAATATATATTTTTATGGGGTCGGAGATGCTTCCTTCTGCCTGTTACATACATTTTCGGTCGGCACAAAGCCATAATACCCTTCTACCCTTTGGGTAGGCGGGTAAAAATAAACAATACGTAAATTTTAAATAAATAAATTAAATTAAAATAAATTAAATTAAAATAAATTAAATTAAAAAGTAAATAGTTTTTGTACCCGCCTACCCAAAGGGTAGAAGGGTATTATGGCTTTTGTGCCGACCGAAAATGTATGTAACAGGCGAAGGAAGCATCTCCGACCCCATAAAGTATGTATATTCTTGATCAGCGTCACCAGCCGAGACGATATAGCCATGTCCGTCTGTCCGTCCGTCCGTATGAACACCTAGATCTCAGAGACTATAAGAGATAGAGCAACAAATTTTTCGCGACAGTATGTTTTATTGTTGCACGCAGATCAAATTTGTTTTTGATTTTGGCCACGCCCCTCCCGCCCTCGTAAATCGAATAAAACCGAATTGCAAGCGTCGTTTGAAACCTAAAGCGTTAATTTTGGTACGCACAATACTAATCACCATCTTAATGATCTCTGCGAGTTTGGTTACAAATCGGATAAAAACACAGAAGTTATTAAGAGATTACTTTTATAAGGCGTTACCACGTGCAGCTGCACCTAGTTAGTTGCTATGACACTCCGCGGCATAATACATATATGTATATTGTATATATAAATATATATACAAAATAAAAAAAACAAATTGCATGAAAATATGGAAATTTGAACTAGGTCTCTACTGTATGTGAGGCGAAGACTTTCGCAGCGAGCCACCTTATTTGTTCTTCTAACGTTTAATTGCCATATAAATAGCAACACCATTGGGAATATTTCATTAACAAATTTATTATATGTTTCGATAACGGCTAAAAAGAAAGCAAACATAAGAGCAAAACGTCCGTTAAAAGAATGACTTGAAAAAAAAAATCCTTTCCTCCCACCGACCCACAGTCTAGCACCCAATTCATATAACTGCTCAACGATGTACTTGTCACTAGCATAATTCTATTGAAGTAAGTCAATTCAAATTATTATTTGAATTTTCTGTAAATTGATCATTTGTGGATGAGAGGAGAGGTGCACTCAAGAATGGTAGAAACTGACAAATCTGAAAACGAGCGTACATGAGATGCAAAAATAATACATGTATTTGTATGTATACGTATATATGTATATATTGTGTGCTTTGTTGAGTCGAGCAAACTCGTCTGGAGATACCCGCCACCCAATTTTACCATCAAAATATTATGTTTTTCAAAAATATACTGAAACAAGTAAGAAAGATATTACTTTTATAAGGCGTTACCACGTGCAACTGCTAGTGCTGCCTAGCTAGTTGCTATGACACTCCGCGACCTAATAATGGTGTTCAATAAACCAACTAAAGTGCCGCCAAGCTAATAACTTCGAACAAAGAAAATTTTGATATATTATTTTGGTATTTTGAGTATATTTTTTTTTAGTATTTTTTCAGTATATTTTTATACTATTATATAAATATAATATTTTGATGGTAAAATTGGGGGCGGGTATCTCACAGTCGAGCAAACTCGACTGTAGCTTTCTCAGAGATTATTAAGATGGTGATTAGTATTGTGCGTACCAAAACTGAACGTTCTAGGCTTAAAACGACGCTTGCAATTCGGTTTTATTCGATTTACGGTGGCGGGAGGGGTCGTGGCCAAAATCAAAAAAAACTTGATCTGCGTGCAACAATAAGACATACTGTCGCGAAAAATTTGTTGCTCTATCTCGTATAGTCTCTGAGATCTAGGTGTTCATACGGACAGACAGACGGACAGACGGACAGACGGACATGGCTATATCGTCTCGGCTGTTGACGCTGATCAAGTATATATATACTTTATGGGGTCGGAGATGCTTCCTTCTGCCTGCTACATACATTTTCGGTCGGCACAAAGCCATAATACCCTTCTACCCTTTGGGTAGGCGGGTATAAAAATACCAATTAATGTATCAAAACTTTCTTTGTTCGAAATTATTAGCTGGCCGGCACTTTAGTTAGTTTATTGAACACCATTATTATGTCGCGGAATGTCATAGCAACTAACTAGGCAGCACTAGCAGTTGTACGTGGTAACGCCTTATAAAAGTAATTTCTTAATAACTTTTGTGGTTTTTATCCAATTGTAACCAAATTTTCAGAGATCATTAAGATGGTGAGTAGTATTGTGCATACCAAAATTGAACGTTGTAAGTTTAAAACGACGCTTGCTATTCAGTTGTTTTCAATTTGATCTGCGTGCAACAATAAGACATACTGTCCCCAAAATTTGATTGCTCTATCTCTTATAGGCTCTGAGATCTAGGTGTTCATACGGACAGACGGACAGACAGACATGGCTATATCGTCTCGGCTGTTGACGCTGATCAAGAATATATATACTTTATGGGGTCGGAGATGCTTCTTTCTGCCTGTTACATACATTTTCGGTCGGCACAAAGCCATAAGACCCTTCTACCCTTTGGGTAGGCGGGTATAAAAACACTTAAAACAAGTAAGAAAGCTACAGTCGAGTTTGCTCGACTGTAAGATACCCGCCAACCAATTTTACCATCAAAATATTATATTTATATAATAGTATAAAAAAAAAAAATAATAAAAAATATGCCAAAAATACCAAAATAATATATCAAAATTTTCATTGTTCGAAATTACTAGCTTTTCGGCACTTTAGTTGGCTTATTGAACGCCATTTTTATGTCGCGGAGTGTCATAGCAACTAACTAGGCACCACTAGCATTTGCACGTGATAACGCCATATAAAAGTAATATCTTAATAACTTCTATGTTTTTTCTCCGATTGTAACCAAGTTTTCAGATCTCATTAATACGGTGATTAGTATTGTGCGTACCAAAATTGAACGTTATAGATTTAAAACGACGCTTGCTATTCAGTTTTTTTCAAATTGCATGGGCGGAAGGGGTGTGGCCAAAATCAAAAACAGACTTGATCTGCGTGCAATAATAAGACACACTATTCCGAAAATTTGGTTGCTCTATCTCTTATAGTCTCTGAGATCTAGGTGTTCATACGGACAGACGGACATGGCTGATCATGAATATATATACTTTATGGGGTCGGAGATGCTTCCTTCTCCCTGTTACATACATTTTCGGTCGGCACAAAGCCATAATACCCTTCTACTTTTTGGGTAGGCGGGTATAAAAAGCATCCTTCTCTTTGGACGAGCATCGAAATGTGTTATGGGAAAAAATATTTACTTTAGAACGTCGAAGAGACAGCTAAAATTCGATTCTAATATCTTAGTGGTGCGTAGACTTTCTTTCTTTGCATATATGTACACATTTTCCGCAACTTGAAGAAGAACAGTTTACTGGCGTCAACCGAAGCCAGACGCCGAACAGAGCAACGAACACCGAAAGAAATGACGAAAATGCACAAGGAACGGGCGAGATGAATACCTGGCGCAACGTATTTACGTATCGACGCCACGCTTTGCGTTCAGTTTTCGCGACGTAGAAGAGAGCATATGCAGTTATGATGGCACTAACACTATTCCAGTCGAAGCATGGATAGAAGAATACGAAGAACAAGCGACGCTTATGTATTGGAATGACTTCCAGAAGTTTCTGTTTGCAAAAAAGGCACTAAAAGGAATTGCAAAGTTGTTTGTGTTGAGCGAGAGGTCCAAATTCGTGGAATTCTCTTAAAATAACATTGCTATCCGAATTTAAGTCGACTGTAAGCAGCAAGCTAGTTCATGAGCAACGTGATTACAACGAGAGTGTTTTCGAGTACTTTTATAAAATGAAAGATATTGCTTCTAGAGGTACAATTGCAGATGATGCTTTCATACAGTATTTAATGGACGGGATCGACGAAAAAGTGTAAACAAAACAATATTATATGGTGCCAAAAATATGAGTCAATTTAAAGACAAACTAAAGTGTTTCGGAACAATGAATGAAAGGAAAATCAGAGTGAGAAAGACAGGTCAAAGCGCAATGAGAACAGTGTGAAAGAACAAGACAGAAAAAACAGAATGTAAACAAAGACGCGAAAAAAAGATGAAATGCTACAACTGTGGTGAAAAAGTTCATGTGTTGAATAACTGCCAGAATAAAGAACAAGTAAGAAAACTACAGTCGAGTTTGCTCGACTGTGAGATACCCGCCCCCCAATTTTACCATCAAAATATTATATTTTTCAAAAATATACTGAAAAAATACCAAAATAATACCTCAAAATTTTCATTGTTCGAAATTATTAGCTTGCCGGCACTTTAGTTGGTTTATTGAACACCATTATTATATCGCGGAGTGTCATAGCAACTAACTAGGCAGCACAAGCAGTTGCACGTGGTAACGTCTTATAAAAGTAATTTCTTAACAAGTAAGAAAGCTACAGTCGAGTTTGCTCGACCGTGAGATACCTGCCACCCAATTTTACCATCAAAATATTATATTTATATAATAGTATAAAAATATACTGAAAAATACTAAAAAAATATACTAAAAATACCAAAATAATATATCAAAATTTTCTTTGTTCGAAGTTATTAGCTTGGCGGCACTTTAGTTGGTTTATTGAACACCATTATTAGGTCGCGGAATGTCATAGCAACTAGCTAGGCAGCACTAGCAGTTGCACGTGGTAACGCCTTATAAAAGTAATATCTTAATAACTTCTGTGTTTTTTTATCCGATTGTAACCAAATTCGCAGAGATCATTAAGATGGTGATTAGTATTGTGCGAACCAAAATTTAACGTTCTAGGTTTAAAACGACGCTTGCAATTCTGTTTTATTCGATTTACGGGGGCGGGAGGAGGCGTGGCCAAAATCAAAAACAAACTTGATCTGCGTGCAACAATAAGACATACTGTCGCGAAAAATTTGTTGCTCTATCTTTTATAGTCTCTGAGATCTAGGTGTTCATATGGACGGACAGACGGACAGACGGACATGGCTATAGCGTCTCGGCTGTTGACGCTGATCAAGAATACTTTACTTTACTTCTACCCTTTGGGTAGGCGGGTATAATAACTTTCTGTGTTCCGATTGTAACCAAATTTTCAGAGATCATTAAGATGGTGTATTGTGTATTGTGTATTGTGTATACCAAAATTGAACGTACTAGGTTTAAAATTACGCTTGAAATTTTGTTTTTTTTTTATTTACGTGGGCGGAAGGGGGCGTGGCAAAGATCTAAAACAAACAAATCTGCGTGCAATAAGACACACTGTCTCGAAAAATTTGTTGCTCTATCTCTTATAGTCTCTGAGATGTAGGTGTTCATACGGACAGACAGACGGACAGACGGACGGACGGACATGGCTATATCGTCTCGGCTGTTGACACTGATCAAGAATATATATACTTTATGGGGTCGGAGATGCTTCCTTCCGTCTGTTACATAC
Organism: Drosophila pruinosa; assembly: GCA_018150935.1. Taxonomy (NCBI): domain Eukaryota; kingdom Metazoa; phylum Arthropoda; class Insecta; order Diptera; family Drosophilidae; genus Drosophila; species Drosophila pruinosa. Next base: position 920,568 of record JAECWR010000266.1, read on the forward strand.
ATTTTCGGTCGGCACAAAGCCATAATACCCTTCTACCCTTTGGGTAGGCGGGTATAAAAGGCAGAAAGTGTTACAAATGTAATCAGTACAGACATATTTCTAAAGAGTGCGCAAAAATTGACAAAAATGTTTTAAATACGAATATGCGCAGTTTGATTTCTAAAAGCGATTTGACCAGCAAAGAAGTATATATTGCAAATAAAAAGTGTACGGCGTTATTCGATACGGGCAGTTAATTCAAGAAGATTTTTATTGTGATATTGGCAAGCCGAAGCTGGAAAGCTGCAATATCGTTCTAATTGGATTCGGTAGTGACCGCGACTCCAATAAAAAAACCACTTGGACAATTTGCGTTTCTACAAGGAATTGAAGAGTCGCATGCAACGAGCGACAGATACGCGTCAACAAAGTACGCAAAATGCGTATTATAACTCAAAAAGTACGCCAGACGTATTTTTCGCCAAGGCAGCCAGATAATCATTCGGTCCTCTAAATACCACTAAAGGGCTTATCCTACGCCAAAGCACTACGAACACGCATAGAAATTCCGCTTACGCAACACTCAGGAAACACTAAGCAGGTCTCGATGAAGCCGCAAAGCAATTTGAAAACTATGATGTTTACCATGCAACAAAGTGTGATGGAACTCATGTCATTTATGAAAACAACTATGCAAACCCTTGTTCACAATCAGAACATAGTGATTCAGTTGCTCGTAGCTTAACAGTCATGTAGAATACCAACGGCATTTCAAGGCATCAACTGGAAATAACGCAATTCCTAAATGTAAATCACATCGACCATGCTGCTGGAAACGACGCCATGCTGCTTGAAACGCACCTCACAGGGTCATATAACTTCCAAATAAAAGGTTATACCTTCTACCGCACAGATCATCCGGATGGGAAAGCCCACGGTGGAACCGGCATCTTAATCAGAGAACGCATCAAACACCACTTTCACCAAAGGTTTGCAACAAATTACCTGCAAGCCACGTCCATAAATGTGCAGTCAGGAAACGGCGACCTTTGCATTGCCGCTGTCTACTGCCCACCTCGATTTACTATCTCTGAAGGTCAATTCATGGACTTCTACAACACACTGGGGGATCGCTTCATAGCTGCAGGAGACTACAATGCCAAACACACGCACTGGGGATCACGCCTCGTGACCCCCAAAGGAAAGGCAACTGTATAACGCACTTATAAAAGTGGCCTGCAGACCCCAGAAGGATCCCAGATCTAATTAATTTCGCGGTGACAAAAACATCCCACGCGATCTAATAAGCGCCATGGTCCTGCCGGATCTATTATCCGACCACTCGCCTTTGTTGTTAACTCTTCTTCAAAGCCCAGAAATTACGGACCCACCCTGTAGGCTGACGTCGCACAACACTAACTGGATGAAATACAGAAAGTATGTGAGTTCCCACTTTGAGCTAACTCCTCAACTAAATATTGAAATTGACATCGACTACTCTACCGCCACTCTGGAAGAGGTACTCGTCACAGCAGCCAGAATCTCAACACCAAAACGGTAGGATGTGAAAATTAAGATGTTCAAAACCAGCCTGCAAATTGAAAAGCTGGTTCTGGAAAAAGGCGTCTCCGACGGGCGTGGCAAACCAGCAGGTCACCATGCTCAAAGGAACGTCTTACTGAAGCCACCCGCAACTAAACCGGGCTCTGAAGAAAGATGCTGAAAATGCACAACCAAAATATATTGAAAAACTCTCGCCAACTAGTACAAAGCATACCTTGTGGAGGGCTCACCCAAATCTAAGCTCTCCGACTGAAACCGTCACCCCAGTAAGAAATTCTTCAGGTTGCTGGGCCCGCAGCGGCAAAGACAGAGCCGAAACATTGCGCTTACATCTCAGAGGCGTCTTCCAGCCGAACCCCGCAGCAAATGCTTATGTTCTGCCGCAAATTCACTCCGAAACTGAATTACAGACCAATAAGTTTATTATAATGCTCGTCCAAACTATACCATATATGGAAGCTCATAACATTATCCCAGCCCATCAATTTGGCTTCATAGAAAACACAGAACTATCGAGCAAGTTAACAGAATAACATCAGAGATTCGCACAGCCTTCGAGCTTAGAGAATACTGCAGCGCGATATTCCTCGATGTATCTCAAGCATTTGAGCGCGTTTGGCGCAAAGGTCTTATGCATAAAATTAAAACACACTTGCCTGGGTACACTCACTAACTCCTTGAATCTTACCTCTACAACAGAGCCTTCGCAGTGAGGTGCAACACAACAATATCCGACAACCACACTATCGAAGCTGGATTCCCACAAGGCAGCGCACTTGGGCCAACTCTATTCGTCCTCTACACAACGGATATTCCCACAAGTGACCGACTAACAACATCCTCCTTTGCTGACGACACTGCGATCCAGAGATGTCCAGTCTGTGCAACAACCCAACTTGCCAATTATCTCATGGTAGTCGAGAAGTGGCTATCTGACTGTCGTATCAAAATAAACGAACAAAAGTGTAAACACATAACGTTTACTCTTAACAGGCAAACTTGCCCTCCGCTCTACCTGAATAGCACGCAAAGCTCCCAAGTCAATGAAGTAACGTATCTCGGCATCCATCTCGACAGACGTCTAACATGGCGTAGACATATCGCATGCACGAAACTACAGCTGAAATCCAGCAGCCCCCACTGGATTATAAACGCCCGATCGCGCTTGTGTCTGGACTAAAAGGTCCTGTTCTACAACTCCACTCTTAAGCCAGGAGGTATGGCTCCCAGCTTTTATATAGCGCGCTCAATCAATGATCCTGCGAACTATCACTGGGGCACCATGGTATATTCGAAACCAAAACATCAACAGGGACCTCGGCATTTTCGCAGTAAAAGATGAAATAGACAAGAAAAAAGCGTACTGAATCGCCTATTTTTCACGTCCACGCAGACTAGCTTTTACAGAAATGCGTATTGTTCACTAACAAATTAAAGAGTGGCTTGAGAATGGAATAATTGAAGAGTCAACATCCGAGTTTACAAGTCCCATAGTACTCGTAAAAAAGCACGACGGTTCTGCAAGGCTGTGTACAGATTATCGCAGAATTAACAAGGTAATTGTTAAAGACCATTTCCCATTACCGCTCATTGAGGATCAGTTAGATCGTCTGCAAGAGGCAAAAATATTCAGTACAATCGATTTGAAAAACGGATTTTCCACGTAGCAGTTGCTGAATCCAGCAGAAAATATACGTCATTTGTGACACACCGAGGACATTATTAGTTTTTGAAAGTACCCTTTGGATTTTCAAATTCGCCAGGTATTTTTTCAGTGCCACGTCAATGCGATATTTGGAGAAAAACGCTAAATTTAGATTTGATTTGGACGAAGTGAATGCAGTTAATATTTTCAAAAAGTTACTAACTGAGAACACTGTTTTACGTATTTACGATCAGACTTACGAGACGGAAGTGCATACAGATGCGTATATTGATGGATTCCGAGCAGTTTTATTACAGATGAACGTCGACGATGGTCAACTGCATCCTGTGTATTTTATGTCAAAAAAGACCACAGATGCACAGCGTAAATACAGCAGCTATGAGTTAGAAATATTGGCAGTCATCGAAGCTTTGACTAAGTTTAGGGTGTATTTGTTAGGCATTCAACTTTAGAAGAACAAAGCTTATGCACCAGGGTGGCTCGCTGGATTCTTTTTATGCAAGAACATCGATCTGGAGTGAGAATGATGCATGTCGCTGCTCTGAGTCGGTATCCAGTGATGCTTATAAAACAAGATAGCATTAGTACTGCTTTGAAAGATGCACAAGCACGCGACGAGAAGATAAGAGCCATCAAAGAAGTTCTAAGCGGTGTACAAACTTGTAGGTGACGATGAGCTGGTAGTAGTGCCAAACGAAATGTAAAAGCGAATCATAAGCAGTGCCCATGACAGAGGTCATTTTACTGCTAAGAAGGCAAGCAAGAAGGACTACTACACCCGCTCCAGAAAGAAGATGTCCCATTGTTTACCTACCATATTGACTTTTTGGGTGCGCTGGAGTCAACGCATAAAGACTATAAACACTTTTTGGCTGTAATCGTCAACCACAGGTGATTGTGAAGCTCAGCAGCCAAAGTGTTAACTTTGGCAACACAGCATTTATTATTTCGGATAGAGGCTCGGCATTCCCATCGCAAGACTTTGTGAAATATTGCGACGACGAGGGAATAAAGCCAGTGAAGACGACTACTGGCTTGCCAACGGTAAACGGACAGGTTGAGCGACTAAATTCTATTATAATTTCAGTACTCTCAAAGCTAAGTGTCGATGACCCCACGAAATGGTATCGCAATATCAACAAAGTGCAACAGGCGATCAACTCAACATTTACCAGAAGCATTAATACGACGCCTTTTGAGCTACTTGTTGGTGTTAAAATGAGAACGAAAGATGATCTTCAGATACGAGACTTGATAAACAAAGAGGCCGTATCAGTTTTCAATGAAGAACGCACCGAGTTACGAATAAAGAACGCTAGATACTGAAGTTGCAGAACGAGAACAAGATGGCGTACAATCTTCGAAGAAAGCAAGCAAGACGATATAATATTGGCGACCTATAGCTATTAAACGTACCCAGCTTGGTAGTGGCCTAAAACTGAAACCTAGGTTTTTGGCCTTATAAAGTTGTAAAGGTGAAGTACAACAACGCCTATGATGTCCAAAAGTAGGCAACAGCGATGGACCAAAGAATTCTGCAACGTGCGCGGAATACATGAAGCCCTAGACGATGGAGCTGATCCCTAGACAACGACAATGACGATAACGATAACAACGACGATAACGAGAAGAGCAACGACTACAGATGAAAAAGGTGGAGAATTTGCGAGGTGGTGAATTTGCAAACACGACGATCAACGAGGAGCAAGAGCGTAATGCTACGAGAGCGAAGTGCAGTACGATGGCGGGAGAGAGAGTTGTTGTTTACTCGTTGAAGAAGTAAATTGTGTGTTCTGCCTGTGTGGCTACGAGAGCGACAACAATACGACGACAAAGACGACGGATAAGACCTAACCGTGAGACAACGACGACCTATAATTTCCATATCCTGTGTTATTTGTTTAAAAATACGAATAAAATTCATATTATAATAAAACCCCACATGTTATCCGTGGCAACTTTGAGGTTGGAATGAACTTTTCCAGGTGGCGATCAGTATGCCAGCTAGCTAATGCATAGGCAGTTTTTTATTAAGATGTCAAAAAATGCTTATAAGAATATATTAGATGGGATTAATCAATCTTATTAGGTGCACATGCTCTCGGTGCTTAGTTAGTGGCGCTATTGGCTGTCTTCTCCTCTGTGGATCCGAGGCGCTGCAGATCCGTAGATCCGATGGTAGACGCCCTGTAAATGCAGGAGGAAACTTGATTTCTACATAAACTGTATTATTATAAGCGTAATAATATAAAATATGATATAATTTGGGCAGATGCCAATTAATTATTAGTTTTAAAAATACTTTCCAAGTCAATGACTGCGATTAAACTTTGAAAGGCGGCAGCCTTTTTGGCAAGGTTTCTAATTAGATAATAGTGCATATACTATATTAATTACAGCGGATAATAGTGGTGCAACGTATCGAGCTGCCAGACTGTACTTATTATGCGTACCCAATTGGAAATTAGTCGATAATAAACAAACAAAATTTGCCTAATACTTTTCCATTTAGATCTTTTAACAAATATAAAGATTGTCCAATCTCTTCTTTACGCGGACTTTCGTTGCTACTGGGTCTTTTTGCATTAAAATTATTTGCCATGTTACTTAAAGCAAAATTACGGTTTACTACTTCTTGACCTACTTCAAACAAACGAGGTCGGGTACGTAAATCATATGTTCTCAGATTTTTATCGTACGTCTTTTAAAATGTCTTTCAATTGTGTCGCTAATCTTATAAAACTCATCAATACGCTCTAACTGTTCAGTGCCATCACTTTGTAAGTTGAGGTTACGCAACAGTTTGTAATCCTGGGCATGGGTTTTCATAATTTGGGAAATTCCTACAGACTGATGTATTGAATTTCTTATGGAAGAGTAATGGAAGGTAAATATACATCCCAAGTACACTGATTGGTACGAATGTAAGCTCTTAAGGTTGCATTAATAAACCGATTGATCCTTTCGGCAGCATTCGATTGAGGTGCATATGCACCGGTAAATTTATGCTGAACGCCATATTTAGAAATAAGAGAACTCCTGGCTTTTAACTTGAGTTCCATTGTACTTACTCCGGCACTTCGAAGCAAGTAAAAAGTTCATTTTGCTTTCAAAAAGGTAAATATAGAAAAGTGATCGAGGATTATGAAAATGCCGACATTTCCTCTCATTGTTCGAGGAAATGGACTAATGAAGTCAATATATAACCTCTGAAATGGTCGTTCACTTGAAACTGGCTTTCCCATGGGTGGTTTCAAAATATAAGTCGGATTTTTTTTGTTCCACATATATCACATTTGCTTACGTAATCGCGTACTTCAATAACCGTTTTTTGGCCAGAAGAACCTTCGTCGGCTTCGTTCCAAGCATTTGGCAATGCCACAATAGCTAGAAGAGGGTTAATCATGGGCCGAGCGTATCTTTTATATTCGTATGGGCTCTGGCACGTATAGCTTCCAACAATTATCTGCCTCAGCACAATTAATACTTCCACGGTATATGTAGTCATCGACAACCCGAAAATCAGGAATATTACTTTTTCTGAAAACTATCTCGTAAAGTATGGTATTCTGTGGATTGAAAGGCCTCAGAATCTAGGCCTTTTCAGGAAAAACCTCAATTTGAGTTTCGGAAACTGGGTCATCGAAAGATCGTGACAGCGCATCTACTACAACATTTTGCTGTCTTTACTGTACTCATCTCGCTAGCCTTCCACTTAAATCAGATTGATTCATCAACCAACGAAGACTTGCGTGGCCAGTTACGACTTTTAACGAATCTCCTTCAATATACATACGAAATTTTTTATCGCTAACACGACATCGAAACATTCCAACTCCGGAATACTGTAGTTTAGATTCATCCACTTGAGCTAATACAGCGTCAACTCCATATATTGAAGCATCACACTGAACAACAAAGGTTTGTTGTAATTCGGATGAATTAAAAAAGGGAGTTGTGCGTTTTAACTCATCAAAGGCCATTTGTGCTTTGATCGTTCCATTCGAACGTCTTGCCACGTAATAATTCTGTGAGCGGGAAAATAATAGAAGAGTATTGATAAATGAACCGTGGGTACCATCATGTCATTCCTAAAAACTTCTAAGTTGCTTCCGGGTTTTTGAAACAGAGAAATCATCAACAGCGCGAATTTTATCGGGGTTAATTTGCAGTGTTCCTTCTCCTACAAAGTATCCAAGATAATCGACTTGTTTTAAACAAAATTTGCTTTTACCAATATTAATGTTTATCCTGCCTTGCGCAGCTGGGTAGTTACGTTAGCTAAGTTTTCGATATATTTATTAAAACTAGAGGACATTACTAATAAATCCTCTAAGTAGACAAGAATGTTTGATTGTAGTTGGTAAGGAATTACTTCATCAATTAGTCTACAAAAAGTTTGTGGATCATTTGTAAGACCAAATGGCATCCGAGTAAACTGATATAATGGTCGATTTGGTATCGTAAAAACAGTTTTTGCACGCAATTCCAAATCTAAACGTATTTGCCAAAAGGCGTCTTTAAGGTCGATCTTTGAAATGCAGTGGACTGGCGGAAGCCGACTTAGTAAACCATCTAAGATAGGCATGCTTTATAGTAACTGCATTGACTCTACGGGCGTCTAAACATAGTCTAACCTTTCCAGGCTTAATTACTAACGTAATAATAATAATATTTTCTCTTTGGCAGGAGATAACGCATAAAATGTTTGTTTTATTGGTTTCGCATCTGCTGGGTCAATGGTATGTTCAACTAGAGAAGAGACGGAAGTAAACTTTTCGCGGATTGCAATTGTGCTTTTTGAGCATATGATTAATCAATCATATTAGTCTTTGGGCGCCATTTTTCTATTATATCTCCTGTAACGTGTTTGGTGTTATTTTGAATAAAAGCAGCCCCTCTGTCTACTACGGTTCCGGCAGTGCTCAAGGAAAGTGGGGAGTTCGTTGGCACTGCTAAAATCCTTCGATATCAAGTTGAGATATAATGAAGAAATCGTAGAGAGTGTAGGTATTATATAAGAGTCTCTTGCAATATTTCAAAACTTACTTACATTAACTAAACCAAGAGTAATAATTGAGATATAAATTCTTTTTCAAAAGTCAATTCCATATATAATGTTCTATTGTATAGAAGGTACAATCAAAAATTCGAATTGTTCTTGTATTGAGTTATAAGTTAAGGGTATTTTAACTTTTCCAGACACAATTTGTGTGTGTCCATCGACAGTACGAACTATGCCATTAGGTTTTTCGAAGTAGTTTCGGTTTGACAGAATTTGTTTTGCTAAACAATACTTTTATTGCCTTCACTACCTAATAATGCCAAATAGGTTTTGCCGTGAATGTCTAAATTCGTAAATGGTCTAATATCGTTACTCTTTTCAATTATTGATGATATGATTTCTCTATCAAGACTGTGTTTGCTCTGCCAAAATTTTCGCATTCGGGCTGAAAAATGGTTTTTGATATTTTAGAAATTTCGACTTGACACGGAACTTTTCTAAAAGCATAATGCTGTCTTAAGCGAATATGGAATGTTTTGAAAATACGAGAAATTGTTAAATCTTTATTACATCAGAGTCTAAGACTAATGTCGAATATCCTCCTTGTGAACACGGTTGACATCCTAACGCAAGTTTTCCAAATTGGACTTACACTGAGGACAGTTAGAATTATACTTATCAAGGGGACCACAGCCATAGCAAAACACACGACGTGGCTTTAAACAGTTTTGATATCTATGTCTATGTCCTATATCATGACAATTACAACATTTTAATTTAGTAATTAAACGAGCTGCGCAAAGCTCACCTGATGCTGCGCAGCTTGATTCAGCTCTCTCATCAGAAGCTTCCACTTCATGCACAAAAACGATAGGGGAACGTTGCGGCACGTAAGCACGAGGTTTCGGTCGACAATTCCTGTCGATGACATTCTTTTCTTAAAACTGTCAAATTAGGGTTTAAAACTGTTTTAAAACTGACAGGTTCTCTCAGAGAATCAGCAATTTCATGCATTGCGTCAAATATCACGGTCTGTACGGTGATTTTGATACCATTCCTGCAAATGGTTGCACAGTTCAAACCAATCCATATGACCAGTGGTTCTATGAACCCGCCAATAGAAAGCAAACGCCCCCATCAGAATTCCGGTCACTTTTGCTGATTTGACTGACTTAATTGAATTAAAATCGTTCCGTAAAATTTTAATTTGGTGACATCAGCACCGGACTCTAAAACGCTTTAAAATATTGTGGGGAAAACGCGATAAATGGTATTTAAATTGCATATGCTCCTATATGAGCGATTGTCGCTACATCGTCCCGACGGACCTATCAATGGGATGGAAATTGGAGATTTTCATGAAAGATAAGGTATGATCTCGTCTTCAACATGGTCACTTATTAATTGGCGCCCAAACGGGTTATGCTAATGCCTGTTTGTTGCCAACTTATGAATTCGTCCATTACAGTTTCACCGCTCAACATGCTTGCTGATACCGATGGATATTGTAGTAAATACGGCATAGCCGCATGTAGCCAGCTATCTTACATTAAGCCTAACCCTGTATACAAAAGTCTGTGACTTATAATGAAACGTAGCACTGCAAATCCCGATTATGAATAACCTTAAATAAATGTAAAGCCAATTGGGCATCCTTGATAATTACATATCACCGCACCGAACTAGTTAGCCTGTTTGGTTTGTGTAACCTCCAATCCCACAAGTACACAAGCACGTAGAGGGAGAAAAGAATCCACCCCATTGCCCTGACCATAGTCGGTTTCCTTAGACAGAGCCAGCTCCCGAAAACGTAATCAGCGTAACCGTTGCTTACAAATTGCCGCCCAATGTATGGCCCCAAACCGCCGATTATCAAGCACATCGATATTGATGGAAAGTTACTATATGAAAACTAAACTAAATACTTATCTTGATTACACCTCGTGTTATGCTAACCCTTTTGATTATTTCCTTCCCCGAAGCATTCGATTCATTAACACTTTATGCTGAAATTTTGTCACTCGTATTATCTGGCCTGGATATGTTGCTTTTCTGATTTCAAGCTTGAAGAGCAGACCTACGGTTAATTCGAAGGATGTTATATATTACAACACTTTCAACAGAGAAGTTGATGATCAGATTAAAATGTATGTTTTAGTAAATATCGCGTCGTTTCGGACATACAGCTCAAATTAAGGGTTTTATATACCAAACGATAAAAGTTTATTAATGATATAGCTATGAAGTTCTCTCAAATTGAGTACTGAGATTGTTCGTAATGGAGTCAATACCGTCATATCCCTCTTCATTTTGAGAAAACATTCAAGATGGACACTGTTTGCTCATTTGGAAGTTGAAGGGACACAAAGTAACCATCAGTTTCATTGGTCATGCCTTTCTACATGGCTAACCAGCAACGAAACATGTCCCGTTTGTATGCAAAGCATCAATAACAACAACCCAATTCTGATTGGGTCTATCGAGTCTATCGGAAGAGAGAGGAAGAGGCCAGGTAATGTCAAATAACTTAGAAGGATATAGATCCACAATTTCAGAATAATTAAGTGCTGCGATTAGAAACTTAAATCTTCAACCACCGCAACGGCGAGTCCCCTCTGAAGAACCACAGTTTGAGTGGGAGAATGATATTTTTGTGCCTCAACTCCGGCCGATCGCATTTCCAATATAATTTCCAACTGGAATTTAACTTTCTCTGGTTCAGGTGATAGCATTCCGGTAGAAGATTTCATCTATCGAGTAAATAGCTTAACGTCCCAATGGCTGAATGGTAACTTTGATCGACTCTATCAGTTCGCTAATCTAAGCTAATAATAAGCCGTGACGATATAGCCATGTCCGTCTGTCCGTCTGTCTGTCTGTATGAACACCTAAATCTCAGAGACTATAAGAGATAGAGCAACCAAATTTTCGAAATAGTGTGTGTAATTATTGCACGCAGATCAAGTTTGTTTTTGATTTTGGCCACGCCCTCTTCCGCCCCCGTAAATGTATTAAAACCGATTTCATGCGTCATTTTAATACTAGAATGTTCAATTTTGCTACGCACAATCTAATCACCATCTTAATGATCTCTGCAAATTTGGTTACAATCGGATAAAACACACAGAAGTTATTAAGAAATTATGCAGCTGCACCGCAACATAATAATGGTGTTCAATAAACCAACTAAAGTGCCGTCAAGCTAATAATTTCGAACAAAGAAAATTTTGGTATATTATTTTGGTATAATATTAGTATATTTTTTTTGTTAGTATTTTTTCAGTATATTTTTGAAAAATATAATATTTTGAAGGTAAATCACGGGTATCTTACAGTCGATCAAACTCAACAGTATCTTTCTTATTTGTTACTTTTATAATTGTCTGACAGAACGATATAAGGACCAACAAACCAATGAAGATATTTATGACAGCATTCGGCGTCATAAACAACGCGCTAACGAATGCTATGACGAATTGCTTGACGCTATTATAACAATTGTAGATAGTTTACGAGAGCCTCTGAATGATATGGAACTATGGCAATTGTAAAACTGAATCTCAAAGCTTAGTTAAAATATGAGTTACTTCATATACACACTCCGACACTAGCGTTATTATGTTACGAATGCCACAAGCATGAAGAATTATTCCACTCGCTAAGAATCACCCGACCCAATGTAAATGCTCATGCTGATTCGGCGACAGAAGATGATGAAGATGTGGGCCTAACAGATGTGACCGCTATGCTACAGATACAATCCAAATTCGAAAAACCCGAATCAGGACGGTCATCGAGACTCGAAGGCGAAGGTCCGCACATAGTTTCACATAGTTAGACAGCGGAGAAAACAATGGTGTCATTGGATGCAATCTAACAAAAGACATGCTCACTTCCGCAACTAAATTTAGTCGCTTAAATGGAGAATTACGTACTGCCAATGAGCGAAAGCACAGAGTTGAGGGTATAATTTCCCATCACGTATAACTCAATCATCAAGCCGTTCGAATCGTCTTCAATAAAATAGGACATTATCTGTGGTATGGACTTCTGGTAACATTTCGGCATTACCCTAACACACTCGTACCTGCAGAAAGTTTTGAAATGACCCAAATTATCGAACTTTCCATCTTTCGAGAGAGACGGTATTGGGAAGACGACTCTAGTAGAGCATACTATTGATACCGGAGACGCCAAACCCTTTAAACAAAGGTGTTATCTCTTGTCACCTCCCGAGAGCAACTTCGGAGCTATCGAGGAAGCTCCATCCTCGGCCTGGTTATCCCCCAGGAGAAATTAGATTTTGTTTAGATTTTGAAGATTTAATGAAGTGATTTTGAAAGTCGCGTATCGAATTTCAAAACTTGAAGGTTTGTTGAGTCGACTGCCACCAGTTCGATGCATTTCGAAGATTTATCTGAAGGATGCGTTTTGACAAATCGGCTTCATAAGTCAAAACTGCCTTTACAATACCAAACTGGCCTCTATCAATTTACCAGAATGCCATATCACATAAAATGTCATATCCTAGTTTACTTAGACGACCTTTTGGTTTTGTCGCTTTCTTTCTAAACACATATGACTCACCTTTTAGAGATTGCCACATTGTTACGCAAGGACATGAACATGAAAAAGTTAGTTTTGTCTAAAGAGAATAGAATATCTGGGATATATTGTTTGGCGAAGGCACTTTACGAAGGTCATGAATCTAAAGTTGTGACCGATCATTCAAGTCTTCGCTGGTTAATGACCCAGAAATACATTAGCGGAAGACTATCACGCTGGCCATTCAAGCTGCAGGGATACAGCTTTACGATTGAGCATCGCAGAGGAAGCCAGAATATCATGATGACGGTTGGAAGCTATACGTACCTAGTGAGTTAAGAAAAGGCGTAATTAGAGCATTTTTACTGGCCACATATTGTAACAGATTCGCGCGATTATATTCAAGGTAACCTGAGCATAAAATCAAAAGTTCCAACAATAGTCCATCGACTAACTATGGGAAATCAAGTGAACGACGAACGGCCATTTCAACGCTTATACAATATATCGATTTTATTGGTCCCTTGCTGCGCACTAAGCAATGCCATATATGTTTATTCATAATTCTTGACCATAACACCAAGTTTACCTTTTTCGGGGATGCGCCGAAACGATAGTTAGCAACAATGGTACCCAGTACCCAGTTCCTCCTTCGTACAACATATGATCACTCACGGATACGACTAAAAATTGCTTTGAAATCTTCATAAATTGAGTAAAGGAGAAAGTACACTGCAGCGAAGTGACGAGTGCCATAAGATTCTCTCAAATATACAAAAGCAAATTACAATGAGAAAAAAATACAGTTGAGGTGAAAGCGGGTGTTATCATCATTGGAAAATGTTTATATTTACTTGATTTTGAATGAGAAGGAATTAGGTACATTTCACGCCAAGGACATTTGGTGAAGATAAAGATACACTTTTGCAACTTTTATTGTAGCCTTTTTAAAGACAACAATTAAACTTGTGTTGTAAGGTGTGACACATTTCATAAAATATTCTCTACACCTTTCTTCTATGCTATGAGGTCCCACAATTGAGTAATGTATAGAGATTAAAGGTTCTCTATACATTTCACAAAGGTTGTAAAGTACTCTATACATTTCACAGGGGTTGCAAGGTAGCTTCTTTATTCATGTTGGTTCTATGCAAGCAATGTTCATCCATTGAGATTTTAAAAGTTACGACCAAGTTATCGCATTTAAGTCAATAGCACTAACCATATAAGAGATAGACTGGGCTTTTCATTAGAGCCTATTCGGCCACACTATTTTATTGCGATGCTGCCCACGAACATGTTGAGTCGTAAGTCGTTGCTGCCCACCGACAAATAACTGCATAAAACCGGTTTTGGTTGCGACGGCATACGCCGCATTCGAACGTGCACACGTTTGATGTTAGTCGAAGCCCTAGTATGTATGTGTGATTATGTGTATATGCGTTTTGTACTGTTGCTGCGTTCTTGAATATGTTGGTGAATACACAAATGTTTATGCAAAATGCAATTGTGTTGAGCTATAGGCAAATTTTGTGTATTCGATTTGCAGCTTGCACAAATTGTTGTTTTTATTTTGGTTTCTTGTCTTATGCCCTCCCCTTACCATTGTTTTCTTCGACATCGTATTGTGACGAATTATGTTCTGCTGCTGGTAATGATTTTGTTGATTTGATTTTTTACTCTTGTTGGCGTGTGCCGACTGCACCTGTCGATCTTGTTTGAATATTGTGTTATTATTATCAATTTAGAAGTATAGACATATTATATTTAAATTTCAGCATATTTTATTGCGAGTTTATATGTATATGTACATATATTCATATATAATAACTCAGAATAAAATATGCTGAAATTTAAATATAATATGTCTATACTAACTATTTGCTAATAATATCAAGTTATGTCGAAATATTCAAAGACAGGTGTAATCGGCGCAAGGCACAACAACGACTCAAAAAGTGCAGCACCACCAGCAGCAGCACAAATTACGTCATATCAAAAAGACAATCACATCAGTCAAACGATGTTGAAAAGAACATTGGCAAGGGGAGAGAGGCAACACGAGGCGTACGACAATAGCGCTCGGCAGCCGACAAGAAACGAAAATAACAAAAACAATTGGTGCCAGTTGCAAAGAAGTCGCCCAAATATCCTAATGAGACTTGAAAATGTCAAAATTAAAGCAATCGAATACACAAAATTTGTCTACAGCTCAACACATTTGCACATTTGTGTATTCACCAATACATTCAAAGGGCAAGCATTGCCTAGCATTTCAAATTTTAGCTGTTTTGATTTTAGAATATTTCATATGCATGAATGTATTGGTAAATGCACGTATATGACAACATACAATAGTATGGGTGGAGCTTGTCAATTTGAGAGCATTGCCCAGCGTTTCATATTTGTGATTTCTGAATTCGTCATTTGGATAGTTGAATAGATTATGCTCTTCCTTGTTGCCATATATGTATCTATTGTTCTGGCAATAAAAACTAAGAAAGAGTATACTGCTGGTAGATATCACCCATTTTGTTTTGATTCTCTTTGACTTCTCAAGTTGTTCTTTTCTGTCCTTTGTTTCATGTTTCATGTACATATGTATACTGTGCAATTATTGTTATTGTTGGATGACCTTCGTTTGGCTGTTGCTATTGTTTTTGTTGACGTTTTGGCTGCTGGTAGTGCGTAATATAATAATAATATTTTATAATATAATAATATTTATTTTATTTTTTATAATATTTTAAAACAATTGCTATGGACATATTATATTTAAATTTCAGCAAATTTTATTGTTATTATTATTATTAATATTATTTTATTTTTATCAGGCAAACTTAAATTAAGAAATGTTTAAATAAATAACATAATTAAAATAATAATAATAATAACAATAAAATTTGCTGAAATTTAAATATAATGTGTCCATAGCAATTGTTTTAAAATATTATCAATGTGAGTAACACTTAAACAGGTGTAATCAGCCCAAGCACAAGGAAATAAAAAAACCCATAAACAAACGCACCGCCAGCAGCCCAAAACGTCAACGTTAACCAAAACAATAGCAACAGCCGAGCGAAGGCAAAGAAAACAAGGGGAAGGTCATCTAACAATAACAACAAATGCATATGATACATGAAACCGAAGGAGAGAAGAGAACAACTTGAGAAGTCAATAAGAAACATTGACACATTGTGAAGTCAAAAAACCGAAAATATGAAAAGCTGTGCAATGTTCGCAAATTGCAGGCAGCTCTTCACACACAATCAATTTTCTCATATACATATATTAACACATACATACTAGAGTTTCGACTAACATCAAACGTGTGCACGTTCGAATGCGGCGTACGCCGTCGCAAAGCAAAACCGTTTTTAAGCAGTTATTTGTTGGTGGGCAGCAACGACTTACGTCCCAACATGTTCGTGGGCAGCATCGCAGTACTTTTATTTCGATGCTGCCCACCAAAAGTCCTCATGAAAAGACCAGTCTACGTATTGTCACTAACCATACAATACGTAGATATACCATTTCATACAAGCGTAAACGCACACACTCTTTTCGGTATAGTCAGACCCTGGAGCACACTTTAGTTGCATGTTGGCTCGAGCAAAAATGTGCCAGAAAATTCGGTTGCGTTCAGTCCGTTAGCGGTTGCATTCGAACGTCTAAACGTTTGCTGATTGTCTTGTACTGCTGCTGGTCATTGAATATGTTGGTGAATTCATATATGTATAAGGCAAAATGCAAATGTGTTGAGCTGTAGGCAAATTTTCTGTATTCGATTTGCAGCTAGCACCAATTGTTGTTCTTATTTTGGTTTCTTGTCTTGTGTCCTCCCTCCCCTTACCCATGTTTTCATCGACATCGACTTGACTTTGACTGCTGTGATTTTTTGTTGGCATGACGTATTGTGTTCTGCTGATGGTGGTGGCTTTGTTGATTTGATTTTTTTTTACTTCTGCTGGCGTGTGCCGACTACACCTGTCGATCTTGTATTGTATTGTATTGAATATTGTGTCATTATAATCAATTAATTAGTAAAGACATATTATATTTAAAATTCAGCATATTTTATTGCGAGCTTATATATGTACATTCATATACAATATAAGAGAACATATATTCTTAGTTTATGTTTCATAAATCTTAAATAAAACAAGTAAGAAAGCTACAGTCGAGTTTGCTCGACTGTGAGATACCCGCCACCCAATTTTACCATCAAAATATTATATTTATATAATAGTATAAAAATATACTAAAAAAATATACTAAAAATACCAAAATAATATATCAAAATTTTCTTTGTTCGAAGTTATTAGCTTGGCGGCACTTTAGTTGGTTTATTGAACACCATTATTATGTCGCGGAGTGTCATAGCAACTAACTAGGCAGCACTAGCAGTTGCACGTGGTAACGCCTTATAAAAGTCATATCTTAATAACTTCTGTGTTTTTTATCCGATTGTAACCAAATTCGCAGAGATCATTAAGATGGTGATTAGTATTGTGCGTACCAAAATTGAACGTTCTAGGTTTAAAACGACGCTTGCAATTCGGTTTTATTCGATTTACGGGGGCGGGAGGGGGGCGTGGCCAAAATCAAAAACAAACTTGATCTGCGTGCAACAATAAGACATACTGGCGCGAAAAATTTGTTGCTCTATCTCTTATAGTCTCTGAGATCTAAGTGTTCATACGGACAGACGGACAGACGGACAGACGGACATGGCTATATCGTCTCGGCTGTTGACGCTGATCAAGAATATATATACTTTATGGGGTCGGAGATGCTTCCTTCTGCCTGTTACATACATTTTCGGTCGGCACAAAGCCATAATACCCTTCTACCCTTTGGGTAGGCGGGTATAAATATATGTATATGTTATTGTTAATCGAAAATCTTTTATTATATGTGCATATATGTACATAGTATGTTTTAATATGTCTATACTAATTAATTGATAATTATAAAAAATGTTTATTGAAGATCGACAGGTGTAGTCGGCAAATCAACAAAACCACCACCAGCAGCACAATGACGTCATGTCAAAAAGACAATCACATCAGTCAAACGATGTTGAAAAGAACATTGGCAGGGGAGAGAGGCAACACGAGGCGTACGACAATAGCGCTCGGCAGCCGACAAGAAACGAAAATAACAAAAACAATTGATGTGAGTTGAAAAGAAGTCGCCCAATTATCCTAATGAGACTCGAAAATATCAAAATTAAAGCAATCGAATACACAAAATTTGCCTACAGCTCAACACATTTGCATTTTGCCTTATATGTGTATTCACTAAGTTTCAAATTTTAGCTGTTTTGATTTTTAGAATATTTCATATGCATGAATGTGTTGGTAAATGCACGTATGTATGTATATGACAACATACAATAGTATGGGTTAAGCTTGTCAATGTTAGTGCATTGCCCAGCGTTTCATATTTGTGATTTCTGAATGCCTCATTTGGATAGTTGAATAGTGTATGCTCTTCCTTGTTGCCATATATTGCTCTGGCATCAAAATCATAGAAATTGTAGGCAAGAGTATACAGCTGATTAATAACACGCTGTTTTTGTTCTGTTGTTGTTTTCTTCCGATTCATATGCATTGCTTGGATTGTTATTATTTTATGACCTTCGCCATTTCGGTGTTCTCTTGTCTGCTTCTTTCGATTTCGTTCGCGTTGATAGTTATGCTGCTGTTGATGCACTTGTTGAGTCGTTGTTGTTTTATTTCGGTGGCTTGCGCCGATTACACCTGTCTTTGAATATTTTGACATAACTTGATATTATTAGCAAATAATTAGTATGAACATATTATATTTAAATTTCAGCATATTTTATTCCAAGTTATTATATATGATTACATACATAAGTACATATATAAACTCGCAATAAAATATGCTGAAATTTAAATATAATATGTCTATACTTCTAAATTGATAATAATAACACAATATTCAAACAAGATCGACAGGTGCAGTCGGCACACGCCAGCAAAGTAAAAAATCAAATCAACAAAATCACTACCAGCAACAGAACACAATTCGTCACAATACGATGTGAGGAAGAAAACAAGGGTAAGGGTAGGGAGGGCACAAGACACAACACAAGACAATACGATGTCGATGAAAACAAGAGTAAGGAGGGAGGGCACAAGACAAGAAACCAAAATAAGAACAACAATTGGTGCTAGCTGCAAATCGAATACAGAAAATTTGCCTACAGCTCAACACATTTGCATTTTGCCTTATACATATATGAATTCACCAACATATTCAATGACCAGCAGCAGTACAAGACAATCAGCAAACGTTTAGACGTTCGAATGCAACCGCTAACGGACTGAACGCAACCGAATTTTCTGGCACATTTTTGCTCGAGCCAACATGCAACTAAAGTGTGCTCCAGGGTCTGACTATACCGAAAAGAGTGTGTGCGTTTACGCTTGTATAAAATGGTATATCTACGTATTGTATGGTTAGTGGTATTGTATGGTTAGTGTCAATAGGTATTGATCTAATCGATAATTTTATATCGTTTCACTTAAGATATTAAAGCTTACGATAAGTTGGCAGATCTTGCACAGTAGCTAAGATTAGAATTCTTGCAACTCTGCACTATTAGATTTCCGGTCACTTTTGCTAATTTAACTGAACACGCCTGTTAATTAATTTAAAATCGTTCCGTAAAATCTTAATTCGGTGCCATCAACAACACAAAGACTCTAAAACTTTTCAGAATATTGTGGTGAAAACCCAATAAATAGTATTTAAATTGCATATGCTGCTATGAGCGCTTGTCCCTACATCGACCCGACGGATGGAAATTGGAGATTTTCATTAAAGACTAGCGGACGCGGCGAACGTTGTCTCGCCTCTATTTAATGACTTTATATAAACTACAATGATAACAAACACGGTAAATGTCTGTTCATTTATAGTCGGAGCATTGAATTGTTTTGCATGACCTCCAGCTGGTCTTTTGTCTGTTCTAATAATGATTTTGTGGTCATCAGAATGCATCATATCCAACGCTGTTGTGAACAATCTGACCAAATCATATTGATTGTGCAGAAGATTTTGCGATTGTTCAATCATTTCACGTTTTATCACAGGAAAATTTGCGCAACGTTGATCGAGTTCTATTGCAGAATCACCAACAAAATAGATCTTGATAAAGATACGCCATTACCTTAATTTGTAATAATTTGAAAGAATCCGTTATATTTTGAATATTCGCCAGGAAATCTTTAGATTCGTTTGAATTTCTATAGAGAAACGGATACAATAGCACTGGCGGATTAGTCAAAAGTGGCAATTACACCTTGCCACCAGTGCAGCATATGCCCTGTGATTCCAATGGAAATTTCAGTGCATTGCAACGGTGACATAGGACAGACAATGAACCTATAAGAACGCAGCCAATTGCGGAAATGCAGCGCGATTTAAGTTAATATTTGCGACTAATCTTCTAGGTCGAGCTTGGGCACGCCTCCTTTCATTAGCTGGTACACGTTCCAATTGCGTTTGGTTGTTTCGAATATTCTGCACTGTGCAATATTCGGTCGTCTACGCATATTAAAAACAAACAAAAAATGGTGGCGAATATGCGTGCAATTAAAGTCGACTGTAATTATCTTTTTGTAGGTTTACACTATAATGGTGTTCAATAAACCAACTAAAGTGCCACCAAGCAAATAAATTCGAACAAAGAAAATGTTGATATATTATTTTTGGTATTTTTAGTATATTTTTAAAGTATTTTTTAGTACATATTGAAAAATATAATATTTGGATGGTAAAATTGGGTGGCGGGTATCTCACAGTCGAGCAAACTCGACTGTAGCTTTCTTACTTGTTATTTCCGCTTTTACGAACTTTCCACCATTTTTCCAAAAATTTTCTTACAATCTGACAATTATGAACGATTTAAAAAAATCAGCCAAATCGGCACAGCGGTGCATATATATTGTTTATTATATATATATATTTTATAGATTTTTATTTATATATAGGTAAGGTATGATCTTGTCTTGACCATGGTCACTTATTAATTGATGCCTAATCTGCAGAGACGCGACACTGCGACCTATCCGGGAATCTTGGCGCGATCCTTCCATGAGCAGGGACTTTCATGGCGCAACGTGCGAAGCACCTAGAACGGAGGTTATACCTGCAACGCATCGTCAACCTGAATAGTCTTAAATTTTCGTGCCCGAACCACGCGCCTTGCGATAGTATCCCTTGCGCGGCAACGTGCCAATTAAGAGCGGCATCTGCGTGTTAGCTTCCCGGGTGTTAGCGCAACGTTGGTCTCACAAGGAAACGTCTACCATAGGCCACCTTGCGGGCCATTCAATCAGTCTCCTAAACAACCAAAGGTTGATCATAGTATTCGGATCTCTGCAATCCAGTGATTACGTCTCTTTGCTACCTTGTGGACATCAAATGCTCACGCTCGTCGCGGGACTCATTTAATACTCTTGAGAGTCCATAATTATCGTTCCCCGTAAATTTGATATACATATGTATGTATATTATATTAACCGTCTGATATCGATCATTTATTAATAATATTGTATTCTTTTCATGAACAACGGTTGTGCAAATGGCTGTTTGTCGCAAAGATATGAATTCGTTTTTACAGCTTCATCGCTCCCAGCCAGACATCCGCAGTTAGTGCGATACCCGACATCTTTACATACTCCAGTATATTTTAGAAATAAAATGAATCAATGATTCGATTTTCACAAGTGCCAATAAGAAAAGACTTTTGCTCTTTAAATGAAGTCTACCCCTGTATACAAAAGTCTTTGACTTATAATGAAGCGTTGCACAGCAAATACTGATTATGAATAACCTGCCAATTGGGCATCATTGAAAATTACATCGCATCCGTTCATCCTCATAATTATGGTTAATTACACGAACTGCCTAGCCTGTTTGGTCTGTGTAACCTCCATTCCCAAAAGTACTTTGTCTACATTTTTTGTTTCTAAAGCGATGCATTCGTAGATGGAGAAAAGAACCCACACCATTGCCCTGAGCATAATCGGATTTCTTAGATAGAGCCAGCTCCAATCTTTGACAAATTCCAAGCATCTAGTGCTATCCAATCTTATATCTCTTCATTCGATTTGTTATACAAATCATCTAAGTCGTAGTCGTTTAAAGTTTGAATACAATATTCGACAGTTCTATAATTTTCTACCCATTTTAATTTCTCTATTTCTGCGATGGCATGAAAGAAAATTCTGACAATTTCTTCTTCGATTTTAGCTTAGTTACTTCAACCATTTGAGTAGGCGGTTAATATCTTTTATGTTTTTTGTCCGATTGCAACCAGAGATCGTTAAGATGGCATGTGTAGCAAAGCTGAACTTTATATGTTTAAAATGACGCTTGCAATTCGGTTTTTTCGATTTTCTGGGAAGGAAAGGGGCGTGGGGTGCGTCTAAATCAAACTTGATCTGCGTGCAACAATAATACTCTTATAGTCTCTGGGATCTAGGTGGCCATATGGGTGGATGGACAGACGGGCATGGCTATATCGTCTCGGCTGTTGACGCTGACCAAGAATACATATACTTTGTGGAGTGAATATGTTGGATTTTTGTACACTCTTAAGAAACCTATAGACTTATATTTAAGTAATGAATTCTTAAAGACTGCTGAACCTTAATTATTTGATTCTGAATATATTCGCCCACTTGGACAGAGACTGATATTGCCAAATATTCCGATCTTTTCAAATATAATAATGCCTCTCTTTGGGCGAGTACCACTAAATATAGTTTTGACCATCGAGGCGCATTCAACTTCGAAAGCTAGATGCTTCGTATACTTCGTTGGAGTAAGTGGAAGCATCAACAAAGCATAAGAAAGAATATAGAAGCATTATCTGATCGGAGAAAATATCAGAAATGTGGCAAAAAATATTGACTTTGGAATGTCGAAATCGAATCTAATATCTTAGTGGTGCCTTAGCTCTCTACCTACTACTGGTTGACGACCTGGTCTAGGGAACACAAATTGCCCAACAATAAAAGAGGCCAAGAGCACTTGTGGCTCTACAGCAAGCTATATACAATGATTCTCATTTAATACCTGGAGTTGTGTGGACAACCACATTGGTATAAGCAGCTCCCTGGCTTTTTATGAATAGTTATACATTCTGCAAAGAACACAGGGAGAATTTTGTATGTTAAAACCTGATTCCATAAGAATACCTAAAGCTATATTAATGAGTATTTGCAGCATCTATATTGAGCGTCACCATGTACTTTGCAGTGGTTTTCAGTATAAGGGTTATACTAAGCCTTAGAGTTTGTGAAGTTTTGAAATCTTTGTTAATAAATGAACTCAGTATCAACCGAACCTCCCTTGATCTTCGGTAAATATAAATAAACAATTTTTATATGGTACCAAACTGCAGGCAGCTGCAAGACGTTAAATAGATCAGGCTCATATGGTCACAAGATTGTAAAATGACCCACGCGAACCATATCTCACATAAAAAGAAAGTTTTTTTGAAAATTTTTTTAGAACCAGTGCATGATAAAATACGTGTTAAAAAAAAGTTTTTTGCGTGATTAAATATTGTGCTCAAAAAAAAAAGCCCGCTTGGCATCCACAGAGATGACTTCTCCGTTGTTAGTTTCTGCGAGCGTATTAATTTGAATCAGCAGGCAATCGATGAACAGTGTTTGATAGCCTTAACAGTGTGTGATAGCTCTGAACAGTGTTGAAAACTTCTGCATTTCCGCCACACAGCGTTGATAGCATCGCACTTGAACTCCAGGAACTTGGCCACCTCGATCAGCATCTCCTCCGGTATTGGTCGGTCAATATTCAGCGGCACCGTCTTGATCTTCTTCAGCGTTTCTTCGGCCACAGCTTCAATGTCCGTGCCGTCAGCTGGTGAGTCAATTAGCATGGGTCCAATGTGTTCGCGTTCCTCATTAAATCGCCAAGCGTCGGTGGTGCATCGCCGGAGCAGCATCGCCGGAGCATCACTACTACGCAGCATCACCGGAGCCTCATCGCCAGAGCAGCATCACCAGAGCACCCACATCTTCAAAGTAGTACTTAGTGAGTAATACAAAAAACAAAATCTCTCTAGCCAACTAAAACGCAATTTAATATTTTATAAAAAACTTTCATTTAAATACAATGTTGTCCGATAAAATAATAAATTATTTAGAGAGGCAGGCACAGATCCGTGTGATTTTTAGTGACCCAAATAAAATCTTATCTTCAGAAGAGCTTCAGGCTCTTCTGAATGAAAAGAAAATCATAGTATATTACTCAAACTTGGAGTAGTCGATCATGACTACTTCAACAAGAGAAAATACGAAACGATTTTAAAATCCCTTAAGGAAATGATAGGAAAATCGGCTAACATTCCTAAAGCTCCGTTTATAGTTAAAACAATTATTTCAAAAAAGGTTTATTTTCAAATACCGCAAGAAAGCGGCTTCTGCACAATAGTAGAAGACTATCGTTTTGAAGACCATGAAACCCTAAAAATTTTAGAAGCTTCACGCTCTTAATAAAAGTGTGAAAATAGCTCAATAAATAATTTACCCGCTCTCCCAAAAATAGAACTCCCCACATTTAATGGCAATAACACAGATTGGGACTTCTATTCAGAATTATTTTTGGTTATAATTGACTTAAGAGAAGACTTAAGTCCAGCTCTAAAATTTAATTATTTAAAGGCCTCCTTATGACGTGATGCCAAAAACATGGTTACGCATTTACTAACAGGTGCAGAATTACCCAGGCGTTTTGAAAATAAAAGAAAAAATTTTTTCCGATCAACTTATAGATCTTCCAAATCCTCAATGCAAACTCGGAAAATCTATTTAAAAAATTTATTGATTAAATTAAGGAAGAAATACCCGAGATTCGATAAATTTAATAAAGAGACTTTGGCAGTATATGAGAACCACACAAGAAAAACTAAAGAAATTCAAGAGCTTACAGACGTTTTAGAATTTCTAGACCAAATAATGAAATGAAGAAAAATCTGCTATTAAAAAGCCAAACAAAGAATTCACCAAAGTTTTATGGTGTCTAATTAGCGAAACAACAGGACACAATATCCCGTTTTGCATCAAATTTAAGAAAATTAACCCTAAAGAAAGATTTAATGCCGTTAAAATAGCAAAAACATGTGTTAGATGTTCAAGGCACCATAATAAGAGACTTGCAACACTTGCAAAGGATTGCATGATACAATGCTTCATATAGATAGCAAGAAAAAGGTAAACACGTGCGTATCCACAGGGTAAACCTTGTTGGCGACAGAAATAGTTTACATAAAAATCAAAAACGGTTTGTTCGAGAAGTTGAGTGCATTAATTGATAGTGATTCACAAGCCACAATAATTTCTGAAGAAGATGCTCAGATTTTAAAATTACCTAAAATTAAAACAAATACAAAGTTTTGCCTAAATTAATGAAGGCTCTTCCTGACGAATCACTAGAAATATACATATCTCAGTGGATGATACCAATTTTCACAAGCCAGGTCGAGTCGATCTAATAATAGGTGCCGACCTATACAGCAAAATAATTAAAAAGGCATTATAAAACAAGTAAGAAAGCTAGAGTCGAGTTTGCTCGACTGTGAGATACCTGCCACCCAATTTTTACCATCACAATATATTTATATAATAGTATAAAAATATACTGAAACAAGAAAGAAAGCTACAGTCGAGTTTGCTCGACTGTGAGATACCCGCCACCCAATTTTACCATAAAAATATTATATTTTTCAAAATATACTGAAAAATACTAAAAAAATGTATTAAAAAATACCAAAATAATATATCAACATTTTCTTTGTTCGAAATTATTAGCTTGGCGGCACTTTAGTTGGTTTATTGAACACCTTTATTATGTCGCGGAGTGTCATAGCAACTAACTAGGCAGCACTAGCAGTTGCACATGGTAAGGCCTTATAAAAGTAATTTCTTAATAACTTCTGTGTTTTTTATCCGATTGTAACCAAATTTTCAGCGATCATTAAGATGGTGATTAGTATTGTGCGCACCAAAACTGAACGTTCTAGGTTTAAAATTACGCTTGAAATTTGTTTTTTTTTATTTACGTGGGCGGAAGGGGGCGTGGCCAAAATCTAAAACAACAAGACACACTGTCCCGAAAAATTTGTTTCTCTATCTCTTATAGTCTCTGAGATCTGAGAGTTAAGTACCATTTGTCTTAAATAAGCGATAATAGTTTATTACATTCCTATCATTAAGATTGTATGTAGACCTAAGCCATTCAGAGCTATATAAACCCTTGCTCTGATGGAAATAAAACTAGTACGAAAGAAAACTCTAACGTATTCATTTCTCCGAAGCCCAATTGGTTTATGCACTTATTGCGGCGACTTCTGCCACTGGTTCATGTACTTGCGCCAAAGCAACAAAACAAACAGATTTTCTACAGTAGAAGATCTACATTTGGTGACCCCCGACAAAGACTCCTTTTGAAGTTGTCAACCAGGCGACAAGGACTTCCCCTAAAATTGTCAACCAGGCGACAAGAATTACTTTTTGAAGTTGTCAACCAGGCGAGAAGGACTCCAGTTGAAATTGTCAACCAATTGGAACCTTTCAGGATCAAGCAGCGAAATTTAGCTGCTTACGCATATACGTTCATTAAGAAAAGATAACATTTTGTTTTGGTTTATAAAGAACACGGTGTGAGTCGAGGCACATCATTAAAAATCACCTCATAAAGTTCGATATAAATAAAAAATAAAACAAAAACAAGAAATCTTTTAATGGCATCCTCAAGCATAAACAGTCTGCTAACTCAGCAGCTGAACATTGGCAAGGAGATCCAGAATTTGATAAGGAATTTCAAGAAGGATCCTGCCGAACGAAAAACCAACGCTAAATACTTCAGCGATAGAATTTCAGCGTTGGAAAATTATGAACAGAAGTTCCAGCAAATAAACAAAAGATTCAGTCCATTTTGCAAGGAACAAGTTTGGACTACGAATACTTCACTGAAAAATATTACGATGGAATACATAAAATCGTAATTGAATATATGGAGTTATTCAAAGGTCAGAAGCATATCATGGATGTGTATACAGCATCTAATATGTCAATAGACGAAATTGAAATTCAACCCATGATTCGGGAACAACGAGTTTTGCTCGATAGTCTTGAGCGCATCATGAACATAATGAATAAGGAAAATCAAGCAGGTTTCAAACCAATAATAGCACAATATTGGAATGATATTAAAAAATAGCCGTGTGGAAATTTATAAAAGGTTTGCAGACCCAGTGAGTCTCGGTTACAACCCGTCACATTACTTGACGGCCGAGATTGCTGTACTCGCAAACCAAGCAGCATGTAATTTGAACACCGCACAAGTGATGGTACCTGCAGTACCATCATCAGCAGCACTTCCATTACCAAAGGTCTCCATTCCTAAATTTGATGGAGACTACCTAAAGTGGCAACAGTTTCATGACATGTTCAAGAAAATGATTCATGAAGCCACGACAATACCCATCATTCAAAAGATGTGGTGTTTAAAAAATCATGTAACTGGCGATGCGGAGAGGCTAGTTCGCTAGAAGAGCGCTTCAATAATAAAAGAGTGCTGAGTACATATATCATTCAAAAATTACTTGATCAACCATTAACGACTAGAAATGATGCCAATTCTGTAAAAGGAATGCATGATAATATATAATAATATATATAATAATAACAGACAAACCAATGGGATCCACTTCTTCTCTGCATTTTTACGAAGAAGTTAGGTCGACAGAATCGCGTTTTGTATGAACAGTCCATACAAAACACAAAGCAAACTCAGTCAATTAATGAGTTTTTAGCCTTTATGGAGCAACGGTTCCTGACACTGGAAGTCATTAACTCGGATAAAGGCAAGATTAAACAAAACACATGTGCTTCATCTGGAGCTGAACACAAATTTGTATGCTATTTTTGCAATAAACAAAATCATAGCAGTTATAAATGTAATGATTTCTTGAAGCGGACAGCATCAGAACGTTTAAATTGGGTACAAAAACAGAAACTCTGTACAAAGTGTTTTCAATCAGAGCATTCTGCACAATCTTGCCCAAAAAGGGAGTGCTTCAAGTGTAATAAAAGGCATAATACACTATTAGATTTAGAAGCAAATGTTGAAAGTACAACATCTGCAATCGCAAGTGGAAAGCAGGCAAGTTATATTCTGCTAGCCACTGCCCGAATTATCATAAAGGGCAATAATGGACAAGAGGCTGAATATAGAGCACTACTGACTCAGGATCGCAAATAAATGCCATCTCGGAACGGGCAGTTAAGATTTTAGGATTGAAAACAACACACTCAATGCTAAAAATCAATGGCATTGGAGGAAAAGCTCACACATCCAATGCACGCGTTAATGTAATGCTAAAATCGAATTGAGGAGATTTTAGTTCCAGACTAGAAGCAATGGTATTGCCTAACATTGTCAATGACCAACCAACACGGAACATCTGTGCTGATATATGGAAATTACCACAAAATATTACGTTGGCAGATCCATACTTTGGAAAACAAGGAAAGATAGATGTTCTCCTAGGTGCTGAGCACTACTTCGAGATTTTAAAGAAAGGACAGTTGTCTTTAAAAGGCGGACTACCCAAGCAACAAAATACCAAACTTGGATGGATCATCGCGGGAAAGGTTCAACCAAAGACATCATCGTCATCAACATGTGGTACGCTTACTGAAGAAGAGAAGGTGGATGAACAGTTATCCAAATTTTGGGAACTGGATAATCTTCAAATTGATTGTTCGACTGCCATATGTGGAAGATGCATCAGAGTTGGGGGAGTCTCGTGACATAGCGTCACGAAGATTTATATCATTAGAGAAACGTCTTCAAAAGGATCCAACTCTGAAACAAGGATACACTCAGTTTATGAAGGAGTATGAAGAGTTGGGACACATGAAACAAGTTCCACGCACACATATACCAAAGGAGCACTACTTCATACCACATCACTGTGTTCTTAAACCGGAGAGTCAGACTACCAAATTAAGAGTGGTATTTGACGCGTCAGCAATAACTTCTACCGGAAAATCATTAAATGATATCTTACACAAGGGACCAACAGTTCAGAGTACGTTATTCTCTATACTGCTGAGATTCAGAACACACAAATATGTGTTTACAGCCGATATAGAAAAAATGTATGGACAAATATGGATGAACCCTGAGGATCAGCATCTACAAATGATAATATGGAGAAATGATCCATCTGAAGAGATCAAATATTATCGTTTGAAAACAGTCACGTATGGCACTAAAGCCGCACCATATTTAGCAACAAAATGCTTGCAACACTTGGCTACAAGGTCAATGCGAGAATATCCACTGGGAGCCGAAACACTAAAAAACGACTTCTATGTGAATGATTGTATAACAGGAGCAGAAACAATTTCAGAAGCTCTTCAAAAGCAAAACAAACTCAACAAAATATTAAAAAATTCTGGATTTAACCTGAGAAAATGGTGCGCAAACAATAATCAACTTCTGCAAGGACGTCCAACGTCAATTTGGAAGATACAGCTTATGAGGAATGCAGCATTAAAACACTGGGAATAACCTGGAATCCACGTTCTGATAATTTATGCCGCACAACACAAATCAATTCGAAGGAAATCATAACCAGGCGGTATGTGGTTTCTGAAACTCTTTAAAATTTTTGACCCACTGGGAATATTCACACCGGTTGTGATAAAGGCAAAAATCTTCATGCAAGAACTGACGAAACAAGGATTTCAGTATAATGAAGAACTGCCTCAACATTTACAACAAGAATGGAAACAATACCGAAATGAGTTGAAAACTCTCATTGATGTTAAAGGAAGGAAATACATACATTCGTAGATGCATCCGAAAAGGCATATGCATATGTCTATGCTTACTAAAATACCACTGTGGTAACTATAAACTGTCTCATAAGTTCGTGCTGTGGCCCTATCATTCCTTATATTCGAACACGCCCAATCAATTGTGTATCACCATTGGTTGTAGACGTGTTCAAATCTAACAAAGACCTATAACTGCTTCTACCTAAAAATTCAAGAAGCCTCCTACTACATCCTGAGAGAGATCGCAGATACAGATTAAAATCTCCTAACACTATGCTATCGCTACCTAAAAATGAAAATCTCTGAAATAAGTCCTCAAACTCAGCTCCAAACTTCTGAACTGGATATGTTGGGCTTCTCTGAACTATTAAAAATCCTATTGACTTAAATTTGAATACTGCATACTCAAACACTGCTGAACCTAAATTATTTACGTCTGAATAAAATCGCCCACTTGAACAGAGAGTTATATCGTCAAATATTCCGATCTTTACTAAGATTATAATACCTCTCTTTGGTCGAGCACCACTAGATATACTTTGGCAATTGAGACGTATTACAGTTCGAAAGCCAGATATTTCATATACTTCGTTTGAGTAAGTGGAAGCTTCAACAAAGCATAAGACAGAAGATAACAGCATTAACTGATCGGAGCAAATATCAGCAATGTGGCAATGTACACTTTGCGTGTTATGAAAGAATATATTGATTTTAGAAATTTGAATCTAATATCTTAGTAGTGCGTAGACTTTCTCTTTCTCTACTACTGAGTGACGATCTGGTCTAGGGGGGACAAATTGCCCAACAATAAAGAGACCAGCTGCACTTGTGGCTCTACTGCAAGTTACATACAATGCTTCTCGTTGCATTCCTGGAGTTGTGTGGACCCCCACGTTGGTGTATGTAGCTCTCTGGCTGTTATGAATAGTTGTACATCCTGCAGGTACAACTGGAAATTATTTGAGGTCGATTGTTACTTGTCATGTTTTCAACAAACAAACTCCTGTCCAGAAGGAAATAGATACATTCGTAGATGCATCCGAAAAGGCATATGCAGCAGCAGTTTATATTCGGTTTACCCATAAGGATAAACGTGTAAGCGTTCAGCTGTTGTGCGCTAAATCTCGATTAGCACCAATAAGTGCAATTACACTTCCGCGATTGGAATTGAAGGCCGCTGTACTTGGAGTCGAACTAACGAGCAACATAAAGGAGCAATTGGATTTGAAAAGTACACCAACATTCTATTGGGCTGATTCCGAAATAGTATTGTCCTGGATCAACAATAAAAATACCATAGAGGATAAATTTGTTGCTACCAGAGTAACTATAATACAGGAGTTATCGGTCCAAAGGGAATGGAGACACGTCCCACGCACACAACGCTGCAGACGTTGCATCAAGAGGTTTGACTGCCTCTAAATTTAAGGACCACAGTTTATGGTTCTATGGTCCATTATTCCTACATTGAGCACTAGCGTCTTGGCCAATACCATTCTCTAAATCAAGGCCTGAAATTGAGAAAATTCCACCGGAAGCAGTCTTGACTACAGTCAGTCTCGAAACCCTGATCCACACGATTAATCATGGAAATTCATATAATAAGTTTCTTAGGATAGTATCTTATATTATGCGTTTTCGAAGGATGCAGGAATATAGCGGAGCAATCATACGATTGGAAGAGTTGAATGAAGCTCAGAAAATTGTCATCCGGAATATTCAACAAAATGGTTTCAAAACGAAACTTAAAAAACTCTCAAGGAATTGCGAAGTCAACAGACACAGCAATCTAAATGCGCTGGCACCATTTTTGGACAACGATAACATTATCCGAGTTGGAGGAAGATTGGAGGCAGCTAATATTGCATTGCAAAACATCCTATGTTGTTGCCCTATAATGACTCAATCACAAAATTGATATTTGAACAGTGTCATAAAGACAACATGCACTGTGGACCCCAAGCTTTATTAGCAGCAACTCAACAAAGATTTTGGACCATTAAAGGCAGAACAATGGCAAGGAACACAGTCCAGAAATGTGTAAAATGCCCAATAGCTAAGCCGAAATTAATTCAACAGATTATGGGAGATTTGCCACCATTAAGAGTCACTCAAGCAAGACCAGCAGTGCATTTGGAACTTGTCAGCGACCTTACAACAGATGCATTCTTAGCGGCTTTACGGAGATTCATCAGTCGACGTGGGAAGTTGCATTGTGACAATGCAACAAACTTCGTTGGAGCCAAAAATAAGCTTCAAGAACTGAAAGAAGCTGTATATTCAGAGAAGGCTAAAACAGCTATAATTGAAAACTGCAATCAAAAGGGAGTAAACTTTAAATTCATCCCTCCCAGAGCACCTCATTTCGGCGGACTATGGGAAGCAGCAGTAAAGTCAGCTAAACATTTGCTATTGAAAAATGTTTCAACAGCTGATTTAACCTACGAAGAGACCGTTGTGATCGAGATCGAGGCAATACTGAATACGACTTGTGCCGATGTCAAATGATCCCAATGATATCTGCGCACTAACACCAGGTCACTTTATAATTGGAGAACCATTAACTGCACAGGTAGACCACGAACCAAGTCAACAACCTACATCATTAGGACAAAGATGGAAATTAGTGTCCAAACTAAAACATATGTTTTGGGCACAATGGTCAAAAGACTATCTGCAGGAGCTCCAGGAACGACAGAAATGGAAAAGGTCATATGCTAATGTAAAAGTAGGCATGCTGGTATTGATAAGAGAGGACAATACTCCAGTTTTACAATGGCCAATGGGACGAGTAATCAATGCCATTCCTGGAAAAGACGGCTACGTTAGAGTGGTAGAACTGAAAACTGCACGAGGCATATTTAAGAGGGATATTCAACACATCGCTCCACTATTCCCAGAAGAAGAAACAGCACCAAATTCACCAGCCGAAGAAAATCCACAATTTAAAATCAACATCAACGACATTTGAACAGCCGTTCAAGGGCCGGGAGGATGTACGATTTTACATTTCAACAGAAAATCGTACGCTGCAGCAGATACCGAGACGCTACCATCAGTATCAATAGAAAGGCAAAGATACGCTGCATGCTGACCCTAAACTAATAATAACCTTTTGCAGATAGGCACTCAGACTCATGTGTCACACCATCTAGTTCCAATATATTGTTATCTGTGAGAGTTAAGTACCATTTGTCTTA
Organism: Drosophila pruinosa; assembly: GCA_018150935.1. Classification (NCBI taxonomy): domain Eukaryota; kingdom Metazoa; phylum Arthropoda; class Insecta; order Diptera; family Drosophilidae; genus Drosophila; species Drosophila pruinosa. The sequence goes on from JAECWR010000266.1 coordinate 953,442, forward strand.
AATAAGCGATAATAGTTTATTACATTCCTATCATTAAGATTGTATGTAGACCTAAGCCATTCAGAGCTATATAAACCCTTGCTCTGATGGAAATAAAACTAGTACGAAAGAAAACTCTAACGTATTCATTTCTCCGAAGCCCAATTGGTTTATGCACTTATTGCGGCGACTTCTGCCACTGGTTCATGTACTTGCGCCAAAGCAACAAAACAAACAGATTTTCTACAGTTGAAGATCTACAGCGGGTATAATGACGCCTGTAACTCGGTTTTATTAGATTTACGGGGGCAGAAGGGGGTGTGGCCAAAATAAAAAACAAACTTGATCTGCGTGCAACAATAAGACATACTGTCCCGAAAATTTGGTTGCTCTATCTCTTATAGTCCCTGAGATCTAGGTGTTCATACGGACGACAGACGGACAGACGGACAGGCGGACATGGCTATATCGTCTCGGCTGTTGACGCTGATCAAGAATACATATACTTTATGGGGTCGGAGATGCTTCCTTCTGCCTGTTACATACATTTTCGGTCGGCACAAAGTCATAATACCCTTCTACCCTTTGGGTAGGCGGGTATAAAAAAACTGCTTATTTATTGCCATTAAGGCGGAACAAAGTTCGCCAGGTCACTAGTAATTTATAAAAGAAAAGTGCTATCCACGTTAGCCAAAATTTATAATGATTATCTCCTGGGATGGTTATCTCCAATAACAGAAGGCAAACTCTTTATGCAAAAATTATTGTTATTATGGGATCAAAAATTAACTGAAGCAGATGCAGAAGAATGGGATACTTATACACGAGAACTAGAGCACTTAGGCAGAATACGAATACCTAGATGGATAAATATTAAAGAAAACTCGATAGTTGCAATTCATGGCTTTGCTGATGCCTCAGAAAGAGCATATGCTGCCGTGGTATACGCCAAGATCGCTTAGCAAAAGTAAGGATAAAAAAACAAGTAAGAAAGCTACAGTCGAGTTTGCTCGACTGTGAGATACCCGCCACCCAATTTTACCATCAAAATATATTTTTCAAAAATATACTGAAAAAATACTTTAAAAATATACTAAAAATACCAAAATAATATATTAAAATTTTCATTGTTCGAAATTATAAGTTTGCCGGCACTTTAGTTGGTTTATTGAACACCATTATTATATCGCGGAGTGTCACAGCAACTAACTAGGCAGCACTAGCAGTTGCACGTGGTAACGCCTTATAAAAGTAATTTCTTAATAACTTCTGTGTTTTTTATACGATTGTAACCAAATTTTCAGCGATCATAAAGATAGTGATTAGTATTGTGCGTACCAAAACTGAACGTTCTAGGTTTAAAAATTATGCTTGAATTTTGTTTTTTTTTTTGATTTACGTGGGCGGAAGGGGCGTGGCAAAAATCTAAAACAAACTTGATCTGCGTGCAACAATAAGACACACTGTCGCGAAAAAATTTGTTGCTCTATCTCTTATAGTCTCTGAGATCTAGGTGTTCATACGGACAGACGGACAGACAGACGGACAGACGGACAGACGGACGGACGGACAGACGGACATGGCTATATCGTCTGATCAAGGATATATATACTTTATGGGGTCGGAGATGCTTCCTTCTGCCTGTTACATACATTTTCGGTCGGCACAAAGCCATAATACCCTTCTACCCTTTGGGTAGGCGGGTATAACAATCGTTTTTAGCAACAAACGCCAACACCAAAGTAGGCTCTGAAGGCCGAAATCGATATTTTGTGTTATTATACGTGTGCTTCGTTCATTGAGTGATTGTTAGAATTTTTTCAGACTTTGCTTTTTTACAGATATATTTTAACGTTTTTTGTTTTGTGAAATATTAGAATACGCAAATTAATAAATATATATATAAATAAATAAATAAATAAATATAAAAAGAAATAAATAAATGAATATAAAAAGAAATAAATAAATATATAAATAAATAAATAAATAAAATAAATATATAAATAAATATATAGATAATTAGTTACTCCACTTATAACTCAAGAACGGCCGATTTAGCTGCAAATTGGCAGGGAGGTAGTTTAGAGCCAGGAGCATTCCCATGTGACTTGACGTGAAACGTCAGTCACTATAAAATGTGGAATAACAAAACAGCATCGAACTTGCAATAACAAAACGCAAATTTTTTTGTATCTTTTCCAATTAAAAACAAGTAAGAAAGCCACAGCCGAGTGTGCGTGACTGTGATATACCCGTTAACCATAGCTTTAAATATGTTAAATTAAAAAACAATTTTAGGTTTATAAATTTATTTATTAATTTAATATGCTTGATATTTTCATTATTATTTATTACAAATATGTCGCCGCTCGAATTAGCTCCCGATTTAAAAAAATTATATTAATTTTGAAATAAATAAAATTAATAAATAATTTAATCCGAGACTCAGGGAACACCACGTGGTGTTATAAATAATGGGATATTTTCCAAAGTAAGATTCCTACGAGTCGACTTGTGCTGCCTAAAAGAAGCACCATTGTTCCCCAAAAATATTTTTTACCTCCACTGCCGGAAGAGGTAGAATTAACAAAATTAATTTAAATAAATTAAATAAAAAGAAACAAAATATAAACTAAGGCTTAAAAAATAAAAAGATTATTTAAATTCAACATACATTTATAAATATATACTATTTTCAACAACTATTTGCCCTATAATAAACTATCATCTATGCTTACTAAAATACCACTGTGGTAACTATAAACTGTCTCATAAGTACGTGCTGTGGCCCTATCATTCCTTATATTCGAACACGCCCAATCAATGTGTGTATCACCATTGGTTGTAGACGTGTTCAAATCTAACAAAGACCTATAACTGCTTCTACCTAAAAATTCAAGAAGCCTCCTACTACATCCTGAGAGAGATCGCAGATACAGATTAAAATCTCCTAACACTATGCAATCGCTACCTAAAAATGAAAATCTCTGAAATAAGTCCTCAAACTCAGCTCCAAACTTCTGAACTGGATATGTTGGGCTTCTCTAAACTATTAAAAATCCTATTGACTTAAATTTGAATACTGCATACTCAAACACTGCTGAACCTAAATTATTTACGTCTGAATAAAATCGCCCACTTGAAAAGAGAGTTTTATCGTCAAATATTCTGATCTTTACTAAGATTATAATACCTCTCTTTGGTCAAGCACCACTAGATGTACTTTGGCAATTGAGACGTATTACAGTTCGAAAGCCAGATATTTCATATACTTCGTTTGAGTAAGTGGAAGCTTCAACAAAGCATACGACAGAAGATAGCAGCATTAACTGATCGGAGTAAATATCAGCAATGTGGCAATGTACACTTTGCGTATTATGAAAGAATATATTGATTTTAGAAATGTCAGAGAGACAGCTAAAATTTGAATCTAATATCTTAGTAGTGCGTAGACTTTCTCTTTCTCTACTACTGAGTGACGATATGGTCTAGGGGACAAATTGCCCAACAATAAAGAGACCAGCTGCACTTGTGGCTCTACTGCAAGCTACATACAATGCTTCTCGTTGCATTCCTGGAGTTATGTGGACCCCCACGTTGGTGTATGTAGCTCTCTGGCTGTTATGAATAGTTGTACATCCTGCAGGTACAACTGGAAATTATTTGAGGTCGATTGTTACTTGCTCGTTTGAATGATATTGAAAACTTTTGAAAGACTTCAGAATTGGGGTCCAACAAGGTTCAGTGTTCCAAAGAACATGGGCACAACTTTTTATGTTGAAACCTATTTTCATAAATTCTTCCCTTTGCAGTGGTTTTCAGTAAAAGGGTAGTACAAAACCCTTGTGTTTGTGCAGTTTTGATATCTTTGACAGATTCCAAAGACCTAGCCCTAGCTTCTATATTGAGATATGCAGCTTTTACTAAATCAAGAGCAATTGAAATAAATTGATTCGCAGGGATTGAATTTAATTTAGCAGTGTTATGCTTGATCGTCTCGTTGTCGCATAATCTCTGCAAGCTCAAAAATTCTAAAACTCTCCCACAGAGGTCACCCAAATATAGCACTGTATGGGTCATGCGACGATGTTGTGGATTGAAAAATCCAACGATCTCCTACCGAACGTAGTTGTCTGACATCGCCGAAAACTAATATTGACACACCTCCAAATGAGGTTTCTCTGTTATTAAAAAATTGCTTGAGACGAGCATCTAAATGAGATTACCTTTTTGGCACCGACCATTGATATTTCATCAATAATTAAAAGCTTAAGGTCAATAAACCTTGAGCGAAGTGTATTTAATAAATCTGCTCCTAAGTCTTTAAAAGAAGATCCTGATTGATTCACGTGAAGTGAAAACATAGGATGAAGGGTTGAACCTCCAATTCCAAAAGCAGCTTTTCCTGTGGGGTCACAACCTGGTCTACTATTATATTGATATGAAAGGAACTGAAAATTGCTGTTATTAACATACTTTTGCCAACAGCTGCTCCGCCACCTACAAACTCATAAAATATTATATTTTTAGCATTATGCAAAATATGCGTAAAAAGGTTTTTTTGTTTCAAATTCAAAGATCTAACTATGCTTGCTAAGTTTTCAGACGATATAATTGGCGGGAGCTTAATTATACGGAATCTTCACTATTATTAACATTTCCAGTATTTAGGTTTAAAACATTTATTTGAGAACTTATTTCAGGGATGGCCAAAGCCCTAAACTGGCTGTCTAAATCATCAACCTGTTTCTTCTCTTCTATATTTTCCTCGGCTTCTAGTGCCCTCCTAAGCACGTCTTCTCAGTCAAGTCTTCTAAAATGTTGTACTTCCCATAATTAAATATAATGGAATCTAAAAGTAAATGCTTTCGCAATTTACTTGAAGCAATTCTTTATGGCAAATATAACATTACCAATGCACTGAAATAGTTCGCTCTGTCGGCATTCAGATTGAACTTTCTAAATCTAATTATTGCTGGCTTGGTCCTTTCCCTAATGAAACCACTACTATTCCGGAGAGGATAAAATAATCTATCTAGGACCTCGTTTTCTTCATCATCCTCATTATCACTACCTTGGTGAAATGATCTACAAGTTTTCGAAAAATTGTAGTTTGCAGCAAAATCGGCTAAACACAGGCCGTCGAAGCTATCTGGTCGCTGAATATAATGATCCAGCATTCCTAAAACAAATATGTCAGTAGAGTCCTGATCCATATTTTCTAACTGTGCCTGGACTTAAGCGTTCGAACTCTGTGCTCTGATCGTGAAGTAATATAAACTTCAGCGTTGCTGGTCTCAGACAAACGCATTCTTAAACACCAGTAAGCGGCTTCCTGAGCAGAAATCTCAGTGCCGGAAATAAATTTGTGGCCAATATACTGCAGTTTCTGCTTGATGCTGAAGTTTCCTCTGTGAATCTCGTTTACAGCTTCACGCATCAGCTTTGAAATGCCTCTTTGGGATTTATTAATGTAATTAATAATGTAACTGCAGCAGAAAGCGTAAGGATCCAATATAAACTGAATGTCCATATTGGCTCTTTGCATTGAAAGAATGTGCTTATTATAAGAATTAATATTAATGGCTGCAAATGTTCTCTTCAGGAAAATTTGAGTCTTTCTCAAGCCAGAATTAATAGCTAATAAATAGTCTTCGTAGCTGAGGCTCACTTGATTGTGAGATAGAAAATTTGCAAAATTACTTAAATGAGCTACATTTTTGGAATCGAAAGGAAAGTTTAAAACATATTGAATTTTTTTTAATTTTCGCGATGAGGAGAATAATTTTCTGAATCTTCGGTAAGGGGACGAAGAATTTCTGTTCGCGGCATGGGAGTTACCCCTTACTTCACGAGTACACGAATGTCCGTGATTATGCTTCTGGTATTCAATATACTGAGCTAGCTCAGCATTTGTGGAGTCAGTGGTAATAAATTGATCAATGAAGGCTATTGCAGAAGTAATAGTCGCTTCAATCTCAAAGTCCACCAAAGGGGCATCTTTCAGCCAAAACATGCCGTGAATGTGAGGCGAACCACGTTGTTGGAATTCAACTCGCCAATAGTATTTCAGAGGAGAACTAGAACGAGAAAATCTGGAGGAACACTGAGCATACTGAGTGAGTTGAAGATTAATTGACTTGGCATGGGCAAAAAGCCCGGTGGTATCAAAACAAAAATCAATAAGAGAATTGCGCAACTAAGGTGGCTATTGTACGCACAAAGTAAACCAGCATGGTCAACAGCATTAAAAATGCACGCTGAACTCGACCACTTAAGAGACCTAATTGAAAAACGAATACCCACACAATCAATTACTTCATCAACTCAACAAATACCAACAATAAACCAAAACACTAAAATAACTCACCTCCACCACTAGTAAATATACCGAAGTACACACCAAGCTGTCCATTGGATTGTGAGGGCCCATTTAGCCCATATTGCATTGGTACATGTACATCCCGCCAATTAAAGGAACAATAAGCCCGTGTCCAGCACCGACACCCCAACATAAAACAAAACGCATGTGTCCAGCACTGGCACCCCAACATAAATCAATAAGCCTGTATCCAGCACCGGCCCCGCCATGCGTTCCAAGCTGGCCAATTAAGATTAATACCACACACATAAAAATGTAACCTCTTAAGCACACTTAAATTATTAAACAAAAAAATTGATTTATAAATTATGTATGTATAATTGAGCGGAACCTTTTCTGCCCGATTAGTAGTGTGGCCGGTAAAGCCACACGCTCATTAGGTAGGAAATTGTAAGCCGCAAGGCATCAGGCACTTCTCTCCATCTACGGGTGTATTAGGCAATGCATTGTGACGACGCAAGGTCGCGCAATGAAAATATATACTAAGACTTAGCGGCACGGAGCCCAGTATTATTATTATTATATTAAATATAGAATAAGAAATTTCTGGCCAGGATTCGGTCACCGGCACAGCCTCGTGCAACTCACATATCGCAGGAAAACCCGCCTCACCGGTTTCCCGACACGGAACGGTTCAGGCCGCATACCGGATCATCCGCTGGACATTTCTGGCCAGGATTCGGTCACCGCCACAGCTTCGTGCAACCCTCATATCGCAGGAAGATCCACCTCACTGGCCTCCACAACTCAGGTGGCATACGGGATCATCCGCTGGACACATCTTGTCAATCCATTCACTTTACTTAACTAGTATAAGCTCCGAACAATAAACCTCCTTAACCCCGTACTTCTAGTCTCTCTGTGAGGGTGGTAAAATATCATTTACAAGTAAACGAACTATCGGTAAGTCCTACAAAAAACAATTTCTGTAGGTCGACCTGGACACCCGCCAGCTACTCCTGGGTCGCTCCAAAAAGAGGTCATTACAGTGGTGCCCGAGCAGGGACACTGATTAGTTCGTTTACCCTACATGAATGCCACTCTCTACTATGGCTGAGATCCACACTGCCATACTTCCACGCGGGTGGATAAATAACGTCCCGAAATCACAACTGGAATCGTATGCCAAGGAGTTCGGGCTAGAACCCGAAGCACTCTTAGACAACCTCCGGAAGCAGGTCTCTGAATTCATCCGGAATTCTGAGGGTAACAGCGCGCTGCATACAAGGATACTTGGTATGTGGAAGGGTCGGGATTCGAACTATAGATTGTTGTCGGCGAAAACAGGGAAACGGAAGCGGTCCCGGGGACACCCTGGGGCCCACCCAACTCCCGCTAAGATAGTTGGGTGGGCCCCGGCCTATGCCTAGAGTTCGACGGACGACGCATCCTCGCCCAATTAACAATAGAGGCAGGACCAATTCAGGGCGCCATCGACACCGGGGCGACACGCAGTTTCATGAGTAAGACAACGGCTCATAATCTAAGAAGGTTCGGAACTCGGATTGTGACTGATGAAACCATACGGCTGGCGGACGGCACACACAGGGACGGCACCACGGGTTTTCGTATAACGTGTACAATGGGGGAAACAAAAAGCGGACATCTCGTTCCTAGTCGTACCCGAAGTCATTGGCCATGTTCTCTTTTACATTGACTTCTTGGAAAGGTTCGAAACAACATTTTCCTGCGGCGGATTCAATCTCGACCTCAGCAGCAAAAATTCGAGAAAGGAACGTCGAAAATATCGTCGAATCGCAAGGGAGGAGAGCTCGCCGGACATACCCGTAGCAGCCACCCACACAGACGATGTCGCAGGAGTAGGGGACGTACAGATTCAGGCTTTCCTCACGGCCGAGCTAACACGGTTCAAAGGGATGAGCGGTACCTGTCCCATAACCAGTCATCGAATTCATATGAAAGATTCCCAACCTATCAAACAGAGATACTACCCCCGTAACCCGGCAATGCAGAGTATCATCAACCAACAGGTGGACGAATTGATCGAACAAGGTCTGATAGAACCGTCCCATTCCGCCTACAGCGCTCCGGTGGTGCTAGTCAGGAAGAAAATAACGACTGGAGGTTATGTATCGACTACCGGCAGCTCAACGCCTATCCTCTACCCCGAATGGACCATATCCCGCAACAACTACGGGAAGCCAGATACATCAGCACCTTAGACCTAAAGAGCGGTTATTGACAGATTCCAATGGAGGAAAATAGCAAGCAGTACACTGCATTCTCCGTCCCAGGAAGAGGCCTTCACCGAGATTGCCAAACCATTGTTCGCCCTACTCAAGAAGGGTAGAAAGTTCGAATGGTCCGACGAACACAAACCGGCCTTCGTAGCTCTGAAACAACTCCTGACGCAAGCACCCGTACTAGCATGTCCAGACTTCACGAAACCATTCGTCTTACAAACCGACGCTAGCGACAGTGGACTCGGGGCTGTTCTCACGCAAGAGTACGAAGAGGGCGAGCGCGTTATCGAATACGCCAGTCGGAAGCTTCAGCAGGCCGAAATAAACTACACGGCAACAGAAAAGGAGTGCTTGGCCATCCTCTCGGGAATTCGCAAAATGAGGATGTACCTCGAAAGCTATCACTTTATCGTGGTCACTGACCATCTGGCACTAAAATGGCTAAACACCATAAAAAGCCCTCGGCACGGATAGCCAGATGGGCCTTAGCCTTGCAGCCTTTCTCTTCGAAGTACGGTACCGGAAAGGCAAGCTAAACGTTGTCGCAGACGCGTTGTCACGGACCTCGGAGGAAGAAATTCATCAAATCGAAGTCGAGGACGACCCTGGATCTGCAATAAACTCAAGGCCATTCGAGAAAAACCGCAGGATTGGCCGGACTACGTTGCCAATGGTGGGGGCCTATACCGACACATTCCGTCATGGGCCGCCGATGAAGACGTCCAACCATGGAAACTGCGCGTTCCTAGGCGACTACGACCACGGGTATTAGAAGAGAACCATAGCCATCCCACAGCCTGACACACGGGGATATGACGGACCAAACACCGAATAATGCTTAAATACTACTGGCCCGGAATGCACCGCGATATTACGAAGTTCGTTCGTCAGTGTCAGAACTGCCAGCAACACAAGGTATCCCAACAGAAAGCAGCAGGCAAGATGCTCACGCAAGTCGTCCAAGCCCCCTGGGAAACCATCTGCATCGACTTTGTGGGACCATTACCACGCTCATCACATGGAAACACAATGTTGTTAGTCTGCTGGAAAAGTTCTGTAAATGGATAGAGATGGCCGCCGTTCGGAACGCCACAGCTGAAGAGGTGATTAAAATTCTCATAGAACGTATCCTAGCACGAGGAGGAATCCCGAAACTTATAATTTCGGACAACGGGGTACAGTTCACTAGTAGGAAGGTGAAAGCTCAGATGGAAAAATGGGGCATCAAGCATCAGTTCACCGCCCCATACACCCCACAGGAAAACACCACCACGCGGAAAGAGCCAATCGAACATTAAAAACGATGATCGCCCAATTCTCGGGAAACAGTCAGAACCACTGGGACGAACTACTCCCCGAGTTGAGTTTGGCCCTCAACAGCAGTCGATCCGAAGCAACAGGTTACACACCCGCCTACATATTGTACGGACGGGAGTTGAGACTACCAGGTAACTTGTTCGATGAACAGACCTCCGGATCGGCCATGGTTGACGAAGACCAAACTACCCGACTGTTACGGATCCAAGAAACAGGTGAAATTGTACGCCAAAACATGGAGAGAGCAAAGGAGAGAGTAAAAGGGAATGGAGACCGAAAATCGGTGATACGATCTGGGTCCGCCACCATCCGTTGTCGAAGGCCGTAGAAGGCTTCACGGCAAAGCTGGCACTCCGCTTCGATGGACCATATACCGTACTCGGACTCCCCTCTCCCGTCACAGCCAGACATAACGTAACTAACAAAATACTACGGGCTTATATCAGCCAAATAAAAAAAGCCCACCTAGACAATGACACTAACCCTCCCTCTGAAAAATCTAGCGCCATGGATGTAAGGTTCGCCCAGGCACTCGACAAGGCACGACGGGAACGGGGCCGGCTCCAGCGTCTCCGGAGGCCCGCCATCACCCTAGAGCATGGAGAAATTCCATGTCGGTAAGGCATAGGTGTAGCGGGGACGCGGCCCGCGAAACAAGCCGCCAAACCGCCACCCTCCGCCATACAGACACCGTCGAGGGTAGCCGACCCAGATGCAGGACAATGCATAAGGAGACCCCGGACAAGGACCACCTATCGTAATAGTTACGATCCAATCGTGACAGCAATAGCCACGACACCTAGGGAGCAATACGCTCGGAGAGGAAGACCCGGAGCAACAGAAGGTCACCCCAAGGGGAACCGAACCCAATACGCCCCCCAACACGGGGCTTGGAGTCATCACAAGCACGGCACCCCGACAGCAATGCCCGGCGTGACAAACACGAGCAGACTCGTCGCTGGATCGCCACTCAGACGCAGCAGGGGTCGGGACCACGGCGTCAGAGGCATTACCCGCCATCCCGTCACAGCAGGGAATCCAGCAACGATTCCCAGAGGACCTATATGGTGAATCCCTCTCGCAAGGCACTGCCGGGGAAGACGCGGACGACGGGGGTCGGTTCGCAGCCGCCCGAGGGGGTCAAAAGTCACCAAGGCTCCACCCCATCATTACAGGCTCGGAAGCGGCCGTCGCCAACAAGGGACACTAGGCGAGGGTTGGGGTCACCCGTGGCCAAACAAAGACCACCTACCCAGACACCACCTGTGAACAACGGGGAACCAAATCCGCACACGGGCAAAGCGGCCTTGGCGTTGAGGACGCCGACACCAACGGGCGACACGGAACAGGACCATGAAAGAGACAACACACTGGTCCCAGAGCCACCACATCCAGCACCAGACACCCCCATGGGGAAAGCCGAGGAAGAGGACCGGGACGTGTTTGAACTCCACCCCGAGGGAGAGTTCACAGATGAATGCCGTCATACGGAACCCGATCCGTTCCGCGCTTACCGGTTGAGCGGAAGTAGGATCTCGGAGGGAGCGCAGAGCGCCATCGAGGAAGCCCTTTCCAAACGGAAACCGGGGGCACGTCGCACACTCCGACTGCGGAACTTCCACGACTGGATCACGGTACGCATAGGCATAGGTAAACATCCGACCCTACATGCCTCCGGCCTAATAAGAAAGGGGGAGTGTGACGACGCAAGGTCGCACAATGAAATATATACTAAGACTTAGCGGCACGGAGCCCAATATTATTATTATTATTATTATTTAAGAGCTAGCGGCACGGAGCCCAATATTACAGAATTATTATTATTTATTAAGACTTAATGGCACGGAGCCCAGTATTATTATTATTATATTAAATATAGAATAAGAAATTCCAACAGTTAATATTAATGTTATCATAAGGGAGCGTCATAGGGCGCATATCAGCGCACTGTTAGCGACGCACGAAAGAGCAAGGGCTTGAACAGCTGCGATAACGGCGACGCTACGTTAACAGCAGCACTAACAGCGTCGCTACAGCAATAGCAACGCTGCGTTAACAGCGAACAAGCGATCGACAGCGCGGCCGCCGACTATAAAACCAGCACGCCTGCCATTGAGACATCCCTTAGTGTTCGGCTCCGGCCTAAACTAACTAACTAACTAGCTGGGCAACTTGGACTCGGTTTTCGAATCAGTCCAAGCGCTAGCATCAGAGGCCGGTTTACGAACCGCCTTGGAAGCAAGTGACGCCAATAGGGAGTGGGAGATTGGTTTCGAATCATCTCACGGGCACCACTTCTCTGGAAACGGACTGGGAACTGGTTTACGAATCGTCCCCACGTGCCTTAGGACTAATCAACGTAGCTTGGCACCGGACCTGGTTTTCGTATCGGCCCCGAGCTTGCCTCTTATGTCGGTTTACGAATCACCACAGGAGCAAGTGACGCCACTAGGGAGTGGGAGGCAGGTTTCCGAACCGTCTCATGGGCACCACTCTACTGGAGACAAACCGGGAACCGGCTTATGAACCGGTCCCGCGTAGAGTAACACCCCCTCCTACTAACACCCCTTGACCAGACCAGACGCAGTGCATCCAGGACCGACCTAGACAGACCACAGCCACATATCGCAGGAAAACCCGCCTCACCGGTTTCCCCGACACGGAACGGTTCAGGCCGCATACTGGATCATCCACTGGCATTTCTGGCTAGGATTCGGTCACCGGCACAGCCTCGTGAAACTCGCATATCGCAGGAAAACCCGCCTCACCGGTTTCCCCGACACGGAACGGTTCAGGCCGCATACCGGATCATCCGCTGGACATTTCTGGCCAGGATTCGGTCACCGCCACAGCTTCGTGCAACCCTCATATCGCAGGAAAATCCGCCTCACTGGCCTCCCCAACACGGGACAACTCAGGTGGCATACGGGATCATCCGCTGGACACATCTTCTCAATCCATTCACTTTACTTAACTAGTATAAGCTCCGAACAATAAACCTCCTTAACCCCGTGCTTCTAGTCTCTCTGTGAGGGTGGTAAAATATCTTTTACAGGTTAACGAACTATCGGTAAGTCCTACACAAAACAATTTCTGTAGGTCGACCTGGACACCCGCCAGCTACTCCTGGGTCGCTCCAAAAGAGGTCATTACAGCATATCATATGCATTTATTCCCTCAAAAACAATTGAAAAATAACTTAATGAGGAAATTATAAATAAAAAAAAAAAAAAAACATATATAGTGACATATTAACATATCTCGCAATATACTCGTATAAATTCACAGAACATTGAATAAACGCTCACATTGCAAAGTCGCCTTATTGTATAATATTACATATCCTAAATTTCTTTAAAACAAACAAACAATAAAATAGCCAACTCAAGTGCACAGCGACATGCACAAGCCACTTAATATCTCATGTTTCCTTAAACAAATAGCCCACTCAGCGTAAGTGACCACACACAAGATTATGTAAACTCTCTGTTCTTAGTCGATAAGCCACAAGCTGAAAATCCAAATTGTCAGTCTTAAGCTGATCATTGAATAATAAAGTATAACTAACTATTCGCTCTTGTCTTTATTTTTTCATCTTCAGTGTCTGCTTTAATAAAAACGAGCAGTTCATTGGACTCGGTAATTATTATAGCGTCATTTGCATTCGTTGTTATCTACGCTATTAATAAATACGTAATTGGCGCAGCCGGTAGGATAGTAAAAGAAAAATTTGATGCGATAAGTGGCATTATCAATTCCTATACACTTTTGCTATCCATTAAAAAACCTTGCTAGACAACCCGCGACGGTTAATATCGCATGAAGTTTTTATAAAAAACAAGCAAGTATAAAAACCTTGACAGTAACGCGAAATCGTAAACGCAATTGTCGAAAAGAAAAAAAATTATAGACACACAAGAATTCGTTGGAAACATTAAATCCAAGTAATTGGTTATTTCCTAACAAACGAAATCGCTTGAGTGCATAAGTGAATCCAACTAAGTGAACCAATATAAGAAATACGAATTTAAACCATATAAACTAAGTGAAGATAACATAAAAATTAAGTGAACAAACCATGTACATAAACCAATAGTGAACACAAGACCCAAAGTGAATATACAACCCAAACCAACACACAAACCAATAGTGAATACAGTATCCAAAAGTAAATACACCACCCAAACCGAACACACAAATTGATCAGTGAATATATAAAAGCTAAAAAACTCCAAACCAATCATTATGGCAATGACAGAACCAGTAGACCCCCTATAGTTCTATCCGACACGAACATGGTTCAAGTCGAGAGACAAATACATGCCGTAGAACGATTCCACGGGGATCCAAGTACGCTATACACCTTCATCGGCCACATTGACTTCATCCTGACACTCTACCAGACCACCGATGAGCGTCAGAAACTGATAATATTCGGCCATATCGAAAGGAACATCAGTGGGGAAGTTATCCGCGCCATAGGAGTCCGCAACCTCTCCAGTTGGGCAGAGCTCAGGACACATTTGATCCTCAACTATAAACCACAGGTGCCGAATCATCAACTACTGGAAGAATTTTGCAACACGCAATTCCGTGGGAACATCAGACACTTTCTGGAGGAAGCCGAAAGGAGGAGGCAGATACTAATGAGTAAGTTAGATTTAGAAGATAACATTGCTGAGTCAACACTTTACGAACGATTCATTAAAGACAGTATAGATAACTTAGTTCAGAAACTACCCACTCACATTTACCTTAGAATAGTTAATTGTAATATCCCTTGCTTGAGAACGTTGATTAATATATTACAAGAAGAAGGGCTTTACGAAGCACCAACCTCAAATAAAGAATATACCAAAACCATCCCAAATAAAGCACAAACTAACCTTCAAAATAAACCACCAAATAATCAAGCTAAACCTGTCACACCTTTTCAACCATTCTTCAATGCTAAACACCAACCCTATCATAGACCACCTTACATACCACCCTATATACCACCTTACATACAACCTAACATGCCCAGGCCTAAGCCTCCTACAAATCCCCAATACCACTACTCATCACCTCGTAACCCATTCAATACACAAGCACCTAGACCAAACCCACCATTCAACCGAAATACCAGACAAACAGTAACGCCGTTAAAAGGCCAAGACCATCGGAACAGCGGACAGTCAAAAATGAGTATCGAAGATATGAGATACCAAGAGGGAATATCAGTTCAACCCGAATTCCAACATCTTCAACCCCAATACCCATATAACACCTATTACCCATATTATCTAGACTACACATATCAACCTTATCCCTACCAAATGGACCAGCCACCCGACACTATCCAGTACCCTCCTGAACAAGAGCAGTCCAATCCAAACCCAACAGAGAACGAAAATCAGACACCGAACAATGACGAACATGATGAAACCAAACAAGCAGAAAATTTTCGGCTAGTAGCCCCGGATCAACCCAGAACATCCTAATAAAACATAATAACAATGACTTAAAATGTTTAATAGATACCGGATCTAGAATAAATATGTTAACCAGAAATATATTTGAAACTCCTATCCAACAAACAAACCACCTAATACATACTAGTAACGGTCCGTTGAAAGTAACACAGATTACAAAGTTACTACCGAATAACTACTTCCCAATCGAGTCAGAATTCTTAATTCATCATTTCTCTGACCAATATGATATGCTTATTGGTCGCCAATTATTGTCTAAAGCAAAATCAATAATTGATTACAAAAAAGGAACAGTTAATGTGTTCAATAAACAATTTAAGCTAAGATCCTTAGATCCTTCAACAGAACAAAACTACCTGCAAGCAAACCCATCATTTCAATACAACCCTATATTTTTAGAAAACTCCACATTTAATGAAAATTTATTCCGATTAGAGCATCTAAATACAGAAGAAAAACAAACAAGTAAGAAAGCTACAGTCGAATTTGCTCGACTGTGAGATACCCGCCACCGAATTTTTCCATCAAAATAATATATTTTTCAAAAATATACTGAAAAATACTTTAAAAAATATACTAAAAAATAGCAAAATAATATATCAAAATTTTCATTGTTCGAAATTATGTCGCGGAGTGTCATAGCAACTAACTAGGCAGCACTAGCAGTTGCACGTGGTAACGCCTTATAAAAAGTAATTTCTTAATAACTTCTGTGTTTTTTATCCGATTGTAACCAAATTTTCAGCGATCATTAAGATGGTGATTAGTATTGTGCGTACCAAAACTGAACATTGTTTTTTTTTTGATTTACGTGGGCGGAAGGGGGCGTGGCAAAAATCTAAAACAAACTTGATCTGCGTGCAACAATAAGACACACTGTCCCGAAAAATTTGTTGCTCAATCTCTTATAGTCTCTGAGATCTAGGTGTTCATACGGACAGACAGACGGACAGACGGACGGACGGACAGACGGACATGGCTATATCGTCTCGGCTGTTGACGCTGATCAAGAATATATATACTTTATGGGGTCGAAGATGCTTCCTTCTGCCTGTTACATACATTTTCGGTCGGCAAAGCCATAATACCCTTCTACCCTTTGGGTAGGCGGGTATAAAAAAACCCAAACTATTAAATAAATTCCAAGACATTCAATACCATGAAGGCGACAAACTAACATTTACTAATCAGGAAAGACACACTATTAATACTACACACAATATGGCTGTTCATTCATACCCATACAGTTACCCACAGATTTATGAAAAGGAAGTCGAGAACCAAATACAAGATATGCTAAGCCAGGGGATTATAAGAGAGTGTAATTCACCTTATTGCAGTCCCATTTGGGTTGTACCAAAAAAAAAAGATGCTTCAGGACAGAAAAAATTTCGCATTGTAATTGACTATAGAAAATTAAACGATATCACTATACATGACCGATACCCTATACCTAATATGGATGAAATATTAGGAAAATTAGGCAAATGCAACTACTTCACTACTATAGACCTTGCAAAGGTTTCCATCAAATAGAGATGGATAAGAAGTCCATACCTAAACAAGTTTGAAAGCTACAGTCGAGTGTGCTCGACAACCATAGTTTTAAATGGGTTAAATTAAAAAACAATTTTAGGTTTATAAATTTATTTATTATTTAATTTGCTTGATATTTTCATTATTATTTGCTACAAATATGTCGCCGCTCGAATTAGCTCCCGATTTAAAAAATTATATTAACTTTGAAATAATAAATAAAATTAATAAATAATTTAAACCGAGACCCAGGAAACACCTACGAGTCGACTTGTGCTGCCTAAAAAGAAGCACCATTGTTCCCCAAAAATATTTTTTTACCTTCACTGCCGGAGGAGGTAGAATTAACAAAATTAATTTAAATAAAAGAAATAAAAATGAAATAAAAAGAAACAAAATATAATCATAGGTTTAAAAATAAAAAGATTAATTAAATTCAACAAAAATTTGCAAATATATACTATTTACAACAACTATTTGCCCTACAAGAATCTATCATCTATGCTCATTAAAATACCACTGTGTGTGTACCAAGTGCGTGCTCTGGCCCTATCATTCCTTATATTCGAACACGCCCAATCAATGTGTGTATCACCATTGATTGTAGACGTGTTCAAATCTAACAAAGACCTATAACTGCTTCTACCTAAAAATTCAAGAAGCCTCCTACTACATCCTGAGAGAGATCGCAGATACAGATTAAAACCTAACACTATGCTATCGCTACCTAAAAATGAAAATCTCTGAAATAAGTCCTCAAACTCAGCTCCAAACTTCTGAACTGGATATGTTGGGCTTCTGTAAACTATTAAAAATCCTATTGACTTAAATTTGAATACTGCATACTCAAACACTGCTGAACCTAAATTATTTACGTCTGAATAAAATCGCCCACTTGAACAGAGACGAGCACCACTAGATATACTTTGGCAATCGAGACGTATTACAGTTCGAAAGCCAGATATTTCGTATACTTCGTTGGAGTATGTGGAAGCTTCAACAAAGCATAAGAAAGAAGATAACAGCATTAACTGATCGGAGCAAATATCAGAAATATGGCAATGTACACTTTGCGTGTTATGAAAGAATATATTGATTTTAGAAATGTCGGAGAGACATCTAAAATTTGAATCTAATATCTTAGTGGTGCGTAGACTTTCTAGCTCTTTCTCTACTACTGGTCTAGGGGGACAAATTGCCCAACAATAAAGAGGCCAGCTGCACTTGTGGCTCTACTGCAAGCTACATACAATGCTTCTCGTTGCATTCCTGGAGTTGTGTGGACCACCACGTTGGTGTATGTAGCTCCCTGGCTTTTATGAATAGTTATACCTTCTGCAAGGTACAACTCGTTTGAATGATATTGATATTTTGACAGTTTTCAGAACTGGGGTCCAAGATGGTTCAGTGCGATGACTGCATTTAGCTCGAGCATTAACTCCTACACTTTCATCTAAAAATTGAATCCAAAGAACTTGAGGACAATTTTCTATATTGAAACCTATTTCCATAAGAATCCCTGAAGCTCCATTAACGAGACCATCTGCAGTATCTATATTGACCGTCATCATGTACTTTGCAGTGGTTTTCAGTATAAGGGTAGTACAAAGCCCTTGTGTTTGTGCAGTTTTGAAATCTTTGACAGAATCGAAGCACCTAGCCCTAGCTTCTATATTGAGATGTGCAGCTTTTACTGAATCAAGAGCAATTGAAATAAATTGATCCGTAGGGATTGAATTTAATTTAGCAGTGTTAAAAGTATTTGTATCCTCATTCCTAAGAAATAAATGAATAGCCTCACTTGGAATTTGGTCTAAGACCGAAACTCGGGACCTAAGTAAATCTATATCTGCTGATGTCATTTGACCGGATGCCATGTTATTAAGCGCTAACGCAAATGCTTGATCGTCTCGTTGTCGCATAATCTCTGTAAGCTCAAAAAACCTAAAACTATCCCACAGAGATGACCCAAATATAGCACTGTATGGGTCATGGGACGATGTGGTGGATTGAAAAATCCAACGATCTCCTACCGGACGTAGTTGTCTGAGATCGCCGAAAACTATTATTGAAATACCTCCAAATGAGGTCTCTTTGTTATTAAAATTTTGCTTGAGACGAGCATCTAAATGAGATAACATTTTGGCACCGACCATTGATATTTCATCAATAATTAAAAGCTTAAGGTCAATAAACCTTGAGCGAAGTGAATTTAACAAATCTGCTCCTAAGTCTTTAAAAGAAGGGTTGAACCTCCAATTCCAAAAGCAGCTTTTCCTGTGGGTGCACACAAAAGGATCTTAACCGTTGTGGGGTCACAACCTGGTCTACTATTATATTGATGTGAAAGGGACTGAAAAATTGCTGTTATTAACCTACTTTTGCCAACACCTGCTCCGCCACCTACAAACTCATAAAATATTCTATTATTTTTAGCATTATGCAAAAAAGGTTTTTTGTTTTAAATTCAAAGATCTGACTATGCTTGCTAAGTTTTCAGGCGATATAATTGGCGGGAGCTTAATTATACGGAAATTATTTTCCGAATTTTCACTATTATTAACATTTCCAGTATTTATGTTTAAAACATTTATTTGAGAACTTATTTCAGGGATGGCCAAAGCCCTAAACTGGCTGTCTAAATCATCAACCTGATTATTCTCTTCTATATTTTCCTCGGCTTCTAGAGTCCTCCTAAGCACGTCTTCTAAGTCTTCTAAAATGTTCTACTTCCTATAATTAAATCTAATGGAATCTACATTTCTAGAGTAAATGCTTTGCAATTTACTTGAAGCAATTCTACCTCTTCATCTCTCCATGGGAAATATAACATTAACAATTCCCTGAAATAGTTCGCTCTGTCGGCATTCAGATTGAGCTTTCTAAATCTAATTATTGCTGGCTTGGTCCTTTCCCTAATGAAACACCACTACTATTCCGGAGAGTATAAAATAATCTACCTAGGACCTCGTTTTCTTCATCATCCTCATTATCACTACCTTGGTGAAATGATCTACAAGTTTTCGAAAAATTGTAGTTTGCAGCAAGCATAAGGATCCAATATAAACTGAATGTCCATATTGGCTCTTTGCATTGAAAGAATGTGCTTATTATAAGAATTAACATTAATGGCTGCAAATGTTCTCTTCAGGAAAATTTGAGGCTTTTTCAAGCCAGACCTAATAGCTAATAAATAGTCCTCGTAGCTGAGGCTCACTTGATTGTGAGATAGAAAATTTTCGAAATGACTTAAATGAGCTACATTTTTGAATCGAAAGGAAAGTTTAAAACATATTGAATTTTTTTTAAATTTTTGCGATGAAGAGAATAAGTTTCTGAATCTTCGGTAAGGGACGAAGAATTTCTGTTCGCGGCATGGGAAAATAAGGAATACCGAAGCGACAAATAGAGTTACCCCTTACTTCACGAGTACACGAATGTCCGTGATTATGCTTTTTGGTATTCAATATACTGAGCTAGCTCAGCATTTGTGGACTCAGTGGTAATAAATTGATCAATGAAGGCTATTGCAGAAGTAATACTCGCTTCAATCTCAAAGTCCACCAAAGGGGCATCTTTCAGCCAAACATGCCGTGAATGTGAGGCGAACCACGTTGTTGGAATTCAACCGCCAATAGTATTTGATAACGGGATGATTTCCAAAAACACCCCCTGTTTCCTGAATATTACTAGCAATTGCCGAGCCTGATATTCAAAATACCTCGCACAAGTTACAGGATCTGATCTAATTAATCTAGCCTTTTCGCTAAAACTAAAATTCGAAACTTCTACTTCTGTAACTTGTTGTCTATCTACAGTTTCTTTTAATATTATAAGCAATTCCGTCCACCTTGTCTCGGCAGACGACAAGGTGATGAAGAAGGTAGGCAGACCGAACTGTCGTATCATTGCCATTACCTTCTTCTTTTCTGTTTCCCAATGAGCAGGAGATGTTCGAATACCTTTCAGGACCCTATAACCTTCATCATGGAGAATAATACTATCTAAATGGTCCTCATTAAGAGCTTTGGCCGCTGTAGTAGGGCGTGAAGCGCTCTGCTTTCTTAAACAAACTGAAGTGTTACTACGAATTTGAATGAGCTCCAACTTCTTATAGTTAAATAAAAGTTTATCTATTCTACAACCTCTCCTATCTACATTTCGGAGCTCAGATCTAACTATTTTAGAGAAACTAAGAGAAGAAGTTCTTTTCTTGCCAGCATATAAGCAGGGGAATGCCAACTCTTTTGAGTCAGCATCGAGAATCATATCTAGGGGCCTTTGGCCTTCGCCAGGAGCAAGGGTGATTCTCTGCATGGCAACATTATCTGCCTGATTATTCTCAAGCAGGGTTTCTTGGCCCCCAGGATTGAGCTCCTCCGTCTAGACATCATCTTGCTGATGTACTGGATCTCGAACTATTTGCTCAAACCCCTCCACTATTTCTACGTCTACTTGAGATGCAACGAATGGAACAGTCTCGGTTGTATAAGAAGACAACCACTGTTCGTTTACTGAAACATTATGCTTTCTATAAAGCTCTGTGCTAACTAAATATCTAATTGCTTCTGCAATTTTTAAGGGTCTAATGGTTTCGGCCATGAAATCATGGCTATATTCCATTCTACGTTTGAGGTGGAGCTGAACGACCTCGGCTTCATGAAAAGCTCGTGGGAGGGAAGTCACGATATTGCTTATTGGAATTGGAACATTGACAACAGCTCCTTTAATTGCGCTCTGACGCTCATGACCTAAAGACTTTATAATCATAAATGGTAGGCGAGGAGAAATAAGGCGTTCCTCTAATGAAGTAAGCCCCTTAAGGCATTCAGGCAACTCTGGGAAATCTAATCCATCAGAAATAAAAGTTTTTGGCTTAATGCCAGATCTAATATTGCGGTTGCATGTCTTGCAAAAAGTTAGAAAACTGTCAGATGAATTGTACTGACTTCCATTATCTAAAATTTCGGCACTAAATTCACAATTATCTATTATGAAAGAACGTGGTATCCTAGCTATCTGATGGGGAAACCACAGGCCTTTACATGAAAGGCAAATTTTATTTGGCCCTAATTTAACTAATCTATTAAAATTCTTCATTAGTGATTCTAAGATCGTGGAACGTGGCAAACTATCTACATCCTGCAAGATATTCGCACGCTCATCTCTGTTATGGTCAGCATTTCGACGGTTTTCTAATTGCCTATTTTCACTATTTTCCCTATACTGACTAACTCGCTGACTAATCCTTCTCAAGGCATCAAATGTCGCTTGTCTAGCTAATAACCGGGCACTTTCGCCGTGCCGCAGTGTTCCTAACTTGTTCAACTATCCTGCGAGTAATATTATTCCTAACCTGAGATCTGTTAACTCTTTCTAATTCTCGTCTACGGCTTGCCCTACGCGATGTGTCAGCCTGCTGCTCAGAGAGTCTAAAATCTGGGTCAGTACGTCGTTGTCTTCTATGCTCTGACTTACCCGTCTGCTCTGTTGCCCTGACATCTACATTCTGTCTACGGCTTGCCCTACGCGATGTGTCATCCTGCTGCTCAGAGAGTCTAAAATCTGGGTCAGTACGTCGTTGTCTTCTATGCTCTGAGTTACCCGTCTGCTCTATTGCCCTGACATCTATATTCTGTCTACGGCTTGATCTTCGTAATGTATCAGCCTTCTGTTCAGGCTGCCTAAAACTAATGTCACTTCGTCGCTGTCTTCTAAGATCTGAGTTTCCTATTTGTTCGTTCGTCCTGTAGTCTATAGCCTGCCTACGAGCTGATCTCCGCAAAGTATCACCCCTCCTGTTCTGGCTGCCGAAAATCTGCATCCCTCCTATGGTTCCTTCAGTACAAAGTATTTACCTCCTGCTCCGGTAACCTATACTCTGCATCTGTCCGTCTCTCGCTCCTATTTTGCGTATCATCTAATTGCTCAAATTGTCTTATTCGCCTAGAGCGCCTTCTGATTGAGCGCCGCTGAGTATTTCGAACCTGCTCTTGTTCCCTATATTCATGGTCTGCTCTACGATCTCTCTGTGAATTTATATTATTAATGTTTTGCTCCTGCATATATTCAACATTTTCCCTATTTATTCTGTTTCTCAATTGTCTTGAACGAGACCTTTGAGAAGCAGATTGGCGACTAAGTCGAGGCATATTTAAATGTTGTAAAAATATATATTTATAAAGATAACAATTAAAATAAATAATATAAAAAAATTAAACAATACGTAAATTTTAAATAAATAAATTAAATTAAAATAAATTAAATTAAAAAGTAAATAGTTATTTATTTAAAGACTGAAATAAAGCTGTTTACATATGTAAATATTGCTGTCCAATCTTTAAATATGCATACATGCTTTACTACAAAAACAACAACAAACTACACTCTGTGTAAGTTTGTATGCAAGTTATCACCCTCAATCCCTCTGTATTTTCTATGGAAATTTTAAGCAACTTTCATAACCCTCGCTCCTGTACTATTGCGTCATTCCTGTCAGGAAATCTCTTCACACTCTTGCGCCATTCTCTTAAGAGCATAAACAATATCCAAAGCCTGTCAGCGGTCTCGAGCCACTCTTCTCAGTATTTACTGCCCAATAAACAAAAACAACTTTTTTTCCAAAAAGACTGCGCAGCTCAAAAACATAAATATTGACCCCTTGGTCACTTATCCCACGCAGCCGAATGCTGTAAACAAATCTGCCCCCACTTTAGGTGGAACGGCTTAGGTGTCAACAAAATTCTCGATCAAGAGCGTAGCGTAAACATCGTTCTCTTGGCCTGCGTCCCAACGCACCATTGTAAACAAATATCCCTTCGCCCACGCGCAACAACAATTTCACCACGACAAGCTCTCGATCCCCAAAAGCTTTAAGCTTTCCGAGAGAAGCTTTGACATAACTTTAACCACCCTTAGCTTAAGAAGATTTTTGTAACAGTAGTCTTAATTTTGCGATCAAATAAATCGGAAGTGTTCTTCCTACAAAAAAATATTCTTTTCCAACCCGCGTTATCGAGTTGGTTAATTGGCGCCCAAACGTGGGACTCGTGTAAAGTTTAAAAAAAAAGCGCACTTAAGATATTAAAACCCACAATATCAACAGTGTCACGAGTGAACCAAAACCCGATTATTTTAGCAAAGCGGCAAATATTTGAAAAAGCCGTTAGCAACTCACTTGCAATTCCACAACGTTAAACTGTAACAGTGCTACATATAACGGGGACCCAAAAGAAATAAAAAGGTTATCCTCAAATTGAAGTGGATTTATAAAAATTTAACATTTTAAAGAGGACCTGAAAGCAATAAAAAAGGCCTTCTCATGGTGTTAAATAAATGGACACAACAATAAACAACAATTAACTTCAAACCACAACAACAAAATTAAACCCCAATTAAAGAAGGAAGACCCACCAGGTGCAGAAGGAAGACCCCTAAGCCAAGAAGACGCAACCCCCAATTTAAGAAGATCCACGTGAGACTCATCATCTTACTTTTAATATACAATATAGTACATTTTAAACAACATATATTATTTAAGTTTTATATTACTCTTTAAAAAAAAAAAAAAAATATTAATTAAATTCAAAAAAAATGGACGACCTTATAAGTAACTTTCAAAAATTAAACATGGCTCATAATCAAACTTTGACAGCAGATTTAATCGCTGAACTAATAGCGAATAAAACGAAAACTTTATCTGAAGAAATTGCAGCATTAAAGTTACAAATAAATTCTAACACAAGTACAGTTCAAGAATACCAAGCAACCCAAATTAATGACTTAATCAAATGTGATGAATCATTTGATGTTATCAAGTCCATACCCGAATTTACAGGTAGCTACGCAAATTATGTTAGTTGGCGTGAAGCAGCATGCTGCGCCATGAGAATGTATAAAGAAGGAAGTAGGAAGTACGTAGGTGCTTTGACAATATTGAGAAACAAAGTAACAGGAAAAGCCAATGATACACTAACAAATCATGGCACAGTATTAAATTTTGAAGCTATTTTAGCGAGATTGGACTTTGCCTATAGCGACAGGCGTCCAATTTATATAATTGAACAGGAACTAAGTGTAGTCAACAAAAACTTACTCTTTTTAATAAACAAAACAATAATGACATATGGCAATAAAGCCAATGTGATCACAGAAATGAACAACAGAAACAGGGATAACGCGTTGCGTATCTTTATCACAGGCTTGAATCTCTTTAAGACCTGAAAACTTACCCAATGCTGTAGCAAAAGCTCAAGAGCTTGAAGCAAATAACCAAAGAGCATATTTCGCTTATAATTACTTTACACGTTCTCAACGGAACAATAATTCCAATGACAACAAAAACCAGCAAAAAAAGCCTGATAACCCAAACAACAATAGCACTAATAATAACTTACGATTCAATCAGGTAAATCGAAATCCAAACACCAACCAACAATCAACTAGAAATGTTTTTGCTCCAGGCAATAACACCATACAACCCCACCAGTACCGATGGACATCGATAGGTCCCTCCAGATACAAAATAAACCCTAAAATAATAGAAACCAAAATTATTATCAACACTTGAAGCGCGAACACCCACCGTCTTCAACTCAACGACAGCCGCAAAAGACAATGCGTGTTAATAATTTAAATGAAGAACATTTTTTAGAGGAAGAGGGGGAGAGCTCCCCTACATCTTCCGAACAGACAGAAAAATTAAATAAAAAACTTAAAATTTTAATTGATACCGGTGCTACTGCGTGTTACATTAAGCACGGTATTTATAATAATCCTCAAGAACTAGTTATTAAGAAAAGAATAAAGACAGTAAATGGTTATACTATGATAACCCATTTTCATAATATCACGATATTCGGGAAAAATCAAAGGTTTTACGAAATAAAAAATTTAGATGCGGATCTATTGGTTGGCTATAACCTTTTGAAAGGTATAAACGCCATCATTGACCTATCAAAATTCAATTCTCGCTCGTATTCGCATTCGCATTCGGACGTGTTTTTTTGCTGTCAACTAACATTTGTTATTTTACCCTTCCTGCGCCTTGTTATTAAATAATTTTGTTTGCAAACTAACAATACCTGTGCTATACGTCGGAGTGTTTAGTCACAGTGTAATAATATTTAATAATTTACAATTAATTCTGTGTTTTAATATATCAACAATTTGTGAGGCCTAATTTTCTGTTTGTGAGAGCTTACAGTAAATTTGTGTTTTGTTTTGAACTGCCACGGCACATTGTTGGTATATCATTGCATATCGCGCTCTTTCCGATCTCGGGCACTTTCTGCTCTCGCGCTCTTTGTGCTGTGTTTTGTTGTTGGTCGTTTTGGCTATTCTTTTCTCTGCTTTCGTCGCGCCCGCGATTGTGATTTTGTGCTTGCTGTTTTTTCTGTAAGTAGATATCAGCGTACTAATACCCTGTTATTAACACAAATTTTTTTTTATTCTTATTTCAATTTTTGGTTTCATTAAATTTTTATTTGCATCAAAAACCTGCAGTATGTTTGTCTGCTATAATAAAAATGCCGTGTACCAGCAAGCGCAAAAATGGGTTTCGTTTGCTGCTGGCTCTGTGACAATGTTTCACATGAAAAATGTTGGCTTCACCGGCCGTATAGTCGACCTAATTGGCTCAAAATCTGGTTTAAGATGGACATGTGAGTCATGCAGGGATGTTGAAAGGGATGTTGCGGGATTCATACGTCAGACGAAGCAAGGCTTTGGTGATCTATTCGCAGGTTTCAAAAACTTGCGGATAGTTTCGCAACTTTGGACTCTGGGTTTAAGGGCATGAAGCTTTTAACTGAGTCTCCAAAGCGTAAAAAGCTAATACTCGTTTGTCCATTGGCCCAAACGAACTTGATGTCCCTGAACTGGTCAACAACTCGTCTGTTCCGAATAATCTAATGTCATTTACGTTTCCCACCCTCGACACTCGTCAGCGTCAATGATTGCCAACAATGACATTGTTCCCATGGATGTCATTTGTTCTGATCCCGTTTCAGTCTCGGTACCTGCAGTAGTTGTTAATGTTGCAGAAACTCAACATGATCTACCTTCTGCTGTACCTAACGTTCTACCAGCTAGTACAGATGCTCCTATCCCGAGTTCTGCTACAGTTGCTCAGAACACTATAGTAGGTGTCCCACCTATGAAACAAATTTTTGTTTCTAGGCTTGCCCCTAATACGTCATCTGACGACATTAGACCTTTATTCGGTCCAAAATTCAAGCATCATTAAAGGTGGAAAAATTTAACTTCTCATATGAACGGAAATCGCATCATTCAAAATAAGTGTTCCTGCCGAGCATTTTAGTAAAAGTTTGCTCAAAAGACTTCTGGCCGGAATGCTTAATTATTAAAGAGTATGTAAATAAAAAAGAAAAATCGGCCACCGATTTTACTTCCAAATGTTACCACTAATTCCTCTAAGCCTCAAACTCCATCTGATAGCTCAAAAACTAACTTCTCTCCTGCTTGGCTATCAAAATGTAAGAGGCCTTTGTAGTAAACTTAATAATGTTTATTTAGATAGCTTAAATTTTCCTTTTTCATGTCATTGCCTTCACTGAAACTTGGTTAAGGCATGATATTCTGAATACTGAAGTCTTTACTAACAAATTTTCTGTCTATAGACGTGATCGCATGCAGCGTCGTGGTGGTGGTGTACTTATTGCTGTCGATGCTGATATCTCTTCTGAGCATGTAGATTTAGGTAGTGATTTAGATATCGAATTTGTAGCTGTAAAACTAATTTATTGTAGTTTTAGTATTTTTATCACCTGCTCATATATACCTCCTGCCTCAGATAACTCTCTGTATTTATCCCATTTTTCTGTAATCAATAGTATTTCTGAAAAGCTTTCCGATCGTGATTTCTTAATAGTTCTTGGAGATTTTAATATTTCTGGAATTTCGTGGCTTTCGTCATGTGAGTCCAACGTATTGAATCCTTCGTCAACTCATGTCTTTGTTGATAGCCTTTTTGATATAGCTTTGTCTCAAACCAATTCTATACCAAATTGTCTAGGCAAAATGCTTGATCTGATTTTTTGTTTTGGATCCCAATACCTGCACGGTGTCCAGATTAAATCCTATTTCCTCACCTGAGGATCCCTACCACCCTACTCTGGAGGTGCTGATTGACTTACCAGCAAGTGTTTCGGTTGCAGGTGTTTTACCGGAGAAGCGAGTTCGTTGTTTTCGGAAGACCGATTTTAAAAAACTTTCTTTGCTTCTTTCACGTACTGACTGGTCCCAACTTTCTTCGTGTATTGACCTGGACAAGGCAGTTGAAATTTTTTATTCTACATTAAACTCTCTGTTTGATGCTTGTGTTCCCTTTGGTACTCCACAATTGTCTAATAGACCGTTATGGTTTACCAAAGAACTAACAAAGTTAAAGAATAAAAAATCAAAGCTTTATACAAAATATAAGGAAACTGGCTCTCTCTTATATTTTTCTCGCTACACTGTTGCTCGTTCCGATTTCTCCACGCTAAATAATCTTTGCTACAAGGATTATTTGAGAAAGTGCAGACTTACGTTTCTGCGTGACCCGAAACGCTTCTATGACTTCGTTAATTCGAAGCGAAAGACGTCAACACTTCCAACAACATTATTTTATGAAAAAAAGACAGCTTTTAATGATCGTGGCATTGCCGATCTGTTTGCTGATTTTTTTCAAACGACCTATTCCACATCAACTTTTTATAGAGCCCAGTCTTATCCGTATCAAGTAAATCAAGCGAATTGTATTTTTGGTCCCTTACAGTCTGAAAGTTTACTCTTACGTGAACTTAAGTCATGTAAACCAGTGTTTTCTCCTGGCCCTGACGGCGTTCCTAGTTGCATGCTTAGGTTCTGTGCAGAGGTACTTTGTAAACCACTTTTAAAATTATTTGAATTGTCTGTAGAGTTGTGCTCTTTCCCTAATCTTTGGAAAGAGTCTTACATTATTCCTCTCTTGAAAAAAGGAAATAAATCCAACGT
The DNA here is from genome assembly GCA_018150935.1 of Drosophila pruinosa. NCBI lineage: Eukaryota > Metazoa > Arthropoda > Insecta > Diptera > Drosophilidae > Drosophila > Drosophila pruinosa. The sequence continues at coordinate 982,331 of JAECWR010000266.1, forward strand.
TCAAAACTATAGAGGTATCTCCAAGTTGTCTGCTATTCCCAAAGCATTTGAGAAACTAATAACTTCTCAACTGCAACACTGCTGTAAATCTATAATTTCACCCTACCAGCATGGGTTTGTGAAATGTAGGTCTACTACCACTAACTTATTAGAATTCTCATCAATTGTTATTGAAGGGTTCCAATCAAAAATGCAAACGGATGTCATTTACACTGATTTCAGTAAGGCTTTTGATTCTGTCAACCATAGTCTCTTATTATACAAGCTCAATCTTCTTGGATTTCCACAGAACTTAATTTTGTGGATATCTTCATATCTTTCATTTAGAATTCAAAGAGTATTTTACAAGGGCTCTGTTTCCAGGACTGTCCAAGTCACTTCCGGCGTACCCCAAGGAAGTCATTTAGGCCCATTACTGTTTACATTATTTATAAATGATCTACCGTCCGTTATATCATACTCTCGCATACTTATGTATGCAGATGATGTGAAGATTTGTCTGACTTTTAATGATCCCATATATAGCCTCAGATTGCAATCTGACCTTGATTGTTTTCAATCGTGGTGTGCTATAAATTTATTAAATCTTAATTGCAATAAATGTAAACTTATGACATTTTTTAGGGTATTCTCCATTTAAATAATTATCATCTTAATGATACTCCACTTGAGCGAATAGAGTCAGTAACTGATTTAGGTATTCTTCTTGATTCAAAATTAAAGTTTGATAAGCATATTTTGGCTGCTTCTAATAGAGCCGTGTCCTTGGATTTATTAAAGGTTGGTCAAAAGAATTTAACGATCCCTACATTACTAAACACTTGTACATCTCACTGGTTCGTCCTATTCTTGAGTATGGATCTAATATCTGGTTCCCCCAGTATTGGGTTCATCAAGATAGGCTTGAATCAGTGCAGAAACAATTTCTTCTTTTTGCTCTTCGTAGTCTTAGCTGGAATCCCACAATTAGATTGCCTTCTTATCGTAGTAGACTTTTATTACTAAACCTTCCTTCTCTTTCTGACCGTAAAACTATGCTAGGTGTAGTGTTTCTACATAGACTAATCATTGGCGAAATTGACTCATTGCAGTTGACAAGTCAGATTAGCTTTGCCGTTCCGGTCAGAACGACTAGAAATTTCCTTCCCCTCTCACTTTCCCGTTGTAGTACTAACTATGCCAGTCACAATCCTTTCCGTATTTTATGTGTAAATTATAATAACTTTTCTAGTCTAGTTAATAATACTAACAGTACCTTAGAAATTAAAACATTACTCCTAGATACATAAGCTCGTATTTAAGAATAGTTCTAATTATTATTATTAGTAGTAATAGTATTATTATTATTATTTTATTCTTTTTGTTATTACAATTTGATTGTTTTGTCTGTGTTAAGTGTTCGCGACCTCCGTTCCCGCACGTTATGCGGTTGCCCCTCGGTCGGATGGGCGGGTGGTCGTGTCGTGTCTAGGTCCGCGCGTTAACAACTCCGAGCTTGGTGTCGCTGGACCACTTGATCGTACTGCCGTTAGTACGTCAACGTCCAAGATATAAAAGAAACGCTTGTTTACAATGATAAAATAGAAAAAATAAATTATGAAAACACAGCTGAAGATACAGTTGGTAATCTACAGTGTTCAGATGTTGATTTGAACATTGCCACTTACTTGGACTCTCAAAAAGGGAATAATGGTACAGTATTATCCTTATTCCAAGTGTCCGACGTTAATGAATCATCGTCATCAAGTGACGCTGAATGCCAATTTACAGACGATAATAAAATCGTTAGTAAACCAAAAAAAAGAAAATGGTTAAAAAAAGCAGACGCCGGAAAGCGTTAGTATCCTCTAACACCAGTTCTCCTGTATTATGCAAGGTAAATTTCTCCGTCAATGCTACGGAGGATTTAAATTATCTTGAGCAACAAGTTGTTCAAGAAATAATTTCGAAGCATTCCCAAATTCAAACGTGTTTGCCTTTTAGAACTGATATCAAAGGCGAGATAAGAACGTTGAATGACAATGCTATTTACAGTAAACAATATCCTTATCCATATTCAGTTAATAACTTTGTTAACCAGGAAGTAAGCAGGATGTTGCAAGAAAATATTATACAACCCAGCAAAAGTCCTTACAATTCCCCAGTCTGGGTTGTAGAAAAAAGGGCCATAATGAAGATGGTACTAGGAAAAATCGATTAGTTATCGATTACAAGAAAATTAATGAAAACACGGTTCCCGATAGGTATCCAATGCCTGACCCGTCAGTAATATTATCTAACTTAGGAAGAGCACGTTACTTTTCAACAATTGACTTAGAGTCAGGTTTTCATCAGATCCTAATGAAGGATGGAAACATAGAAAAAACTGCGTTTTCCATCAATAACGGAAAGTATGAATTTCTTAGGTTGCCCTTTGAATTGGCTAATGCACCTCGTATATTTCAAAGAGCAATGGACAACATTTTACGTGAAAAAATTGGAAAGACCTGTCACATTTATGTCGACGATATTATCGTTTTTCTGAAACAGCAGAACAACATTTATATGATTTACAAGAGATCATTGAAATACTTTTTTACAGCAAATATGAAAATATCTTTAGAAAAATCCAAGTTTTTTAGAAAAGAAACTGAATTCTTAGGATACTTAGTGTCATACAAAAACATAAAAACTGACCCACAAAAGATAAAAACTATAGTTGAATATCCACCTCCCCGCAACATAAGAGAGTTGCGTGGTTTCCTAGGTTTAACCGGATACTATAGAAAATTCGTTCAAAACTACGCTTCTATAGCCAAGCCCCTCACTAAATTGTTACAAGGCCATGATGGCATGGTATCTAAACATATGTCTAAAAAATAAAAATAACATTGGATGATGAAAGCACTTCAGCTTTTGAGGATCTTAAATCACATTTAATTTCACAGATCGAATTAACTCAACCAGATTATTCAAAGAAATTTACCCTTACTATTGATGCGTCAGACATAGCTATAGGCGCTGTGCTTTCACAGGATAACAAACCAATTACCTTTATTTCAAAAACACTTAACAGCACAGAACAAAATTATGCCACAAACGAGAGAGAATTATATGCCATAGTATGGGCATTGAAAAACCTTAGAAATCCATACAGACCACCAACCACTTTCTTTTGCAGTTTCTGCACGAAACCCCAATTCCAAAATGAAAAGATGGCATGCTTTTATAGAAGAGTATTCTCCTAAAATATTTTACAAACCAGGAAAAACAAATGTAGTTGCAGATGCACTATCTAGAGTTCAAATTAATAATACCACACACCTAAATCATATATCGGACAACTCATCCGATAATGAAACAATTCATTCCGCTGAAAGTAGCTATGAAATAGTAATAGAAGAAACCAATAAACCATTGAATCAGTTTAAGCAACAATTGCTGATTTCAAAAATAAATTCACCATTCATGAAAAAATTGAAATATTCAACAAAACCAGGCATATAATAGAGTATGATACGGTAGAGAACTTAATAACAATACTAAAGGAATTCCTTCAACCTAATTTCGTTACGGGTATTCACTGCACTCCAGAAGATTTATTTGAAATCCAAACCCCACTTAAAAACACATTTACGAACAAATTCGTACACACCAATAAGTTTATTACTGACATCATAAACAAAAACGATCAGGAAATAATAATCGAAGAAACACATGCTCGTGCTCATAGAGGTTTTGATGAAAACCTTTAAACAAATCTTAAAATATTATTACTGGCCTAAACTTTATGAAAAACTTAAACAACATATTCGAAATTGCGATATTTGTAACAAAAAATAAATACAATAGACACCCTAAACAGATCCCAATATCGAAAGCACCTATTCCAGATAAAGAAGGTGAACAACTTCATATTGACATTATTTATGCCCAAAAATTGATATTCCTTACTTGCATAGATGCATATTCTAAATACTTAGTAATCAAAGAAATAAAAAACAAATCAAACATGGAGTCTAAAATTTTAGAATTAATCCAACCATTCCCTTTCGCTAAATCAATTATGATGGACAATGAACCAAGTTTCTCCTCTGTTCAATTCAAATCGACAATAGCACGTTCTGGTTTAACAATATATTACGCAGACCCCAGGCATAGTATAACTAACGGCCAAGTAGAAAGAGTTCATTCAACCATAATAGAAATTGCCCGCTGCATTCAAGAAGAATACCAACTATTAGACTACAGTGAAATCATTTATCGCGCAGTTAAAGAATATAATCTTTCAATACAGTCATCCACACAGCAAAAACCTTATGACATTTTGTTCAATAAGACAGATCATTCAAATTTACCAAACAGATTAGAAACAGTTCAAGCAAAAATGTTAGAGTATCACAATCAAAACAGAGTACCCAAAAATTATCAAAGAGGAGATGTCATTTATGAGATATATTATTAATTATTCTAACGAGGATTACGTTTTACTTGAGGACACAGATAACATCTTTTTATACGAAACTTATGGAGAACTATTCCACGTAACTAATTTAACTTTTTATAAAGTTATTATTGATGAAGAAATAAAATATATTAAAGATAGAAACATCACAACTGATTGGGATTTTTATTTACAATTGAAACTAGCCAGCTCCCTTTTGACACAACTTACACCACACAAAATAATAAAACGAGGTATTAATGAACTTGGTACTATTTTTAAATGGATCACAGGTACACCAGATCATGATGATATGGTTACAATACAAAACAAAGTTAATGATCTTATAACCAACAATAATAAACAAAATCAAATTAATTCTGCAATTTTCAAAGAAATAGAAAAAGTTACCAACTTGCTACAAAACCTTAAACTTGACCAAGAATTTATAGTTAAAAAACATAGATTAAAACTGTTGTCATTAGATCTACAAACTGTGCGAGATGCAATTACATTCTCGAAAGCCCACATTCTGTATTCAAAAATTCTAAATAACCACGATACGGCAGACATATTTACACATGAAAAATTTAACATAACTTTAATAGATTTGATAGATGTTTCTATTTTTTCTATTGTATCTTATAAAGGTTTAATTATTTTTTATATAAAATATCCTATTGTCAAAAATAGTTGTAAGTTATACCATGCTAAAGCCATATCCCAAAAGACGGAAAATTATTAATAGACGACAAAGTCGCTAAATGTAACAACACATATTACCCCATTAAAATTTTTCAAAAAAATATACAATAATTTTGCACAAATACAAAACAAAAACAATTGCTTTGCAGACTTACTAAATAAAAAATTTGCAAGCTGTAAAAAATAAATGAAAAAAACATACCTTTAGAAATTATAACAGACGGCGCTATTTTAGTGTCTGGCACAAATTATGTCAATCACACTTTAATTACAGGAACTTACGTTATTACCTTTGAAACCATTGTCAATATAAATGAAATCACATACACCAATACTAAACAAAAATTGTTAAATTACATTGAAAACAATAGATTCACAAACTTCTTAATATCCGAATATCTGCAAAGCAACAATACTGAACTAAGATTTGAAAATACAAATATATTATCACCAATAATTATTCCTATTAAAAACAACCATGTTCAAATAACACTAGTAATAATTTTAATTATTTTTGTATTTATCATGTTAAAGCTTCTTAACAATTTTTTCCCAATATATTTCCAACCATTGGAAATCTTATAAAATTAAACCCAGTTACTAAACGTAACATAAATCATATACCTGAAGTTGACCCATATGTTCTAAAATCATTAAGCGATAAAATTGACCAACTAACAAATACCCATTAGAATCGGGGACGATTCATCTTAAGAAAGAGGGGAGTTATCACCCTCAATCCCTCTGTATTTTCTATGGAAATTTTAAGCAACTTGCATAACCCTCGCTCCTGTACTATTGCGTCATTCCTGTCAGGAAATCTCTTCACACTCTTGCGCCATTCTCTTAAGAGCATAAACAATATCCAAAGCCTGTCAGCGGTCTCGAGCCACTCTTCTCAGTATTTACTGCCCAATAAACAAAAACAACTTTTTTCCAAAAGACTGCGCAGCTCAAAAACATAAATATTGACCCCTTGGTCACTTATCCCACGCAGCCGAATGCTGTAAACAAATCTGCCCCCACTTTAGGTGGAACGGCTTAGGTGTCAACAAAATTCTCGATCAAGAGCGTAGCGTAAACATCGTTCTCTTAGCCTGCGTCCCAACGCACCATTGTAAACAAATATCCCTTCGCCCACGCGCAACAACAATTTCACCAAGACAAGCTCTGGATCCCCAAAAGCTTTAAGCTTTCCGAGAGAAGCTTTGACATGACTTTAACCACCCTTAGCTTAAGAAGATTTTTGTAACAGTAGTCTTAATTTTGCGATCAAATAAATCGGAAGTGTTCTTCCTACAAAAAAATATTCTTTTCCAACCCGCGTTATCGAGTTGGTTAATTTGCATGCATATACAAACATACATACGCCTAAGCCAATGGGAATTGTACTTATGCACATACATATGCACAAATGCACATATGTATGGACATACGTACGCAAGACCTGGCACACGCGACACTATTTATCCAAATAATTATATCAACAATATCGAATTTTTGTGCTTTCACCGGCACTACCACAAAATTCACTTTTAAATATAATTAATAAATTTCGCAATTAAAATTGCGTTTCACAAAAGTAATTTTAATATTTTACTTTACAATACACTCCGCACAAGTCCCTCGCTTAATCGCGCCAAACGAATAGAGAAGCATAAGAAGCAGAAAAGTAACTCTCTGTATTCACTTTTGACACTTTTCTTTTTTTGGCGCGTGGCAAATCTAATGCAAGTCGATCTATCCTTCCCACTTTCACAATTTTGTCCGTTAGCGCATTCTGGGCATTCTCACACACAGTGTAAAGCCAATAGCAAAAATACCAGCGAAAACAAAAACAAATTGTAAATAATGTGGGAAAGACAAAAGAGGAAAAAAATCTCTTGAAACAATGACATTAATAGGAAAAGAAATACCTCCGCCAAGTTGAACCCGGGTCCACCGATCCAGAGTGTTACACACAAGCCACTGCACCACTGTCTACTTTATTCGACTTTAACATAATTTCATTAAAGTAATGCTATTCATATTATTGTTTGCCATTTCTATGAATTGACAGTTTGTGGATGAGAGGAGGTGCTTTACAAAATAGTGGAAATTGGAAGAGTGCTGAAAACTATTTGTGTATACATGAAATGCAAACACATACAATGTACATACATTTGTAAATATTGTGTGCATTGGCGCGACAGAAATGCTAGCTTAATATAATATTACATATATATATATATACATATACATATATGTATATTGTATATATAAATATATATATAAAATAAAAAAAAAACAAATTGCAAGAAAATGTGCACATTTGAACTGAGGATCTATTGTATGTGAGGCAAAGACTTTCGCAGCGAGCCACCTTATTTGTTCTTCTAATGTTCAATTGGCATATAAATAGCAATACCACTTGCAATATTTCATTTAAAAATTTATAATATGTTTCGATAACGGCTAAAAAGAAAGCAAATATAAGAGGAAAACGTCCGTTAAAAGAATGGCATGAAAAAAAGAAACTTTTCTCGCGTGGATTGAACCTGGGTCCACCAATCCATAGTCTTGCACCCAATTCAGAAGACCACTTAACGAAGTGCTGATTATTAGCATAATTCTATTGAATTAAGGCAATTCAAATTATTATACCCGCCTACCCAAAGGGTAGAAGGGTATTATGGCTTTGTGCCGACCGAAAATGTATGTAACAGGCAGAAGGAAGTTTCTCCGACCCCATAAAGTATATATTCTTGATCAGCGTCAACAGCCGAGACGATATAGCCATGTCCGTCTGTCCGTCTGTCCGTCCGTCCGTATGAACACCTAGATCTCAGAGACTATAAGAGATAGAGCAACAAATTTTGGTACGCACAATACTAATCACCATGTTAATGATCTCTGCAAATCTGGTTACAATCGGATAAAAAACACAGAAGTTATTAAGAGATTACTTTTATAAGGCGATACCACGTGCAACTGCTAGTGCTGCCTAGTTAGTTGCTATGACACTCCGCGACATAATAATGGTGTTCAATAAACCAACTAAAGTGCCACCAAGCTAATAATTTCGAACAAAGAAAATTTTGATAAATTATTTTGGTATTTTTTGGTATATTTTTTAGTATTTTTTCAGTATATTTTTGAAAAATATAATATTTTGATGGTAAAATTGGGTGGCGGGTATCTCACAGTCGAGCAAACTCGACTGTAGCTTTCTTACTTGTTAATTGCCCTTTCTGTAAATTAATCGTTTGTAGATGAGAGGAGAGGTGCATTCAAGAATAGTAGAAACTGACAAAACTAAAAACGTGAGTAAATGAAATGGAAAAAAAATAACACATGTATTTATATGTATACGTATATAGGTGTATATTGTGTGCTTTGTTGCGACACACGTTTTATGCAATACTAAAGAGATCCAATCGAATTTCTGCCAATCAGATTTGACTTCAGATACTGATATTTGCAAAACGAACTTGTAATTTTAATGTCTATTTATAAACTTTAAAATAGAAAAATGGTTGAACATATTATAATGAAAACATACATATAACATTTATAAAATGTTGTATTATTAACAATATACATATGCATACTCATGCATGTATGTGTGTATGTATGTCAAAAAGGGAGAAAGAAACACAATCAGTGCAGCCGGACTGGATTTTAACCCAATAAAATATTTTATTTAATATCTTCCATGTTTATTATCCGATCGTAACCAAATTTTCAGAGATTATTAAGATGTTGACTATTGTTATGCGTACCAAAAATTCTAGACTTACAATTTTGCTTGCAATCCGTTTTTTTCGATTTGCGGGGGCGGAAGGGGGCGTGGCCAAAATCTAAAACAAATATGATCTGCGTGCAACAATAAGACATACTATCCCAAAATTTGTTGGTCTAGCTCTTATAGTCTCTGAGATCTAGGTGTTCATACGGACAGACGGACAGACGGACATGGCTATATCGTCTCGGCTGTTGACGCTGATCAAGAATATATATACTTTATGGGGTCGGAGAAACTTCCTTCTGCCTGTTACATACATTTTCGGTCGGCACAAAGCCATAATACCCTTCTACGGTATAAACAGCTTTCTCAACCAAATATGGGCATTATGAATACACGAGAATGCCATTTGGGCTTAAAAATGCCCCGCTACTTTCCAGCGCTGTATGAATAATCTACTTCGTCCGCTCCTAAATATAAACTGCCTAGTATACCTAGATGATATCATAGCTTTTTCCACTTCTTTAGAAGAATATCTTAAATCCCTTGAAGCAGTTTTCGAGAAATTATCTCAAGCTAACCTAAAATTACAGCTAGATAAATGCAAATTTCTAAAACAAGAAACAACCTTTCTAGGACACATTATCACTAAAGACGGAATTAAACCAAATCGTGAAAAAAATTAAGGCCATACAAAAATATCCGCTTCCAACCAAAACCAAAGAAATCAAAGCATATCTTGGAATCACAGGTTATTATAGAAAATTCATACCTAATTTCTCTGATATTGCCAAACCATTAACTAAATGTCTGAAAAAAAGTAGTCAAAATAGATATAAACCAAATGGACTACATAGAAGCATTCCGTAAACTAAAATTACTAATTTCCGAAGATCCTATATTAAAAATACCTAACTTCGAAAGAAAATTTATATTAACAACCGACGCAAGCAACGTAGCATGTAGCTGTAGCTGTACTCTCACAAGACGGACATCCTATAAGCTACATTAGTAGAACTCTAAATGAACACGAAATCAATTACAGCGCTATAGAAAAAAATTATTAGCCTTAAACAAATCTTAAAATATTATTACTGGCCTAAACTTTATGAAAAACTTAAACAACATATTCGAAATTGCGATATTTGTAACAAAAAATAAATACAATAGACACCCTAAACAGATCCCAATATCGAAAGCACCTATTCCAGATAAAGAAGGTGAACAACTTCATATTGACATTATTTATGCCCAAAAATTGATATTCCTTACTTGCATAGATGCATATTCTAAATACTTAGTAATCAAAGAAATAAAAAACAAATCAAACATGGAGTCTAAAATTTTAGAATTAATCCAACCATTCCCTTTCGCTAAATCAATTATGATGGACAATGAACCAAGTTTCTCCTCTGTTCAATTCAAATCGACAATAGCACGTTCTGGTTTAACAATATATTACGCAGACCCCAGGCATAGTATAACTAACGGCCAAGTAGAAAGAGTTCATTCAACCATAATAGAAATTGCCCGCTGCATTCAAGAAGAATACCAACTATTAGACTACAGTGAAATCATTTATCGCGCAGTTAAAGAATATAATCTTTCAATACAGTCATCCACACAGCAAAAACCTTATGACATTTTGTTCAATAAGACAGATCATTCAAATTTACCAAACAGATTAGAAACAGTTCAAGCAAAAATGTTAGAGTATCACAATCAAAACAGAGTACCCAAAAATTATCAAAGAGGAGATGTCATTTATGAGAAAAAACACGGAGAACGCAACAAACTTCAGCCAAGATATAAAAAACAAATAGTTAATTAATAAAAAAAATCGTATTATTCATAAAGACAACATAAAGTTTTAACCAATTTTCTTAAATTTTTTTCCATGTTTTTCTAGCATGTATATTTTATATATATTATTCACACATTTATTACTGGGTTCAGCCACTTCCAATATTATTAATTATTCTAACGAGGATTACGTTTTACTTGAGGACACAGATAACATCTTTTTATACGAAACTTATGGAGAACTATTCCACGTAACTAATTTAACTTTTTATAAAGTTATTATTGATGAAGAAATAAAATATATTAAAGATAGAAACATCACAACTGATTGGGATTTTTATTTACAACTAGCTGACCCGGCAGATTTCGTACTGCCTCATCGATAAATAAAAGACCTAATCTTTTGTATAAAATGATTTTAAAACAAACAAAATAATTATTAATGAAAAATCATTTATTGAATAAAGCATGAAGTTTTATTATTATTTTCGATACATCATGTTGCTTACTTAGAAATCAGAGTGACCCGGCGAACTTTGTTCCGCCTTAATGGCAATAAATAAGCCTTTTTTTTAATTGGAGAAAATACAAAAAAAATTAAATATCTATTAATCTGAAAAAGTTCTAACAATCTCCGATTTCCTATTTCCGGTTTTTACAAAGATTTCCTATTTCCCATTTCCGGTTTTTGCAAAGATTTCCTATTTCCCCTTTCCGGTTTTTGCAAAGATTTCCTATTTCCCATTTCTGCAAAGATTTCCTATTTCCCATTTCCCGTTTTTGCAAAGATTTCCTATTTCCTATTTTCCGTTTTTGCAAAGATTTCATATTTCCCATTTCCTATTTCCCGTTTTTGCAAAGATTTCCTATTTCCCATTTTCCATTTCCCGTTTTTTGCAAAGCTTTCCCATTTCCCATTTCCTATTTCCCGTTTTTGCAAAGATTTCCCATTTCCCGTTTTTGCAAAGCTTTCCCATTTCCAATTTCCTATTTCCCGTTTTTGCAAAGATTTCCCGTTTCTGCAAAAATTTCCCATTTTTTATTTAATTTATTTATTTTATTTTATTTTATTTTATTTATTTATTTATTTTATTTTATTTATTTTATTTATTTTATTTATTTTATTTATTTTATTTATTTTATTTATTTTATTTATTTTATTTATTTTATTTATTTTATTTATTTTATTTATTTTATTTATTTTATTTATTTTATTTATTTTATTTATTTTATTTTATTTATTTTATTTATTTCTAAAAATCACTCAATGAACGATGCACAGCGAATGAAAAAACATACACGTATAATTTCGATTTCGGATTTATTTATTTTATTATTTTTATTCTGATAATCACTCTACGGACGATGCACAGCGAATGAAAAAACATACACGTATAATTTCGATTTCGGCCTTCAGAGCCAATTTGTCAATTTATATATATATAGAAGTACGATTGAACTCTCACAAAATCTTAGAATTTAATGAAGCATGTGTGTTGCAAATCCGTATTACGATTTCCAAATAAAATATCTAGGCTTGCTTGTCGTTCGATTTTTTTGTCCAGGCTTGATGAACGCAGCCTACTTGTCGTTCGACTTTTTTGCTGCCCTAAATTGTTCTTTTGGGTAGGCAACACTTTTTTGAATGGGAAAAGGGCTGTTTTTAGGGTTTTCGCGGAAATTATTGGAATTTTTCTCACCTTTTAAACCTTCCCTAGACCTCCACGAATAATTCAAGACCAAGATAAGATAAATCCGTTCAGCCGTTCTCGAGTTTTAGCGAGACTAACGAACAGCAATTGATTTTTATATATATAAGATTGAAACTAGCCAGCTCCCTTTTGACACAACTTACACCACACAAAATAATAAAACGAGGTATTAATGAACTTGGTACTATTTTTAAATGGATCACAGGTACACCAGATCATGATGATATGGTTACAATACAAAACAAAGTTAATGATCTTATAACCAACAATAATAAACAAAATCAAATTAATTCTGCAATTTTCAAAGAAATAGAAAAAGTTACCAACTTGCTACAAAACCTTAAACTTGACCAAGAATTTATAGTTAAAAAACATAGATTAAAACTGTTGTCATTAGATCTACAAACTGTGCGAGATGCAATTACATTCTCGAAAGCCCACATTCTGTATTCAAAAATTCTAAATAACCACGATACGGCAGACATATTTACACATGAAAAATTTAACATAACTTTAATAGATTTGATAGATGTTTCTATTTTTTCTATTGTATCTTATAAAGGTTTAATTATTTTTTATATAAAATATCCTATTGTCAAAAATAGTTGTAAGTTATACCATGCTAAAGCCATATCCCAAAAAAGACGGAAAATTATTAATAGACGACAAAGTCGCTAAATGTAACAACACATATTACCCCATTAAAATTTTTCAAAAAAAATATACAATAATTTTGCACAAATACAAAACAAAAACAATTGCTTTGCAGACTTACTAAATAAAAAAATTTGCAAGCTGTAAAAAAATAAATGAAAAAAAACATACCTTTAGAAATTATAACAGACGGCGCTATTTTAGTGTCTGGCACAAATTATGTCAATCACACTTTAATTACAGGAACTTACGTTATTACCTTTGAAACCATTGTCAATATAAATGAAATCACATACACCAATACTAAACAAAAATTGTTAAATCACATTGAAAACAATAGATTCACAAACTTCTTAATATCCGAATATCTGCAAAGCAACAATACTGAACTAAGATTTGAAAATACAAATATATTATCACCAATAATTATTCCTATTAAAAACAACCATGTTCAAATAACACTAGTAATAATTTTAATTATTTTTGTATTTATCATGATAAAGCTGTAAATTAAACCCAGTTACTAAACGTAACATAAATCATATACCTGAAGTTGACCCATATGTTCTAAAATCATTAAACGATAAAATTGACCAACTAACAAATACCCATTAGAATCGGGGACGATTCATCTTAAGAAAGAGGGGAGTTATCACCCTCAATCCCTCTGTATTTTCTATGGAAATTTTAAGCAACTTTCATAACCCTCGCTCCTGTACTATTGCGTCATTCCTGTCAGGAAATCTCTTCACACTCTTGCGCCATTCTCTTAAGAGCATAAACAATATCCAAAGCCTGTCAGCGGTCTCGAGCCACTCTTCTCAGTATTTACTGCCCAATAAACAAAAACAACTTTTTTCCAAAAGACTGCGCAGCTCAAAAACATAAATATTGACCCCTTGGTCACTTATCCCACGCAGCCGAATGCTGTAAACAAATCTGCCCCCACTTTAGGTGGAACGGCTTAGGTGTCAACAAAATTCTCGATCAAGAGCGTAGCGTAAACATCGTTCTCTTAGCCTGCGTCCCAACGCACCATTGTAAACAAATATCCCTTCGCCCACGCGCAGCAACAATTTCACCAAGACAAGCTCTGGATCCCCAAAGCTTTAAGCTTTCCGAGAGAAGCTTTGACATGACTTTAACCACCCTTAGCTTAAGAAGATTTTTGTAACAGTAGTCTTAATTTTGCGATCAAATAAATCGGAAGTGTTCTTCCTACAAAAAATATTTTTTCCAACCCGCGTTATCGAGTTGGTTAATTTGCATGCATATACAAACATACATACGCCTAAGCCAATGGGAATTGTACTTATGCACATACATATGCACAAATGCACATATGTATGGACATACGTACGCAAGACCTGGCACACGCGACACTATTTATCCAAATAATTATATCAACAATATCGAATTTTTGTGCTTTCACCGGCACTACCACAAAATTCACTTTTAAATATAATTAATAAATTTCGCAATTAAAATTGCGTTTCACAAAAGTAATTTTTAATATTTTACTTTACAATACACTCCGCACAAGTCCCTCGCTTAATCGCGCCAAACGAATAGAGAAGCATAAGAAGCAGAAAAGTAACTCTCTGTATTCACTTTTGACACTTTTTTTTTTTGGCGCGTGGCAAATCTAACGCAAGTCGATCTATCCTTCCCACTTTCACAATTTTGTCCGTTAGCGCATTCTGGGCATTCTCACACACAGTGTAAAGCCAATAGCAAAAATACCAGCGAAAACAAAAAAACAAATTGTAAATAATGTGGGAAAGACAAAAGAGGAAAAAAATCTCTTGAAACAATGACATTAATAGGAAAAGAAATACCTCCGCCAAGTTGAACCCGGGTCCACCGATCCAGAGTGTTACACACAAGCCACTGCACCACTGTCTACTTTATTCGACTTTAACATAATTTCATTAAAGTAATGCTATTCATATTATTGTTTGCCATTTCTATGAATTGACAGTTTGTGGATGAGAGAGGAGGTGCTTTACAAAATAGTGGAAATTGGAAGAGTGCTGAAAACTATTTGTGTATACATGAAATGCAAACACATACAATGTACATACATATGTAAATATTGTGTGCATTGGCGCGACAGAAATGCTAGCTTAATATAATATTACATATATATATATACATATATGTATATTGTATATATAAATATATATATAAAATAAAAAAAAAAACAAATTGCAAGAAAATGTGCACATTTGAACTGAGGATCTATTGTATGTGAGGCAAAGACTTTCGCAGCGAGCCACCTTATTTGTTCTTCTAATGTTCAATTGGCATATAAATAGCAATACCACTTGCAATATTTCATTTAAAAATTTATAATATGTTTCGATAACGGCTAAAAAGAAAGCAAATATAAGAGGAAAACGTCCGTTAAAAGAATGGCATGAAAAAAAAAAGAAACTTTTCTCGCGTGGATTGAACCTGGGTCCACCAATCCATAGTCTTGCACCCAATTCAGAAGACCACTTAACGAAGTGCTGATTATTAGCATAATTCTATTGAATTAAGGCAATTCAAATTATTATACCCGCCTACCCAAAGGGTAGAAGGGTATTATGGCTTTGTGCCGACCGAAAATGTATGTAACAGGCAGAAGGAAGTTTCTCCGACCCCATAAAGTATATATATTCTTGATCAGCGTCAACAGCCGAGACGATATAGCCATGTCCGTCTGTCCGTCTGTCCGTCCGTCCGTATGAACACCTAGATCTCAGAGACTATAAGAGATAGAGCAACAAATTTTGGTACGCACAATACTAATCACCATGTTAATGATCTCTGCGAATCTGGTTACAATCGGATAAAAAACACAGAAGTTATTAAGAGATTACTTTTATAAGGCGATACCACGTGCAACTGCTAGTGCTGCCTAGTTAGTTGCTATGACACTCCGCGACATAATAATGGTGTTCAATAAACCAACTAAAGTGCCACCAAGCTAATAATTTCGAACAAAGAAAATTTTGATAAATTATTTTGGTATTTTTTGGTATATTTTTTAGTATTTTTTCAGTATATTTTTGAAAAATATAATATTTTGATGGTAAAATTGGGTGGCGGGTATCTCACAGTCGAGCAAACTCGACTGTAGCTTTCTTACTTGTTAATTGCCCTTTCTGTAAATTAATCGTTTGTAGATGAGAGGAGAGGTGCATTCAAGAATAGTAGAAACTGACAAAACTAAAAACGTGAGTAAATGAAATGGAAAAAAATAACACATGTATTTATATGTATACGTATATAGGTGTATATTGTGTGCTTTGTTGCGACACACGTTTTATGCAATACTAAAGAGATCCAATCGAATTTCTGCCAATCAGATTTGACTTCAGATACTGATATTTGCAAAACGAACTTGTAATTTTAATGTCTATTTATAAACTTTAAAATAGAAAAAATGGTTGAACATATTATAATGAAAACATACATATAACATTTATAAAATGTTGTATTATTAACAATATACATATGCATACTCATGCATGTATGTGTGTATGTATGTCAAAAAGGGAGAAAGAAACACAATCAGTGCAGCCGGACTGGATTTTAACCCAATAAAATATTTTATTTAATATCTTCCATGTTTATTATCCGATCGTAACCAAATTTTTCAGAGATTATTAAGATGTTGACTATTGTTATGCGTACCAAAAATTCTAGACTTACAATTTTGCTTGCAATCCGTTTTTTCGATTTGCGGGGGGCGGAAGGGGGCGTGGCCAAAATCTAAAACAAATATGATCTGCGTGCAACAATAAGACATACTATCCCAAAAAATTTGTTGGTCTAGCTCTTATAGTCTCTGAGATCTAGGTGTTCATACGGACAGACGGACAGACGGACATGGCTATATCGTCTCGGCTGTTGACGCTGATCAAGAATATATACTTTATGGGGTCGGAGAAACTTCCTGCCTGTTATACATTTTCGGTCGGCACAAAGCCATAATACCCTTCTACGGTATAAACAGCTTTCAACCAAATATGGGCATTATGAATACACGAGAATGCCATTTGGGCTTAAAAAATGCCCCCGCTACTTTCCAGCGCTGTATGAATAATCTACTTCGTCCGCTCCTAAATATAAACTGCCTAGTATACCTAGATGATATCATAGCTTTTTCCACTTCTTTAGAAGAATATCTTAAATCCCTTGAAGCAGTTTTCGAGAAATTATCTCAAGCTAACCTAAAATTACAGCTAGATAAATGCAAATTTCTAAAACAAGAAACAACCTTTCTAGGACACATTATCACTAAAGACGGAATTAAACCAAATCCTGAAAAAATTAAGGCCATACAAAAATATCCGCTTCCAACCAAAACCAAAGAAATCAAAGCATATCTTGGAATCACAGGTTATTATAGAAAATTCATACCTAATTTCTCTGATATTGCCAAACCATTAACTAAATGTCTGAAAAAAGTAGTCAAAATAGATATAAACCAAATGGACTACATAGAAGCATTCCGTAAACTAAAATTACTAATTTCCGAAGATCCTATATTAAAAATACCTAACTTCGAAAGAAAATTTATATTAACAACCGACGCAAGCAACGTAGCATGTAGCTGTAGCTGTACTCTCACAAGACGGACATCCTATAAGCTACATTAGTAGAACTCTAAATGAACACGAAATCAATTACAGCGCTATAGTAAAAAATTATTAGCCATAGTTTGGGCTACTAAAACATTCCGCCACTATTTATTAGGACGACATTTTGAAATAGCATCCGATCATCCACCATTGTGTTGGCTACACAAATTAAAAGAACCAAATGCAAAATTGACTAGATGGAAAATTAGACTTTCAGAATACGACTTTGATATAAAATATATCAAAGGAAAAGAAAAATCATGTTGCAGATGCATTGTCTAGAATAACTATCGAACAAACATTTTTGGCGAAGCTACACAACATAGTGCCGAAGAAGATAGCAGTGATATAACCGGATTATCCGAAAGACCCATTAATTGTTTCAAAAGACAAATAATATTTGCAAAGGCCCCAATAGTATAAACCAAGAAACTTACTTCAAAAAACAAATCACGTACATTTCATATGAAGATATAACTCCAACCACAGCCAAACAATACTTACTAGACCATTTCTGTTCCAAAAGTAGTGTGTTATACATAGATAACGACGCCGACTTTGAGATTATCCAAAAAACGTATAAAGAAACCATGAATCCAAAACATACAAAAATTTTAAGAAGTCTCATTTTATTAAAGAACATCCTAGCTATGCACAATTTGAAGAATTAGTTCTAAACACACACGAAAAACTTCTTCATCCAGGAATTCAAAAGACCATAAAATTCTTCGGGGAAACTTATTATTACCAAAACACCCAACTTCTTATTCAAAATCTAATAAACGAATGCCAAATTTGTAACTTGGCAAAATCCGAACATCGCGATACAAAATGCCCATGAAAATCACACCTGAACCTGAACATTGTAGGGATAAATTTGTAATAGACATTTACTCATCCTAGAAAACCCATTATCTAAGTTGCATGGACATTTATTCCAAATTCGCTACACTCGAACTAATAAGAACAAAAGATTGGATAGAGTGTAAAAATGCTCTTATACGCATATTCAACCAATTAGGCAAAGCAAGGCTGCTAAAACCAGATAGAGACGGTGCTTCTCCAGTTTGGCCTTAAAAGGTTGGCTTGAAAGCGAAGACATAAAATTAGAACTCAACACCACCAAGACAGGCATAGCAGACATAGAACGATTACATAAAACTTTAAATGAAAAAATACGAATAATAAATAGTTCAGATGATGTAGAAGCAAAATTGAGCAAAATAGAAACTATACTTCATATTTACAATCACAAAACTAAACATGTCACCACCGGACAAACTCCTGCCCATATATTCTTGTACGCTGGACAACCAACCCTAGAAACCCAACGATTTAAAGAAAACAAAATAAACAAGATAAACAGCAATAGACAAGAATATGACATTGACACGAAATACAGGAAAGGCCCACTACAGAAGGGTAAACTAAAAAACCCTTTTAAAGCAAATCAAAATGTACAACAAACTGACCCCGATCACTACAAAATTACTAATAGAAACAGAGATACATTTTACTATAAAACACAATTCATGAAAAAAGAAACTTAACGAAGTCTCACCCCCACAGGTCCCTGGATTACCCTCATCCTCAACATAATAACAGCAAGCTTTACTCACCAAATCTAGATAAATAACAATGGCACTAACCATGGTTACTTACCGATACAGATGCCATCCGAGTTCGAACACCATTGCTTATCCATCAATATACGAGGGCGGTCCCAGAATTAGTCGGCCCAACCACTAAAACACAAACATTTTTAATTTTTTTTTTTTTTCTACATAGCTTCCTTTTAGCTCAATACACTTTTTCCAGCGATGCTCAATAGCTTCTATACCTTTTTTAAAATAAGATTGGTGAAACTCCTCAAAATAGGCATTTACCTCTGACTCTACTTCTTCATTGTTAACAAATCTTTTTCCTCCAAGCCATTTTTTCAAATTTGGGAATAAGAAATAATCAGATGGGGCTAAATCTGGTGAATATGGGGCGTGAGGAAGCAAATCAAATTTTAGTTCTTTAATTTTGGCTATTGCGATGGCAGAGGTGTGAACTGGCGCGTTATCGTGATGAAACAACACTTTCTTTCTCGCCAATGAGGTCGTTTTTCCTGGATTTTGTCACTTAAACACTGCAATAGGTTCGCATAATATTCACCGTTGATTGTTTTCCCTTTTTTAAGATAATCAATTAGAATAATACAACGTGCGTCCCAGAAAACCGACGCCATGACCTTGCCAGCAGATGGAACTGTCTTTGCTTTCTTTGGTGCCGATACAGTCCACTGTTTTGACTGTTCCTTTGTCTCAGGTGTGCAGTGATGGACCCATGTTTCATCCATAGTTATAAATCGACGAAAAAATTCTGTTTGATTTTTACGAGACAAAGCCAAACCCTTGACGGAAACATTCTCACGACTCTGTTTTGTTCTATTGTTAGCAAACGCGGCACTCATCTTGCGCATAGCTTTTTCATAGCCAATTTTTTCCGTCAATATGCGATGTACACCACTATATCTCATGTTTCCTTAAACAAATAGCCCACTCAGCATAAGTGACCACACACAAGATTATGTAAACTCTAATCCAAGCCAAATTTCAAATTGTAAGTCTTAAGCTGATCATTGAATAATAAAGTATAACCAACTATTCGCTCTTGTCTTTATTTTTTCATCTTCAGTGTCTGCTTTAGTAAAAACGAGCAGTTCATTGGACTCGGTAATTATTATAGCGTCATTTGCATTCATTGTTATCTACGCTATTAATAAATACGTAATTATATATATATTTTCTTTTTCTTTTAAGAAAATACCAGTCACAAATTCGAACTGGATAACGTCCTAGAGAATATATAAAAAAAAAGAGAGAAAAAATAATTAGAAGAACAATGGCTAGATAACTATTATAACTATTTCCAAAGAATTAGAATTGAGCATCCGACAATTCAAGACAACATAAGTGAAATTTTAAGAAGTCGGCAATGCAGTTCACATCAGCGAACGATGACTCTAGCTCAGATAAGAAATGCCTATTATGAGACAACGGGGGAACAATTCCCAATTCGACTTGGCACACGCGTGCAAATGTACTTCATGATATCATTACCATTCATATACTGTTTCTCTAATGAAATAGGAACCTTCAGGTTCTACATAATAGAGAACAATTAAAGCAGAAAACCTGATAGACAATCAATCCGTTCTGCTAGAAGCACGAATATGGCTACTAAAACCGAAAAAGCTCGCGATTATGTGAGACAAATTTCGTCCACTATACCGGAATTTGACGGGAAAATAGCCAACTTAAGAAAATTCCTCACAGCCTTGTGATTAACAAATCTCACAAAAGGTGACCAAGAGCCCCTCGCTGTAGAGGTAATAAAAACAAAAATTAGCGGACCATTGGCAAGTAGAGTAGAATCACTGACAACAATAAATGACATCAGTGATCTAGTAAAGGCTAGCGTAAAAGGCGAATCGCCAAACGTAATAAAAGCCAAATTACATAGTACAAAGCAAATAGGAAAAACAGCCTCACAATATACCACTGAAATTGAGAACTTACGCAGATCCTTAGAAGCAGCTTATATAGCTGATTATTTGGACGCTGCTCACGCAGAAAAATACGCCACGCAAGAAGCAATAGCTGCGTTGGTAGAAAACTGCGAACATGAAAGACTTAATACTATACTAGAGGCAGGGAACTTCAGCACCATGGATGCTGCCATTGGGAAGTACATTCAAAGTTCCACAAAAATAACCGGTAACCCAAATACCGTGTTTCATTA
This sequence comes from Drosophila pruinosa, assembly GCA_018150935.1. Classification (NCBI taxonomy): domain Eukaryota; kingdom Metazoa; phylum Arthropoda; class Insecta; order Diptera; family Drosophilidae; genus Drosophila; species Drosophila pruinosa. Next base: position 1,003,775 of record JAECWR010000266.1, read on the forward strand.
TAGTAGTCCTGGCCAGAATAGAGGCCATAGAGGTCAGAATTTCCCGGGAACAGAGGAAACTATAACAATCGTGGCAATTTTAATAATGGCCGCGGCGGATATAATACCTATAATAACAATAGCAATTCCCGTAGACCGCATAATCGCGGAAATAACCAACGAGGTTACAATAATCAGGGTTATTACAATCAGGCTCCCTACGGAAGGAATAATAACAGAAACAATAATAATAACAATGTGAGGATGGCTCAAAATGGTTCGGAAAACCAACAGCCACCTTTAAGTACACAAAATTAGACATGTCATCAATTTCAGTCATAATAGACTTGTTTCGCTAACAAATATAAAAACTGGGAAAAATCTAAACCTATTATTAGATACAGGAGCGGATATTTATCTTCTAAAAGAAGATTCCGATGTCTATAACGACATAGAAAAAATAATGTTATTAACTTTCAAGGTATAGGTGAAGGAGTAATAAACTCCAAAGGCTAAGCATCAGTTGAGCTTCAAACAGGAAAATACATAATTCCACATAGTTTTCACTTGGTTGATTCAAGTTTCGCAATTCATTGCGATGGAATTATAGGCCTAGACTTCATAAAGAAATTTAATTGTCAACTTGATTATACCCAAAATGAAGACAATTTAATCCTCAGGCCAAACAATCTCAATTTTCCTTTTCACATTCCTATAACAAATAGTGCTGGTAATAACTCCATATATTTACCAGCAAGATCTCAAGTTGTAAGGCGTGTAAATCTAATATCGTCCGATAAAAATATTTTGATTCCGAATCAGGAAATCTAACCAGGCATTTATGTTGCCAACACTGTAGCAACTGCTGAAAATACTTTTGTCCGTGTATTAAATACAACAAACTCTGAGGTGATATTAAATGTCACTAATCTCAAGTATGAGTCTCTTGAGAACAAACAGTTTTAAAGCAACTAACAAAAAATTTCCCACCTCAATTTAAGCCACAATTAACTAAATTGTGCGAACAATATAACGATATATTCGGTCTTGAATCCGAATCAATAAGTACAAACAACTTTTATAAGCAAAAACTGCGACTGAAAGATGACGAGCCTGTCTATATAAAAAACTACCATAGCCCGCATAGTCAAACAGCAGAAATACAAAAACAAGTAGATAAGTTGATTAAGGATGGCATTGTTGAACCATTTGTTTCTGAATACAACAGCCCACTTCTATTAGTTCCAAAGAAATCAATAGAAGGCACAGAACAAAGAAAATGGCGTTTAGTAATTGATTACCGCCAAATTAATAAAAAACTACTTTCTGATAAATTTCCATTTCCACGAATACGTGATATTCTTGACCAACTCGGTAGAGCTAAATACTTTTCGTGTCTTGACTTAATGTCAGGATTTCACTAAATAGAACTTGATGAAAAGTCAAGAGATATAAGTTCCTTTTCTACGTATACTGGTTCGTATCGTTTCACACGACTTCCTTTCGGTTTAAAAATTGCACCAAATTCCTTTCAGAGAATGATGACAATAGCATTCTCAGGTCTTGAACCTTCTCAAGCATTCTTGTATATGGATGACTTAATAATAATTGATTGTTCTGAAAAGCATATGCTAAAAAACTTGACAAATGTTTTTGAATTATGTAGGAACTATAACTTAAAACTACATCCACAAAAATGTTCATTTTTCATTCATGAAGTGACCTTCCTAGGACATAAATGCACAGATAAAGGAATATTACCAGTTTAAAAAATATGATGTCATTACTAATTATCCCGTACCCCATGATGTGGATAGCGCCAGAAGATTCGTTGCATTTTGCAATTACTATAGACGCTTTATTAAAAATTTCGCCGAATATTCTAGGCACATAACAAGATTATGTAAAAAGAATGTCCCGTTTGAAAATGATTGTCAAGAAGCATTCACATACCTAAAGAAAAAGCTCATTCAACCAACACTACTGCAGTACCCAGACTTCAGCAAAGAATTTCGCATAATAACAGATGCAAGCAAACAAACTTGTGGAGCGGTTTTAACTCAAAACCATAATGGAATTCAACTCCCAATAGGTTATGCATCCCGTTCGTTTACTAAAGGTGAAAGTAACAAAAGCACCACTGAACAAGAATTGACAGCAATTTACTGGACAATAACACATTTTCGAGCATATATATATGGCAAACACTTTATAGTGAAAACAGACCACAGACCATTAACGTTTTTATTCTCAATGACCAATCCAAGTTCAAAACTTACTCGTATGCGGTTAGAGTTAGAAGAGTACGATTTCACGGTAGAGTACTTAAAGGAAAAAGATAACTTCGTGGCAGACGCATTATCACGCATAACAATAAAAGAATTAAAGGAATTACAGAATCAAGTCCTGACAGTTACTACCAAGCAACAAAGTAGACAGAAACAATCCTGGCCAGGAGAAGAATTAAAAACAAAAGAACCTATGCTTAGGGAAGGGCTTAGTATAGCTTCAAAGAATCGCAACGTATTCGAAGTCATTAAAAATGACGACGTATGAAAAGTAGTAACCTTGCAAAAAAAAGGAAATATGTGTTTCTTTAAACACGGAAATAAAATTATTGCAACAAAAGATGTTTCTGATTTGTACACTAATGGAATTCTAGACTTAGGTCAGTTCTTCCAAAGGCTTGAAATGCAGGCCGGTATAGAGCAGATTCACCTAGTTAAATTGGCACGGCATGAAAAAATCTTTGAATATATTTCAATAGATGATTTCAAAACTATGGGAAATATTATATTAAAATCATTACGAGTAGCGCTACTCAAGCCAGTGACCACAATAAATAATTTAAAAGAAATAGAAGCTATATTGTCTACATACCATGATAACCCAATAACAGGAGGACATACTGGCATAACAAGAACGTTAGCCAAAACTATAAGACACTACTATTGAAAAGACATGTCAAAACAAATAAAAGAATACGTACGTAGATGTCATAAATGTCAAATGTCGAAAACGACAATACATACAAAAACTCCCTTAACCATTACAGAAACACCTGTAAATGCTTTCGATAAGGTAATAGTGGATACAATAGGTCCATTACCAAAATCAGAAAATGGTAACGAGTATGCTATAACGTTAATATGTGATCTCACAAAATATCTTGTAGATATACCAGTACCTAATAAAAATGTTAATACAGTAGCAAAGGCAATATTCGAATCCTTTATTCTAAAGTTTGGTCCAATGAAGGCATTCATTTCGGACATGGGAACTGAATACAAGAATTCTGACATATGCAAATACCTGAACATTGAAAATATTACATCGCCTGCAGAAGCTTTAATGAGTATATACGATAAAACTGATTGGGACGTATGGCTTCAATATTTTGCATAATGTTTTAATACAACACCTTCTATGGCACATGACTATTGTCCATATGAACTAGTGTTCGGCAAACAAAGTAATTTGGCAACAGATTTTCATAAAAGTAATACCATTAACCCACTATATAACGTAGATGATTATGCTAAAGAATCTAAGTTTAGGTTAGAAATGGCATAAAAAAGAGTCAGAATAATGCTAGAAAAACATAAGGCCAAAAATAAGAAATATTATGATAGGAAGCAAGCAGATTTTGCTATTAATATAGGAGATCATGTTTTATTAAGAAATGAAACTGGACATAAGTAAGAAAACCAATAAAAAGATAATATAACAATTAAGTCAAAGAAAGATAAGGCACAAATAGTGCAATAGTGCTAAAAAGTTACAGAATTTAAAAAAAAATATATATATAAAGAAAAAAATAATAATACTTAACAAAGCGCATGATAATAATAATAACTAAAAACAAAAAAAATATATTTAAAAAAAAAAATAGTAAATATTAAAATTAAATTAAAATAACTCCATTATATTACGTTATTTTTCAAAAGGAGGAAGATGTAGCGTGCACACATATACATATATTGAATGTCCACTGTACCTTAAGGGCAGTGATCATAATCACACAATCATGACATACTGACACATTGTAGCACTCTGCAAGCTACGCTGGCAGCGCTGCTATTTCAATTTAGACTATAAAACCTTTGGATGTTAGAACTTAAGACAATTAACGTATTGACTTCAAATAGAGCGGGACCTTCCCTGCTCAAATTTATATAAATAAAAACATATATAAATAAAGATACATATATAAAAAACACATATCGTAGTTTACATTTCTCTACAGGCCATTTCAAAATATCATTTTCTTCTCCGACACGGCCATTCTGATAAATTACACGCCCTTGTGTATGGCCTACGCTCTACAATAAATCAGAAATTCTTACACTCCCTTTATACTTCAGTTTTAATTTTAATGTGACAATCAACTTAATGCTCTTACTCAAAAACAATTTTGTTGTTCATTAATATAATCTTAATTATTCATTATCCATCTAAATGCTTCATTATCCATTTTAATACTTTAAATGTTTAACTATTTTGTTCAACATCATTCAGTTTTTCATTAACAAAATCTTTAGTATTCATTATTCATCTTAATACTTCATTATTTCTTTTAACAACTTAAGTCCTTCTTCAAATAATTCTTTTAACTTTCAATTTTTCAAATAAAATTATTGTTTACATTTTTTTTTTTTTACTTTTTATAAATCAACTCAAATCCTTCTTTAAATTATTCTTTCCATTTTTCATAATTAAACAAATTTAACAATTATTCATTCAATTTCTTTCATTACTTTTCTTTGGTCATATTTCTTATATTTTCATCTTAAACAAATTCTTTTCAACTCAAAATTTCTTCATATTTTTTTTTTCTTTTTTTTATCTGGTCTTCATTCTCTTTTCTCATTTTCTTTTCAAATAACAACATTGTCACAATACCACTCTTGGACCAGGTGCCGCCACGTAGCCATCGATAACTGTGTACTCCTATACACCTTCCGTCGTTATACTGTATCTTTCAACAGCTTCCATTACTGTCTTTATCAACAGCTTCACTACTGTCTTTTCCAACAATTTCACTACTGTCTCTTTCAACAGTTTCCCTACTGTCTCTTTCAACAGTTTCATCTGGCGGGCTAATATCGATTTCCAGCTCGCTTGGCACCTGCCCAATCTGCTTGGCAATCTTCTTAATCTTTCATGCGCATACTTATATCGTCTTTTACTTTTCATACTTTTAAAGTTATGTATCGTTCTCCAATACCTCAGTAATCTCAATCGGACCTCTATATTTCAACGCCATTACACAAGTTTCTGCACTTAATGTGAAAGTGTGATAGAGATAAACATACTTGGGAAATGCATCAATCTGTACAATAACATATTCTTTACGGTCGCTCTTACCACTAAGCTTGCCTGATATGTCCCAGAAGATGATTTGGAAACTTTGCATGTTAAGCAATTTTCAACAAATCTTCGAACGTAATCGTATACTTTGTCAAGCGTTTTCTCCCAGCCCAGATGCATTATGGATTCATGTTTTTGGTTAATAACCGACCATCTAAATCCACGAGGCACTACTGACAAACAAAGGGTCTTGCCATTTCTTTGTATAACTCTATACAAAACTCCAGCTCTCAAATCATATGTCTTAGACAAATCGTATGGAAATTCATCATTGTTCAACTTGGAAGTGATTTCTACAATATCTTTATCTTTCTGTTGCTCTACAGGAATCCAATCCTCAGATACTTCGGCTAATTCGATTCGCTTTTCAACAACCTTTGCATATTCATGGGAGTTTTCCGGAGGAAGTGGATTTCTTGAAAAGAAATCAGCATGGTCCATACGCTTGCCTTCTCTATACTGTATATCAAAGTCGAATGTCTGTAAATAAGCCCACCAGCAATAGACTCTAGGCAACAACTCAATCTTATTTCGTGATGATTTTAACGAATTACAGTCGGTGAATATTACAAACTTTCTGCCATGTAAGTAGTGCCGGAAATGCTTAACAGCATTAACCACAGTTAGAGTTTCTAACTCATATGAGCTATATTTAGATTCCCATAAACTTGTTGTCTTTCTATAATATTCCACTACACACGGTTTATTTTCAATTCTATGTAAGAGTATAGCACCATATCCAATTGCACTTGCATCGGGGTGCAATTCTATCGGATACTGCGGTTCAAAAATTATCAAAACTGGATTATTATTAAGAATATGAATAACTTTTCTACGAATCTCCTCATGTTCTATGTTCCACTCAAACTTATTTTTCTCTGAAGTGAGAAAATATAAAGGCCTTATTAGCTGTGAAAATCCGGGAGCAAACTGTCGGAAGTACGATACTAACCCAATGAACTGTCTCAATGTTGTTACTGACCTAGGAGGTGGCAAGGCATTCAAAGATTCTACTTTGTGTGTATTTGGACTAAGCCCGTACTTCAAATCCTAAATATTGGACAGAAGTCCTAAGAAAAAACATTTTTCAACATTGAATGAAAATCCCGCTATTTAATAAAATATCCAAAACTATTTTTAATCTCTCAAGTGCCGATTCTTTCTTTGGCTTCCTCGGTGATCTTGTCTCGGCATACCAGCGCTCTGCTTCCTGTTTCGGCAGTCAATCATTTTGTGCCCCATCTTACCACAAAGATGGCACTTCAGTGACGCAAATTTAGCTCGCTTTGCTCCAGGCTCCTTATTTCCAAAATGATGTGTGCGCTTGTCAAAAGCGAAGACCTGCAACTCAGCCTGTAGGCGTATATTTTTTATCTCGGCAATGTAGGCAATTCTTTGTGTCGCAAAACCACAGACACAACAATCCTGTCGGTATCCAAGCTCTTCCACTTGGTAACGAGTGAAGTCAGCATGCGACTAGCATATACCGCAAGACATTCACTATTGTTGGGGCGACTGTTTAAAAGCTGCAAGAACATGGCGGCTAGCGTTTCAGTACTAGCATAGCGTTGTTGAAATAACTGCTTAAATTCCAGCCTCGTCATGCCTGCATAGCACACTTCAGAAAGCCATTGGGATGCGCTTCCTTCCACCGATTTAGTTAGTTAGTTATTAAAGCACTGCCTTCCAGTGGTTTTTCATCAAAAATAATGTCAACTGTACCACAGCATTGAGTAGCGTCAGCGCCTGGAATGTCGGCGTTAAATTTTGCCAAAGTAACGACGCCAGTGCAGTGTTTTTGCCAACTCCAGGAAACTTTGGCTTTGGTGCTCCATCAAGATGTGCAGTTGGTCATCCATGATTTGTAGGCGAAAATACTGATCCCACTTCTGATGACAGAATCTGTTCGGTTTTTTTTGATTATATAGCGAGTCCCTGATATTTCTTTTTATATTTCACTTTATTTCACTGCCGATGCGTGTGCACTTTTCTTGCATAGTCATTTTTCGATTGTGACACACAGCAACCTTACCAGAGCCACACTCGATCTCAATGTAATCAAGACCTAACAATCAAATTCAACCCTTCCTTTCGATAAGTCAAATACAACCCGTCCGTTTCGATAAGTTGGGCAGTTATTATTATTATTATTTGAAAAAGGGAGTCTCCCAATAGAGAAGGTGCGAGGCACTGCGACCATGGAGGTATTTTGTGCCTATAGGCTCTCCCTAGCTAAACAAAAGTTGCTCTGCTTCCCTAATGAAGCAGAGCAGATCTTTGTCGAGGAACGCACAATATGCTCGGGACCTGCGGTATCCACGTTCAGATGTTTTCTCCTAGTCCACACCAAGGCTGGACAGTCGCACAGAATGTGTTTGGTTGTCTCGTCGTCCTCTTTGCAAAGTCTGCACTCAGCATCAGAAGACAGACGCATTTTAGTGAGGTGATAGTTCACCGTATGATGGCCACTAAGAAAGCCAACGAGGAGGTGAAGATCCCTCCTGGAAAGTAAGCTGGTTTTCCGGTCGACCACGGGATTGATAAGCTCCTTGGCTTGCCGCATCCCTGGTTGGACCGACCAGTAGCGATCAGTCAACCTAACAGCCCAGGTTTTAACAATAGCTGAGATGGTTGACCAACCCATGCCACAGAAGGGCTCAGGGCCGGAAAAAGTAGCTGACGAACCGGCCCTAGCAAGTTCGTCCGCCAGCTCATTGCCCTGGATACCAGAGTGTCCAGGTACCCATAGAAGGGTGACGTTGTTAGTAAGAGAACATCTCTGGAGGCAGTTCCAGCAATCGGCCACCAGTCGAGAGCTTACTCTTTTGGAGGAGAGGGCCAAGATGGCGGCTTGACTGTCAGAGAAGATATAGATGTTCGCTCCTCTAATCGCCTTCTCTAGGATCAGACGGCAGCAGAACTCGATGGCATGAACCTCAGATTGGAAGACTGTGGGCCATTTGCCCATAGCAATTGAGGTTTTAGAGTTGGGTCCAAAGATCCCAGCTCCAACCCCTGATCAGTTTTTTGACCCGTCGGTATACCAGTGAATACCGTAGGGGTCGCTGATGGGTTGCCAGTGTCCCAGTCCTTCCGGTCCGGGATGAGGGTTCTGAATTTAGCACCAAAGAAAAGTTCCTTAGTCATAGTATCTGATATAGTGCAGATATCTATGCCAGGAATATCTTTGATCAGGCTGGCATATCCTGATTCAGTAGCTAGAAGCCCTGATTGGAGCTTGATTCTAAGAAGGCTCATAGCAGCGACTTCTTTAATTTGGATGTGCAGCGGAGTCAGATTCAGTATCGATTCCATTGCTGCGGTGGGACAGGTACGAAGTGCACCTGTCAGTGAGAGGCACAGCAGCCTGTGCAATTTTTGCATTTGCTGATGGCAGTGACCTGCGTAACCTTTGGCCACCACACAATAGCAGCATAGGTGACGATCGGTCTGACCATCATGGCCCAGATTCTGCCAAAGAATCTCCTGCAGGCCCACATGGCATGGGTCGCCTTTGTGAGGGTGTTGCTGAGGTGGGAGTTCCAATTTAGTCTTTTATCGAGGGTCACCCCTAGATATTTGACTTTGTTGGATAGCCCCACAGGGGAGCCGCTGATACAAAGTTGACCAATGTCAACGGAATGGCGCCTAGTGAAAGGAACTATAATAGCTTTTTGTGGATTGATGCTAAGACCAACATCTGCGCACCATCTACTTACCGTGTTCAGAGCTGATTGCATCAACTCTGTCACGGTGCTGGTATAGTTCCCGGTCACTATTAGAGCCAGCTCGTCAGCATAGCCGATAGCTTCAACGCCCTGCTCGGAGAGTAAGACTAGTAGTTCGTCAACTACTAAGGACCAGAGTAAGGGGGATAGAACCCTCCCTGGGGACAGCCTTTGACTGCATTAATGCATGCATGATTATCCGGTGTTTGAGCGTAGCCTCAATCCACCAGATCAAAGAACGGGCAGTTCCTCTACGTTCTAGAGCAGTAGAGATTGACCCGTAGTCGGTATTATCAAAAGCACCTTCTATATCCAGAAAAGAGCACAAAGCAATGTTCTTGGATACCAATTCTCTTTCAATTTTTCCCACTAACCTGTGGAGAGCGACATCCGTCGATCTGCCGGCTATGTACGCAAACTGCGTGGGATGCAGAGGTGTCGACATCTGCAGAGAGCACCGAATGTGCATATCTATAAGTCTTTCCGCCGTTTTAAGCAGAAAGGAAGTAAGACTGATCGGCCGATAGGACTTAGGCTGGTCAAGCGGACGATTCCCTTGCTTGGGGATGAATACTACATTAACTCTCCTCCAAGAGATGGGTATGTATCCCCCAAGTAAAACTAGCTCTAAGAAGGCCGACCAGTGGATCAAGAATATGAGCCATGCTGTTTTGAATAAGGGGTGGGAAGATTTTGTCACCCCCTGGGGCTTTGAAAGGAGCAAAAGAATCTACAGCCCATTTGACCTTTTCGGGGTCGAAGATGGATCCAGATAGGCTGAATCCGCGTGAGTCCGGTGACAAAGTGGCGTCATCGCGACCGGAGAGATCTGGATTCGCCACAGAACCCGGGAAGTGGACTTGCAGTAGAAGCTCCCCTTGTTTCCTCTGACGGCTGACGGCTGACTGCAGTTAGGCAGTTGACTATCGATAAGGCGGCCATTTCAAAATAACATTTCCTTCTCCGACATATATATTTATATAGATAACAATTAAAATAAATAAAACAAAAAAATTAAACAATACGTTAATTTTAAATAAATTAATTAAATTAAAATAAATTAAATTAAAATAAATTAAATTAAATTAAATTAAAAAGTAAATAGTTATTTATTTAAAGACTGAAATAAAGCTGTTTACATATGTAAATAAAGTCAGAAATTCGCCGCAAGTTCGAGACTCGTGAATGGAAAAAATATGAAAATTTTTCCACTTACTTCACAGAACTAAACATCGACGAAAAGGAGCTACTAGACCAGATAATTGATGGAATACCAGAGGAAAACTTGCGCATGCAGGCGCGCATCCAATGTTTTAGCAGTCCAAAATGATGCTACGCGCTTTTTCAAACATCCGCTTGCCTGAGGGGGTCCAAGGTTGGTGTTTCAGAAAACAACAACAAAACTGATATCCGCAGCGTTAACTGCAACTCTGATGTCTGCAAGAAGTCCAAACGTGAGCGTGGCTTATGCTACGCCTGTGGAAAATTTGGACATATGGTCGCCCAATGTGCTGAACGTAAGAGTGCAGACAAAACTAATTATGTAAGATTGTTTAAAATTTATTTTACTGAACACAGCCACAATTTTATAACGCCAGAATGCCTTTTAGATTCGGGAAGTCCTGTATCTTTCATAAAATATTCACTTGTTAGTAAAAACATACATTTAATTTCAGTAAATTAACAATATTTTGGGATGAATAAAACCCCCATTAAAAGCTTTGGAAAAACTCTGTTACATATTGAATGAATAAATAAAAATTAAATTTCATTTAATCATTGTGGCTGATTGTTCTATGAATTATAATGTAGTCTTTGGCAGACACTTTTTAAATGCATGCGATATATTTTTTAACCCAGACACCTTAAATATGATTGCCTTTAAAGAAAAGTTTGATACGCCTTTTGAAAAAGATAGCGAGATTTTGAACCATGAAAATAAAACCGTTGTTACAAATAAAAAACAAGTAAGAAAGCTACAGTCGAGTTTGCTCGACTGTGAGATACCCGCCACCCAATTTTACCATAAAAATATTATATTTTTCAAAATATACTGAAAAAATACTAAAAAATTACTAAAAATACCAAAATAATATATCAACATTTTCTTTGTTCGAAATTATTAGCTTTGCGGCACTTGAGTTGGTTTATTGAACACCATTATTATGTCTCGGAGTGTCATAGCAACTAAGTAGGCAGCACTAGCAGTTGCACGTGGTAACGCCTTATAAAAGTAATATCTTAATAACTTCTGTGTTTTTTATCCGATTGCAACCAAACTCGCAGAGATCATTAAGATGGTGATTAGTAATGTGCATACCGAAACTGAACGTTCTAGGTTTAAAACGACGCTTGCAATTCGGTTTTATTCGATTTACGGGGGCGGGAGGGGCGTGGCCAAAATCTAAAACAAACTTGATCTGCGTGCAACAATAAGACATACCGTCGCGAAAAATTTGTAGCTCGTATCTCTTATAGTCTCTGAGATCTAGGTGTTAATACGGACGGACGGACAGACGGACAGACGGACATGGCTATATCGTCTCGGCTGTTGACGCTGATCAAGAATATATATACTTTATGGGGTCGGAGATCCTTCCTTCTGCCTGTTACATACATTTTCGGTCGGCACAAAGCCATAATACCCTTCTACCCTTTGGGTAGGGGGTATAATAACTTCTGTGTTTTTTATCCGATTGTAACCAAATTTTCAGCGATCATTAAGATGGTGATTAGTATTGTGCGTACCAAAATTGAACGTTCTAGGTTTAAAATTATGCTTGAAATTTGTTTTTTTTTATTTACGTGGGCGGAAGGGGGCGTGGCAAAAATCTAAAACAAACTTGATCTGCGTGCAACAATAAGACACACTGTCCCGAAAAATTTGTTTCTCTATCTCTTATAGTCTCTGAGATCAAGGTGTTCATATTAATAATAATAATAAATAATTGAAGTATAACATAGGTGAAAATATAATCTACAGTTTACAAAGTCAGTTTATAAAAATATTTGAACACTTTTACTTAAACAACCACCCACACCGCTAGTTAAATGTGAGATTAAGATAAATCTAAACAGTACAAAGCCATTCAGTTGTTCACCAAGAAGATTGTCATATATGGAAAAAGACAAATTACAACAGTTATTAGACGAATATTTAGAAAAAGGATTTATAAGACAGAGTGACTCGGAATATGCTTCACCCATTGTTTTAGTGAAGAAAAAAACAGGCGATTTACGAATGTGTGTTGACTTTAGGAAATTAAATAAATCAACGTTAAAAGACAATTACCCCTTACCACTAATTGATGACTTGTTAGATAAACTGTTAGACAAAACTGTCTTTACAAAACTCGATCTAAAAAATGGATTCTTTCATGTATTTGTCGATAAAGAGACCGTTAAATACACTTCCTTTGTTACACCGCTAGGACAATACGAATGGTTACGAATGCCTTTCGCCTTAAAAAATGCACCGTCGATTTTCAAAGATTCGTTAACAAAATATTTAAAGACATGATTAGAGAAAACAAGGTTGTAGTGTACATGGACGATATTATGATAGCAAATAAGGATATAAACGAACACTTAGAAATATTAAAAGAAGTTTTAAAACGGTTAGTACAAAATCAACTTGAATTAAGAATAGATAAATGCAAATTTATGCAACCAAGTATTAGATATTTAGGATTTTTTATACCCGCCTACCCAAAGGGTAGAAGGGTATTATGGCTTTGTGCCGACCGAAAATGTATGTAACAGGCAGAAGTAAGCATCTCCGACCCCATAAAGTATATATATTCTTGATCAGCGTCAACAGCCGAGACGATGTAGCCATGTCCGTCTGTCCGTCTGTCCGTCCGTCCGTATGAACACCTAGATCTCAGAGACTATAAGAGATAGAGCAACAAGTTTTTCGCGACAGTATGTCTTATTATTGCACGCAGATCAAGTTTGTTTTAGATTTTGGCCCCTCCCGCCCCGTAAATCGAATAAAACCGAATTGCAGGCGTCGTTTTAAACCTAGAACGTTCAATTTTGGTACACACAATACTAATCGCCATCTTAATGATCTCTGCGAATTTGGTTACAATCGGATAAAAAACACAGAAGTTATTAAGATATTACTTTTATAAGGCGTTACCACGTGCAACTGCTAGTGCTGCCTAGTTAGTTGCTATGACACTCCGCGACATAATAATGGTGTTCAATAAACCAACTAAAGTGCCGCCAAGCTAATAATTTCGAACAACGAAAATGTTGATATATTATTTTGGTATTTTTTAGTATATTTTTTTTAGTATTTTTTTCAGTATATTTTGAAAAATATAATATTTGGATGGTAAAATTGGGTGGCGGGTATCTCACAGTCGAGCAAACTCGACTGTAGCTTTCTTACTTGTTAATAGATAAAGACGGCATAAGAGCAAATGATAAAGGTATCGAAGCTGTTCAAAATTTTCCTGTGCCAACAAATGTACATGCTGTTCAGAATTTCTTGGGTCTCTGTTCATACTTCAGAAGATTTATTAAAGACTTTTCAATAATAGCCAAACCCTTATATGATACTTTAAAAAAGATAGACTATTCAAATTTGAAGAAGGAGAAATGAATTGTTTAAAATGCTAAAAGAAAAACTTACACAAGCTCCTGTTATTTCTATATACAACCATAAACACGAAACGGAATTACACTGTGATGCCAGCTCCCTAGGATTTGGAGCGGTGTTAATGCAAAGGAAAGAGGATAAAAAATTTCATCCAATCTTTTATTTTTCCAAAAGAACAACAGACATTGAATCAAAGTACCATAGCTTTGAATTAGAAACTTTAGCCGTTATTTATGCATTACGTAGATTCAGAATTTACCTTCAAGGCAAAGATTTTAAAATAATTACAGACTGCAATTCGTTAACACTCACTCTTAATAAAATTGAACTCAATCCTAGAATTGCAAGATGGGCGCTTGAGCTTCAAGATTATTCTTACGAACTAGTCCATAGACCTGGCAAACGCATGCAACATGTTGACGCACTTAGTAGATGTACAAATATTATGATAGTTCAGTCAAATAGTTTTGAAGACAATTTAGTTATATGTCAAGCAAAAGATGATAATGTTAAAGAAATTAGACAATTGTTAGAAAAATCGGTACACAAAATGTACGAAATGCGCAATGGAATTGTATGTAAAAAATCAAACGACGACAGACTGTTATTTTACGTTCCCGTAGACATGGAAGAGTATGTCATGTATAAGTATCACGATGAACTTGGAACAATTAAAAAAAAGCTACTGGTTCCCTAATCTCAAAGAAAAATGCTCTAGACATATTGAAAACTGTTTGAAATGCGTACCGTTTTCGCCTAAGTCCGGAAAAAGTAGATGGTCTATTGCACAGTATACCTAAAGGAAAAGAACCGTTTTACCGAATTTACAAGACTATATACGACTAAAACAACAAATACTAATGAATTCATTCAATCGTTAATAGACTATTTCAGAACATACAGCAGACCTAAATGTATTGTTTCCGATAGAGGCTCGCGTTTCACCTCTAAAGATTTTGAAGATTTTACAACTGATTCTAATATTAAACACATAAAGGAAAACGGACAGGCAGAAAGAGTTAACAGAAGCCTTGGACCGATGATATCAAAGCTAATAGAACCTGAAAAAACGTACATTGGGATCTAGTTATAGAACAAGTTGAACATGCCCTAAAAACAGCTACCAAGCAAAATGTTATTTGGGATTGAACAAACTGGTCAAAAGGTTGATGAGCTAAGAGAAAGATTACAAGAATTAGATGCAACAGTTATAGGCAGAAATTTTGAAAGTAGTAGAGAAAAAGCCAAAGAAAACCAAACAAAAGCGCAAAATTACAATAAAAGTTATGTTGATAAAAAGAGAGAATCCTACTAAGTATAATGAAGGCGACTACGTCATGGTAAAAAATTTCGACTGTACAACTGGCGTGTCTAGAAAACTTATACCAAATCACAAAGGCCCTTACATTATTGAAAAATTTTAAAAAACGACAGATTTGTTCTAAATAATGTCGAGGGATTTCAAGTGTCCCGTAATCCATACCAAAGTGTCTGGGGAATACATAATATAAAACAGTGGATAGGAAATAAAAATGAAAGTTTTCAAAAAATAAACAGAAAACCAAAAACTAAAGATTGCAATGTAAAATAGAAAAATGTAAGAAAGAAAAAAAAGATATTTAAAAATTCGTATGTCAGACAAAAAAGTAAAAGAAAAACTCATTTTAATCAAAAACATAGCCCAACTCTAAAATTAAGAAAATCTGTGATTTATAGTTTAAGACCAAAATAAGAACTTGTAAAATATTAAACGATCAGGAGATCTAAAAGTAGGATGGCCGAGTTGTAGCAGCCTACATACATTATATACATATACACTATACACTACACACATTGTACATATACAAACACACATAATATATTTAAGAATGCAACCCATTGTAAACACCAAGAGTGGCAACGCTTTGATCTAAAAAGCTTAACGGATGGCAACGCCAACTCAAGCGTCTGGCGATCAAGCAAGGCATTCGTTGTTGGCTCGCGAAACTAGACAGGCGTAACAATAAAGAGAAGAATAGAAAACAACGCAGTTGTATTATTTACTCGGTTCCTAAAGTATGTACATACGTACGCAAGAATTGGCACACGCGACGCAATTAATCCAAATAATAACAAAACAAAATCGAATTTTTGTGCTTTCACCGACACTAACACAAATTTCATTTTTATATTTAATTAATAAATTTCGCAATTAAAATTGCGTTTCTCAAAATTAATTTTATTGATATTTTACTTCACAATAAGCACTCCGCACAGTCACACGCTTTATCGCGCCAAACGAATAGAGAAGCATAAGAAGCAGAAAAGCAACTCTCTGTATTCACTTTTGACACTTTTCCTTTTTGGCGCGTGCCAAATCTAATGCAAGTCGATCTATCCTTCCCACTCACACAATTTTGTCCGATAGCGCTTTCTGTGCAAAAAAAAACAAATCGCAAATAATGTGGGAAAGACAATCAAAAGAGGAAAACAATCTCTTGAAACAATGACATTAATAGAAAAAGAACTATCTCCGGCAGGTTGAACCCGGGTCCACCGATCCAGTGTGCAACACACAAGCCACTTCACCACTATCCCTTTTATTCGATATTAGCATAATTTCATTAAAGTAATGCTATTCATATTATTATTTGCCATTTCTATGAACTGATTGTTTCTGGATAAGAGAGGAGGTGCATTCCAGAATAGTGGAAATGGGAAGAGAGCCTAAAACTATGTGTGTATACATGAAATGCAAACATATACAAATGTACGTAAATATTGTGTGCATTGGCGCGAAAGAGATTCTAGCTTAATATAATATTTCCTGTATATATATATATAGTAACGTATTATATACTCACATTAGTATAAACACATAAACTATACAGTATGTACTCCGCACATAAGCATAAACAAAATATTTCTGCACTTAAGAAAAGTATAAGCAGATGGCCAAAGCCAAGAACAGTTCACAGCATCAAAATATACATAAACACAAAACTGTCCTCAGCGCATTGCGCACTCAAATAACCACTTATAAACAAAACGGCCACCAGCGCATCACACACTCAAATAGCGCATTGCGCACTCAAATAACCACTTATAAACAAAACGGCCACCAGCGCATCACACACTCAAATAATGTAAACATAAAATCCAATCCGATTCAGGGTACCAAGCTAAGAAATTGTAATGTACATTTTAGTCTTAAACTGGAGCTCAAATAAAAACAACAGGCCAAGAAATTGTGTCGCATTCTTTTTATTTGAATAATTCAGGGTCTACCTCAGTCTATTGACGGGTAGTTTGTTGGACTCCCAAATTAGTAAAAGTAATATTTTACTGGCGCAGCCGGTAGGATGACAATAGTGCAGTGATGCGATAGCCAGACTTACCAATTCACGAATCTTTGTTATCCGCCAAACAACGTATGCTAAGACAACCCGCGACGGTCAATATCGCGTTAAGTTTAACCAAACCAAGACAGTAACGTGAAACCGTGAAACGCATTTGTCATATAAACATCACTACAGACGCTCAAGAATTCGTTGGGAAAATAATTCCAAGTCAATTGGTTATTCCGCACAAAAACGAAATAGCTAGAGTGCACATTAACAAACTAAGTAAAACAATTAAGTGTAAAAGTTAAGAAAATTAATACTTAAAATACAAAATCATCAAAATGGCAACACCACCAGCAGTAACCCCAGCAGCAAGCGTTCTTTCTGACAGTAACATGTCACAACTAGAAAGACAAATACAAGCTATAGAGACCTTCCGAGGAGATCATAACGCCCTATACACCTTTATAAGCCGCATCGATTTTGTGTTGTCGCTATATCCCACTACAGACAGTCGTCAACAATACATAATTTTTGGAATCATCGACCGCAACATCAGCGGAGAAGTCATGCGCACTATAAATTCAAACAACATAACAACCTGGACGGAATTAAAGAAACAACTCATCTTATCCTACAAACCACAAGTTCCAAATCATCAACTGTTAGAAGACTTCCGGAATACGCAATTCAAAGGCAACGTTCGCAGCTTCCTAGAAGAAGCCGAGTCAAAAAGACAACTACTGGCGAGTAAGTTATCATTAGAAAACAATACATCAGAAACAGCATTGTTCAACAGATTAATTAACTCAAGCATTGAATCACTTATTCAAAAGTTACCAACTAGCATTTATTTACGAATTGTTAACTGTAATATACCAGATTTGAGATCACTAATCAATTTGTTACAAGAAAAAGGCCTTTATGAAGATCGTGTTCAAAAAACCCAACCAAAGGTAGTAACTGATGAAAAGCAAAATAAGCCCCGTTTTGATAACCATACTAACGTCACAAATAATTCCTACAATCGCAATACACCACTCCAACCGTATTTCAACCCTATAATGATGCAACCAAATTATCAAGGGCCATATCGTCCACCCATGCCTAACTATCCTTACCCAAATTATCAGCCTCACAGTAACAATATACCTTGCCCAACTCCCTCAATACCATACATGCCCAGACCCAACACACACATGCAACGGCAAAACGCCTTTGATGCAAATCGCTTTGGTCAGTACCAAACCCAACAACAACCACAAACACGACAACTACCTAACGCAAATCCGTTTACAAATAACAACCCAACCAAACGTATGAGATCTACTGATAGCGGACAAACAAAAATGAGTATAGAAGAAACTCGAAACCAAGAAGAAGAAAGTAATTTACCATATGACCCATATAACTTCTATCACGACCCAAATTTTTATTACTATCCAGCATACTATCCTGAACAATATCACCCACAATACTTAAACTATCAAGACCCTCAAATACCCATAAAAGAGGAAGAAAATGAAGAAGTAAAATCTGATATTGTCACCGGGCCAGCTGAAAATTTTCAGCCACCAGCCTCGGAGCCCTCCAGTACATAATTATCCCTCACAAAGGAGATAAATTAAAATGTCTAATAGATACAGGATCCACAGTTAATATGATGAGTACTAATGTTTTCAACTTACCAGTCAGTGATACAGAATGCCTCCTCCTCACTAGTAATGGTCCACTCACTATCAACAAAAGTGTGCATTTACCAGTCAATAATTATTTTAAAAACCAACATAAATTCCTGTTACACTAATTTTCTACAAACTATGACCTCTTAATTGGCAGAAATTTACTGTCACAAGCGCAAGCTGTGATAGATTACAAAAATAAAACAGTAACACTTTATAATTATAAACACAAACTTATTAATCAAACTGTCGAAAAGGAATCAAAACAATCACAAGAAACTAACTTTCAATGTCAAGAACCCATTCTCAATACCGAAACTAATCTCACTCCAAGTTTCTATAGATTAGACCATTTGAATAGCGAAGAAAAATTTAGAACTAAATCTTTACTTCAACAATATGAACACATCCAATACAAAAAAGGCGATAAGTTAACTTTTAGCAACCAAGAAAAACATACCATAAATACTACACATAACTCACCCATTCATGCCAAATATAATTACCCTCAAGCTTATGAACAAGAAGTTGAAACCCAAATCGAAGAAATGCTACAACAAGGCATTATTCGCGCTAGTAATTCTCCATACAATAGCCCCATCTGGGTTGTGCCAAAAAAAACAAGATGCTTCAGGAGAAGAAAAATTTAGAATCGTCATTGATTATAGAAAACTCAACGAAATTACAGTAAATGACCGATATCCCATTCCAAATATGGATGAAATACTAGGAAAATTGGGAAAATGTAACTATTTTACCACAATAGACCTAGCTAAAGGATTTCACCAAATTGAAATGGATCATGACTCTATTGCCAAAACAGCTTTCTCCACCAAAAATGGCCACTATGAATATTTACGTATGCCATTCGGTTTAAAAATGCACCTGCAACATTCCAACGTTGCATGAATAATATTCTTCGCCCCCTTTTAAATAAACACTGTCTTGTTTACCTTGATGATATAATTGTATTTTCCACATCGCTTGATGAACATTTAAATTCACTCCGATTAGTCTTTGATAAATTAGCTGAAGCCAACCTAAAACTCCAACCCGATAAATGTGAATTTTAAGGCAAGAAACTACATTTTTAGGACACGTCATAACACCACATGGAATAAAACCCAATCCTCAGAAAATCAAAGCTATCCCAGATTATCCGTTACCAACAAAAACCAAAGAAATTAAAGCATTTCTAGGACTAACTGGTTATTACCGAAAATTCATTCCCAATTTCTCTGACATTGCAAAACCTATGACAATAGCACTAAAAAAGAATGCAAAAATAGATACAAAAAACCCTGAATATGTTTCCTCATTTGAAAAACTTAAATGCCTCATATCAGATGACCCGATTTTAATAGTTCCAAATTTCAATCGTAAATTTTCCTTAACCACAGACGCTAGTAATGTAGCTCTTGGTGCCGTACTTTCACAAGATAGCCATCCAGTTAGTTACATAAGTCGAACATTAAATAATCATGAATTAAACTACAGCGCCATAGAAAAGAACTTTTAGCCATTGTATGGGCTACCAAAACCTTTCGTCACTACTTGTTAGGACGCCATTTTGAAATACTAAGTGATCATCAACCATTATGTTGGTTACACCGAATGAAAGACCCAAACTCAAAATTGTCTCGTTGGAAAATTAAATTGTCCGAATATGATTTCGATATCAAATACATTAAAGGTAAAGAAAATTACGTAGCGTATGCTCTATCCCGAGTAAAAATAGAACATACTTACTTCGGCGAGCAAACACAACATAGCTCCAATGAAGACAGCAGTAATCTCATTAGCCTCACTGAAAAACCAGTTAACACATTCAATAGACAAATAATATTTTCCAAAGGCCCACCAAGTATTAAACACGAAACCTACTTTAATAAACAAATAACTCACATCTCTTATGATGAAATGACAAACGAAAAAGCAGAATTATACCTAATCAACCACTTCTGTACTAAATCCAGTGTTCTGTACATAGACAATGAAGCAGATTTTGAAGTGCTCCAAGTAGCACATCAAACGATTATTAACACAAAACATACCAAAATTGCTCGCAGCCTCATTTTATTAAAAAATATACCCTCATATGCTAAATTTAAAGAATTAGTTCTGACAACTCACGAAAAACTCTTACACCCAGGAATACAGAAAACAAACAAACTCTTCGGCGAAACTTATTATTTCCCAAATAGTCAATTACTCATTCAGAACATAATAAATGAATGCCACATTTGTAACCTATCCAAAACAGAACATCGTAATACGAATATGCCAATGAAAATCACGCCTAAACCTGAACACTGTCGCGATAAGTTCGTAATAGACATCTACTCTTCTGAAGGCAACCATTATTTAAGTTGCATAGACATTTACTCAAAATTTGCCACTCTCGAAAAAATAAAAACGAAAGATTGGATAGAATGCAAAAATGCTCTAATGCGAATATTTAATGTTTTAGGGAAACCCAGACTATTAAAAGCAGACAGAGACGGCGCATTCTCCAGCCTAGCCCTTAAGCGATGGCTCGAAAGCGAAAATATAGAGTTAAAACTTAATACAGCAAAGACAGGTATAGCAGACATAGAAAGATTACACAAAACCATAAACGAAAAAATTCGTATAATAAAAATTCAGACGACAATGAAATCAAACTAAGCAAGATAGAAACAATATTTGACATATACAACCACAAAACCAAACATGACACTACAGGACAGACTCCCGCTCACATATTTCTTTACGCCGGACAACCAACTCTAAATACTCAAGAAATAAAAGAAAACAAAATCAATGAAATGAACAAAAACAGACAGGAATATGAAATCGACACCAAATATAGAAAGGGCCCGCTACAGAAAGGAAAATTAGAAAACCCATTTAAATCCAATAAAAACATAGAACAAGTTGATCCCGACCATTACAAAATCATTAATAGAAATAGAGACACATACTATTATA
The DNA here is from genome assembly GCA_018150935.1 of Drosophila pruinosa. Classification (NCBI taxonomy): domain Eukaryota; kingdom Metazoa; phylum Arthropoda; class Insecta; order Diptera; family Drosophilidae; genus Drosophila; species Drosophila pruinosa. Next base: position 1,025,436 of record JAECWR010000266.1, read on the forward strand.
AAACACAGTTCAAGAAAAAAAGAAAATTAATCACATCCCAATTCCGCAGGTCTCTGGATCACAGTGCTGACACTTCTTCTACTAATTACCCCAGGTCACACTCAACAAATTCAAATAAGTAACATCGACACAGATCATGGTTACCTACTCTTCTCAAGTAAACCAATTCAATTGCCATCAGCATATGAACATCATTGTTTAAGAATAAATTTAACAGAAATAAACACAATAACTGATTCATTCGGTAACAAAATACTCAATACCTTAACACCAACCAGAAATAAATTTTTATACAATAAACTACTCAAAGAATTAAATGGGATAACAATTCATCAAGAAAAAAGACAAAAACGAGGATTACTTAACATAGTAGGCACCGCATACAAATATCTTTTTGGCACACTCGACGAAAACGATAGAGTAGAAATTCAAAATAATCTAGAAACCGTTGCTCAAAATTCAGTCAAAGTCCACGAATTAAATGACGTAATACAATCAGTAAATGATAGATTAGAAAAACTCAAACAATATGAAAATAATCACAACAGTATTGACACACTTACATACGAACTCATGCAATTCATTGAATTTATTGAAGACATAGAAATGGGAATGCAACTTTCCCGACTCGGACTTTTTAACCCAAAACTATTAAACTATGACAAATTAGAAAATGTCAACAGCCAAAATATACTACTTATTAAAACATCCACTTGGATTAATCATAAAGACAACCATTTACTAATTATATCCCACATACCCACACATGAAGAAAAAAATACAGTTAAAATTACTCCCTACCCTGAGCACAACGGTTATCAACTAGACTACACGGATGCTAAGTCCTATTTTGAAAACAAAAATAAAATCTACAACGAAGAACATGAAGAAGTACACAACGATTGTATTACAAATATAATTAAAAGTAAAAACCCGATCTGTAATTTTACCCCCATAAATACAAAAGAAATGATTAAGTATATCGAACCTAATATAATTTTAACTTGGAACCTAACCGAAACAACTATCACACAAAATTGTCAAAAATCAAATAGCAATATAAAAATTAGTGGAAATAAAATTATAAGAATAACCCAGTGTAAACTTGAAATTGGAAACATTATTCTAAGCAAAAATTATTTGAAACCTGAAATAGACCTAACACCATTATATCCACCACTTGAAATAACTAAAATCAAAAATATACAGCATAATGACATTGTTAAACTTATATCACAAAATAATTTTACATTTTACATGATTATAATAATTATAATTTTTATTCTCATTATACTATGCTTGTATTCAAAATATGTAACAAAAAACCGACTTACGATGTTATACTTAAAAATAAGAAAACAAAAAAATGAAAATACTTCGACCCCAGAAAATTCAACAGTCAATATTGAAACGACACAACACCCATTGCCCACATTATACCCAGCAGTCTCAGCCCTACCAAAGGCATTTTAAGGGAAGGGAAGTAACGTATTATATACTCACATTAGTATAAACACATAAACTATACAGTATGTACTCCGCACATAAGCATAAACAAAATATTTCTGCACTTAAGAAAAGTATAAGCAGATGGCCAAAGCCAAGAACAGTTCACAGCATCAAAATATACATAAACACAAAACTGTCCTCAGCGCATTGCGCACTCAAATAACCACTTATAAACAAAACGGCCACCAGCGCATCACACACTCAAATAGCGCATTGCGCACTCAAATAACCACTTATAAACAAAACGGCCACCAGCGCATCACACACTCAAATAATGTAAACATAAAATCCAATCCGATTCAGGGTACCAAGCTAAGAAATTGTATTGTACATTTTAGTCTTAAACTGGAGCTCAAATAAAAACAACAGGCCAAGAAATTGTGTCGCATTCTTTTTATTTGAATAATTCAGGGTCTACCTCAGTCTATTGACGGGTAGTTTGTTGGACTCCCAAATTAGTAAAAGTAATATTTTACTATATATATATATATATATATACACATATGTATATTGTATAAATAAATATATATATATAAAATAAAAAAAAAAAAATTCCAAGAAAATATGGAAATTTGAACTGTGTGATTGTATGTGAGGCAAGAACTTTCGCAGCGAGCCACCTTATTTGTTCTTCTAACGCTTAATTGTCATATAAATAGCAATACAATTTGGAATATTTCATTAACAAATTTATTATATGTTTCGATAACGGCTAAAAAGAAAGCAAATATAAGAGCAAAACGTCCGTTAAAAGAATGACTTGAAAAACAAGTATGAAAGCTACTGTCGAGTGTGCTCGACCGTAAGATACCCGCCGCCCAATTTTACCATCAAAATATTATATTTTACAAAAATATACTGGAAAAATACAAAAAAATATACTAAAATTATACCAAAATAATATACCAAAATTTTCTTTGTTCGAAATTATTAGCTTGGCCTCATTTTAGTTGGTTTATTGAACACCATTATTATGTCACGGAGTGTCATAGCAATTAACTATGTCACGGAGTGTCATAACAAGTAACTAGGTGCATCTGCACTTTTGTGTTTTTTATCCGATTGTAACCAAATTCGTACCAAAATTGAACATTCTAGGATTAAAACAAGTAAGAAAGCTACAGTCGAATTTGCTCGACTGTGAGATACCCGCCACCCAATTTTACCATCAAAATATTATATTTTTCAAACATATACTGAAAAATACTTTAAAAAAATATACTAAAAAATACCAAAATAATATATCAACATTTTCTTTGTTCGAAATTATTAGCTTGGCGGCAGTTTAGTTGGTTTATTGAACACCATTATTATGTCGCGGAGTGTCATAGCAACTAACTAGGCAGCACTAGCAGTTGCACGTGGTAACGCCTTATAAAAGCAATATAATAATAACTTCTGTGTTTTTTATCCGATTGTAACCAAATTCTCAGAGATCATTAAGATAGTGATTAGTATTGTGCGTACCAAAATTGAACGTTCTAGGTTTAAAACGACTCTTGGAATTCGGATTTGTTTGATTTACGGGGGCGGGAGGGGGCGTGGCCAAAATCAAAAACAAACTTGATCTGCGTGCAACAATAGACGGACATGGCTATATCGTCTCGGCCTACCCTTTGGGTAGGCGGGTATAACTATTCCCAAATTATAGCTCTGCGCTGTTCATTTATTAGCAAACTTACTACATCTTCTAAGAGAAATATTAGGCAAACAAGCTAAGTATTTCGCATAGACTGACTCCACGATAACATTGGCATTGATTTAGAATGTGAATAAAAAGGATAGATTTATTCGACGTGGGATAGATGATATAAGAAAAGTGGCAATGTAAAATCTTAAGACAATCCGGATATAGCTTCAAGGGGTAAGTTCACTTAAACTAAAAGATTTCAAAATCTGGTGGACAGGGCCTAGCTGGCTAAAACGTATCAAAATCCAAAGACAATATTGGATAATTGGCTTAAGAAATTCACTAAAAAATTCAGATATTGACAGGTTATGCCTTTCTAGCATGCCTTTCTAGCATCTTTCAATAGATTCATAGCAAGAAGAGGTAAATACGCTAACATATTTTCGGATAATGGAACAAACTTTTTAGGCGCCTCTAGGAAACTAGATGAAGAATTTGTAAAAGCCATACAAATCTAAAACAAATAGTTCCAATTCCAGAAAAGGATAAAACAAAATGTCATTTTATCCCCCCGGCAGGACCTCATTTCGGAGGTATTTGGGAGGCTGGTGTCAAATCCATGAAGTATCATTTAAATCGAGTAATAGGGGAAACCAATCTGACATATAAAGGAATGGCATTATTATGCCAGACTGAACCAATATTATACTTTCGCCTCATATATTCCTCAGGCGAAGATATCGACGACAATGAGGTATTAACACCCGGTCACTTCTTAATAGGAAACCCAACAATTGGGATAGTTTTATCTGAGGGGGAGAGAAAATAGGAAACCTAGATGGGTAGAGTTAGAAAAAAGAAACAGCTGACTATTTAAGATTCGGTACAACACAAAGGTGCCACTTCAGTGTGGAAATAGACCTCAAGAAATAATAAACCTGCCCTCACAAGGGATTCTTTCATTAGATACAGATTGACTGTACTGTGGTGAAAAGATTTTGATAGCTCATTTTGACGTTCGCTCCGAAAACCAAGCAAGTATATCATCGTCATATATAAAAAATATTGACAAGATACCAAATCTCATTTGGTAGCCAATAAGCTCGTCTACGTTAAATCACACAGCTGAGATATCTAAATCAAAAGATGAGATGAACTATCTTAAAGATCATCATCCAGAACTTAAGGGTTTACATTTCCATCATGTAATCCGGTCATGCCTCTCTCTCGATTGCAATAATAATAATCATAATCATAGCAACATATGCCGTCAAACGGACTATTACGAATTGTAGGTCAATAGCGTTTCCAGACCCTATTTCTATGTAAACATTTAACTATTTTTAAACATATACATGTATTCTAAATAAAATAAATTAAAATATGTATGTAGTTTATTGTTTATAAAGTTTTATTTAACAAGTAACATAGCTTATAAGTGTAACAAATTATTTATATTCTTCAAGATTTACATTTATTTAGGACGAAACTTATTCTTTAGATTTAGTAACAACCGCTCTTGGCAACTTTCTGTACTCGAACTCTTTACTCGCTCCCTTTCTCGATAACTTGTTCTTGTCTAGGGTTGCATTTTAGAAGTATCGAAACATTTAATATTGGATACCACTGCGAGTATTCTAACTGGAACCAATTCCCACAATCAGCCCTCCTGATCAAGCCATGGTTACAGATACTCTGCAACTGTAATTGTTTTTATAGGACCTTCATTATCTCCAATCTTTTCAACCTCATACCTCCCATGATCTTTGATCTCAACCACTTTATATGGGCCCAAATATTTACCTTTCAGCTTTAGCCCTAATCCGTACTGTGTACTTTTTATGGCTACCAAATCATTAATATTATACTGTTTTTGTTGCTTTCTTTTTAAATCAAATGCTTTTTTATTTTCTTCCTGTATATGCCTATTTTCACGAGCTTCTTGCCGCAAATTTTCACCCTTTTCTTCTAACTCTCTAATCTTGAATTCGCTTACTAAATCTTTTAGCTTCTTATTATTAGAAACGCGCATATCTACTCCAGTTATTAACTTAAAAGGTGCTATTTTCGTGCTTCTTGGCTCTGTATAATTAATTACTCGTTGAACTTGTCCTTAATTCTTATACCATAATCCTGGATTGTCATTACTTATATTGTCATTACTCATATTTTCATTCTCACAACATTCTTTAAAGGAATTCGAGGTAAATGCGGAACCCCTATCCGACACAATTCTGTAGGGGTTCCCAAAATTAACTGCATGTTTTTTCAAGCACTCTATAACCTCATCGACACCTGTACTACGGGTTGGATACAACCAAAAATATTTCGAAAACCCATCTACTACAACTAAAATGTGATTATATCGCTTATTAGTTAGTTCCATTGGGCCAACATGGTCAATATGGTATGTAATTACCCTTATAGATTGCTGTCAAAAACCCTTCAACACGAACAACTTTTCCGTTCAATTTTGGAATGTAATACGACTTTTCCACTAAATCTTGCATTTTAGCAGCCGAGAAATAACCTTGGTTATGAGCAGTAACAATTATCTCATTTTCCATCTGACCAGGGACTACTAGAACCTGATTTTGAATATAAAAAAATAAAATATAAAAAATATAAAAAATCTTCATACGAATCTTTGGCGACCAATTCTCTAACCCAATTCTCTAACCCCTCTTATCCACTCATCTTGCAGCTGGGCCTCTCTCAATCGATGGATCAAAGTATCTGTTATAAAAAAGCAAGACACTCGGCTCAAAGCTTCAGCATGCTTTAATGCTTTAATAATTTGGACCCTGAACGATGTTCTATTTTCAAATCAAAATCTTGCAAATACAATGCCCAAAGCACTTCTTTTAAAAGAACTTCTTTCTTTTTCATGGTCTTAATGAACGCGTTACAATCAGTTACTATAGTTAAAGATATTCAGCTCATTAGAGCTGCTATTATTGCTAAAACCTCTAGCTCATACGAACTGTAATTCTTATCACAAGGCTTAGTTTTCCGACTCATAAATTGTACAGGGTGAAACTTATTATCTTCTGGATCTTTTTGTAATAATACTGCCCCATAGCCATACTTTGAAGCATCTATGTGAATCTCTGTTCGCAACTTCGGATTATACAGCTTTAATACTGGCGCACTAACTAAAGTTAATTTCAGTTGTTCAAATGCCTTCCGCTGAACTTCAGTAAATCCGAACTTAGCATCTTGCCTTAAAAGATCTCATTATGGCTTGGCAATAGCTGCATATCCATTTATGAATTTTCTAAAGTAAGACTTTAACCCTAAAAAACGTTGTATCCCCTTTTTCTCTTTGGGTTCCGAAAATTCTGTAACGGGCTGTATCTTATCTTTGCTTGAAGTTATGGTTCCATCTCGAACGATATATCCCAAAAAATGTACTCTCTGATGTAATATCTGGCATTTGCACCAATCAATTCGTATCCCATTTTGAGAAGATACTTCTAACACTTGCTTCAATTTTCTTATCCCCTCATCAACATCGTTACTAGGCACAATAACATCATTCATGTAAAGTATTACAATACCACTCTGCCACTGCGAGCACCTCTCTTAGAACAGACATTATAAACCTAGTAAAAACTGCAGGCGAATTCGAAATGCCAAACGGTACAAATAAAAATTCGTACTGCCCGCTTTGAGTCACGAACGAAGTGTATTTTCTTGAAGCTGCTTCTACGGGCACATGGGAAAACCCTTTGGTCAAATCCAATGTTGTATATATCTTCGTATTCTGAAGCTTGTCTAAAACATTGTCCATGTGTGCCATCGGAAAATTATCTCGTATAATTTTCTCATTTAATTTGGGATAGTCGCAGCATAGACGCTTTTGCCCATTTTTCTTAGCCACCAGGACTACGGGTGAAGCATACTCGGATATACTTGGCTGTATTATACCTTCTTTTAACCATTCCCGCACCTGCTCATCTACAAAGTTTTGGTCACTATACGACTGTCGCTTGGGATGCTGATAAACTGGAAAGTCATCTTTCAAAACAATTTTCATCTCGACAGGGGCATTTGTGTTACGAATTGGACAATATTGTTTGATCATCTCCAATACCGTTTTAGCTTCAGGCTGATTAAGATGAGATACATCTACCTTAGAAGTTGCTATAAGCTCTTCCACACACATGCTTCGAAATTCGTCATTCACCTGACAATCAAATATCTTTGTATCCCTAATTTTACCTCCATCTTCAGTTTTCATCCTGATATTAAAGTACCACTTTTGGTAACCTTCATATCGATAGTGTCCAAAATTGTCCTACCTAAAATAGCATCGAAACCTGTATCCTGATCTTGAACCACATGAAATTCCACTTTCATTGGAATACCATCTATTAGAACGGATATAATAACGCTTCCAAATGTTAAAATCAGACTTTCTCCAATTCCCGTCAAACTATTTCCTTTACCAGTTATTTCTGCTGCTCCTAGACTCATGAAGACTTGTCTACGCATTATGCACAAATCAGCACCCTTGTCAACCAATCCTTTAAATATAATCTGTTTGTAAACAACGCTCTTCAATTCAAGACCTGAAAGAGTAAATTCACTGCCTAACGACGTTCCTACTTTATCCTCTTGAACTAGATTAGCATTTGTTTCTTTCTTAACATCTGTTTGTGCTGTACATTGTGCTGCTCGGTGTCCTGCCTGACCACATTTAAAGCAAACAAAATCTTTTTTCTTACAGTCTTTCATTACGTGAGAACTATCGCCGCATTTGAAACATTTCCTGGATGTTCCAGACTTAACCTGAACTTTGCCTTGATCTTTCTTTTGCTCTTGACGTTCCCCAGCTGATTGATTCGATTTGCCAGATGTAGCTTTCTGATATATCTCGATTTGATGTTTCAGTTCCTGTATATTTCTAGCCTGGTATAACATAATCTTATTCCCTTTGGAATCTGGAATACCCTTTATGTAATAGTCAATTAAACTTGGCTCATCAATATTAACTGGATTTGTGATTTCTTTCAGAGCATACAAATATTCAAGCAATGATTCGTCTTTCCTCTGCTGACGCTGGTCCAATCTTCTATGAATATCAGCTGATGACACTTTGATTGAAAACTCTTCTCTCAACTAAGCCTTCAAAACAGTCCAACTACGAATATTCGCCTCACTACGCACAAATAGTTTAGCCGCTCCTGTAAGCATTTGTTTTGAATAGATAAAAAGTAATTGAACAACTTTCTAACTCATCGATCTATTGTTCTACATCAGGACTTCCTGTTCCAAAGAAACTAGATACGCTGCCTTCTACATCTTTAAGAGTGAACCATGACCTGCCATTGTCTAATCTTTGATTTTCAACTAAATTTCGCCCTGTAACCACGGATTGAGCTTTATCTGAATCGCTTTCCTCTTCATCCTGAATTCCAAAATGTGTAAGCAATCTATTCTGCAACTCTAGTTTCCTTCCACTTGTTGGTAACGCGAACTCTGCTAACTTTAACCTCAAATCGGCTACGCGGAGTGCCAAAATCTCGTCAAGTTGCATTTTGAAATGGTGTTAGAAAACAATAAAAATTAGTAAAAGTATACAACACTATACTACTGTTAGTTAACGTAACCATACACCAGCACTGCCTCTGTCGATGCTCACGCCAGCTCTGCTTCTATTGACTCACGCATCAGTTTCGCCTCTGTCGACGCACACACCAGCTTTGCCTCTGAAGTTATACGCAACGGCGCTGCCTCTGCTGACGATCGTATCAAGCTCTGCCTCTGTCGAACTTCGCATCAAGTCCTGCCTCTGCACACTCACACAGAAACACTGCTTTTGTCGACGCAAACAGCAACTCTGCCTCTGTCGACTGTACGCACCAGTTCTGCCTCGATTAATGCAGCAATTCGGACTCTGCTGACGTTCGCTCCAAGCTCTGCCTCTGATGACGCAAATAGCAGCTCTGATTCTCTCGCTGCAAACAACAACTCCGCCTCTGTCGACGCACGCTCCAGCTCTGCTTCTACCAACTTAACGCCCAATTTCTCCTCTGACGACGCACGCACCAGTTCTGCTTCTACCAACTTAAGCAGCAACTTTGCCTCTGCCGACGCAAGCACCAGTTCTGCTTCTATCAACTTAAGCAGCAACTTTGCCTCTGCCGACGCACGCACCAGTTCTGCTTCTGTCAACTTAAGCAGCAACTTTGGTTTTGCTGACTCTCGAAACTTCTTCGAGAATTGTCTATACTGTTGCTCGCGTTTGTGCAGCGTCGATCATGCAACGGTTCTATTTTACCGTTCACTGGTTGCTACTAAAACGAACTGCGTCATATGCACTAACGAACTGTGTCATACGTGTCTGCACAAAACGAACTGCGTCATATGCAAAAATTTTGTTTTACACTTAAGCACATCCCGGACGAGCCGCCAATTTGTAGTTTATTGTTTATAAAGTTTTATTTAACAAGTACTATAGGTTATAAGTGTAACAAATTATTTATGTTCTTCAAGATTTAAATTTACTTACGACGAAACTTATTCTTTAGATTTAGTAACAACTGCTCTTGGCAACTTTCTGTACTCGACCTCTTTACACTCGCTCCCTTTCTCGATAACTTGTTCTTGTCTAGGGTTGCATTTTAGAAGTATCGAAACATTTAATATTGGATACCACTGCGAGTATTCTTACTGGAACCAATTCCCATATGTATATGTGCAACCGCGAGTAATAGTGCCGAATAAAATAAAAAAGAACAATTCAAACATCATCGCTGACAATCCTGAAACTCGCTGCAAGGATCATTATTATTATTTGAAAAAGGGAGTCTCCCAACAGAGAAGGTGCGAGGCACTGCGACCATGGAGGTCTTTTGTGCCTATAGGCTCACCCTAGCTAGACAAAAGTTGCTCTGCTTCCCTAATGAAGCAGAGCAGATCTTTGTCGAGGAACGCACAATATGCTCGGGACCTGCGGTATCCACGTGCAGATGTTTCCTCCTAGTCCACACCAAGGCTGGACAGTCGCACAGAATGTGTTTGGTTGTCTCGTCGTCCTCTTTGCAAAGTCTGCACTCAGCAACAGAAGACAGACGCATTTTGGTGAGGTGATAGTTCACCGTATGATGGCCACTAAGAAAGCCAACGAGGAGGTGAAGATCCCCCCTGGAAAGTAAGCTGATTTTCCGGTCGACCACGGGATTGATAAGCTCCTTGGCTTGCTGCATCGCTGGTTGGACCGACCAGTAGCGATCAGTCAACCTAACAGCCCAGGTTTTAACAATAGCTGCGGTGGTTGAACAACCCATGCCACAGAAGGGCTCAGGGCCGGAAAAAGTATCTGACGAACCGGCCCTCGCAAGTTCGTCCGCCAGCTAATTGCCCTGGATACCAGAGTGTCCAGGTACCCATAGAAGGGTGACGTTGTTAGTTAGAGACAGTCTCTGGAGGCAGTTCCAGCAATCAGCCACCAGTCGAGAGCTTACTCTTTTGGAGGAGAGGGCTAAGATGGCGGCTTGACTGTCAGAGAAGATGTAGATGTTAGCTCCTCTAATCCCCTTCTCTAGGATCAGACGGCAGCAGAACTCGATGGCATGAACCTCAGATTGGAAGACTGTGGGCCATTTGCCCATAGCAATTGAGGTTTTAGAGTTGGGTCCAAAGATCCCAGCTCCAACCCCTGATCAGTTTTCGACCCGTCGGTATACCAGTGAATACCGTAGGGGTCGCTGATGGGGTTGCCAGTGTCCCAGTCCTTCCGGTCCGGGATGAGGGTTCTGAATTTAGCACCAAAGAACAGTTCCTTAGTCATAGTATCTGATCTAGTGCAGATATCTATGCCAGGAATATCTTTGATCAGGCTAGCATATCCTGATTCAGTAGCTAGAAGCCCTGATTGGAGCTTGATTCTAAGAAGGCTCATTGCGGCGACTTCATTAATTTGGATATGCAGCGGAGTCAGATTCAGTATCGATTCCATTGCTGCGGTGGGACAGGTACGAAGTGAGAGGCACAGCAGCCTGTGCAATTTATTGCATTTGCTGATGGCAGTGACCTGCGTAACTTTTGGCCACCACACAATAGCAGTATAGGTGACGATCGGTCTGACCATCTGGTGCAGGATTTAAGACCCCAGATTCTACCAAAGAATCTCCTGCAGGCCCACATGGCATGGGTCGCCTTTGTGAGGGTGTTGCTGAGGTGGGAGTTCCAATTTAGTCTTTTATCGAGGGTCACCCCTAGATATTTGACTTCGTTGGATAGCCCCACAGGGGAGCCGCTGATATAAAGTTGACCGATGTCAACGGAATAGCGGCTAGTGAAAGGAACTATAATAGCTTTTTGTGGATTGATGCTAAGACCAACATCTGCGCACCATCTACTTACCATGTTCAGAGCTGATTGCATCAACTCTGTCACGGTGCTGGTATAGTTCCCGGTCACTATTAGAGCCAGCTCGTCAGCATAGCCGATAGCTTCAACGCCCTGCTCGGAGAGTATGACTAGTAGTTCGTCAAATACTAGGGAGCAGAGTAGGGGGATAGAACCCCTCCCTGGGGACAGTCTTTGACTGCATTAATGCAAGCAGTCATGGAGTCCAGGGTGGAAGTGATTATCCGGTGTTTGAGCATAGCTTCAATCCACCGGATCAATGGACGGGCAGTTGCTCTACATTCTAGAGCAGTAGAGATTGACCCGTAGCCGGTATTATCAAAAGCACCTTCTATATCCAGAAAAGAGCACAAAGTAATGTTCTTGAATACGAAGGCTCTTTCAATTTTTCCCACTAACCTGTGGAGAGCGACATCCGTCGATCTGCCGGCTATGTACGCAAACTGCGTGAGATGCACCGAATGTGCATATCTATAAGCCTTTCCGCCGTTTTAAGCAGAAAGGAGGTAAGACTGATCGACCGATGGGACTTAGGCTGGTCAAGCGGACGATTGCCTTGCTTGGGGATGAATACTACATTTACCCTCCTCCAAGAGATGGGTATGTATCCCCAAGTAAAAGTAGCTCTAAGAAGGCCAACCAGTGGATCAAGAATAAGAGCCATGCTATTTTGAATAAGGGCTGGGAAGATTTTGTCACCACATGGTGCTTTGAAAGGAGCGAAAGAATCTACAGCCCATTTGACCTTTTCGGGGTCGAAGATGGATCCAGATAGGCTGAATCCGAGTGAGTCCGGTGACAAAGTGGCGTCATCGCGACCGGAGAGATCTGGATTCGCCACAGAACCCGGGAAATGGACTTGCAGTAGAAGCTCAAGTGTTTCCCTGCGATCTCGAGTGAAAGAGCCATCTGCTCTTTTAAGAAGCCCTATTCCATTAGACGACCCTTTAGCCAATACTTTATGAAGCCTCGCTACCTCTGGCAACGATTCTAAGCTACCACAGTAGCTGCGCCATGTATCGCGTTTAGCTCGTCTAATGCTTTTGTTGTAGTTGGTAAGAGCGTCCCTATAGACGTCCCAACTAGCACGGTTAGATTTAGCCTTATTAAAAAGGCAGAAGCCTTTTAAGGACAGCCAGTTACTCATTCCACCACGGAATTTTCCGATTGACCCTTAGGGTCTTCTGGACTGAGCTGTCCTCGAAGGATGAGATAAGCACATCTTGGAGCAGATTGGCAGCGAGTTCTATCTCACTGATAGAGCTAGGATTGCTGACCAATAGGTCTGCTTTGAAAGCTACAGAGGCTTTAAAGAGCTCCCAATTTGTCTTTTTCGGACAGAAGGAGTTTTGGCGAATTTCGACTTGGCCAGGGAGGTAAAACCTGATGTGCTGATGGTCTGACAAAGTGGCTTCGTCTGTGACCCGCCAATTGACAAGCGAACTCGCTATCGAGGTGCTGATTAGGGTGAGATCTAAAACCTCTTCCCTAATAACATTAATAAAAGTGGGTTTGCACCCTATGTTAGCTACATCTAATTGACAACACAATAAGTAGTCTAAGAGGGACTCACCACGTTTATTGATGTCGCTGCTTCCCCAGATCGTGTGATGTGCATTGGCATCACAGCCGATCACGAGCGGCTTGTTGTTGCGATGACAGAATTCCACCAACCGCTGGACCTCTGCTGGGGGTACATCATCCACATCGCCCGGGAAGTATGCGGAGGCGATCACAATTTCCCGGACACCGTCTGCAGTGGCTACCTCAATAGCCGTTGCTACCAGGTCGCTGTGGATGAAGTTAGTTAGTGGGAAATGTCTGACACTGTTATCCATAAGTATAGCAGTGCGCGGGCCACCTCTCATACGCTCATATAACAACTTACATGATCCACATGAAAGTCCACGTATTTGGCCACCAATCAACCATGGTTCTAGGACGAGAGCCAGGTTGATTTAAGCTTCACAGACGACCCTGCACAGTGTGGCCGACGCTCCTCTAGAGTGATGCAGGTTCGCCTGGAGCACTTTAAGTTTGCTCATCTTAACTCCAATGCTGGAATCCCTGAGGGCACCACTGGCGCCGTTGCCGGGGCGGCACTGGCAGGAGAGGGAGCGAGTGAGGATGAGGATGGAGCAGGGGTGGCGGAGGAGGCTTTGGGAGCTGAATTCTTTATGGTCAGTTTGACCCTGCCAAAGCAGAATTTCACCTTTCCTTGGCACTCCGTCAGAGCCCTGTACGACTCCTCGTCAACCAACATTGCGAGGTGAGTCGTTGTGCCGTTCAGGCTGTGCTGCACCACCCGCCACAGCTTCGTGGAGAAGCTGCTGGCGTTCTGGAGCCCAATAAATTCCAGGATGGTTGCAGGAGTGTACTCAGCACTACTGGGAAAGTAACCTCTGATGAGGTGAGCCTTGGGAACTCCGTTTCCTCCAGCAATTTAACGTCAAGGACGCTGATGGACCTGATGTGTCCAACAGTTCCCTGACCCAATTGGCAGTGCTGCTATCCTCGTACACCAGAAGCAGCCACTCATTTCGGGGTATACAGCCCTCGAAACCTGGACTAACCGTTGGTGAAGAGTGCAACAGCACCGCCTTTAATTTGCTGGATTTCAACGTAGCCAACTGCTCCGCTGAGAGGGGTTTGGTTGGATCAGCCGAAGTGAAGCCCAATTTCACGCTGCCAACCACTTGGCTGAAGAGTGGTTTCGTGGACTCCTTATGAGTCTTTTTGGACCTCTTTGAAGAGCTGGTGGGCTCGACGATGGTATCGTCAGCGCGCGTCCGTTTAGCCTTGGTGTTAACGAGGGGCGCGGTGGCGATAGTCAGAGCCACCTCTCTGTTAGAACTCTTTGCGAGTGCAGCTTTAAAAAGCTTCTTCTCGCGGCACTTCAATTTAATAAAGGCGTCCTTAGATTCCAGCCGCAGCAACTGGATCTGAGAGCCTGCTGCAAAAGGCCTGACCTCTGAGAGGCCACGGAAGCGTCGGCAAAGCTGATTCAGTCGCAGTTAGCTTCCTCGTCCGAGGACAATACCTCGACGGGTTGCTGCCGGACGGAAGTTCAGCACTAGCGAACCCTGTGTCCAAGGGAGTTCGTGGCCTATCCGGGTCCCCTAGAATACTAGAGTCGAGACCCGTAGTATTGGGGGTGGAAAGCCGTATCAGACTTTTCTATTTTTAAATTTTGATCCATTAGTTAAAATCCCACGAGTAGGCGGAAAGGGAAGGTCATCCACGGCATAGCCCGCATACCGTGGAAAGTCTAAATGAAACTGGAGGACGGTATCCAGAGTCCGCATACTAGAGACCGGGCTACCCCCACGATCACGATTCACGATCTTCGCCTGACTACAATTAGTCAGCACCTCTAGCAGAGACATGACCGTGCTAGGGTCTGCTTCCAGCCGCCTTCGCGTGGAGAGTATAGTCGCAGTACAGTAGGAGCAAGGACGGCACGTGCCCCAGCCAATACTGGGATTACATGTTGGTCCCCTTGCTTCCTCTGACGGCTGACGGCCAAGGATAAAAAGGATAAAATCTAGAGCACCATCGTGGAAAATATAGTCAAAATAAGAATATTCAAAGGAAAAGTTTTAAAATACAAATACAAAAAATTAAAGTAAAGTAAACGAAAAATAATTAAGTGAAAACAATTAAAAATTTGAATTTAGAAAAGTGTGAAACATTTTTTTAAAAAGAAAAAAAACCAATTGAAAACAATTTATCTTTATTTAAAGTAAATAATTAAAAAAAAATAAAATTATCGCATTTAATTGAAAATAAATTAATAAAAATAATAATAACAAGTTTTTGATATTAATTATTATATAAAACCTATATTACCATATTACTATATTACGCTATATTACACTTTATTACATTATATAATATTAACCAATATTATACCACAATCAGCACAAAACTAACGATATTGAAACGTAAAATCATAAAATATTTTAAAAACTGCCAACCGCAGTATAACGTACTCCAATTTTGCGAATCACACGGGATCCTCCAGGATAGAAGCAGTGATCCAGCCACTGGATCTAATACAATAAAAAAACTGGTACACATTTCCAACCGTCCCGAGGCAATGGCAGGGCCATCCCAACAGCAGCCAGTACACCAATAGCCAGTCATGAACTTAAGGATGTAAAAGTGACATTAATTAAGGACGCCCTCCAAAGAGGTGAAATCATTAGACAACAAGCATTAGGTGTAGAGGATAAAGAAGAGTATTCAGACGTAAAAAAACACACCTACTGAAAGCGGTCAATATGATGACAAAGTACCCGACGTCACCCGTCTAATTAAAGAATTCTTTGACGACAAAACTTCTTTTCGTATCATGGAAGAAGACCGTTGACAAAGTAATGGCTATATTTAAAGGACAAGAACAAACATATAATACTACTGTGGTATGCGTACATAGCGAGTGTTTACTGCAGGTCAATACATTATAATGAGTCTGGGCCCGTTCTGTGAAGCAACGTGCTATCTACCCAAGGATAGCATCGAGGGAGTGTCAGCGTGCTAATACCGGCGACGCCCAGATGACACGAAGAAGAACATCGAAGAAAACTATTTTTTTTTTTTAATTTAATTTATTTGTAAAATCGAGCGGAATTTTTTATACCCGATAAGCAATATGGCCTGTAAAGCCATATAACATGTAGGTAGGATACATGTCATTAGGATATAATTCCATTAGTAAGAATAGTAAGGGAAATGATCGTATAATCCAATAAAAATATATCAAAAAAATTAATAACTAAAATGGGCTTAGTAGACGTAAAGTCAACTAGAGTTGAATTGGATAACAATTATCCTAATAATAAAAACCCTATTGATGATTACAAATGCAATAATAACAAGTAAGAAAGCTACAGTCGAGTTTGCTCGACGGTGAGATACCCGCCACCCAATTTTACCATCAAAATATTATATTTTTCAAAAATATAATGAAAAAATACTTTAAAAAAATATACTAAAAAGTACTAAAGTAATATATGAAAATTTTCATTGTTCGAAATTATTAGCTTTCCAGCACTTTAGTTGGATTATTGAACACCATTATTGTGTCGCGGAGAGTGTCATAGCAACTTTTTTTTTTTTTTTTTTTTTTTTATGATTTTTTTTAAGGCATACGGGGAAATCTTGGAACCCCTTTGTGACCTTCGTCTCTATTAATTCAGCCCGTTTGGGCTCTCCGGCTAACTATAGTTAGCTTTATCTAGTTAACAATACATTTACAGACAATTACATAACAATCACAGATAACAAATAAAATTAAGATAAGCGTCAGCTTCTGCTGACCCTTGTCAAATGAGATCCCTCGGTTGCCTTCTATTGAGCCTCCTTAGTGGGCGAGATCTGCTTAGAGCGCTGGCCAGCCGATTTCTGTGGCGTTCCAGCCTGTCATGGTATCGACTCGAATGCTGGTTTATCTCTTCAAATACCGTCGCGAGTTTCAGGTCTCTGTGTAGGATGTTGTTTCGCACGAACCACTCCTTATTTTGGATAGCCTGGATCCTTTTGATTTGGCTGTCACATGCCAAGCCCCAGATTTGGCATCCGTACTTCCAGTTAGGTGCTATACTCTGTTTGTAAATAGTCAATTTGTTTGAGAGTGACAATTTACTGCGCGAACAGAGTAGCCAGTAGTGCTTCGCCACCTTAGCAGTCACATGCTTGGCAAATGTGAGTCTGCGATCCAGAAGCATTCCAAGGTACTTTGCTGCGCTCGGCTGTGGTATGGGGACTTCCTCGATATAGACGGTCCGTGGTGTTCTCCGCTTTAGAGTATAGCAGACATTGGTGGATTTACTACTATTTATGCCGATGTTCCAGCGCCTTGCCCATTCCGAGAACTGATAGGCAAAGTCCTGGATACCTTCGGCTGCGTCGTGCTCGCATCGGGACCTGTAGGTGACGCACACGTCATCGGCAAATGTTCCGTATAGACTTAAATCTGGCTGCGGCATCTCGTGGCTATACAGGCAGTAGAGCAAAGGGCCGAGGACACTACCTTGTGGAACTCCAGCTGCCACATTGTGCTCGATGAAGAGTGCTGAATGGAAACGCACAGCAAATCGCCTTCCTTCCAGGTATGATTTTAGCAACCCGAAATATGGAGCAGGTAGTGCCTGTTTGGTTTTTAGTAGCAGCCTAATGTGCCACACTCGATCAAACGCTTCTCGAATATCTAAGAAGAGGCTGTTGCAATATTCCTTATTTTCGTCGGCAATCAGAATTTTCTCGACGACCCGATGGAGCTGCTCGACAGTACAGTGGCCAGCACGAAAACCGAACTGATGCCAAAATAATATACTAACATTTTATTTGTTCGAAATTATTAACTAGGCGGCTCTTCAGTTGGTTTATTGGACACCATTATTATGTCGCGGAGTGTCATAGCAACTAACTAGGCAGCACTAGCAGTTGCACGTGGTAACGCCTTATAAAAGTAATTTCGAAATAACATCTGTGTTTTTTATCCGATTGTAACCAAATTTTCAGAGATCATTAATATGGTGATTAATATTGTGCGTGCAACAATAAGACATACTGTCCCGAAAATTTGGTTGCTCTATCTCTTATAGTCTCTGAGATCTAGGTGTTCATACGGACAGACGGACATGGCTATATCGTCTCGGCTGTTGACGCTGATCAAGAATATATATACGGGCAGAAGGAAGCATTTCCGACATTTCGGTCGGCACAAAGCCATAATACCCTTCTACCCTTTGGGTAGACGGGTATAAAAATATACAAGCTGCATAATAAATGTCTAAAGAAAAAGTACAGTAGCAAAGCCGACGGCTTAGAAATAGTTTAATCCAATGTTTAATTGATAATATCAAGAGACTAAAAATTATAAACTTTAATTGAATGAAAATGTTTTCGATAAATAATGGATTGGCAACATTTAACGGCCACCATAAATGAAAAAAACGAAAAATCAAATAAATCAGAATAGGCCTAATCAACAAGCTACTACAAACCAAACCAACCATTCGCGAGTGCACACGTCTTACAGGGCAATATACGCGAAGTCAAGATTCAAATTAACAATGAAAATAACTATCGCACAGTTGAGAAAGACCTAAAAGATACAAAGAAAAATTACTATACCTATCAATTAAAGAGCAGTAAGGGTCTTCAAGTGGTAATCAAAGGCATCGAGTCAACCGTGTCAACTGCGGAAATCATCTCTGCTTTACAAGAGAAAGGATTTGAGGCAAAATCGGCTATCATCATTATAAATAGAGCAAAGATACCACAACCTCTTTTCAAAGTGGAATTAAGCCCTGAAAACAAACCCACAAACAAAAATTCCATCCATCCAATCTACAAACTTCAGTATTTACTTCACCGCAGAATAAGAGTGGAGGAGCCACACAAGCGCAATGCTCCTGTGCAATGCACTAACTGCCAGGAGTATGGACACACTAGAACCTACTGAACACTTCGCCCAGTGTGCGTAGGCTGCGGAGACGTGCACGAGTCTGACATCTGTCCAAACAATAAAAACGACCCTAATCTAAGGAAATGCGGCAACTGTGGTGGCAACCACACATCAAACTTCAGAGGGTGTCCAATCTACAAAGACCTAAAAAGTCGCATTTCTAAGCAAGCATTCCCCAAACAGAACTCTGCAACTCCATCTCAAACATCACCAGCAGCTAGGTCCTCCTTTGCACCTGTAAGTACAATTCCAGGAGTATCATTTGCAAATGCCTTGACATCAGGCATAGTAAAGCCAGCTTCCAAGTTGGCAATCTTCCCAACACCACCAGAGAATTCAACACACCTTAGAAAATCCATCAACTGGAAATGAATCACTTATTATTTCACTTCAAAAAAACATGATGGAATTTATGAAGTTTATGCAATCTGCAATGCAAGACCTCATGCGAAATCAAAACGTACTCATGCAAATGCTTGCATCCCAACACTCCAAACCATAAATGGCTATCTTAAAGATATGTTTCTGGAATGCTAATGCCATTTCACAGCACAAAAACGAACTCCCTCAATTCCTAAAGGAACATGACATTGACATAATGCTAATCTCCGAGACGCATCTCACAAAAATACCTTTTTGTCAGCGAGTATACTTTTACTCAACGAATTATCCAGACGGTAAAGCTCATGGCGGAACAGGCATCCTTATCAAGAGACGCATCAAGCACTATAAATTTCAGCCATTCGCAACCAATTACTTGCAAGCTACGTCTATAAGCATTAAAGTGTCTTTCGGCAGTCTTAGTATTTCCTCAATATACTGCCCACCACGGTTTTCCATTTCGGGAGAAGACTTCATGGAATACTTCAACCAACTAGGGGCCCACTTCATATCAGCGTCTTACAAATCCAAAAGGAAGGCAATTATTCACAAGATCGAATAAACTTGACTTCATATCTCCGGGTAGGCCTACATATTGGCCAGCTGATCCCAACAAAAAACCTGATCTTTGACTTTGGTATAACATGAAACATACCAAAATAACTAACGCGGATAGAAGCAAAGCTGACCTGTCCTCGGACCACTCTCCTATTCTTCTAAACCTATTAGAACAACCACAAAACGTTGGAACGGCCTGATATGCTGACATCCAACCAAACAAACTGGCTTCGCTACAAGAAATATATAAGCTCACACATTGAGTTAAGCCCAGCACTGCACAACGAGGCTGACATTGATTCTGTAATTGCCTGGATTCTAAGGCAGTTCCGCCCTTCAACACGGTCTGTTTCTTAATGAATCTTAGACATTTAGCTTAAGGCTCAATCAGCAGCGGAGCGGCTCTCTTACATTATTCTTAAATGTACATATGTCAAAAGAGAGAGAGCGTGGGAACGCTGACTATGCATTTATGCTATTGGCCGTCAAGTGGGTGATCATATTGCAAAAAAGTTCTACAATGTGTTTGTGAATTTATTACAGGCGCATACTACATCTCCTTCCTTTTGAAAAGTAACGTAATAATATGGAGTTATTTTAATGTCTTAAGTGAAAGTTTTAACATGGGCGCCCTGGTATAATTTATTATTATTTATTTTTACTTATAGGAAAATTTTAACATTAAGTTTTTTTTAATAATATATTTTTTTTGTAAAATTTTATATATTTTTTTGTTTATTAACTATAGAGTAGTACAATTATAAAGTTTTTTTATGAATAAAATTTCTTTAATATATCTTTATGTACCACTTGTTTTTTGTTTTTTGGTACTTAGTATATATTTACTTTTCTTCTTTTATATAGTTATCTATGTTATAATTAGGTTCTATGCTACGTACGCTATTGAAATGTTTTGGTAGATTACTGTTTTTACCAAAAACTAGTTCATATGGACAATAATTATGTGCCATAGATGGTGTAGTGTTGAAGCAGTAAGTGAAATATTGAAGCCATTCGTCCCAATCAGTTTCATCAACCGATATGTATGATCTTACGTATTCATTTAGGGCTCTATGACTTCTTTCCACTATCACCCTATCAAAGCCTTTTTCAGGGGTCTATGTTATTACCATTTGGGTTTTGGTATGCTTAGTGACTTTAGCTTTCTGGCATTTTTGACATTTTATTCCAATAATAAAATCTCTGTACTTTGGCCAAAGTTTTTGAAATGCCTGAATGACCTCCCTGTATTGGATCGTCATGTAGTGTAGACAATATAACTTCTTTTTCTTTATCTGTATTTATTATGGTCACCGGTCTGAGTAGCGCTACTCTTATTGTTTTCAATATTTTATTGCCCATAATTTTGAAATTATCAATCGAAACTTGTTCAAAGATATTTTCCCACTGTGCCATTTTGAGTTGGCTGATTTCATATATACCGGCTTGCAGTTCAAGCCTTTGGAAAAATTGACTCCATTAGTATATAGATCGCTAACTTCATATCTTGCATTAATTTTTCTACCATGTTTAAAATAACACAGCATGTTATTTACATGCAAGGTCACTACTTTACGTACTTCGTCATTGTTTATGACTTCGTATACGTTGGGCATTGAAGCTTTTTCTGTAGTTTGCTTATACAAATCTACCTGTTCGTTTCCTGCCCAGGATTTTTGTCTACTTTGATATCTCGTAGTGACTTTTAAAATGTTTCCGGTTATTTCTTGTAGCTCTTTGATGGTTATTCTTGATAACCCATCCGCTACGTAATTGTCTTTACCCTTTAGATACTCAACTGTAAAATTAAATTCCTCTAATTCAAGCCGTATTCTGGTAAGTTTCGAACTTGGATTTACCATTGACAATAATATGTCAATGGTCTATGATCTGTTTTCACAGTGAAATGCTTGCCGTAAATATACGGTCTGAAATATACTATAGCCCAATGAAATGCAGCTAACTTGCTCTGTTGTACTTTTATTACTTTCCCCTTTGTAAAAGATCTTGATGCATAAGCAATTGGAAGTTGGTGGCCATTATGGTTTTAAGTTAAAACTGCGCCACACGCTTGCTTACTTGCATCTGTTACTATGCAAAATTCTTTGCTGAAATCTAGTTACTGCAAGAGTGTTGGGTTTATTAGTTCTGACTTTCAATGCATTAATGTGTTTTAGCATTCATCTATCCACTCAAATAGAACATTCTTTTTACATAACCTTGTTATGTGCCGCGAATAGTCGGCAAAAATTTTTAATAAAACATCTGTAATAATTGCAAAATGCTATAACACGTCTAGCGCTATCCGTATCATGAGGAACAGGATACTTTTGTCTTCCGGCAAAATTCCTTTGTCAGTGCATTTGTGTCCCAAAAATGTGACTTCATGCATGAAAATTGAACATTTTTCAGGGTGCAATTTCAGTTAAGTTTATAATCATATGCTTTTCGGTACAACCAATGACTATTAGGTCATCCATATAAAGGAATGCTTGAGACGGTTCTATTCCAGAGAATGCTATTGTCATTATCCTTTGGAATGAATTAGGCGTTATTTTTAAACCAAATGGCAATCGCGTGAAACGATACGAGCCATTATTGGTTGAGAATGATGTTATATCTCTTGAGCTTTTATCTAACTCAATTTGGTGAAAACCTGACAATAAGTCAAGACAAGAAAAGTATTTTGCTCGACCGAGTTGGTCCAAAATATCATCTATTCTTGGGAGTGGAAATTTGTCAGCTAATAGTTTTTTTTATTAATTTGTCGATAGTCTATTACTAGTCTCCATTTTTTCTTATCTGAGCCTGGGCTTGATTTTTTAGGTACTAATAGCAAAGGGCTATTGTCCTCTGAAACAGATGGTTCTACAATTTTATCTTTAATTAATTTTTCTACCTGGGCTTGAATTTCTTCTACCTGACTTTGAGGACTTCTATAATTCTTGATATATACGGGCTCATCATCCTTTAATCTCAATTGTTGTTTATAGAAATTATTAACCGCTATAGGTTCTGATTCTAATGAAAATATATCTGTATATTTGCTACATAAATTCTCTAATTGTGGCTTAAATTGTTTTGGGAAATTCTTCTTTAATTGCTATTTGTTTGAACTACATCGTAGTTCGAGAGTGACTCATATTTCAAATTATTTATGTTGACGAACTGGTCAGAATCTGTTGTATTTGAAATTCGGACAAATGTTTTATTATACCCGCCTACCCAACGGGTAGAAGGGTATTATGGCTTTGTGCCGACCGAAAATGAATGTAAAAGGCAGAAGGAAGCATCTCCGACCCCATAAAGAATAGAAATAGCTTGATCAGCGTCAACAGCCGAGACGATATAGCCATGTCCGTCTGTCCGTCTGTCCGTCCGTCCGTATGAACACCTAGATCTCAGAGACTATAAGAGATAGACCTACAAATTTTTCGGGACAGTGTGTCTTATTGTCGCACGCAGATCAAGTTTGTTTTAGATTTTTGCCACGCCCCCTTCCGCCCACGTAAAAAAAAAAAAAAACAATTTCACGAGTAATTAATAATAAATAAGTAATAAATTCAATTTTGGTACGCACAATACTAAGCACCATCTTAATGATCTCTGCGAATTTGGTTACAGTCGGATAAAAAACACAGAAGTTATTAAGAAATTACTTTTATAAGGCGTTACCACGTGCAACTGCTAGTGCTGCCTAGTTAGTTGCTATGACACTGCGCGATATAATAATGTTGTTCAATAAACCAACTAAGGTGTCGAAAAGCTAATAATTTCGAACAATGAAAATTTTGAAATATTATTTTGGTATTTTCTAGTGTATTTTTAAAAGTATTTTTTCAGTATATTTTTGAAAAATATAATATTTTGATGGTAAAATTGGGTGGCGGGTATCTCACAGTCGAGCAAACTCGACTGTAGCTTTCTTACTTGTTTGAAATGAAGTAGCGTCAGTGGATTGTAAAAGTTTATGGGCAATTTCCGATTGAAATTTTATAAGGGGAATATGTTTTTGGTTTGGGTTTACCAAGTTCAATTGTTTCCTATACAGTAGCCAAGCATTTGTAACGGATGTTCCCAGGCACCAATAAAAATTCCTGTGTACCACTTTTTTGATCGGTGGTTAATTTTATAGAGCTCCATCAGCATATCTGCCAAATCTACTCCACCCATACCTTTATTGTATGAAGCAACAATAGCTGGCCTTGAAATATCAATGTAAGCTTTTTCTTTTGGGCTCCAACGTTTGCATATTCCAACAGGCTGATCACCTTCACACGAAGATATTAGTTGAACAGGCTTATTGTCAAACCATTTTACACACACAAGATTATGGTTCATTTCGCATTTTATATCAAAAGACCCCCTTCCGCGTTTTTTTTGAATTCCGCATCTGAGAGCAGTTGGCAATTTCTTATGCGATTTTTAAGTACAGTACCTGTTGCAAAGATTCCTATTTCCTTCAACGAAATCAGAATATAGTTTAAAATTTTTGTCTTTGGGAAGACTTTTTGCCAAATATAAGACAACATCAGAAGATATTCCCAAGCCATAAGAAGGACAGGTGCCTTCTTCAACATATAGCGTAAAATCATAAACTAATCCAGATATTCCAACCCGCGTAAACATTTTAAGACCCCATTTATGAGGTTTAGCTGGATTATATTGCTTAAACGTGGATCGACCTGCAAAAAAAAGCAATTAATAAAAATAAAGCCAATTTAAAAGAAAATTAAAAACGTACCTTTGAATGCAATTATTTGCTCATCGACACTTTGATGCTCTTCCTGAGGTAGTTTTCCAAAATTTTCTTTGGGAATTCTGAGCAAAGGGCGGATCTTGTAGAGTTTATCATAGCTGGAATCTCCTTTTTTTAATTGTTTGGCGTTGTCGTTGAAATGTAAGCATTGTTTTATTTTTTCAAATCTCCCACGCGGCATTGAATCAGTTATTGCGGTAAGCTTTAAATCCTTTGACCATGCCATTCTGAGTTGCGGTAGTTTTAAAACACCCAAGTACAATAAAATGCCAATGTAGCGTTTGATTCCCTCATCAGTACATTTAAGTTAAATACGTGCTCCTGCAAACTATATATATCAGTTTGCCTTGCCATTAAATGAATTAGCTGAGTATCAAAAAATGTGTAGAAGAACTCCACTGGCGTCTTTATCTCCCCGACATCAAAAGTTTTGTCATCTTCCCAAATACTCTCTGGAGCTACAAACGGCCTTGTTCTCCACTTTAGCGTCTTTGGATCAATTTTCTCCAAGCAACTGTCAACAACAACGCAAGAATCAGGTTCACATCCTTCAATCACTGTATTTTCCAGAAGGTCAATCTCGATACTTTCTCCCCTTTCAAGAATTCCTTCTAAATTCTTCTCCAGCACCGTAGAAATGCCTTTCATCTCATCACCACTTTCTTCGTCGGTAGAAACATCCCAATCGAAGTTTAAAGCCCGTTCAATTTCTTCGTTAGACAAACCTTTCACTTTCGGTCTCATATCTAAATGCAAACAAAAATTATTACCACGAATGCCCAAGGTTACTCACAAGCAACTTAGCAACTTTGAAAATTATTTACTTACTTATTGTTCACTATTAACTAAGTTTTACTATATCACTGTCTAGTTAACTCTTTGCTAAATAATTATTTGTTTATACTTTAGGTTCTTTTTAAAGTATTATAAAAGTAAATTACTAATTTCAAAAGTTCCACCGAATATCGAAACAATAATTATTGTGATGCGCGTGCTGTTTATTGCAAATATTTTCTGCAACTAATCTCCAAATGCGTTTTTTGCTTTTCATATTTAGAGTAGACACATAAAAGCACCGTTATCATAAAGAATGAGCAGATAAAAACAAAAGGCACGCTTACAGTTAGCTCTGAAAACATAGAAATTGCTCACAAGCAACGTTGGGCGCGAAAGCGTTAAATAGGAGGAATATATAAAAATACATTCGAACTCTGTGCTCTGGTTGTGAAATGTTAATATAAACTTCTGCGTTGCTGGTCTCAGTCAAACGCGTTCCCAAACAACAGTAAGCGGCTTCCTGAGCAGAAATCTCAGTGCCGGAAATAAATTTGTGGCCAATATACTGCAGTTTCTGATTGAAATGCCTCTTTGGGATTTATTAATGTAATTAATAATGTAACTGCGGCAAGCGTAAGGATCCAATATAAACTGAATGTCCATATTAGCTCTTTGCATTGAAAGAATGTGCCTATTATAGGAATTAATATTAATGGTTGCAAATGTTCTCTTCAGGAAAATTTGAGGCTTTTTCAAGCCAGACCTAATACCTAATAAATAGTCCTCGTGTCTGAGGCTCACTTGATTGTGAGATAGAAAATTTTCAAAATTACTTAAATGAGCTACATTTTCGGAATCGAAAGGAAAGTTTAAAACATATTGAATTTTTTTAAAATTTTCGCAATGAAGAGAATAATTTTCTGAATATTCGGTAAGGGGACGAAGAATATCTGTTCGCGGCATTGGAAAATAAGGAATACTGAAGCGACAAATAGAGTTACCCCTCACTTCACGAGTACACGAATGTCCGTGATTATGCTTCTGGTATTTAATATACTGAGCTAGCTCAGCATTTGTGGAGTCAGTGGTAATAAATTGATCAATGAAGGCTATTGCAGAAGTAATAGTCGCTTCAATCTCAAAGTCCACCAAAGGGGCATCTTTTAGCCAAAACATGCCGTGAATGTGAGGCGAACCACGTTGTTGGAATTCAACTCTCCAATAGTATTTAATAACGGGAGGATTTCCAAAAATATCCCCCTGCTTTCTGAATATTACTAGCAATTGCCGAGCCCGATATTCATAAACCTTTTCGCTAAGACTAAAATTCGAAACTTCTACTTCTGTAACTTGTTGTCTATCTACAGTTTCTTTTAATATTATAAGCAATTCCGTCCACCTTGTCTCGGCAGACGACAAGGTGATGAAGAAGGTAGGCAGACCGAACTGTCGTATCATTGCCATTACCTTCTTCTTTTCTGTTTCCCAATAAGCAGGAGATGTGCGAATACCTTTCAGGACCCTATAACCTTCATCATGGAGAATAATACTGTCTAAATGGTGCTCAGTAAGAGCGTTGGCCGCTGTAGTAGGGCGTGAAACGCTCTGCTTTCTTAAACAAACTGAAGTGTTACTACGAATTTGAATGAGCTCCAACTTCTTTTAGTTAAATAAAAGTTTATCTATTCTACAACCTCTTCTATCTACATTTCGGAGCTCAGATCTAACTATTTTAGAGAAACTAAGAGAAGAAGTTCTTTTCTTGCCAGCATATAAGAAGGGGAATGCTAAATCTTCAGCATCGAGAATCATATCTAGGGGCCTTTGGCCTTCGTAAATCATCTTGATGATGTGCTGGAGAACTATTTGCTCAAACCCCTCCACTATTTCTACGTCTGCTTGAGATGCAACGAATGGAACAGTCTCGGTTGTATAAGAAGACAACCACTGTTCGTTTACTGTAATATTATTCTTTCTATAAAGCTCTGTGCTAACTAAATACCTAATTGCTTCTGCAATTTTTAAGGGTCTAATGGTTTCGGCCATGAAATCATGGATACATTCCATTCTACGTTTGAGGTGGAGCTGAACGACCTCGGCTTCATGAAAAGCTCGTGGGAGGGAAGTCACGATATTGCTTATTGAAATTGGAACATTGACAACAGCTCCTTTAATTGCGCTCTGACACTCATGACCTAAAGACTTTATAATCATAAATGGTAGGCGAGGAGAAATAAGGCGTTCCTCTAATGAAGTAAGCCCCTTAAGGCATTCAGCCAACTCTGGGAAATCTAATCCATCAGAAATAAAAGTTTTTGGCTTAATGCCAGATCTAATATTGCGGTTGCATGTCTTGCAAAAAGCTAAAAAACTGTCAGATGAAATGTACTGACTTTCAATATCTAAAATTTCCGCACTAAATTCACAATTATCTATTATGAAAGAACGTGGTATCCTAGCTATCTGATGGGGAAACCACAGGCCTTTACATGAAAAGTAAATTTTATTTGGCCCTAATTTAACTAACTATTAATCTATTCTAATCTATTCTCCAGTAGTGATTCTAAGATCGTGGGACGTGGCAACTATCTACATCCTGAAAGATATTGCCTAATTGCCTATTTTCACTATTTTCCCTATACTGACTAACTCGCTGACTAATCCTTCTCAAGGCATCAAATGCCGCTTGTCTAGCTAATAACCGGGCACTTTCGCCGTGCCGCAGTGTTCCTAACTTGTTCAACTATCCTGCGAGTAATATTATTCCCAGCCTGTTAACTCTTTCTCATTCTCGTTCTAATACTCGACGCTCAACCTCTGTCCGTCTAACTGTACGAAGCGTAGTGTTCCGTTGTTGTTCGTTAGCCCTGTACTGTGCATCCCATCTGCGTCTGCGTAACGTATCGTTGTCCTGCTCAGTTCACCTAAATTGTGCGTCCGTTCGTCTTTGTCTTCTAAGCTCTGAATTACCCGTCTGCTCTATTGTCCTGACATCTATATTCCGTCTACGGCTTGATCTTCGTAATGTATCAGCCTGCTGTTCAGGCTGCCTAAAACTAATGTCAGTACGGCGTTGTTTTCTAAGCTCTAAGTTTCCTATTTGTTCGTTCGTTCTGTAGTCTATGCCTTACCTACGAGCTGATCCCCGAAAAGTATCAGCCTCCTGTTCCGGGAACCTATACTCTGGATCTGTCCGTCTATCGCTCCTATTTACCTTATTATCTATTTGCTCAAGTTGTCGTATACGCGTAGAGCGTCTTCTGATTAAGCGCCGCTGAGTATTTCGAACCTGATCTTGTTCCCTATATTCTTGGTCTGCTCTACGATCTCTCTGTGAATTTATATTATTAATATTTTGCTACTGCATATTTATTCTGTTTCTCAATTGTCTGGAACGAGACCTTTGAGAAGCAGATTGGCGACTAAGTCGAGGCATATTTAAGTATTGTTGTAAAAATATATATTTAAAGACTGAAATAAAGATGTTTACATATGTAAATATTGTTGTCCAATTTTTAAAAAAAATAAAATAAAAAAATTAAACAATACGTAAATTTTAAATATATAAATTAAATTAAAATAAATTAAATTAAAATAAATTAAATTAAAATAAATTAAATTAAAATAAATAAAATTAAAATAAATTAAATTAAAAAGTAAATAGTTATTTATTTAAAGACTGAAATAAAGATGTTTACATATGTAAATATTGTTGTCCAATTTTTAAATATTTATATACCTTTAAAAATTATGTATCTTAAATATTTATATTTATATATGCTTTAAAAACTACAGTCTGTGTATGTTTGTATGCATGCATATACAAACATACGCCTAAACCAATGGGAATTAATAAATACGAATAGTCACCACAGCAAATTATCGTCGTCTTACAAAATGTACTTATGCACATACATTTGCACAAATGCACATATGTATGTACGGGAAGAGAGTGCGAATATTTCTTGTGTGCGCACGTGTTTCTGACCGGCTCCGCCAAGATTCTGGAATTCAGTAAGGAATATCAGCAATTGACTAGGGTGGGTACTGCGAGTACTTACACAGGAGCGTGGACGCGACTGCACAGCGGAGGAGAGCCCGTTTACTAAGTGTTTTCGATGGCAACTTCAAAGTTTAATTCTGGCATCTTTGCTTTGGTTCTGTGAGTCTGCACTTTTTCGCCTAACAGCTGTGAACGAGGGCTGGACTCTTTTTGATAGCCGCAGCTGTTGCGTGCGAGTGGGACCAGATCACAAGCTTAATTCGTAACCCCAGCAAACTTGTTGCATACTTCTAGGAGCTGCGTTTTTCCCAAGGCATACTTTCAGGAGTAAGCAGTTATTTCGGCTGCCATCCAAGCTTTTAGAAAGGGTTAAAGGCATAAAGGTCGCGGACTAACTAACCTCTCACCATTGCGGTGCCTAAGTAGAGGTCTGGTGTCCGAAAAGAGGCGGAATAACCTCCATCTGTCCACGCCTAGGAGAAATCCGTGGCCTACGAGGGACCCCCCTTTTTCTAAAACTTGGTACTCTCCGAGTCGGCAAAATAACACGGTGGTACTAGACCACAAATGGATAATTGAACGGGGGCACTGCCCCCAACGGTGACGACCCAATTAGGAGGAGCTCAAGAATGTCATGGTCTCCCACAAAGGTGAGAATTACGGTGCAGGGAGCTGAAATCCCGGTGCCAGCGGTGGTGAGGGGTGAGCAAGCCGGACCCCATACGTCGACGTTATCGTCGACACCCAGCAGTAGCGGTACTGTGGAGGTGGATAGTCTCGCCTCAACAACGCCGAACCAGCAGAAGATCGTCGATCTTATCAGCTTGCCGACGCTGAAGATAGCAGCAAAATCCCCGGCTGGCTCGCCAATACGGCCTTTGGACGTGTCGGCGTATTCTAACGAGGACTTGCGCAGCATAGTCGGCATGATGAATGCTAACATAGGCATACTGCTGACTGCATTCGAGACGCAGCGCCACGTCACCAAGGAGACAAAAGGCGCAATTACGGACCTGGCCGCACTCAATTCTAGAGCGATCCAGCTGCAGGAGGGTGTTCGCAATGAGGCGTCCTCCCAGAGTACCGCTACACAGACGGAGGCTCAGCAGAAAAAGGACCGCACAGTGGCCAAAAAACGTCCCAGCAAAGCCATCTCCAGTGATGCCCCTTTCTCTCAAACCGGTCAAAATGGCGATCCCTATGGCAAAGGAGCCTAAGCCTGCCAGCTACGAGACTACTGCCAAGGACGCGACTAATAGGGAGGTGTGGGCTAAGGTGATGCCTAAGCGGTTGCGCAAGAAGCCGGAGGTACTCATACTCAAGAAAACCGGCGAGGCTTCGTACCCAGACATGCTCCGTAAGCTTAAATCGGATCCTGGATTAAGTGACTTTGTTACTGGATTAAGTGACTAGTTACTTGTTACTTGTCAAAAAGATAAGAAGGACTCAGCAGGGGAGCTACTGCTCGAGGTTGAGGGAAAAGCCTCCGCTAGCGTTCCCAAATACATTGGGGCAATTGAAGAGTCACTCAAAGAAATGGCGGCGGTACGCAAATTCGACTGTAGCTTTCTTACTTATTTTTTTTATTCTGTTTATTCTTACTTTTGCTAAGCGATCTTGGTGTATACCACGGCAGCATATGCTCTTTCTGAAGCATCAGCAAAGCTATGAATTTCAACTATCGAATTTTCGTTAATATTTATCCATCTAGGTATTCGTATTCTGCTTAAGTACTCTAGTATATTTAGTATGTTTAAGTATCCCATTCTTCTGCGTCTGCTTCAGTTAATTTTTGATCCCATAATAACAATAATTTTTGCATAAAGAGTTTGCCTTCTGTTATTGGAGATAACCATCCCAGGAGATAATCATTATAAATTTTGGCTAACGTGGATAGCACTTTTTTTTATAAATTACTAGTGACTTGGCGAACTTTGTTCCGCCTTAATGGCAATAAATAAGCAGTTTTTTTTATACCCGCCTACCCAAAGGGTAGAAGGGTATTATGACTTTGTGCCGACCGAAAATGTATGTAACAGGCAGAAGGAACCATCTCCGACCCCATAAAGTATATATATTCTTGATCAGCGTCAACAGCCGAGACGATATAGCCATGTCCGCCTGTCCGTCTGTCGTCCGTATGAACACCTAGATCTCAGAGACTATAAGAGATAGAGCAACCAAATTTTCGGGACAGTATGTCTTATTGTTGCACGCAGATCAAGTTTGTTTTTGATTTTGGCCACGCCCCCTTCTGACCCCGTAAATCTAATAAAACCGAATTACAGGCGTCATTTTAATCCTAGAATGTTCAATTTTGGTACGAATTTGGTTACAATCGGATAAAAAACACAAAAGGTGCTGCTAAGCACCTAGTTACTTGTTATGACACTCCGAGACATAGTTAATTGCTATGACACTCCGTGACATAATAATGGTGTTCAATAAACCAACTAAAATGACGCTAAGCTAATAATTTCGAACAAAAAAAATTTTGGTATATTATTTTGGCAATTAAGCGTTAGAAGAACAAATAAGGTGGCTCGCTGCGAAAGTCCTTGCCTCACATACAATCACTCAGTTCAAATTTCCATATTTTCTTGGAATTTTTTTTTTTTATTTTATATATATATATTTATTTATACAATATACATATGTGTATATATATATATATATATATATATATATATATATACAGGAAATATTATATTAAGCTAGTATCTCTGTCGCGCCAATGCACACAATATTTACGTACATTTGCATATGTTTGCATTTCATGTATACACACATAGTTTTAGGCTCTCTTCCCATTTCCACTATTCTGGAATGCACCTCCTCTCTTATCCAGAAACGATCAATTCATAGAAATGGCAAATAATAATATGAATAGCATTACTTTAATGAAATTATGCTAATATCGAATAAAAGGGATAGTGGTAAAGTGGCTTGTGTGATGCACTCTGAATCGGTGGACCCGGGTTCAACCTGTCGGAGATAGTTCTTTTTCTATTAATGTCATTGTTTCAAGAGATTGTTTTCCTCTTTTGATTGTCTTTCCCACATTATTTGCGATTTGTTTTTTTTCACAGAAAGCGCTAACGGACAAAATTGTGAGAGTGGGAAAGATAGATCGACTTGCATTAGATTTGGCACGCGCCAAAAAGGAAAAAGTGTCAAAAGTGAATACAGAGAGTTGCTTTGCTGCTTCTTATGCTTCTCTATTCGTTTGGCGCGATTAAGCGTGTGACTGTGCGGAGTGCTTATTGTGAAGTAAAATATCAATAAAATTAATTTTGAGAAACTCAATTTTAATTGCGAAATTTATTAATTAAATATAAAAGTGAATTTTGTGTTAGTGTCGGTGAAAGCACAAAAAATTCGATTTTGTTTTTGTTATTATTTGGATTAATTGCGTCGCGTGTGCCAGTTCTTGCGTACGTATGTACATACTTTAGGAACCGAGTAAATAATACAACTGCGTAGTTTTCTATTCTTCTCTTTATTGTTACGCCTGTCTAGTTTCGCGAGCCAACAACGAATGCCTTGCTTGATCGCCAGACGCTTGAGTTGGCGTTGCCATCCGTTAAGCTTTTTTAGATCAAAGCGTTGCCACTCTTGGTGTTTACAATGGGTTGCATTCTTAAATATATTATGTGTGTGTGTATATGTACAATGTGTGTAGTGTATAGTGTGTATGTATATAATGTATGTAGGCTGCTACAACTCGTCCATCCTACTTTTTAGATCTCCTGATCGTTTAATATTTTACAAGTTCTTATTTTGGTCTTAAACTATAAATCACAGATTTTCTTAATTTTAGAGTTGGGCTATGTTTTTGATTAAAATGAGTTTTTCTTTTACTTTTTTGTCTGACATTATACGAATTTTTAAATTTTTTTTTTTCTTTCTTACATTTTTCTGTTTTACATTGCAATCTTTAGTTTTTGGTTTTCTGTTTATTTTTTGAAAACTTTCATTTTTATTTCCTATCCACTATTTTATATTATGTATTCCCCAGATACCTTGGTATGGATTACGGGACACATGAAATCCCTCGACATTATTTAGAACAAATCTGTCGTTTTTTAAAATTTTTTCAATAATGTAAGGGCCTTTGTGCTTTGGTATAAGTTTTCTAGACACGCCAGTTGTACAGTCGAAATTTTTTACCATGACGTAGTCGCCTTCATTATACTTAGTAGGATTCTTTCTCTTTTTATCAACATAACTTTTATTGTAATTTTGCGCTTTTGTTTGGTTTTCTTTGGCTTTTTCTCTACTACTTTCAAAATTTCTGCCTATAACTGTTTCATCTAATTCTTGTAATCTTTCTCTTAACTCATCAACCTTTTGACCAGTTTGTTCAAACCCAAATAACATTTTGCTTGGTAGCTGTTTTATACTTCGGTGTATCGTATTATTTAGGGCATGTTCAACTTGTTCTATAACTAGATCCCAATGTACGCCTTTTTCAGGTTCTACTATCTTTGATATCATCGGTCCAAGGCTTCTTTTAACTCTTTCTGCCTGTCCGTTTGCCTTTATGTGTTTAATATTAGAATCAGTTGTAAAATCTTCAAAATCATTAGATGTGAAACACGAGCCTCTATCGGAAACAATACATTTAGGTCTGCTGTATGCTCTGAAATAGTCATTTAACGATTGAACGACTTCCTTAGTATTTGTTGTTTTAGTCGTATATAGTCTTGTAAATTTGGTAAAACCATCTATAACTACTAACATGTGCTTTTTTGGCCCTTACTGAATCTACTGGACCAAAATGGTCGATGTGTATAGTGTCAAACGGTTCTTTTCCTTTAGGTATACTGTGCAATAGACCATCTACTTTTCCGGATTTAGGGCGAAAACGATACACATTTCAAACAGTTTTCAATATGTCTAGAGCATTTTTCTTTGAGATTAGGGAACCAGTAGCTTTTTTAATTGCGTCTGTCATTTTATCTCTGCCAACATGTCCAAGTTCATCGTGATACTTATACATGACATGCTCTTCCATATCTACGAGAACGTAAAATAACAGTCTGTCCTCGATTGATTTTTTTTATACAATTCCATTGCGCATTTCGTACATTTTGTGTTCCGATTTTTCTAACAATTGTCTAATTTCTTTAACATTATCATCTTTTGCTTGACATATAACTAAATTGTTCTCAAAACTATTTGACTGAACTACCATAATATTTGTACATCTACTAAGTGCGTCAACATGTTGCATGCGTTTGCCAGGTCTATAGACTAGTTCGTAAGAATAATCTTGAAGCTCAAGCGCCCATCTTGCAATTCTAGGATTGAGTTCAATTTTATTAAGAGTGAGTGTTAACGAATTGCAGTCTGTAATTATTTTAAAATCTTTGCCTTGAAGGTAAGTTCTGAATCTACGTAATGCATAAATAACGGCTAAAGTTTCTAATTCAAAGCTATGGTACTTTGATTCAATGTCTGTTGTTCTTTTGGAAAAATAAAAGATTGGATGAAATTTTTATCCTCTTTCCTTTGCATTAACACCGCTCCATATCCTAGGGAGCTGGCATCACAGTGTAATTCCGTTTCGTGTTTATGGTTGTATATAGAAATAACAGGAGCTTGTGTAAGTTTTTCTTTTAGCATTTTAAAGCAATTCATTTCTCCTTCTTCAAATTTGAATAGTCTATCTTTTTTTAAAGTATCATATAAGGGTTTGGCTATTATTGAAAAGTCTTTAATAAATCTTCTGAAGTATGAATAGAGACCCAAGAAATTCTGAACAGCATGTACATTTGTTGGCACAGGAAAATTTTGAACAGCTTCGATACCTTTATCATTTGCTCTTATGCCGTCTTTATCTATTAACAAGTAAGAAAGCTACAGTCGAGTTTGCTCGACTGTGAGATACCCGCCACCCAATTTTACCATCCAAATATTATATTTTTCAAAATATACTGAAAAAATACTAAAAAAATATACTAAAAAATACCAAAATAATATATCAACATTTTCTTTGTTCGAAATTATTAGCTTGGCGGCACTTTATTATGTCGCGGAGTGTCATAGCAACTAACTAGGCAGCACTAGCAGTTGCACGTGGTAACGCCTTATAAAAGTAATATCTTAATAACTTCTGTGTTTTTTATCCGATTGTAACCAAATTCGCAGAGATCATTAAGATGGCGATTAGTATTGTGTGTACCAAAATTGAACGTTCTAGGTTTAAAACGACGCCTGCAATTCGGTTTTATTCGATTTACGGGGGCGGGAGGGGCCAAAATCTAAAACAAACTTGATCTGCGTGCAATAATAAGACATACTGTCGCGAAAAACTTGTTGCTCTATCTCTTATAGTCTCTGAGATCTAGGTGTTCATACGGACGGACGGACAGACGGACAGATGGACAGACATGGACATGGACATGGCTACATCGTCTCGGCTGTTGACGCTGATCAAGAATATATATACTTTATGGGGTCAGAGATGCTTACTTCTGCCTGTTACATACATTTTCGGTCGGCACAAAGCCATAATACCCTTCTACCCTTTGGGTAGGCGGGTATAAAAATCCTAAATATCTAATACTTGGTTGCATAAATTTGCATTTATCTATTCTTAATTCAAGTTGGTTTTGTACTAACCGTTTTAAAACTTCTTTTAATATTTCTAAGTGTTCGTTTATATCCTTATTTGCTATCATAATATCGTCCATGTACACTACAACCTTGTTTTCTCTAATCATGTCTTTAAATATTTTGTTAACGAATCTTTGAAAATCGACGGTGCATTTTTTAAGGCGAAAGGCATTCGTAACCATTCGTATTGTCCTAGCGGTGTAACAAAGGAAGTGTATTTAACGGTCTCTTTATCGACAAATACATGAAAGAATCCATTTTTTAGATCGAGTTTTGTAAAGACAGTTTTGTCTAACAGTTTATCTAACAAGTCATCAATTAGTGGTAAGGGGTAATTGTCTTTTAACGTTGATTTATTTAATTTCCTAAAGTCAACACACATTCGTAAATCGCCTGTTTTTTTCTTCACTAAAACAATGGGTGAAGCATATTCCGAGTCACTCTGTCTTATAAATCCTTTTTCCAAATATTCGTCTAATAACTGTTGTAATTTGTCTTTTTCCATATATGACAATCTTCTTGGTGAACAACTGAATGGCTTTGTACTGTTTAGATTTATCTTAATCTCACATTTAACTAGCGGTGTGGGTGGTTGTTTTGCATTTAAGTAAAAGTGTTCAAATATTTTAATAAACTGACTTTGTAAACTGTAGCTTATATTTTCACCTATATTATACTTTAATTCTTGGTCATCTACAAGGTTGATGTCGAACATGTTATTATCAAAATTATGTAACAATTGACTTCAATTTTTGAACTTTGCATAACTGTGTTGGTTTTAATCGCAATTTCAGTGATTGTTTCTTTGTCCAATTTATCACTATCTGTTTTACCAACTGTATCATTAACTGTTGCACTAACTGTTTTGTTAACTGTACCATTGACTGTTGCACTAATTGTTTTATTAACTGTATCTTTAACTTTAGCACTAACTGTTTTATTAACTGTACCATTGACTGTTGCACTAACTGTTTTATTAACTGTACCATTTACTGTTCCGTTGACTGTTGTACTATCTAACAATTTACTTCTAAAAGTTTTACCGTTTAATTTTGTGCTGTATAATAATTATACCTGTATATTATAACAAGTAAGAAAGCTACAGTCGAGTTTGCTCGACTGTGAGATACCCGCCACCCAATTGTACCATCAATATATCATATTTACATAATAGTATAAAAATATACTGAAAAAATACTAAAAAAAATATACTAAAAATACCAAAATAATATATCAACATTTTCTTTGTTCGAAGTTATTAGCTTGGCGGCACTTTAGTTGGTTTATTGAACACCATTATTATGTCGCGGAGTGTCATAGCAACTAGCTAGGCAGCACTAGCAGTTGCACGTGGTAACGCCTTATAAAAGTAATATCTTAATAACTTCTGTGTTTTTTTTTCCGATTGTAACCAAATTCGCAGAGATAATTAAGATGGTGATTAGTATTGTGCGTACCAAAATTGAACGTTCTAGGTTTAAAATTACGCTTGAAATTTGTTTTTTTTTTATTTACGTGGGCGGAAGGGGGCGTGGCAAAAATCTAAAACAAACTTGATCTGCGTGCAACAATAAGACACACTGTCCCGAAAAATTTGTTTCTCTATCTCTTATAGTACAAAGCCATAATACCCTTCTACCTTTTGGGGTAGGCACCCAAAGGGTAGAAGGGTATTATGGCTTTGTGCCGACCGAAAATGTATGTAACAGGCAGAAGGAACCATCTCCGACCCCATAAAGTATATATATTCTTGATCAGCGTCAACAGCCGAGACGATATAGCCATGTCCGCCTGTCCGTCTGTCGTCCGTATGAACACCTAGATCTCAGAGATTATAAGAGATAGAGCAACCAAATTTTCGGGACAGTATGTCTTATTGTTGCACGCAGATCAAGTTTGTTTTTGATTTTGGCCACGCCCCCTTCTGACCCCGTAAATCTAATAAAACCGAATTACAGGCGTCATTTTAATCCTAGAATGTTCAATTTTGGTACGAATTTGGTTACAATCGGATAAAAACACAAAAGTGCTGCTAAACACCTAGTTACTTGTTATGACACTCCGAGACATAGTTAATTGCTATGACACTCCGTGGCATAATAATGGTGTTCAATAAACCAACTAAAATGACGCTAAGCTAATAATTTCGAACAAAAAAATTTTGGTATATTATTTTGGCAATTAAGCGTTAGAAGAACAAATAAGGTGGCTCGCTGCGAAAGTCCTTGCCTCACATACAATCACTCAGTTCAAATTTCCATATTTTCTTGGAATTTTTTTTTTTTTATTTTATATATATATATTTATTTATACAATATACATATGTGTATATATATATATATATATATATATATATATATATATATATATATATAATAATATATATACAGGAAATATTATATTAAGCTAGTATCTCTGTCGCGCCAACACAATATTTACGTACATTTGCATATGTTTGCATTTCATGTATACACACATAGTTTTAGGCTCTCTTCTCATTTCCACTATTCTGGAATGCACCTCCTCTCTTATCCAGAAACGATCAATTCATAGAAATGGCAAATAATAATATGAATAGCATTACTTTAATGAAATTATGCTAATACCGAATAAAAGGGATAGTGGTAGTGGGTTCAACCTGTCGGAGATAGTTCTTTTTCTATTAATGTAATTGTTTCAAGAGATTGTTTTCCTCTTTTGATTTTCTTTCCCACATTATTTGCGATTTGTTTTTTTTTCACAGAAAGCGCTAACGGACAAAATTGTGAGAGTGGGAAGGATAGATCGACTTGCATTAGATTTGCCACGCGCCAAAAAGGAAAAGTGTCAAAAGTGAATACAGAGAGTTGCTTTGCTGCTTCTTATGCTTCTCTATTCGTTTGGCGCGATTAAGCGTGTGGCTGTGCGGAGTGTTTATTGTGAAGTAAAATATCAATAAAATTAATTTTGAGAAACTCAATTTTAATTGCGAAATTTATTAATTAAATATAAAAGTGAATTTTGTGTTAGTGTCGGTGAAAGCACAAAAATTCGATTTTGTTTTTGTTATTATTTGGATTAATTGCGTCGCGTGTGCCAGTTCTTGCGTACGTATGTACATACTTTAGGAACCGAGTAAATAATACAACTGCGTAGTTTTCTATTCTTCTCTTTATTGTTACGCCTGTCTAGTTTCGCGAGCCAACAACGAATGCCTTGCTTGATCGCCAGACGCTTGAGTTGGCGTTGCCATCGGTTAAGCTTTTTTTAGATCAAAGCGTTGCCACTCTTGGTATTTACAATGGGTTGCATTCTTAAATATATTATGTGTGTGTGTATATGTACAATGTGTGTAGTGTATAGTGTGTATGTATATAATGTATGTAGGCTGCTACAACTCGGCCATCCTACTTTTAGATCTCCTGATCGTTTCATATTTTACAAGTTCTTGTTTTGGTCTTAAACTATAAATCACAGATTTTCTTAATTTTAGAGTTGGGCTATGTTTTTGATTAAAACGAGTTTTTCTTTTACTTTTTTGTCTGACATTATACGAATTTTTAAACATTTTTTTTCTTTCTTACATTTTTTATACCCGCCTACCCAAAGGGTAGAAGGGTATTATGGCTTTGTGCCGACCGAAAATGTATGTAACAGGCAGAAGGAAGCATCTCCGACCCCATAAAGTATATATATTCTTGATCAGCGTCAACAGCCGAGACGATATAGCCATGTCCGTCTGTCCGTCTGTCCGTCCGTCCGTATGAACACCTAGATCTCAGAGACTATAAGAGATAGAGCAACAAATTTTTCGCGATAGTATGTCTTATTGTTGCACGCAGATCAAGTTTGTTTTTGATTTTGGCCACGCCCCCTCCCGCCCCCGTAAATCGAATAAAACCGAATTGCGAGCGTCGTTTTAAACCTATAACTTTCAATTTTGGTACGCACAAGACTAATCACCATCTTACTTATTATTTGGTTACAATCGGATAAAAAACACAGAAGTTATTAAGATATTACTTTTATAAGGCGTTACCACGTGCAACTGCTAGTGCTGTCTAGTTAGTTGCTATGACACTCCGCGACATAATAATGGTGTTCAATAAACCAACTAAAGTGCCGCCAAGCTAATAACTTCGAACAAAGAAAATTTTGATATATTATTTTGGTATTTTTAGTATATTTTTTTTAGTATTTTTTCAGTATATTTTTATACTATTATATAAATATAATATTTTGATGGTAAAATTGGGTGGCGGGTATCTCACGGTCGAGCAAACTCGACTGTAGCTTTCTTACTTGTTCTATTTTACATTGCAATCTTTAGTTTTTGGTTTTCTGTTTTTTTTTTAAAACTTTCATTTTTATTTCCAATCCACTGTTTTATATTATGTATTCCCCAGACACCTTGGTATGGATTACGGGACACATGAAATCCCTCGACATTATTTAGAACAAATCTGTCGTTTTTTTACATTTTTTCAATAATGTAAGGGCCTTTGTGCTTTGGTATAAGTTTTCTAGACACGCCAGTTGTACAGTCGAAATTTTTTACCATGACGTAGTCGCCTTCATTATACTTAGTAGGATTCTTTCTCTTTTTATCAACATAACTTTTATTGTAATTTTGCGCTTTTGTTTCATTTTCTTTGGCTTTTTCTCTAATACTTTCTAAATTTCTGCCTATAACTGTTTCATCTAATTCTTGTAATCTTTCTCTTAACTCATCAACCTTTTGACCAGTTTGTTCAATCCCAAATAACATTTTGCTTGGTAGCTGTTTTATACTTCGGTGTATCGTATTATTTAGGGCATGTTCAACTTGTTCTATAACTAGATCCCAATGTACGCCTTTTTCAGGT
Organism: Drosophila pruinosa; assembly: GCA_018150935.1. Lineage (NCBI taxonomy): Eukaryota > Metazoa > Arthropoda > Insecta > Diptera > Drosophilidae > Drosophila > Drosophila pruinosa. Next base: position 1,066,371 of record JAECWR010000266.1, read on the forward strand.
TCTACTATCTTTGATATCATCGGTCCAAGGCTTCTTTTAACTCTTCCTGCCTGTCCGTTTGCCTTTATGTGTTTAATATTAGAATCAGTTGTAAAATCTTCAAAATCTTTAGAGGTTAAACACGAGCCTCTATCGGAAACAATACATTTAGGTCTGCTGTATGCTCTGAAATAGTCATTTAACGATTGAATGACTTCCTTAGTATTTGTTGTTTTAGTCGTATATAGTCTTGTAAATTTGGTAAAACCATCTATAACTACTAACATGTGCTTTTTGGCCCTTTCTGAATCTACTGGACCATAATGGTCGATGTGTATAGTGTCAAACGGTTCTTTTCCTTTAGGTATACTGTGCAATAGACCATCTACTTTTCCGGATTTAGGCGAAAACGATACGCATTTCAAACAGTTTTCAATATGTCTAGAGCATTTTTCTTTGAGATTAGGGAACCAGTAGCTTTTTTTAATTGCGTCTGTCATTTTATCTCTGCCAACATGTCCAAGTTCATCGTGATACTTATACATGACATGCTTTTCCATATCTACGAGAACGTAAAATAACAGTCTGTCCTCGATTGATTTTTTTTATACAATTCCATTGCGCATTTCGTACATTTTGTGTTCCGATTTTTCTAACAATTGTCTAATTTCTTTAACATTATCATCATTTGCTTGACATATAATTAAATTGTTCTCAAAACTATTTGACTGAACTACCATAATATTTGTACATCTACTAAGTGCGTCAACATTTTGCATGCGTTTGCCAGGTCTATAGACTAGTTCGTAAGAATAATCTTGAAGCTCAAGCGCCCATCTTGCAATTCTAGGATTGAGTTCAATTTTATTAAGAGTGAGTGTTAACGAATTGCAGTCTGTAATTATTTTAAAATCGTTGCCTTGAAGGTAAGTTCTGAATCTACGTAATGCATAAATAACGGCTAAAGTTTCTAATTCAAAGCTATGGTACTTTGATTCAATGTCTGTTGTTCTTTTGGAAAAATAAAAGATTGGATGAAATTTTCATTTCGTTTCGTTTTCGTGTTTATGGTTGTATATAGAAATAACAGGAGCTTGTGTAAGTTTTTTATTTTACATTGCAATCTTTAGTTTTTGGTTTTCTGTTTTTTTTTTTAAAACTTTCATTTTTATTTCCAATCCACTGTTTTATATTATGTATTCCCCAGACACCTTGGTATGGATTACGGGACACATGAAATCCTTCGACATTATTTAGAACAAATCTGTCGTTTTTTAAAATTTTTCAATAATGTAAGGGCCTTTGTGCTTTGGTATAAGTTTTCTAGACACGCCAGTTGTACAGTCGAAATTTTTTACCATGACGTAGTCGCCTTCATTATACTTAGTAGGATTCTTTCTCTTTTTATCAACATAACTTTTATTGTAATTTTGCGCTTTTGTTTCGTTTTCTTTGGCTTTTTCTCTAATACTTTCTAAATTTCTGCCTATAACTGTTTCATCTAATTCTTGTAATCTTTCTCTTAACTCATCAACCTTTTGACCAGTTTGTTCAATCCCAAATAACATTTTGCTTGGTAGCTGTTTTATACTTCGGTGTATCGTATTATTTAGGGCATGTTCAACTTGTTCTATAACTAGATCCCAATGTACGCCTTTTTCAGGTTCTACTATCTTTGATATCATCGGTCCAAGGCTTCTTTTAACTCTTCCTGCCTGTCCGTTTGCCTTTATGTGTTTAATATTAGAATCAGTTGTAAAATCTTCAAAATCTTTAGAGGTGAAACACGAGCCTCTATCGGAAACAATACATTTAGGTCTGCTGTATGCTCTGAAATAGTCATTTAACGATTGAATGACTTCCTTAGTATTTGTTGTTTTAGTCGTATATAGTCTTGTAAATTTGGTAAAACCATCTATAACTACTAACATGTGCTTTTTGGCCCTTTCTGAATCTACTGGACCATAATGGTCGATGTGTATAGTGTCAAACGGTTCTTTTCCTTTAGGTATACTGTGCAATAGACCATCTACTTTTCCGGATTTAGGCGAAAACGATACGCATTTCAAACAGTTTTCAATATGTCTAGAGCATTTTTCTTTGAGATTAGGGAACCAGTAGCTTTTTTAATTGCGTCTGTCATTTTATCTCTGCCAACATGTCCAAGTTCATCGTGATACTTATACATGACATGCTTTTCCATATCTACGAGAACGTAAAATAACAGTCTGTCCTCGATTGATTTTTTTATACAATTCCATTGCGCATTTCGTACATTTTGTGTTCCGATTTTTCTAACAATTGTCTAATTTCTTTAACATTATCATCTTTTGCTTGACATATAATTAAATTGTTCTCAAAACTATTTGACTGAACTACCATAATATTTGTACATCTACTAAGTGCGTCAACATGTTGTCTTCAAATTTGAATAGTCTATCTTTTTTTAAAGTATCATATAAGGGTTTGGCTATTATTGAAAAGTCTTTAATAAATCTTCTGAAGTATGAACAGAGACCCAAGAAATTGTGAACAGCATGTACATTTGTTGGCACAGGAAAATTTTGAACAGCTTCGATACCTTTATCATTTGCTCTTATGCCGTCTTTATCTATTAAAAATCCTAAATATCTAATACTTGGTTGCATAAATTCGCATTTATCTATTCTTAATTCAAGTTTGTTTTGTACTAACCGTTTTAAAACTTCTTTTAATATTTCTAAGTGTTCGTTTATATCCTTATTTGCTATCATAATATCGTCCATGTACACTACAACCTTGTTTTCTCTAATCATGTCTTTAAATATTTTGTTAACGAATCTTTGAAAATCGACGGTGCATTTTTTAAGGCGAAAGGCATTCGTAACCATTCGTATTGTCCTAGCGGTGTAACAAAGGAAGTGTATTTAACGGTCTCTTTATCGACAAATACATGAAAGAATCCATTTTTTAGATCGAGTTTTGTAAAGACAGTTTTGTCTAACAGTTTATCTAACAAGTCATCAATTAGTGGTAAGGGGTAATTGTCTTTTAACGTTGATTTATTTAATTTCCTAAAGTCAACACACATTCGTAAATCGCCTGTTTTTTTCTTCACTAAAACAATGGGTGAAGCATATTCCGAGTCACTCTGTCTTATAAATCCTTTTTCCAAATATTCGTCTAATAACTGTTATAATTTGTCTTTTTCCATATATGACAATCTTCTTGGTGAACAACTGAATGGCTTTGTACTGTTTAGATTTATCTTAATCTCACATTTAACTAGCGGTGTGGGTGGTTGTTTTGCATTTAAGTAAAAGTGTTCAAATATTTTAATAAACTGACTTTGTAAACTGTAGCTTATATTTTCACCTATATTATACTTTAATTCTTGGTCATCTACAAGGTTGATGTCGAATATGTTATTATCAAAATTATGTAACAATTGACTTTCAATTTTTGATCTTTGCATAACTGTGTTGTTTTCAATCGCAATTTCAGTGATTGTTTCCTTGTCCAATTTATCACTATCTGTTTTACCAACTGTATCATTAACTGTTGCACTAACTGTTTTGTTAACTGTACCATTGACTGTTGCACTAATTGTTTTATTAACTGTATCTTTAACTTTAGCACTAACTGTTTTATTAACTGTACCATTGACTGTTGCACTAACTGTTTTATTAACTGTACCATTTACTGTTCCGTTGACTGTTGTACTATCTAACAAATTACTTCTAAAAATTTTACCGTTTAATTTTGTCTTTTCATTTTTGGTGCTGTATAATAATTTTTTATTTGTAACAACGGTTTTATTTTCATGGTTCAAAATCTCGCTATCTTTTTCAAAAGGCGTATCAAACTTTTCTTTAAAGGCAATCATATTTAAGGTGTCTGGGTTAAAAAATATATCGCATGCATTTAAAAAGTCTCTGCCAAAGACTACATTATAATTCATAGAACAATCAGCCACAATGATTAAATGAAATTTAATTTTTATTTATTCATTCAATATGTTACAAAGAGTTTTTCCAAAGGTTTTAATGGGGGGTTTATTCATCCCAAAATATTGTTCATTTACTGAAGTTAAATGTACGTTTTTACTAAGAAGTGAATATTTTATGAAAGATACAGGACTTCCCGAATCTAAGAGGCATTCTGAAATAAGTGGCGTTATAAAATTGTGGCTGTGTTCAGTAAAATAAATTTTAAACAATCTTACATAATTAGTTTTGTCTGCACTCTTACGTTCAGCACATTGGGCGACCATATGTCCAAATTTTCCACAGGCGTAGCATGAGCCACGCTCACGTTTGGGCTTCTTGCAGACATCAGCGCGGTGACCTCTAGAGTTGCAGTTAACGCAGCGGACATCAGTTTTGTTGTTGTTTTCTAATACACCAACCTTGGACCCTTCAGGCAAGCGGATGTTTGAAAAAGCGCGTAGCATCATTTTTGGACTGCTAAAACATTGGATGCGCGCCTGCATGCGCAAGTTTTCCTCTGGTATTCCATCAATTATCTGGTCTAGTAGCTCCTCTTCGTCGATGTTTAGTTCTGTTGACAGTGTTATTTTGTCATTGAAGTAAGTGGAAAAATTTTCATATTTTTTCCATTCACGAGTCTCGAACTTGCGGCGAATTTCTGACTTTGTGATTTTTTTACCAAACATAATAGCCAATTGTTCTAGTAAAATCTCAACAGGCTCAAGAATACGGGTGGAGTTTGCATGTAGCCATGTTTGTGCAGCGCCTTTTAATTTATTATTTATTATTATTTATTTGTGCTTTATCCCTTAAATTATATACATTTCACTAAAGCTAATGGTATAATTAGGTATTTACAGAGTTTAGCAAGGGAGAAGAAAACCTTAATTGACTTACAACTAACTTAAAAACTAGGACTTGAAACAAAAGATTGTTAATATTGTATTTTTGTTGAACTTTTTTACACCTGATTTTCTATGTAGGTACTTAGTGCTTGTGTAATAAGGTAAGTTCATTATTAATTTTTTAACAGCTTGTTTTGGCATATTTGAAGTTTTTTGATATGAGTTTGAGCCCAACTACCCCAAACAGGTGACCCATACATTAATATTGGATTAAAAATTGTTTTAGAAATTATGATCTTATTGGATATTGATAATTTAGATTTACGATTTATTAGAGGGTAGAGTGTGCAAATAATTTTATTAACTTTCCTAATTGTGCATTTGATGTGGTAATTAAATGTTAGTTTTTTATCAAAAATATACCTAAATATCGAATGCTGTCAACCCACTGTATTGGAGAGTCTCGTATTTGCAACTGTCTATCAGGAAGATAACAAGATTTCCTTCTTTTTGTAAAAAATATAGCATTCGTTTTATTAGGGTTAATTTTAATTTTCCATTTTTTGTAATATATGTCTAATTCATTTAAGTAGCTCTGCATGGATTGATTTATCTCGCTGTACAAGAAACCAGAACTGTAGACAGCGGCGTCGTCAGCAAACAGTGAAAGTACACAGTTTGTAGCTTGTGGAATATCGTGTGTAAAAATATTGAATAATGTAGGTCCTAAGACAGAGCCCTGTGGCACGCCTGCATTTAAAATTCGTCTAGTAGATTGACTACTGTCCAAATTAACGCTAAAGTATCGATGTGTCAAAAAATTTTGAACTATTTTAATGAGATATATGGGAGTTCCAATCATCTTTAGTTTGTGCAACAGTCCGTCATGCCAAACAGTATCGAATGCAGTCTCAATATCAAGTGTAACCAACCCTACAGATTGTTTGGATTGGATACTTTCTTTAATATAATTTCTGAGTTTTAAGGTCGGCAGTATGGAATTTAGACCATTTCTAAAACCATACTGTACCGTTGGTAGTGTGTTGTGTATGTCCAAAAATTCCACCAATCTCAATTTAATTAATTTTTCCAGAATCTTTGACAATCCGCTTAATAGGCTTATTGGTCGGTAGCTTTCAGGGTTATCAGGAGGTTTTCCTGGTTTGAGAATTGGAACTATTTTTGCTATCTTCTAAGCCTGCCTGAAGACAGTGATTAGCAATGTTAACAATGTGATTAATGGCGCTTGTAGGAAGGTTTTTTAAGGATATATTGGGTATTCCATCAATTCCAGGAGATTTTCTAGTATGGAGAGCTTTTACAATTGAAAAAACCTCTGGATAAGTGACTCTACAAATTTCTGCGATGTTGACTTGGTCAATTGTATTTTGGTTTGAATATGAATGTGTCAGATTATGCTTCAGTTGAAAGACATCAGCAAGAATATTCGCTTTTTCTTTTCCAGAAGCGTATATTTCATCAGCTTTACTTAGACATGGAACAATTTGTTTTCTTTTTTTTAATTGCTTTGGTTATATTCCAAAAAGGTTTGCTGCATTTATCCAGCTTTTGAAGTTTATTGTTCCATTTTGCATTATTATAAATGAAAAGCTCTTTTCGTATGATGTAATTTAAATGATCACATCTTGATTTTAATAATGGATGACGCGACCTAATCCATTGTCTTTGGATAATATTTCTTGTTTTAAATAATTCAGTTATATGTGCAGGGAGTGTAAGCTGAAGTGGCGCTGGTCACTGGTTGTTGTCGATTTTTGATGTTTCTAATAAATCCCACATTTGAACCTAACGTTCCCTTGTAACCCCTGTAAGTATGCACCATTTCGGCATTGACTCAGTGATCGAGCTTTTGGGGCTCAGCTGAGTGCAATCAAAATGCATCAATGAGTGTTGCTTCGTTAAGTAGGTCAAGGCTAGCGATCTAGCAGGTGACTTGGGTCGGCTCGTTCTTTTTCATTGGAGCGGCCGAAGAACCCAGACGTGGCTAATATTTCTGTTCCCTGGTGCCAACCACTAAGAGATTTTTCTTGTTGGAATTATTAAATATAATAATAGTTAATATTCTAGAAATAATAAGTGGGTAGTGCAGCCAAACCGCGTTTCACAAAATTCTAATTGGTGAATTTTTCCAAAGCCTTAGGATTGCTGAGATTTTTTAAGATTAAGACCACCGCGTGGAGTGGCTGAAAACCCAACTGGTGCCAGATTCAGGTAACTTTGGAAGACCAACTAAGTCTCCTGCAGAGTCTAATAAATAATATATTTATACAGATTCTGGCACCTTGCGTTACCTTGCGATACATTGCGTTACCTTGCGTTACCTTGCGTTACCTTGCGTCACCTTGCGTTACCTTGCGTTACCCTTCATTACATTGCGTTACCTTGCGTTACCTTGCGTTACCTTGCGTCACCTTGCGTTACCTTGCGTTACCTTGCGTTACCTTGTGTTACGCCAATTTTAGGAGCACCACCTTCTTCACCTGGTGCTACGCAAAGTTTGGAGCACCTCCTTCTTCACCTGGTGCTACGCAAAGTTTGGAGCACCTCCTTCTTCACCTGGTGCTACGCCAAGTTTGGAGCACCCCCTTCTTCACCTGGTGCTACGCACAATTTGGAGCATCTACTTCTTCACCTCGTGCTACCCCAAATTTTGGATAACCGCAGTCTTCAAGCTGATTTGCCCGGGGAGCCTTATAGCCGAAGAGGAAGCATTGCCGCGCATTTTGCTTCTACTAAACTGTGGACAGCAACTTGCGAAGAGTGCATGTGCAGTGAGCGGCATATAACCAGACACCATCAGCAGCTAATGTTATTCGCTTTAAATTGGGATCCAAACGAAGTGTGTGACTTACAAAAGTGTGTGCATTGTGGTAGATTGCAGGCTTTCAAACTCATTCAAACTCGGCTGATGCCAAAAAATCCCTAAGTGCTAAGTTCTAAAGTATAGTGTAAACGTCTCCCAATTAATTGATAAACACTAGGGTCAATGGTGCGAATAAATACATAGATATAAAAGTAGCTAGTTACCAATAATTTTTTTTTTTTTGCTTTGTAAATTTTTTTTTTTTGCACTGTTTGCAAAAGACCATAAAAGGTTAACTCAAAAAAATAATAAGACACTCGTGAGCTAAAGAAATACCCATATAAATCAAAAAGCCAACAAGCCAATCACCAGTGACAAACAAAATAAACTCAATATAATGCAAACCTTACACACACACACATAATGATACCAATTTTGTTTGACCATTATTGCTTTATTTTGTTTTGTTTCACCTTTGGGTAATTTTGAGAGTTACTGCTCTTCCAGCATGGACTCTTCTGTTTATTTTTTTTTCTTTTTCATTTTTGTTGGATATTTATGCCACTAGTAGATTTCTTCTAAATCTAACTTTTGTTTTATGATTTTTGATTTCAATCACATTTTCATTTTTTTTTCTCTCATGTTTTGAGTTTAATTATTTATTTTTGATTTTGATTTGAATTTAATTTCTTAATATTTGTACTATCATGGCTAAAGCTTTAATTGGATATTAGTTCAAAATTTTTTTTGTTTATACGGATAATTTGCCTTCTTTGGTCGATTTAATTTTGCATGAATTTTCAACTTTGATTTACAGCTACCATTAATACGTATATTATAACTGCGCCTATGTATGTATATATGTATATGTATTCGCAACCAAATGACCACCGAATGAAATGAATATATAGATAATGAAAGGGGATACCGCTGGTTATAAATAAAAGTTAAGAACTAATACTAAGATACACTAGAATCGAAATAGCTAGTATTCGCAATAAAAATTATTCCGAATACATATATCTGAAATAAATACTAGGTTAATGAGATGGTTAGTAGAAGCATTAATGTTATAAGAAATAAATTGTTTTGAAATGAATTTAGCTTAAAGAACTATTGCTTTCGGGAGTCATGGAGGAAGGATATGAGGCAACTATGCCTTGAAAAATAGTGGCCTAAAGGGATCGCCGATATTTAAGTCTAGCAACCGGCGATCATGGAAGGGTGGAGTACAGCCGCTTCAGTAAGCGAGGCGTGCTCAAAAGGCTGCTGTAAAGTTTCATTAGGTCCGAACTACTGCTCTCTTCCTCTTCCCCTTCGGTAGTGGGTTCATGCCTTCGACTGGAGTTCCTGTTCCCTCCGACCGATTCTGTTCACGATTCCTAATCCTATTTTGCGATCGTCGTAAGGCAATATAGCACGCGATTTTTTTATTTATATTCTTATTATTTGAGCCTGAGTTGAAACGGTTGTTTCATTTGCCCACCCCATTGCCGACACACTTGAGCCGGAGACCAGCGCGTGCTTACGTACCGTCAACCACATACCATCGACTCACTCGTTATACGTTGTATGCTACAGTTTAATAATAAATATAAATAAATTGGCGCCCAACTTAGGGGCCTTGATCCGGCAGGGTCCGAATTAAATAAAATAAATAGTCGATTCCATCTTTCCATTCCAGTAAAAACTTTCAGGTGTTATATATATTTCTAGTAGTTGGATCTGGTGTGCTGGAGTTTACAGCTATAACTTGCCACTACTGAAGAAAAAAAAAAGTTTAAAAAGGGTTGGTTGGATTTAGCAAAGCAAAGAGTATATTGCACAGCTAACCACTAATCTAGCGTATTGGTGAAGTCTCTCTGAAATGTCATTTTGGATAAGTGATTGATTGAATCGATATCACTTCCAGGACAATTCAAAATCCCTTCTTATTCCTTTTCTTATTATTAATTAAAGCGTTGGAGTCCTATCCATAGTTGAATTAACTAAGTTAATTACTATATGGTTTGCCCGCTTATCAAGAAATTATTTTGTGCTCGTGTTGTCGTCCCAATGTCCTATAAATAACGGAGAGAAGAGAGTTTTAAATAGGTCGTAATGTGAAACAATTCTTGTTGCATCTCTCTCATAACTGGAATTCATGACTCCTGAAACTTTTTTTCTTATGATTACTTTACTATTTTTGCTGCTGCGATTCTTTTCTTATATTACGCTTAAATCACGCTTACAAAGAGCGTATCATTTTACGAATCGGTTAAATTATGTTTTTGAGTCGGAGCTCCGAAAACATTGTAGATGTGACGTGCTTTATTTGCTTAAAGGAGATTGAATATACAGGTCAACTGCTGTCTACTAGTTGCGGGCACACCTTTCACTGGGTTTGCTTTAACACCAAGGTATCTAACCGCGAACGGTATCCTGTGTGTAAATCTTCATTGCAGTTGTCACTGCTCAATTTAACGGTTAACTCCGACACCCATCAGTCTACGCAAAGTTTACCTGACGCTGCTATGCCACGCACTCGTAATCAGCAAAGACTAGATGAGCAAGAGAGTGACAACATGGCTCAAGAAGAACCAACCGCTGGAGCCTCAGTGTTATTAAATGCGTCTCATCAAGTTTTGATTGATGCCATAACTGCATCAGCTGCGAGACAAACTGAGATGTTGGCAGCTGTTTTTCAAAGTAGCATGCAAGGGATGGTGACAGCCTTGACAAATAACCTTAGGCTGGACACTCCAGCATTGCCCCCTTCGGTGGAAGTACCGCCTCAATTGACTAGAAGTCCAATTAGTCAAGCGAGGATCTCTCCCACAGACTCCGTTATTCGGCTGGATAGAGTTAGTCAAATAATAGGCAATTGGAAACTGAAGTTTTCAGGAAGATCTGGGTTGAGCGTCGAAGATTTCCTTTATCGGGTGGAAGCATTGACGAACCAGTCCTTAGAAGGAAATTTCGCTCTATTGATGAGCCACATAAACACCTTATTTGAAGGCTGTGCCAGTGACTGGTATTGGCGTTACCATAGGAGAATGCCTAGTGTCACTTGGGCCGCCTTATGCGATGCATTGCGTACGCAGTTTAAAGAGGAACGCTCTGATGTAAGCATTAGAGCAGAAATACATCGGAGGAAGCAAAAAGAAGGCGAATCTTTTGATGAGTTTTACGAAAGCGTAGTTTTGCTCTCCGATAAACTCTCTGTGCGTTACTAGAATCGATACGATCGAATCTATTACCGGAGATACAGCGTGAGTTGCTATATCAAGTGATAAGCACCGTTCCTCAGCTTCGACGTATAATTCGTACCAGAGAAGCCTTTATGCAAACTGTACGGCCTGGGTTACGAAAGCCTCAGCCGGCTCCGCGCCGTCTGGTGCATGAAGTGGCAGTGGCAGCCGAAAGTGAGTCAGAGGAAGACGAAGCAGAGTTAGCAGCCGTTAACATATCCTGCTGGAATTATGGTACAGTTGGCCACCGCTACCAAGATTGTATGTCGGAGCGCAAAGTTTTCTGCTACGGTTGTGGCAAAGCAGACACGTATCGGCCATCTTGTCCTCAGTGTTGCACTCCAAAAAACGGTCAAGCGCGTGCACCTTGGAAAGGAGCACGCAAACCGATGATTTCGAGGGCCACCAACACCGAATAACCGAGTGTTCTACTCAAACTCCACCTGATTATACTAACTTACCTCCCATTCCCTTAGCACAGCCCATTGCTACGTCCACTAATTTTTCTTCTTCTAAAACGGTATCTCGTTCGGCTCAGCACCTTAATACCTATTATGATCACATCCAGATTGAAAACAATCTGGCGGGGATTGGAGCGCTTGATATAAGACCGTACGCTAGAGTCTCCGTATTAGGTCGATCAGTATCCGGTCTCATGGATACTGGTGCGTCGATCAGCTGCATTGGCGGAAGGCTAGCGGCCGATATTCTAGAGGAAGAAATCCATTTCCAACATATAACTTCGAACGTTCAGACGGCGGATGGCAAGTCCCAAGAAATTCTGGGGAAACTCAATACCTCCCTTGAGTATAACGGAGACACCAAACCGTTCACGTTCTTTATTGTGCCTTCACTGAAGCAATCGCTTTATTTAGAATCGATTTCTGGACCGAATTTCAGTTGTTGCCTCAAGGTTTAGGGACAGATGGTGAGAATGAGCACCTTGCTACAATTGACCGCAACGTGTTCTGTTTGTTAACCGAAAATCAACAGAAATCGCTAGAAGACACCACAAAAATGTTCCCTTCTTGTACGGACAAAGGCTTAGGAAGGACTACTCTGCTGTTCCACTCGATCGATGTTGGCGATGCTGTGCCTATCAAGCAGAGACACTATCCAGTGTCACCTGCGATTGAACAGATGATGTTCGAAGAACTCGATCGAATGCTGGCTTTAGGAGTTATAGAGGAGTCTGATAGCTCATGGTCTTCTCCAGTGGTATTAGTACGAAAACCTGGAAAAGTCCGTCTGTGTCTAGACAGCCGAAAAATAAATAATATTACGCGCAAGGATGCATATCCGATGCCAATTATTCATGGCCTCTTGAGTCGTCTCCCAAAAGCCGAATATATAACAAGCCTGGACCTAAAAGATGCCTATTGGCAAATTCCTCTCGATCCTTCGTCCCGAGATAAAACGGCGTTCTCAGTACCTGGTAGGCCACTCTACCAATTTACAGTAATGCCTTTTGGCCTCACCAATGCTCCTTCGACCATGTCCAAGCTAATGGACCGTACCATTCCTGCTTGCTTCAAACATGAAGTGTTTATTTACCTCGACGATCTTTTGATAGTTTCAGACACGTTTGAACGACATCTGGCGGTTCTAAAGGACATAGCCTTATGTTTAGAACACGCTGGTCTTACTATCAACGTGGAAAAAGCAAGTTTTACATGAGAGAGGTAGGGTACTTAGGGCATATTATTGGAAACGGCACCATTGTAATGGATCCCGATAAAATATCGGCAATTATAGAATATCCACCGCCACGGTCCGTTAAACAACTACGCAGATTCCTTGGTATGACTGGGTGGTACCAAAAGTTTATTAAAAATTATGCTTCCCTTGCTACACCCTTAACGGTTGCTCTGAAGGGAAAACAAAAGTTTCTATGGTCTGAAGTAGCCAACGAAGCGTTCAATGAGCTAAAGCAGGTGATGGTTACTGCACCAGTGTTCACACACCGGATTTTTCGCGTTCCTTTTATATACACTGTGATGCAAGTCATACTGGTGTTGGCGGCGTGCTGATGCAGTTGACGGATAGGGGGGAGGAAGTTCCGATTTCCTATATGTCGAAGAAACTTAACCCGTGTCAGCGTAACTACTCAGTAACAGAAAAGGAATGTCTGGCAGCTATTTTGTGCATCCAGAAATTCCGTGCTTATGTCGAAGGACAGTCGTTCACGGTCATAACCGATAACGCGTCCTTAAAGTGGCTTATGTCCCAATCGGACCTTAGTAGTCGATTGGCTAGGTGGGCCTTAAAACTACAAAGATATGACTTTCAGATTCAACATCGAAAAGGCCAACAGAATATTGTGCCTGATGCTCTGTCCCGTGTCTTCACGGAGGACCGCACTTGACCATGGTATGGGCGTTGACCTGCAGTTGTCTCAATTTCACTCACAAGAGTATCAAACTCTTAAAGAAGAGGTCGAACGAAGCCTGTCTACGGCTTCTGAAATTAAAGTTATTGATGGGTACATTTTTCGACGAGCCGAACATGCGTCAAAAGACCAATTAGCGGATGACACTAGTTGGAAGCTGTGGATTCCTACGGGACTCATTCGTGTCGTTTTGCAAGGGGCACATACAAATAAGTTAGCGGCACATGGCGGGATTAATAAAACATTAGAACGTATCCGTCGATATTACTTTTGGCCGAACTTAGTGGCATATGTGAGAAGGTACGTGAATCAGTGCGAAATTTGTAAAAGCACGAAACATCCGAACCAAACTCTCCGGCCACCATTATCTAAGACAACAGAGAGCCATAGGTTTTTTCAAAAACTTTATGTCGATTATCTGGGACCATATCCACGCTCTAAAACCGGTAATATTGGTATTTTTATTGTCCTCGACCACTTAACCAAATTTCCGTTCCTAAAAGCCGTGAAAAAGTTTTCCGTCGATGCAATTTTGCCTTATCTAGAGGAGGAGCTGTTTCATTGTTTTGGGGTACCGGAAACGGTTGTTTCGGACAATGGGGTGCAATTTAAATCGAATGCCTTCAATACCTTATTACAAAATATGGCGTTCAGCATGCCTACACGGGCATCTTATGCCCCTCAAGGAAATGCCTCCGAACGGGTGAATAGATCGGTGCTAGCCGCCATCAAGGCGTACATAAGCCCAGATCAAGATAATTGGGATGCAAATCTAAGTCAGATTGGTTGCGCACTTCGATCAAGCCATCACACGGCGGTGAATAATACCCCTTATCGTTTGGTGTTTGGGCAGCATATGCTGACCAACGGTTCTCGATATGAGTTGTTACGGCGATTGCACAGTTTAGAAGATCGGGCGATATCTTTTAATCGGGAAGATTCCACGAATATCATGCGAGACCAGGCTTCACGTAGTATGCAAAAGCAGCATACGCGCAACGAAAGAACATATAACATGCGCAGTCGGGAGATAACGTTCGTGGAAGGGCAAGAAATTTTCCGTCGAAATTTTCAGCAAAGTAACTTTGCAAAAAGGTTTCTGTGCTAAATTAGCTCCTTCGTTCATAAAAGCTCGTATAAGAAAGAAGCTTGGATCTGCATATTATGAAGTTGAGGACATGCAAGGAAATTTTGTTGGGAAATTTCACGCCATTTCGGCATTGACTCAGTGACCGAGCTTTTGGAGCTCAGCTGAGTGCACTCAAAATGCATCAATGAGTGTTGCTTCGTTAAGTAGGTCAAGGCTAGCGATCTAGCAGGTGACTTGGGTCGGCTCGTTCTTTTTCATTGGAGCGGCCGAAGAACCCAGACGTGGCTAATATTTCTGTTCCCTGGTGCCAACCACTAAGAGATTTTTCTTGTTGGAATTATTAAATATAATAATAGTTAATATTCTAGAAATAATAAGTGAGTAGTGCAGCCAAACCGCGTTTAACAAAATTCTAATTGGTGAATTTTTACAATGCCTTAGGATTGCTGAGATTTTTGAAGATTAAGACCACCGCGTGGAGTGGCTGAAAACCCAACTGGTGCCAGATTCAGGTAACTTTGGAAGACCAACTAAGTCTCCTGCAGAGTCTAATAAATAATATATTTATACAGATTCTGGCACCTTGCGTTACCTTGCGTTACCTTGCGATACCTTGTGTTACCTTGAGTTACCTTGTGCTACGCCAAGTTTGGAGCACCACCTTCTTCACCTGGTGCTACGCAAAGTTTGGAGCACCTCCTTCTTCACCTGGTGCTACCCCTCTTCTTCAAGAGTTTAATTATTTATTTTTGATTTTGATTTGAATTTAATTTCTTAATATTTGTACTATCATGGCTAAAGCTTTAATTGGATATTAGTTCGAAATTTTTTTGTTTATACGGATAATTTGCCTTCTTTGGTCGATTTAATTTTGCATGAATTTTCAACTTTGATTTACAGCTACCATTAATACGTATATTATAACTGCGCCTATGTATATATGTATATCTATTCGCAACCAAATGACCACCGAATGAAATGAATATATAGATAATGAAAGGGGATACCGCTGGCTATAAATAAAAGTTAAGAACTAATACTAAGATACACTAGAATCGAAATAGCTAGTATTCGCAATAAAAATTATTCCGAATACATATATCTGAAATAAATACTAGGTTAATGAGATGGTTAGTAGAAGCATTAATGTTATAAGAAATAAATTGTTTTGAAATGAATTTAGCTTAAAGAACTATTGCTTTCGGGAGTCATGGAGGAAGGATATGAGGCAACTATGCCTTGAAAAATAGTGGCCTCAAAGGGATCGCCGATATTTAAGTCTAGCAACCGGCGATCATGGAAGGGTGGGGTACAGCCGCTTCAGTAAGCGAGGCGTGCTCAAAAGGCTGCTGTAAAGTTTCATTAGGTCCGAACTACTGCTCTCTTCCTCTTCCCCTTCGGTAGTTGGTTCATGCCTTCGACTGGAGTTCCTGTTCCCTCCGACCGATTCTGTTCACGATTCCTAATCCTATTTTGCGACCGTCGTAAGGCAATATAGCACGCGATTTTTTATACCCGCCTACCCAAAGGGTAGAAGGGTATTATGGCTTTGTGCCGACCGAAAATGTATGTAACAGGCAGAAGGAAGCATCTCCGACCCCATAAAGTATATATATTCTTGATCAGCGTCAACAGCCGAGACGATATAGCCATGTCCGTCTGTCCGTCTGTCCGTCTGTCCGTCTGTCCGTCTGTCCGTATGAACACCTAGATCTCAGAGACTATAAGAGATAGAGCAACAAATTTTTCGCGACAGTATGTCTTATTGTTGCACGCAGATCAAGTTTGTTTTTGATTTTGGCCACGCCCCCTCCCGCCCCCGTAAATCGAACAAAACCGAATTGCAAGCGTCGTTTTAAACCTAGAACGTTCAATTTTGGTACGCACAATACTAATCACTATCTTAATGATCTCTGCGAATTTGGTTACAATCGGATAAAAACACAGAAGTTATTAAGATATTACTTTATAAGGCGTTACCACGTGCAACTGCTAGTGCTGCCTAGCTAGTTGCTATGACACTCCGCGACATAATAATGGTGTTCAATAAACCAACTAAAGTGCCGCCAAGCTAATAACTTCGAACAAAGAAAATGTTGATATATTATTTTGGTATTTTTAGTATATTTTTTTATACCCGCCTACCCAAAGGGTAGAAGGGTATTATGGCTTTGTGCCGACCGAAAATGTATGTAACAGGCAGAAGGAAGCATCTCCGACCCCATAAAGTATATATATTCTTGATCAGCGTCAACAGCCGAGACGATATAGCCATGTCCGTCTGTCCGTCTGTCCGTCTGTCCGTATGAACACCTAGATCTCAGAGACTATAAGAGATAGAGCAACAAATTTTTCGCGACAGTATGTCTTATTGTTGCACGCAGATCAAGTTTGTTTTTGATTTTGGCCACGCCCCTCCCGCCCCCGTAAATCGAATAAAACCGAATTGCAAGCGTCGTTTTAAACCTAGAACGTTCAATTTTGGTACGCACAATACTAATCACCATCTTAATGATCTCTGCGAATTTGGTTACAATCGGATAAAAACACAGAAGTTATTAAGATATTACTTTTATAAGGCGTTACCACGTGCAACTGCTATTGCTGCCTAGCTAGTTGCTATGACACTCCGTGACATAATGGTGTTCAATAAACCAACTAAAGTGCCGCCAAGCTAATAACTTCGAACAAAGAAAATTTTGATATATTATTTTGGTATTTTTAGTATATTTTTTTTAGTATATTTTTATACTATTATATAAATATAATATTTTGATGGTAAAATTGGGTGGCAGGTATCTCACAGTCGAGCAAACTCGACTGTAGCTTTCTTACTTGTTTTAGTATATTTTCATACTATTATATAAATATAATATTTTGATGGTAAAATTGGGTGGTGGGTATCTCACAGTCGAGCAAACTCGACTGTAGCTTTCTTACTTGTTTTTAGTATATTTTTTAAAGTATTTTTTTCAGTATATTTTGAAAAATATAATATTTGGATGGTGAAATTGGGTGGCGGGTATCTCACAGTCGAGCAAACTCGACTGTAGCTTTCTTACTTGTTTTATTTATATTCTTATTATTTGAGCCTGAGTTGAAACGGTTGTTTCATTTACCCACCCCATTGCCGACACACTTGAGCCGGAGACCAGCGCGTGCTTACGTACCGTCAACCACATACCATCGGCTCACTCGTTATACGTTGTATGCTACAAAGCTTTGAGTAATGTATACGTTTATGAGGGACTGCTTTAAGAAAGGCATAATTGATTACTCTAGTGAAAGAGCCGATTAAATTATCAATATCCACAGTCGAAATCTGTGAGCTGTTGACAACTACCTCTTCAACCATCAGCCTTTCATTTATAATTCTCTTAAAAAGCGCCCAATTTGCCCTTCCCAAAATCGGATATGTTTTTACATTGCGCATAAAATTTGTAGAGTATTTTATAACCACTGGTAGGTGATCAGAGGAAAGCTCTTGCATTACTGCTGGATTAGCCAGCTGGTTAGGGATATTAGTGAGGCATAGGTCCAGTGTTGATGCTTTTGCTTTATGGTTATGCGGAATATATGTGGGTTGCGTAGGGTACAAAATACTGAATTTTCCTAGATCTGAAAGTTCATTGAGAATTTTGCCCCAGCCATTGGCTCGAGTACACTTCCATGCTCTGTGGCGCCCCGCAAATTAGAAAATTTCCATTTATTTGTGAGATCTTAAGGAGATCAGATCTATACAAACTTTTTAAATGATTATGGTCCCAAGATAAATCACATGAACTAGGAATACATTTTGAAGTATTTCCAGCAATGTAAATAGAGTAAATTTTTAGACTGGAATTAGAGTAAGTGTTGATTTGTATACCTACATTTTCAATAACATGACTTTTAATGCAAGGTATTTGTTCATGTATCAATTTGTTACTAACTGCAATGGCAACGCCGCCTCCCCTACTTTCCTTCCTATCATTTCTGTAGATAGTGTATTCGGGTATATTAAAACGGTCACCATGAGTCAGCCACGTTTCATTTATAAGTGCTATGTGAATGTGATTATTTTCTAAGAACTTGATCAGTTCTGTACATTTGTTTCTAACGGCACGAGCATTCCATGCCATAATATTCAAATTATCAAGAAAATTATTTGTTTGTGTAAACATACTTAATCGCTAACTGAGAAATTACTTGAAATTGCTCTCCCTTTTGGAGCATTCATTAAGTCTTTTTATTAATTCAGACAATAGAGAATTTATCTCTTCACATGAAAAGAGATTAGTTTCATTTGTAATATTTGCTTTGGGATTTGACAAAATATGACTATTGGTGAATGCATTACTATAGCTACCAAAGTTGAGTTGTTGCACTCTCTTAGTTTGAGTAGACAATGAGATCTGGGGTTGATTTCCAAGGAGAGCAGATGGAGCGATGTGTTGATTTGAATTCCTCATTCCATGAACTTCCAAGTTGTTTCTTCCAAAGTTTCTTCCAAAGGAAAGTAAATTGAGATAAGAAATTCGGCATGGGCATGTCAGTTCTGCCTTTAAAGTTAGCGCATTTTTTCTTGTTTACGTCCATACATACGGCAGTCTGGTGTGATCCAGCACAATGGGCACATGATGTTTTAACTGAACAATTATTTGATCCATGTCCAAATAGTTGGCAGTTGTAGCATTGAGTAATTTTATTCTGCGATTTCAGATTTCCCAGCGTACTTTAGTGTGGTTGACATACATAAAGTTTTTGCGCAGTTCCTTTACTGTGATATTTTTGTTTACGAAATAAACAATGTACAGTAATAATTCATGATCGGACTTAGTTTTCTTTTCCACAATTTTGACTTCGGTGCATTGTAATCCTAGGTTTTGCAGCATGGATTTGACAGTTTCAATTGGTAGTTTATCCAGCCCGGATAAAATACCTTTGTATGGCTTGATTGATTTAGTATCGTACGTGTAGAACTCACAGTTATGTTCCTTGAGTTGGTTACAAGCTGTATTGAAGCAGTCCATATTTGGTAAAAATATTTTAATTCCAATTGAGATGGTTTTAATAAAGTAATCATCTGTTTTAATTTTAGCCATTAGTTCGTGTACAAATTTTGTATTTTGTTTAATTAATGTTATAGGAGGTGGTTTGATTATAATTTCATCAAGTGTGTCCGTTTCAATAGGTATATCATCATTATCATCGTCTAGAGTTTGTAGTGGACGAAAATAATTTGCAAATTGCTTGGAGTTCTGTGTGTTCTGGTGCTCCACTAGTAGTTTATTCTTTTTAGTACGCATTTTCTCAACGGCAGATGCTTCAGCATCGCCAATTGCAGCACTTGAACGTTTTATTGTAGATATTAGAGTTTTTTTTAGTTTTAGAGTTAAATTAAATCGAAAGTAGTTTATATTAGCTTTTCTCTTTTTTTCACACTTGTCAAGCACATTTAGTGTTGAACAACGATAAGGCCTTTAATTTACTTATGAGCAGCAAGCGCAAACAGTTGTCGGTGACGTCATAAACGCGTGCGATGTTTTTGAATTGCACGATCCATGCGTTTGCACACAATTTACCGTCATAGTCCATCACCATTTCCTTCGCTAAAGCAAAACTGCCTGAAGAGAATGATTTATTCTCTTTGCTCTCAATTTGTTTTTGTGAAGAGAGAGAAGAATTGGTTGCAGCATTGTTGACAGCATTGCCAACATCGACAAGAGATTCTGTATGCATTGCATACTCGAACTGACGAAGTTTTGTTGTTGCTGATTCTAACTAAGCATGCAGCTGTGCTTGTTCATTTTGTTCGTCTTCTTTAAGGCTGGCGTCGTCGCGACGCATTTCGTTGGTATACGCAATTTCCCTGTTATTGTTGTTTGACACGCTCGGTTGTAGCTGTTGTTGTTGCTCCTCGCTCGGTTGTGGTTGTTGTTGTGTGTCTGAATTTGCCGGGCGGCTGAGTGGAAAATTTTCTGCAAAAATTTGAGGCTCCTCTGGACACTGGCCACGAGCACCGCTTTGGATGTTGTAGAGTCTGGCGATGAGTTCGTCTTTGGAACCCAATGTAGATTGGCCCAGGACCGAGAGCCAATTTTTTAGTTGTGTAATTGTAAACTCACTCAAATTGTCGTTCATTGTGAGGCGCGGTGGATATTATCCCACTTCTGAATTTTAGGAAATAAATAATAAATAAATAATACAACTGCGTAGTTTTCTATTCTTCTCTTTATTGTTACGCCTGTCTAGTTTCGCGAGCCAACAACGAATGCCTTGCTTGATCGCCGGACGCTTGGGTTGGCGTTGCCATCCGTTAAGCTTTTTAGATCAAAGCGTTGCCACTCTTGGTGTTTACAATGGGTTGCATTCTTAAATATATTATGTGTGTGTGTATATGTACAATGTGTGTAGTGTATAGTGTGTATGTATATAATGTATGTAGTAGGCTGCTACAATACATATGTGCATTTGTGCATATGTATGTGCATAAGTATATTTTGTAAGACGACGAACATTTGCTGTGGTGACTATTGATATTTATTAATTCCCATTGGTTTAGGCGTATGTTTGTATATGCATGCATACAAACATACACAGACTGTAGTAGCATATTTAAAGATTGGACAACAATAGTTACATATGTAAACAGCTTTATTTCAGTCTTTAAATAAATAACTATTTACTTTTTAATTTAATTTAATTTATTTTAATTTAATTTATTTTCATTTAATTAATTTATTTAAAATTAACGTATTGTTTAATTTTTTATTTTATTTATTTTAATTGGTTTCTATATAAATATATATGTCGGAGAAGGAAATGTTATTTTGAAATGGCCGCCTTATCGATAGTCAACTGCCTAACTGCCCAACTTATCGAAAGGACGGGTTGTATTTGGTCTTGATTACATTGAGATCGAGTGTATCCCTGGTAAGGTTGCTGTGTGTCACAATCGAAAAATTATTATGCAAGGAAAGTGCACACGCATCGGCAGTGAAATAAAGTGAAATATAAAAAGAAATATCAGGGACTCGCTATATAATCAAAAATAACCGAACAGACTCTGTCATCAGAAGTGGGATCAGTATTTTCGCCTACAAATCATGGATGACCAACTGCACATCTTGATGGAGCACCAAAGCCAAAGTTTCCTGGAGTTGGCAAAAACACTGCACTGGCGTCGTCACTTTGGCAAAATTTAACGCCGACATTCCAGGCGCTGACGCTACTCAATGCTGTGGTACAGTTGACATTATTTTTGATGAAAAACCACTGGAAGGCAGTGCTTTAATAACTAACTAAATCGGTGGAAGGAAGCGCATCCCAATGGCTTTCTGAAGTGTGCTATGCAGGCATGACGTGGCTGGAATTTAAGCAGTTATTTCAAAAACGCTATGCTAGTACTGAAACGCTAGCCGCCATGTTTTTGCAGCTTTTAAACAGTCGCCCCAACAATAGTGAATGTCTTGCGGTATATGCTAGTCGCATGGTGACTTCACTCGTTAGCAAGTGGAAGAGCTTGGATACCGACAGGATTGTTGTGTCTGTGGTTTTGGGACACAAAGAATTGCCTACACTGCCGAGATCAAAAATAGACGCCTACAGGCTGAGTTGCAGGTCTTTGCTTTTGACAAGCGCACACATCATTTTGGAAATAAGGAGCCTGGAGCAAAGCGAGCTAAATTTGCGTCACTGAAGTGCCATCTTTATGGTAAGATGGGGCACAAAATGATTGACTGCCGAAACAGGAAGCAGAGCGCTGGTATGCCGAGACAAGATCACCGAGGAAGCCAAAGAATCGGCACTTGAGAGATTAAAAATAGTTTTGGATATTTTTATAAAAGGCGGGATTTTCATTCAATGTTGAAAAATGTTTTTTTCTTAGGACTTCTGTCCAATATTTAGGATTTGAAGTACGGGCTTAGTCCAAATACACACAAAGTAGAATCTTTGAATGCCTTCCCACCTCATAGGTCAGTAACAACATTGAGACAGTTCATTGGGTTAGTATCGTACTTCCGACAGTTTGTTCCCGGATTTTCACAGCTTATGAGGCCTTTATATTTTCTCACTTCAGAGAAAAATAAGTTTGAGTGGAACATACAACATGAGGAGATTCGTAGAAAAGTTATTCATATTCTTACTAATAATCCAGTTTTGATAATTTTTGAACCGCAGTATCTGATAGAATTGCACCCCGATGCAAGTGCAATTGGATATGGTGCTATACTCTTACATAGAATTGAAAATAAACCGTGTGTAGTGGAATATTATAGAAAGACAACAAGTTTATGGGAATCTAAATATAGCTCATATGAGTTAGAAACTCTAGCTGTGGTTAATGCTGTTAAGCATTTCCGGCACTACTTACATGGCAGAAAGTTTGTAATATTCACCGACTGTAATTCGTTAAAATCATCACGAAATAAGATTGAGTTGTTGCCTAGAGTCTATCGCTGGTGGGCTTATTTACAGACATTCGACTTTGATATACAGTATAGAGAAGGCAAGCGTATGGTCCATGCTGATTTCTTTTCAAGAAATCTACTTCCTCCGGAAAACTCCCATGAATATGCAAAGGTTGATGAAAAGCGAATCGAATTAGCCGAAGTATCTGAGAATTGGATTCGTGTAGAGCAACAGAAAGATAAAGATATTGTAGAAATCACTTCCAAGTTGAACAATGATGAATTTCCATACGATTTGTCTAAGACATATGATTTGAGAGCTGGAGTTTTGTATAGAGTTATACAAAGAAATGGCAAGACCCTTTGTTTGTCAGTAATGCCTCGTGGATTTAGATGGTCGGTTATTAACCAAGTACATGAATCCATAATGCATCTGGGCTGGGAGAAAACGCTTGACAAAGTATACGATTACTATTGGTTTGATGGCATGGCCAAATACGTTCGAAGATTTGTTGAAAATTGCATAACATGCAGAATTTCCAAATCATCTTCTGGGAAAGTACAAATGGAATTACATCCTATTCCCAAAGTAAATATTCCATGGCATACTATTCATATAGACATATCAGGCAAGCTTAGTGGCATTTATCATTTATCATTTAGCATTTACCAAGTATGTTTATCTCTATCACATTTTCACATTAAGTGCAGAAACTTGTGTAATGGCGTTTAAATCATCAATTTCCTTGTTCGGAGTTCCTATTGGTATTGTGGCTGATCGGGGAAGAAGTTTCACAGGCGCTAATTTCGTTGAATTTTGCTGTTCACAAAAGATAAAACTACATTTGATAGCAACTGTAGCAAGCCGAGGTAATGGCCAGGTTGAGAGGGTTATGAGTACCTTAAAAAATTTATTAACAGCTGTTGAAACAAGTTCTCGATCGTGGCAAGAGGCATTGGGTGAAGTGCAATTAGCTATAAATTGTACTGCTAATAAGATAACCAAAGCGAGTCTTTTAGAGTTATTAATGGGAAAAGTTGTTCGTCCCTTAGGCCTTGTTCCCATTCATGATTCATGATTCAGAAACAGAAATAGATCTGACTAAGTTAATAACTCAAGCTCAAAAATCAGGAAAGTATGAAAAAAAGAGATTTTATAAGAGCAGATCAAAAATAGAAAATTTAGTGTTGGAGATTTTGTGTTGCTTAATAATAGTGAGAGAAACTAACTACAGACTAAACTAGATGCTAAATATAGAGGTCCATTTGAGATTACTGAGGTATTGGAGAACGATATACTTTAAAAAGTATGAAAAGTAAAAGATGATATAAGTATGCGCATGAAAGATTAAGAAGATTGCCAAATGGGCAGGTGCCAAGCGAGCTGGAGATCGATGTTAGCCCGTCAGATGAAACTGTTGAAAGAGACAGTAGTGAAACTGTTGAAAGAGACAGTAGTGAAACTGTTGAAAAAGACAGTAGTGAAGCTGTTGAAAAGACAGTAATGGAAGCTGTTGAAAGAGACAGTAATGGAAGCTGTTGAAATAGACAGTAGAATGGCGGAAGGTGTATGGAAGTACACAGTTATCGATGGCTACGTGGCGGTACCTGGTCCTAGAGTGGTATTATGACAATGTTGTTATTTTAAAAAGAAAATGAGAAAAGACAATAAATGAAGACGGGATAAAAAAAGAAAAAATGAAATTTTGAGTTGAAAAGAATTTGTTTAAGATGAAAATATAAGAAAAACAAGTATGAAAGCTACTGTCGAGTGTGCTCGACCGTGAGATACCCGCCGCCCAATTTTATCATCAAAATATTATACTTTTCAAAAATATACTGAAAAAATACTACAAAAAAATATACTAAAATTATACCAAAATAATATACCAAAATTTTCTTTGTTCGAAATTGTTAGCTTGGCGGCACTTTAGTTGGTTTATTGAACACAATTATTATGTCACGGAGTGTCATAGCAATTAACTATGTCACGGAGTGTCATAGCAACTAACTAGGGGCATCTGCACGTGGTAACGCCTTATAAAAGTAATATCTTAATAACTTCTGTGTTTTTTATCCGATTGTAACCAAATTCGCAGAGATCATTAAGATGGTGATTAGTATTGTGCGTACCAAAATTGAACGCTCTAGGTTTAAAACGACGCTTGCAATTCGGTTTTATTCGATTTACGGGGGCGGGAGGGGGGCGTGGCCAAAATCAAAAACAAACTTGATCTGCGTGAAACAATAAGACATACTGTCGCGAAAAATTTGTTGCTCTATCTCTTATAGTATGAACACCTAGATCTCAGAGACTATAAGAGATAGAGCAACAAAATGACAGTAGTCTTATTGTTGCACGCAGATCAAGTTTGTTTTTGATTTTGGCCACGCCCCTCCCGCCCCCGTAAATCGAATAAACCGAATTGCAGGCGTCATTTTAATACTAGAATGTTCAATTTTGGTACACACAATACTAATCACCATCTTTGCGAATTTGGTTACAATCGGATAAAAACACAGAAGTTATTAAGAAATTACTTTTATAAGGCGTTACCACGTGCAACTGCTATTGCTGCCTAGTTAGTTGCTATGACACTCGCGACATAATAATGGTGTTAAATAAACCAAGTAAAGTGCTGCCAAGCTAACAATTTCGAACAAAGAAAATGTTGATATATTATTTTGGTATTTTTTAGTATATTTTTTTAAGTATTTTTTCAGTATATTTTGAAAAATATAATATTTTGATGGTAAAATTGGGTGAAATCTCACAGTCGAGCAAACTCGACTGTAGCTTTCTTACTTGTTAGTATATTTTTTTAGTATTTTTTCAGTATATTTTTATACTATTATATAAATATAATATTTTGATGGTAAAATTGGGTGGCGGGTATCTCACAGTCGAGCAAACTCGACTGTAGCTTTCTTTTCTTGTTTTTATCCGATTGTAACCAAATTCGCAGAGATAATTAAGATGGTGATTAGTATTGTGCGCACCAAAATTGAACGTTCTAGGTTTAAAACGACGCTTGCAATTCGGTCTTATTCGATTTACGGGGGCGGGAGAGGGCGTGGCCAAAATCAAAAACAAACTTGATCTGCGTGCAACAATAAGACATACTGTCGCGAAAAATTTGTTGCTCTATCTCTAATTGTCTCTGAGATCTAGGTGTTCATACGAACGGACAGACGGACATGGCAATATCGTCTCGGCTGTTGACGCTGATCAAGAATATATATACTTTATGGGGTCGGAGATGCTTCCTTCTGCCTGTTACATATATTTTCGGTCGGCACAAAGCCATAATACCCTTCTACCCTTTGGGTAGGCGGGTATAAAAACAAACAAGTAAGAAAGCTACAGTCGAGTTTGCTCGACTATGGGATACCCGACACCCAATTTTACCATCAAAATATATTTTTCAAAATATACTGAAAAAATACTACAAAAAAATATACTAAAAAATACCAAAATAATATATCAAAATTTTCTTTGTTCGAAATTATTAGCTTGGTGCCACTTTAGTTGGTTTATTGCACACCATTATTATGTCGCGGATTGTCATAGCAACTAACTAGGTGCAGTTACCCGTGGTAACGCCTTATAAAAGTAATCTCTTAATAACTTCTGTGTGTTTTATCCGATTGTAACCAAATTCGCAGAGATCATTAAGATGGTGATTTGTATTGCACCAAAATTGAACGTTCTAAGTTTAAAACGACGCTTGCAATTCGGTTTTATTCGATTTACGGAGGCGGGAGTGGCCGTGGCCAAAATCAAAAACAAACTTGATCTGCGTGCAACAATAAGACATACTGTCGCGAAAATTTGTTTCTCTATTTCTTATAGTCTCTGATATCTAGGTGTTCATACGGACAGACGGACATGGCTATATCATCTCAGCTGTTGACGCTGATCAAGAATATATATACTTTATGGGGTCGGAGATGCTTCCTTCTGCCTGTTACATACATTTTCGGTCGGCACAAAGCCATAATATCCTTTTACACTTTAGGTAGGCGGGTATAATAAACATAAAATAAAATATAACTTTTTTTTCCTAAAGATTAAATGTTAAAATAACTTCACTAGGTTACGTTATTTTTCAAAAGGAGGGAGATGTGGTATGCGCACATAGCAAGTGTTCAGTGCAGGTCAATACATTATAAAAACTTATGACGCAATGTTTACATTAAACAATCGAACTCAAGTGCATTGAACTCAAGCGCAATATGAGTAAGCACTTTAGTACCACCTAGCATAAATGCATTGTGAGCGTTTACAAGTTGACCGCTGAGCTAAGCATAAAGTGAGCGCACATGACACATCTACTCCGTCGTAATATATTTAAATATGTATAAGAATGCATATGTAAGCCGCTTCGCTGCTGGCGTTCACGGCAGCGCTGCTCCGCGTTATAGTTTACATTAATAATTGTAACATATCTCTAAGACACTGTAAGTCACTGTTTGACCTTCTACTGGAGCGGAACCCTTTCATGCTCCTTCAAATAAAGACTTAGAATAAAATTAATTCTTTTGTCTATTATTATTGGAAACTGCAAAGTCTTTACTTTAAACTACCTAGTCACATTAGCCATACGTGGAAACATAGTAGGTGAAGCAGAAACAGTTCTGGAATCATTCTACAGTCCCTTGAACTGGATGGCTCTATCTAGATTTTTTTTATACTTTGCTTTTATTTATTAAATCTTCTCATTTTCGAGACTAACAATAAGTGTATCAAATCTTATACTATAACCTAGCTAACAGTCATGTAGATTGGAACATTAGAAATGGAAATTGCAGACGGGATCGGTTGGAAACCCGAGTCAAGACCCTTGCGAGGTGATTTGGGTAGACAGAGAGTTTTTCATTGTAGGACGCCTTTTGGTTGTCTATTTCATATTTTACTGCGAAAATGCCGAGGTGCCCCAATGATAGTTCGCAGGATCTTTGATTGAGCGCGCTGTATGATGTCTATGTTGGTTCTGCTCGCGTTCCTCCAAAGCTGGGAGTCATACGTCCATATTGGCTTAAGTGGAGTTGTAGAGCAGGACCTTATAATCCAGACACAAGGGCGATCGGGCGTTTAAAATCCTGTGGAGCCTGCTGGCTTTCAGCTTTAGGTGTAGTTTCTTGCATTCGATATGTCTAGGCCATGTTAGATGTCTGTCGATTTTAAAAAAATCATGACCTCTTGTGTTTGTTCGAATGATTGATAATGATTGATCAGCATAAACAGCCGAGTCGATATAGCCCTGTCTGACTATAAAAGCTACAGCTACCAAATTTGGAGACCATATATACAAACTTAGTGGGCAGATGGAGTTTATTTTAGGTGTTGGTCACGCCCCCTTCCGCCCCGTAAATCAAGCATCCTGTTAAAGCTAGCTTTTGGCACACACAATACTAATCATCATCTTAATGATCTCTGGTTACAATCGGACAAAAAACACAGAAGTTATTAACGAATTGCTTTTATAAGGCGAAAACGGGTGCAGCTGCGCCTTGTTCAGCTAGTTGTCACTCAGTGACATAATAATGGTGTTCAATAAACATAATGAAGTGCTACCATTGGTATTTTTTAGTATATTTTCCAGCATATTTTTGAAAAATATAACATTTCATTGGTCGCTCTTTATTATTCTTCAATTCAATAAAATTGAGTTACGGATATCCCACATTCGAGCAAGTAGCTTTCTTACTTGTTTTACCTAATAATTATTATAATTTTGTAACATTATTAAACGCTGCGCATATACACTAAAAATCCAAGTCCTCTTACAGTCAAAGCTTGACTGTAGCCGTTCCTACTTGTTTTTAGATTAAACAGTTTCTCCTCCACAATTTCTAATAGATACAGGGTCCAACCAGAGTTACATTCAGCCACACTTAGTAAAAAATCGAAAATCAAACGAAAAACCTTTCTCCGCAAATTCTGTTGGCGGAAAAATAAAAATAACACACCGGTATTAGGGACTTAATTTGCAAGTTTTTTATATTACCCACTTTAAAGACATTTCATGGAATAATAGGGAACGACAGTTTAAAAAAGTAAGATGCAGTGATAGACATAAAAACCGACACACTAGTTAAGGAGGAGGACGGAAAATAAAAGTTCTTCAACTCCAAGCACAAGTAATCAACAACATCAGTATCCAGTCCGATCATATGACACTTGCACAAAAACAAAGTATGACTCACTTGACAGAGTCATGTTGAGCTTTTCGCATACCAGACAAAAAACTGATCTATACCAAGCGAGTAGTAGGCGAAATTAGAACCAACTCCGACTTAACCGTACATTGCAAACACTACCCCTACCCCGCTTCTTTGAGATAGGAGGTAGAAACCCAAGTCCAAGAATTGCTGACGGCATAATCAGACCTTCACGGTCTTCATACGCATCTGTTTGGGTGGTGCCAAAATAAGCAGATGCAGAATTTGCGTATGTTTCTGTGTGGTACCTCTAAAGTAGTCATATACACCGACCATCAACCACTAACTTTCGGTCTAAGCAATAAAAACCACAATCGAAAACTTAAGAGAGAGCGTGAGCTTCGATACAAACCCGGTACTTCAAACGTAGTGGCAGACGAACTATCACGAAATCCACCTATATATTATACTGAAAGTTCCTCAGCAACTATTCACTGTGTTGAAAGTTCATCACACAACCTTATTCAAGGAGTAGACGTACCGATTCATTCAGTAACCAACTACACTTGTTAATTGCAGACAAAAATTCATATAAATTTGAGCTACCAAATCCAAGTTATCATAAACACAATATAACTAAGACCCACTATACCGAAGAAGACTTAATAGAAATTCTAAGGGCAAGATTAGACCCCAAAATATTAAATGGGATATTCACTTCAGAACGCATACTAGGGTAAATCCAAGTAATACCCTACGCACTTTCGTAACTACATGGTAAGGTACACAAGAAAACAAGTAACAGACGTACCTGACGTACATGAAACGAGCAGACAGACATAGCGACTAGAGAACACATACGAGCTCACAGAAATCCATTAGAAAACAAACATCAAGTCTTGAGCACTTATTCTTCCCAGTATTAGCTAGAAAGGTAATGTCCATAGCCAAGACTTGTGAGACTTGCAGGTTGGCAAAATACAACAGACATCCGCAGCATGGTGAAATTCGAGCAACCCCCATACCCACTTACCCAGGTCAGATAATCCATATAGAAAAGCAATGCTTTAAAAAGGAAGACGAAGGGTAAAACTTCGAAAACCTTATTTTCAAAGCAGTCCAAGTTTACAATGACTTCATCCATTCTACCATTAAAAAGAAACCAATAGAAGCATTCTTTAGTACTAGAGTAACAACAGACCCACAAAAACTATTAACATCTAGAGAAGAGTTTAGCAACAAAATCACTAAAAAACTGGAAGATATTATATACCATAACGCCAGTCAGGAAGAATTATTCATAAATTGATAATTGATAAATTGATATCTATCCACAGATTTTTCTTGTCATTATACCATGAGTTAGCCACAATCCTAGACTACTCCAATTCGCAGCTACTACCAATTAAGACCGGCGTAGCAGCAATACAAAACGGACAAAAATAATCATGACGTTATAACCTTAAGGATCAACGAACAATTAGAAAATAATAATAGACAGGTCATAATCAATAAGGAACTAAATACAAGAATAAATGAAATCAGGATAAGAACTTATAACGTAATAAAAAAAACAATAGAATAAACAGAGTTTAAAGAACAAATAATATCACTTTGTTAAACTCGTAAAATATGGGTAAAAAAAAAGGTTTTTTGTTTCAAATTTAAGGATCTAATTATGCTAGCTAAGTCTTTTTTCTTTTTTATGCAATTTAAAAGTAGATTTTTTTTTAATTCCAATTTTCACTTTGTACTTTCAGTTACTTATAAACACTAGCTTATTAGAATATTTACTTAGGTCTAAAATTCAAGCATCATTAAAGGCGGAAAAATTTAATTTCTCATATGAACGGGAAAACGCATCTTTCAAAATTAGTGTTTCTGGCGAGATTTTAGTTAAGTTTGCTCTAAAGATTTTTGTCCGGAATACTTAATTATTAAAGAGTATGTAACTAAAAAGAAAAATTGGCCACCGATTTTACTTCCAAATGTTACCACTAATTCCTCTAAGCCTCAAACTCCATCTGATAGCTCAAAAAACTAACTTCTCTCCTGCTTGGCTATCTAAATATAAAAGGCCTTTGTACTAAACTTAATAATGTTTATGTAGATAGCTTAAATTTTCCTTTTCATGTCATTGCTTTCACTGAAACTTGGTTAAGGCATGATATTCTGCATACTGAAATCTTTACTAACAAATTTTCTGTCTATAGACGTGATCGCATGCGGCGTCGTGGTGGTGGTGTACTTATCGCTGTCGATGCTGATATCTCATCTGAGCACGTAGATTTATGTAGTGATTTAGATATCGAACTTGTAGCTGTAAAACTAATTTATTGTAGTTTTAGTATCTTTATCAACTGCTCTTATTTATATTATTCTTGGACGTTGACGTACTAACGGCAGTACGATCAAGTGGCCCAGCTACACCAAGCTTGGGCTTGTTAACGCGCGGACCTAGGCTAACACGACCACCCACCTATCCGACCGACGGGTAACCGCATAACGTGCGGGGACGGAGGTTGCAAACAATTAACACAGACAAAACAACCAAATTGTATTAATAACAAGTAAGAAAGCTACAGTCGAGTTTGCTCGACTGTGAGATACCCGCCACCCAATCAAATATTATATTCAAAATCAAAATCAAAATAATTATATTTTTCAAAATATACTGAAAAAATACTAAAATAAATATACTAAAATTATACCAAAATAATATTTCAACATTTTCTTTGTTCGAAATTATTTAGTAGTTGGTTTATTGAACACCATTATTATGTCGCGGAGTGTCATAGCAACTAACTAGGCAGCACTAGCAGTTGCACGTGGTAACGCCTTATAAAAGTAATATCTTAATAACTTCTGTGTTTTTTATCCGATTGTAAACAAATTCGCAGAGATCATTAAGATGGTGATTAGTATTGTGCGCACCCAAATTGAACGTTCTAGGTTTAAAACGACGCTTGCAATTCGGTCTTATTCGATTTACGGGGCGGGAGGGGGCGTGGCCAAAATCAAAAACAAACTTGATCTGCGTGCTACAATAAGACATACTCTCGCGAAAAATTTGTTGCTCTATCTCTTATAGTCTCTGAAATCTAGGTGTTCATACGGACAGACAGACGGACAGACGGACATGGCTCTATATCGTCTCGGCTGTTGACGCTGATCAAGAATATATATACTTTATGGGGTCGGAAATGCTTTCTTCTGCCTTCTATCCTTTGGGTAGGCGGGTATAAAAGAATAAAATAATAATAATAATACTATTACTACTAATAATAATAATTAGAACTATTCTTAAATACGATCTAATGTATCTAGGAGTAATGTGACTGGCATAGTTAGTACTACAAAGGGAGAGTGAGAGGGGAAGGAAATTTCTAGTCGTTCTGACCGGAACGGCAAAGCTAATCTAACTTGTCAACTGCAATGAGTCAATTTTGCCAATGATTAGTCTATGTAGAAACACTACACCTAGCATAGCTCTACCTCCTGAAATGCTTTCTGATCGTGATTTCCTAATAATTCTTGGAGATTTTAATATATCTGGAATTTCGTGGCGTTCGTCATGTCAGTCCAACGTATTGAATCCTTCGTCAACTCATTTCTTTGTTGATAGCCTTCTTGATATAGCTTTGTCTCAAACCAGTTCTATACCAAATTGTCTAGATAAAATGTTTGATTTGATTTTTGTTTTGGATCCCAATACCTGAACGGTGTCCAGATCAAATCCTATTTCCTCAACTAAGGATCCCTACCACCCTACTCTAGAGGTGTTGCCTGACTTACTAACAAGTGTTTCGGATGCAGGTGTTTTACCGGAGAAGCGAATTCGCTGTTTTCGGAAGACCGATTTTAAAAAACTTTCTTTGCTTCTTTCGCGTACTGAGTGGTCCCAACTTTCTTTGTGTATTGAAATTTTTTATTCTACATTAAAATCTATGTTTGATGCTTGTGTTCCCCATGGTACTCCACAATTGTCTAATAGACCGTTATGGTTTACTAAAGAACTAACAAAGTTAAGGAATGAAAAATCAAAGCTATATAAAAAAGATAAGCAAACTGGCTCTCTCCTATATTTTTCTCGCTACGGTGTTGCTCGTTCCGATTTCTCCACGCTAAATAATCTTTGCTACAAGGATTATTTGAGAAAGTGCAGACTAACGTTTCAGCATGACCCGAAACGCTTCTATGACTTCGTCAATTCGAAGCGGAAGACGTCAACACTTCCAACAACATTATTTTTTGATAAAAAGACAGCTTTTAATGATGTTGATCTGTTTGCTGATTTTTATCAAACGACCTATTCCACATCAACTTTTTATAGAGCCCAGCCTTACCCGTATCAAGTAAACCAAGCGAATTGCATTTTTGGTCCCTTACTTTCTGAAAGTTTACTCTTAAGGAAAGAGTCTTACATTATTCCTCTCTTGAAAAAGGAAATAAATCCAACGTTCAAAACTATAGAGATATCTCCAAGTTGTCTGCTATTCCCAAAGCATTTGAGAAACTAATAACTTCTCAACTGCAACACTGCTGTAAATCTATAATTTCACCCTACCAGCATGGGTTTGTGAAATGTAGGTCTACTACCACTAACTTATTAGAATTCTCATCAATTGTTATTGAAGGGTTCCAATCAAAAATGCAAACGGATGTCATTTACACTGATTTCAGTAAGGCTTTTGATTCTGTCAACCATAGTCTCTTATTATACAAGCTCAATCTTCTTGGATTTCCACAGAACTTAATTTTTTGGATATCTTCATATCTTACATGTAGAATTCAACGAGTATTTCATAAGGGCTCTGTGTCCAAGACTATCCAAGTCACTTCCTGCGTACCCCAAGAAAGTCATTTAGGCCCATTGCTGTTTACATTATTTATAAATGATCTACCGTGCGTTATATCATACTCTCGCATACTTATGTATGCATATGATGTTAAGATTTGCCTGACTTTTAATGATTCCGTATATAGCCTCAGATTGCAATTTGACCTTGATTGTTTTCAATCGTGGTGTGCTATAAATTTATTAAATCTTAATTGAAATAAATGTAAACTTATGACAATTTTTAGGGGTATTCTCCATTTTAATAATTATCATCTGAATGATACTCCACTTTTGCGAATAGAGTCAGTAACTGATTTGGGTATCCTTCGTGATTCAAAATTAAAGTTTGATAAGCATATTTTGTCTGCTTCTAATAGAGCCATGGGTGTCCATGGATTTATTAAACGTTGGTCAAAGGAATTTAACGATCCCTACATTACTAAACACTTGTACATCTCACTGGTTCGTCCTATTCTTGAGTATGGATCTAATACCTGGTTTCCCCAGTATAGGGTTCATCAAGATAGGCTTGAATGAGTGCAGAAACAGTTTATTCTTTTTGCTCTTCGTAGTCTTAGCTGGAATCCCTTAATTAGATTGCCTTGGTATCGTAGTAGACTTTTTACTAAACCTTCCTTCTCTTTCTGACCGTAGAACTATGCTAGGTGTAGTGTTTCTACATAGACTAATCATTGGCGAAATTGACACATTGCAGTTGACAAGTCAGATTAGCTTTGCGGTTCCGGTCAGAACGACTTGAAATTTCCTTCCTATGCCAGTCACAATCTTTTCCGTATTTTATGTGTAAATTATAATAACTTTTCTAGTCTTGTTTATAATACTAACACTACCTTAGAAATTAAAACATTACTCCTAGATACACTAGCTCGTATTTAAGAATAGTTCTAATTATTATTATTAGTAGTAATAGTATTATTATTATTATTTTATTCTTTTATTAATACAATTTGGTTGTTTTGTCTGTGTTAAGTGTTCGCGACCTCCGTTCCCGCACGTTATGCGGTTGCCCCTCTGTTGGATGGGCGGGTGGTCGTGTCTGCCTAGGTCCGCGCGTTAACAAGCCCGGAGTTTGGTGTCGCTGGGTGACTTGATCGTACTGCCATTAGTACGTCAACGTACAAGAAAAAAAAAAATAAAAAAAAAAATTTTATTTTTAATTTTGCATTCAAATATTTCTCCTGCTGGCAGATTAACAATGCTATCGGATTTTATTATTGGTTTTATTATAGAATTTTGGAAAGTTGTTGTGTGTCGGAGTGTCGGTCCATTATGAGAATTCTAACATTTCTTCGGTAGTTAATGGTGGCATATTGACTTTTTTAAACAGATTACTTATTATATTTATTTCATTTTCATTTAACAGGAAAGTATTGATCATATTTAATTTTGCTCATTGGATGGCGTATTTTATATTAACAACTTCTTCTTTAATAAGCCGAACTTGATTCTGAAAACTGATGGCCAACTCGTTACTCAAAAGTGAGTCTCTTTTAATTGAATTTGCGATGTCGTTAGAAATTTTGGTCAGTTTGTTTAGTCTGTATTCTAGCTGTCTGTAGATTATTACCTTTTTATTATTATTGGTCGTAAGTTTGTCTATACTATCTGTTATTAAAACTAAATCGTTATAATCGGGGCTACCTGCCCCAAATTTCCAAGCAGCAGAATGCTTATTGCTCTACTTTTGCGGGAGTGAAAGGTAGTAATGGTTTTAAAGATTACAAATTTATGCCATATTTCGTGCTGTATTGTATGATAAAGGTTATTGTATTTAAGGTCCTTGTCAGCGTAGAACTGCAAGTTGTTAAGGGCGTCCCGAATTTGTTCCAAATTGATGACATGTAGAATCGTAGTGTCGTATTTTGCCGATTCGGTGTGATTGGTCATTGTAACTGTTGCGTTGGTTAAGGCTACCAGCATCATATAATTGAAATGTTAAGTTTTAATGTGGCTGATATGTACTGAGCGTCCTGATTATGTTAGTTTTGTAATGTTCCTGTCCTCCTTTACTATTTCCTTTTTAAATCTATTTGATAGCTTTGAACCTAGTCTTGTATTTATCTTTACAAATATCTCTTCTCCTGCCATATAGGTTTGAATTGGCTTCTTTCTGTTATTATGGTCCTGTAAGTCTTTTATCTGTTTACGTGACAGTTGTTCTATGTTGTCTCGTCTTGTCTGTTCGTATTGTGTAGGGTCGGTTGTAACTCTTCTGCCAAGGATACTTTTAGTGGCCTCTTCTTTGTTACCGAATGAATTGGGTAGTTTTACTCGTAGACCGATCGATCTAGAAGTTCTTCGAAGTTCCTATGAACTTGTTCTCTCTTCAAGCATCTCATTATTTCAGAGAGTGTTGAGTGAAATCGTTCAATTTGTCCGTTAACTGTACATTTGTTGGTGGGTGTTTTATAAATTTGTATCCCTAGTTGGTCAAACAACATGAATCGTATTGATTCAGAATTTAGGGATTTCCCGTTGTCCATTATGATGAATTTTGGTACGCCAAAATAGAAAACTATATCGCGGAGTGGCGTTCAAACATCTTCTATTGCTTTTGATTTGGAAAATTTGTCAATTGAATTATGTGTCCGGGGTGTCCGGGTATGGGTGTTCCTCTAATCTCTGGGTTAGGTGGGTGTCGATCGTATTTAGTCTCTTTACAAGTTTTAACAAGTAAGAAAGCTACAGTCGAGTTTGCTCGACTGTGAGATACCCGCCACACAATTTTACCATTTTCTTTGTTCGAAATTATTACCTTGGTGGCACTTTAGTTGGTTTATTGAACACCATTATTATATCGCGGAGTGTCATAGCAACTAACTAGGCAGCACTAGCAGTTGTACGTGGTAACGCCTTATAAAAGTAATCTCTTAATAACTTTTGTGTTTTTTATCCGATTGTAACCAGAGAGAGATCATTAAGATGGTAATTAGTATTGTGCGTACGTTCTAGGTTTCAATTACGCTTGGAATTTTTTTGATTTACGTGGGCGGAAGGGGGCGTGGCCAAAATCAAAAACAAACTTGATCTGCGTGGAATAATAAGACATACTTTCGCGGAAAATTTGTTGCTCTATCTCTTATAGTCTCTGAGATCTAGGTGTTCATACGGAAGGACGGACAGACGGACATGGCTATATCGTCTCGGCTGTTGACGCTGATCAAGAATATAGTTACTTTATGGGGTCGGATATATAGTTTGTCGCTATGAAGTTTAGTTAAGTGTTCCGTTCTCGGAACAATGGTGTTTACCGCCTCAAATTTCTTTTCCTTGATAGGAACGTGAATTTTGATTTTTATTGTCATCATTTTCTGGCTAACTTTAATTTCAGCATTCAGCTTTTTCAAGCTATCATTGCCTAGAATGGCATTAAATGACTTTAAGGTCGGCAACAAGAAGAATTTGACATTTATGTTGGGGTGATTAAAGAGATTGGCTATTTTATGATGGGTTACGCTAACATTGCCCCGACACAGACACAGCGTTAAATGGTATTTCATTAGCAATCGGATTTGTGATAAACTTGGGTTGTATATAATTCCTATTCGATCCTGTATTTATTAATATTTTTAGGTTTTTTCATTCCCCAGCTTGCATTCGAAGTATAGGAAGCGAGGAATGTTCTATTCTAAAAAATCAGTGCAGAGTTGTCGTTGTAGTGGTTTTCGTCGTAGTCGACATATTCATCTAACGTTTCGCCTAAGGTCTCTTCTTGCTGATCTGCCATAGTGGCATACGTTTCTGCGGATTGCATATTATTCTGTTCGCTATCGACAGTTTAAATGTTGAAGTTTCGTTGTTTTTTCTGTCCGTCCTGCGTTAGGTCTGGGGGTCTTTTCCCTAATTCAAATCGTGGCCTATTCATATAGTTTACTACTTTTGACGTAAGGCTTGGGTCTACGTCCATTGGTTCTGGTCTCGGTAAGGGTTTAGGCGCTACTGACCTGTGTGGTGGTACTGTTGCTGTCGGTGTAGGTTTGTGTCATACTGTCTTGTTATTGTTCCGAGTTTGTGCTTGGACATGAGGATTTCTGGGGGGATCCTGAGGTGGCTGTCGAAACCCTGAGCTCGCAAATTGTATGTTTCTAGGAGCTGGTATTGGTTTTGTATTGGCGCTTTTGCCATTAGCCTGTCCTAGGGTTACAGTATGCATGGTCGAAATTTCGGATTCTCCATTTTCAGGCATATGTTTAATGCTGAATGGAGATCACTTGGCACCCAAGATACGAGGAAGGTCTCCACGCAGCCCACATACGAATGTATCTGTGGCTTTGTCTGTTCTTCTTCTGTTCCCAATTCCATGAAATTATCCTTGTTTAGCAGAAGGAAATATATTCATAAACTGTCCGGTGGAATTCTTCGACCGGTTGGCTACCCTGAGACAACATTGTCATCTGATACTCTAGTGTACTAAGATCCCGCTTGTCTCCGTGATGCTTCGTTAAACACTTAACCATTGCTTTCCAATTTAATGGAAAGCCATATGCTCTAGTGCCGTGTCAGCATTATCAGTAATTTTGCTCCCAATCGTGTGAAGTATGCCCAAATATTTTGAAGTACCAACCTTCCCTGCGTAGGCTTCCATTAGGTGGTCAACACTCTTTTTCCAACAGCTGAATTCCGCTGGATTTCCAGAAAATTCTTTGAGGCATTTTACTACAACTGGCCTTATGTCGATGTTCTGCGTTTATACTCTGGTCTATAGCATTGGTAAAATCGTGGTCTGGGTTAATTAAAGCTTTCACTATTCTTGGGACTTGTTGTGCTATTAACTGTCCCACTAGCTCAGTAATTTGCTCTAATGATGCCATCTATTCTGCTGGTGTTCCCCGTGTCTCTGAGCCTGTCTTTGTTGTTGTCCTTCGTTGGCCAGGTTTTCTTGATTTAAAATGGGTGATCGAATCAAATTGTTAAAATTGGCCATAAATTTTAAAATATAAAGAAGGTTTTATATATTGGAATTTAAATGTTTTTTCTCAAAATGTGTATTATATAACATTTTTAAGGTGTTCTTAAATTTTAATATAAAATTATGTTTTGTGAAAACCAGTAGCTGGTTTCTTCCTTCTACCTTGAAGGGTCCCTATGTTGGGATTCGCAATAATGTGGCTGCTCCTCCCGACTGTCCGGATTTCATCCTTTTGATTCTTCTACTGGGGATCCTGCGACCAATACACGATGAGGATGTTCTGTGAACGGATCATACAGAACGGCGGTCCACCGATGAGCAGTGATCAATTAAGATCCACTGCTTTGCCAAACATACAATAAAGAACTTTGGTTTGAAGTACCTGGCCGCGCGATTTAACGCGAGGGAGTCTATCCATACACTTCACTTATGCCAGCGGACGGTTGGCAATTGTCGTCACAAACCGAAACTTAGATGAGGTTTTGCACTTTCGTTTATTTTCACGTTGGTCCCTGCTCGCGCTCAGTTAATTTCATTAAGGTTTTGTTTGATAATAAAATTAAGCTTTATTGAGTTCAATTGGACTGTTCTTCGATGTTTCAATTTTTAGACTAATTTAAGCTAAGCTAATAAGAACCCTAAGAGAGCTATGTGCATCGGCAGCGACGTTGGCAGCGGCGTTGCATTACATCTGGATCAACTGACTTGTTGTTCCACGAATTTTGTCATTTGGGATGCGCGTGCGGGAAGTTGTCCAGACGCTGCGCTCAGCAATATTGGGTCTACTGCACCTGACGGCCGGATGTTGTTGCAGTAGCTTTTGAATGATTTTGTTGTTAACTTGTATGCAGATGATGTTAAGATTTGTCTGGCTTTTAATGATCACATATATAGTCTCAGATTGCATTCTGACCTTGATTGTTTTTAATCGTGATGTGGTATAAATTTATTAAATCTTAATTGCAATAAAGGTAAACTTATGAAATTTTTTAGGGGTATTCTCCATTTGAATAATTACTACAGTACAGTAGATAGGCTTGAATCAGTGCGGAAACAATTTCTTCTTTTTGCTCTTCGTAGTCTTATCTGGAATCCTACAATTAGATTGCCTTCGTATCGTAGTAGACTTTTATTAGGAAACCTTCCTTCTCTTTCTGACCGTAGAACTATGCTAGGTGTAGTGTTTCTACATAGACTAATCATTGGCGAAATTGACTCCTTGCAGTTGACAAGCCAGATAAGCTTTGCCGTTCCGGTCAGAACGACTTGAAATTTCCTTCCCCTCTCACTTTCCCGTTGTAGTACTAGCTATGCCAGTCACAATCTTTTCCGTATTTTATGTGTAAATTATAATAACTTTTCTAGTCTTGTTTATAATACTAACACTACCTTAGAAACAAAAACATTACTTCTACAAACATTGGCTCGTAGTTAAAAATAGTTCTTAATATTATTATTAGTATTATTATTACCGGGACCTCCGTTCCCGCATGTTATGCGGTTGCTCCTCCGTCGGATGGGCGGGTGGTCGTGTCTGCCTAGGTCCGCGCGTTAACAAGCCCGAGCTTGGTGTCGCTGGGCCACTTGATCGTACTGCCGTTAGTACGTCAACGTCCAAGAAATTAATAGTTTATTTAATGATGATCACTGGCTGTTCAAATCATCAACCCTACTTTCCTCTTTTATATTTACCTTGACTTCTATGGCCCTCCTAAACACATCTTTTAATTTTTCTAAATACAATTATGGAATCTACATTCTGGTACTTAATAATTTTCTACGTGAAATATTACATAAAAAATTCCCTGAAGTAGTTCGCTCTGTCGGTATTTAGAGTGAACTTTCTAGATCTAATAATAGCTGGCTTGGTTAAAAACTTCAGCGCATCTTTCATCCAAAACCCCGTTGTAAAGTATTTGCTAACGGCATGATTTCCAAAAACACTTTGTTTCCTGAGATTTAATAACAATTGGCGAGCCCGATATTCAAAATACATAGTAGGAGATGTGCGAATAATATTCAGGACCCTATTACCTTCATCATTGAGAATAAATGGTCATCGTTAAGAGCGTCGGCAAGAACACCCATCGTGAACTCATTTTTGATGAATATTGAAATTCATTCTGTGCTTCGGTCGTCACCAGAAAATTGTTAGTTTCAAATTTTATATTTGTAATATGGATAGTCTTTGCTCCTTTTTTTTTCGGTTGTATCCTTTGGTGGTTGAGTAGGGGTGAGTTGATCGAATGTTGCCGGTTATTATTTTAATAAAACATAGTCGTAATAATAATATAATTGTCTCGTACTGCATTTTTAGCCAAGCTCATTAAATTGAGATGGTAGCGTCTTTGCTTGAGTAGCAGAGCGTTGATCGAATATTGTGCAAATCTAAGACTCAAAATTTTTTTGATTGCTCCAAATATTATATTTATAATGTCCATAAATATACATTATGAAAAATGTGTGTTGTTTAACAGCACATAATAACATAACGATTAAATGTTTTATGTTTTTTTTATACGAATGTGACAATTTGATTTAAAAACACAATTTATGCGGTCATTGAGCAAATGGTTTGAGTAGTTCAGAAAGGAGTTGTACCGTCTCCTGTTCATGATACCCGCCTACCCAACATTAGGACCTGACGACATTAGGACCTTTATTCGGTCCAAAATTCAAGCATCATTAAAGGTGGAAAAATTTAACTTC
Organism: Drosophila pruinosa; assembly: GCA_018150935.1. Classification (NCBI taxonomy): domain Eukaryota; kingdom Metazoa; phylum Arthropoda; class Insecta; order Diptera; family Drosophilidae; genus Drosophila; species Drosophila pruinosa. The sequence goes on from JAECWR010000266.1 coordinate 1,107,733, forward strand.
TCATATGAACGGGTAATCGCATCATTCAAAATAAGTGTTCCTGCCGAGCATTTTAGTAAAATTTGCTCAAAAGACTTTTGGCCGGAATACTTAATTATTAAAGAGTATGTAAATAAAAAGAAAAATCGGCCACCGATTTTACTTCCAAATGTTACCACTAATTCCTCTAAGCCTCAAACTCCATCTGATAGCTCAAAAAACTATCTTCTCTCCTGCTTGGCTATCAAAATGTAAGACGCCTTTGTAGTAAACTTAATAATGTTTATTTAGATAGCTTCAATTTTCCTTTTCATGTCATTGCTTTCACTGAAACTTGGTTAAGGCATGATATTCTGAATACTGAAATCTTTACTAACAAATTTTCTGTCTGATTTAGGTAGTGATTTAGATATCGAATTTGTAGCTGTAAAACTAATTTATTGTAGTTTTAGTATCTTTATCACCTGCTCATATATACCTCTTGTCTCAGATAACTCTCTGTATTTATACCATTTTTCTGTAATCAATAGTATTTCTGAAATGCTTTCTGATCGTGATTTCTTAATAGTTCTTGGAGATTTTTATATTTCTGGAATTTCGTGGCTTTCGTCATGTGAGTCCAACGTATTGAATCCTTCGTCAAGTCATGCCTTTGTTGATAGCCTTTTTGATATAGCTTTGTCTCAAACCAATTCTATACCAAATTGTCTAGGTAAAATGCTTGAACTGATTTTTGTTTTGGATCCCAATACCTGCACGGTGTCCAGATTAAATCCTATTTCCTCACCTGAGGATCCCTACCACCCTACTCTGGAGGTGTTGCCCGACTTACCAACAAGTGTTTCGGATGCAGGTGTTTTACCGGAGAAGCGAGTTCGTTGTTTTCGAAAGACCGATTTTAAAAAACTTTCTTTGCTTCTTTCACGTACTGACTGTTTGATGCTTGTGTTCCCTTTGGTACTCCACAATTGTCTAATAGACCGTTATGGTTTACCAAAGAACTAACAAAGTTAAAGAATAAAAAATCAAAGCTTTATAAAAAATATAAGGAAACTGGCTCTCTCTTATATTTTTCTCGCTACACTGTTGCTCGTTCCGATTTCTCCACGCTAAATAATCTTTGCTACAAGGATTATTTGAGAAGGTGCAGACTTACGTTTCAGCATGACCCGAAACGCTTCTATGACTTCGTTAATTCGAAGCGAAAGACGTCAACACTTCCAACAACATTATTTTATGATAAAAGACAGCTTTTAATGATCGTGGCATTGCCGATCTGTTTGCTGATTTTTTCAAACGACCTATTCCACAATTTTTTTTTTTAGAGCCCAGTCTTATCCGTATCAAGTAAACCAAGCGAATTGCATTTTTGGTCCCTTACTTTCTGAAAGTTTACTCTTACGTGAACTTCATGTAAACCAGTTTTTTCTCCTGGCCCTGACGGTGTTCCTAGTTGCATGCTTAGGTTCTGTGCAGAGGGACTTTGTAAACCACTTTTAAAATTATTTGAATTGTCTGTAGAGATGTGCTCTTTCCCTAATCTTTGGAAAGAGTCTTACATTATTCCTCTCTTTGAAAAAGGAAATAAATCCAACGTTCAAAACTATGGAGGTATCTCCAAGTTGTCTGCTATTCCCAAAGCATTTGAGAAAATAATAACTTCTCAACTGCAACACTGCTGTAAATCTATACACCCTACCAGCATGGGTTTGTGAAATGTAGGTCTACTACCACTAACTTATTAGAATTCTCATCAATTATTATTGAAGGGTTTCAATCAAAAATGCAAACGGATGTCATTTACACTGATTTCAGTAAGGCTTTTGATTCTGTCAACCATAGTCTCTTATTATACAAGCTCAATCTTCTTGGATTTCCACAGAACTTAATTTTGTGGATATCTTCATATCTTTCATTTAGAATTCAAAGAGTATTTTACAAGGGCTCTGTGTCCAAGACTGTTCAAGTCACTTCCGGCGTACCCCAAGGAAGTCATTTAGGCCCATTGCTGTTCACATTATTTATAAATGATCTACCGTCCGTTATTTCATACTCTCGCATACTTATGTATGCAGGTGTTGTTAAGATTTGTCTGAATTTTAATGATCCCATATATGGCCTCAGATTGCAATCTGACCTTGATTGTTTTCAATCGTGGTGTGCTATAAATTTATTAAATCTTAATTGCAATAAATGTAAACTTATGACATTTTTTAGGGGTATTCTCCATTTAAATAATTATCATCTTAGTGATACTCCACTTGAGCGAATAGAGTCAGTAACTGATTTAGGTATCCTTCTTGATTCAAAGTATAAGTTTGATAAGCATATTTTGGCTGCTTCCCATAGAGCCATGGGTGTCCTTGGATCTATTAAACGTTGGTCAAAAGAATTTAACGATCCCTACATTACTAAACACTTGTACATCTCACTGGTTCGTCCTATTCTTGAGTATGGATCTAATGATCTGATGATCCCCCAGTATAGGGTTCATCAAGATAGGCTTGAATCAGTGCAGAAACAATTTCTCCTTTTGCTCTTCGTAGTCTGACCTGGAATCCCACAATTAGATTGCGTTATTATTAAACCTTCCTTCTCTTTCTGACCGTAGAACTATGCTAGGTGTAGTGTTTCTACATAGACTAATCATTGGCGAAATTGACTCATTGCAGTTGACAAGTCAGATTAGCTTTGGCGTTCCGGTCAGAACGACTAGAAATTTCCTTCCCTCTCACTTTCCCGTTGTAGTACTAGCTATGCCAGTCACAATCCTTTCCGTATTTTATGTGTAAATTATAATAACTTTTCTAGTCTAGTTAATAATACTAAAACTTGTAGCATACAACGTATAACGAGTGAGCCGATGGTATGTGGTTGACGGTACGTAAGCACGCGCTGGTCTCCGGCTCAAGTGTGTCGGCAATGGGGTGGGCAAATGAAACAACCGTTTCAACTCAGGCTCAAATAATAAGAATATAAATAAAAAAAATCGCGTGCTATATTGCCTTACGACGATCGCAAAATAGGATTAGGAATCGTGAACAGAATCGGTCGGAGGGAACAGGAACTCCAGTCGAAGGCATGAACCCACTACCGAAGGGGAAGAGGGAAGAGAGCAGTAGTTCGGACCTAATGAAACTTTACAGCAGCCTTTTGAGCACGCCTCGCTTACTGAAGCGGCTGTACCCCACCCTTCCATGATCGCCGGTTGCTAGACTTAAATATCGGCGATCCCTTTAGGCCACTATTTTTCAAGGCATAGTTGCCTCATATCCTTCCTCCATGACTCCCGAAAGCAATAGTTCTTTAAGCTAAATTCATTTCAAAACAATTTATTTCTTATAACATTAATGCTTCTACTAACCATCTCATAAACCTAGTATTTATTTCAGATATATTCGGAATAATTTTTTATTGCGAATACTAGCTATTTCGATTCTAGTGTATCTTAGTATTAGTTCTTAACTTTTATTTATAGCCAGCGGTATCCCCTTTCATTATTTATATATTCATTTCATTCGGTGGTCATTTGGTTGCGAATAGATATACATATATACATAGGCGCAGTTATAATATACGTATTAATGGTAGCTGTAAATCAAAGTTTTAAACTCATGCAAAATTAAATCGACCAAAGAAGGCAAATTATCCGAATAAACAAAAAAATTTCGAACTAATATCCAATTAAAGCTTTAGCAATGATAGTACAAAGATTAAGAAATTAAATTCAAATCAAAATCAAAAATAAATAATTAAACTCAAAACATGAGAAAAAAAAAAAATGAAAATGTGATTGAAATCAAAAATCATAAAACAAAAGTTAGATTTAGAAGAAATCTACTAGTGGCATAAATATCCAACAAAAATGAAAAGAAAAAAAATAAAGAAGAGTCCATGCTGCAAGAGCAGTAACTCTCAAAAATTAACCAAAGGTGAAACAAAACAAAATAAAGCAATAATGGTCAAACAAATAATTAATAAAAGAAATCACTCGCTGTTTTGTTGTTGTTCCATCGACGAAAGATCTTCCGTGGTTTGGTATCATTATGTGTGTGTGTGTAAGGTTTGCGTTATATTGAGTTTATTTTGTTTGTCACTGATGATTGGCTTGTTGGCTTTTTGATTTCTATGGGTATTTCTTTAGCTCACGAGTGTCTTATTTTTTTTTTTTTTTTTTTTTGAATTAACCTTTTATGGTCTTTTGCAAACAGTGCAAAAAAAAATTTACAAAAGAAAATTATTGGTAACTAGCTATTTTTATATATATGTATTGATTCGCACCATTGACCCTAGTATTTATCAATTAATTTGGAGACGTTTACACTATACTTTAGAACTTAGCACTTAGGGATTCTTTGCATCAGCCGAGTTTGAATGAGCTTAAAAGCCTGCAATCTACCACGTTTTTCCCCACACACTTTTGTAAGTCACACACTTCGTTTGGATCGCAATTTAAAGCGAATAACATTATCTGGTGATGGGATCTGGTTATATGCCGCTCACTGCACATTCACTATTCGCAAGTTGCTGTCTACAGTTTAGTAGAAGCAAAATGCGCTGCAATGTTTCCTCTTCGGCTATAGGGCTCCCCGGGCAAATCCGCTTGAAGACTGCGGTTATCCAAAATGTGGGGTAGCACGAGGTGAAGAAGGAGGTGCTCCAAACTTTGCGTAGCACCAGGTGAAGAAGGTGGTGCTCCAAACTTGGCGTAGCACAAGGTAACCTCAAGGTAACACAAGGTATCGCAAGGTAAGGTGCCAGAATCTGTATAAATATATTATTTATTAGACTCTGCAGGAGACTTAGTTGGTCTTCCAAAGTTACCTGAATCTGGCACCAGTTGGGTTTTCAGCCACTCCACGCGGTGGTCTTAATCTTCAAAAATCTCAGCAATCCTAAGGCATTGGAAAAATTCACCAATTAGAATTTTGTTAAACGCGGTTTGGCTGCACTACTCACTTATTATTTCTAGAATATTAACTATTATTATATTTAATAATTCCAACAAGAAAAATCTCTTAGTGGTTGGCACCAGGGAACAGAAATATTAGCCACGTCTGGGTTCTTCGGCCGCTCCAATGAAAAAGAACGAGCCGACCCAAGTCACCTGCTAGATCACTAGCCTTGACCTACTTAACGAAGCAACACTCATTGATGCATTTTGAGTGCACTCAGCTGAGCTCCAAAAGCTCGGTCACTGAGTCAATGCCGAAATGGCGTGAAATTTCCCAACAAAATTTCCTTGCATGTCCTCAACTTCATAATATGCAGATCCAAGCTTCTTTCTTATACGAGCTTTTATGAACGAAGGAGCTAATTTAGCACAGAAACCTTTTGCAAAGTTACTTTGCTGAAAATTTCGACGGAAAATTTCTTGCCCTTCCACGAACGTTATCTCCCGACTGCGCATGTTATATGTTCTTTCGTTGCGCGTATGCTGCTTTTGAATACTACGTGAAGCCTGGTCTCGCATGATATTCGTGGAATCTTCCCGATTAAAAGATATCGCCCGATCTTCTAAACTGTGCAATCGCCGTAACAACTCATATCGAGAACCGTTGGTCAGCATATGCTGCCCAAACACCAAACGATAAGGGGTATTATTCACCGCCGTGTGATGGCTTGATCGAAGTGCGCAACCAATCTGACTTAGATTTGCATCCCAATTATTTTGATCTGGGCTTATGTACGCCTTGATGGCGGCTAGCACCGATCTATTCACCCGTTCGGAGGCATTTCCTTGAGGGGCATAAGATGCCCGTGTAGGCATGCTGAACGCCATATTTTTGTAATAAGGTATTGAAGGCATTCGATTTAAATTGCACCCCATTGTCCGAAACAACCGTTTCCGGTACCCCAAAACAATGAAACAGCTCCTCCTCTAGATAAGGCAAAATTGCATCGACGGAAAACTTTTTCACGGCTTTTAGGAACGGAAATTTGGTGAAGTGGTCGAGGACAATAAAAATACCAATATTACCGGTTTTAGAGCGTGGATATGGTCCCAGATAATCGACATAAAGTTTTTGAAAAAAACTATGGCTCTCTGTTGTTCTAGATAATGGTGGCCGGAGAGTTTGGTTCGGATGTTTCGTGCTTTTACAAATTTCGCACTGATTCACGTACCTTCTCACATCTGCCACTAAGTTCGGCCAAAAGTAATATCGACGGATACGTTCTAATGTTTTATTAATCCCGCCATGTGCCGCTAACTTATTTGTATGTGCCCCTTGCAAAACGACAGGAATGAGTTCCGTAGGAATCCACAGCTTCCAACTAGTGTCATCCGCTAATTGGTCTTTTGACGCATGTTCGGCTCGTCGAAAAATGTACCCATCAATAACTTTAATTTCAGAAGCCGTAGACAGGCTTCGTTCGACCTCTTCTTTAAGAGTTTGATACTCTTGTGAGTGAAATTGAGGCAACTGCAGGTCAACGCCCATACCATGGTCAAGTGCGGAAAGGTCCTCCGTGAAGACACGGGACAGAGCATCAGGCACAATATTCTGTTGGCCTTTTCGATGTTGAATCTGAAAGTCATATCTTTGTAGTTTTAAGGCCCACCTAGCCAATCAACTACTAAGGTCCAATTGGGACATAAGCCACTTTAAGGACGCGTTATCGGTTATGACCGTGAACGACTGTCCTTCGACATAAGCACGGAATTTCTGGATGCACAAAATAGCTGCCAGACATTCCTTTTCTGTTACTGAGTAGTTACGCTGACACGGGTTAAGTTTCTTCGACATATAGGAAATCGGAACTTCCTCCCCCCTATCCGTCAACTGCATCAGCACGCCGCCAACACCAGTATGACTTGCATCACAGTGTATATAAAAGGAACGCGAAAAATCCGGTGTGTGCAACACTGGTGCAGTAACCATCACCTGCTTTAGCTCATTGAACGCTTCGTTGGCTACTTCAGACTATAGAAACTTTTGTTTTCCCTTCAGAGCATCCGTTAAGGGTGTAGCAAGGGAAGCATAATTTTTAATAAACTTTTGGTACCACCCAGTCATACCAAGGAATGTGCGTAGTTGTTTAACGGACCGTGGTGGTGGATATTCTATAATTGCCGATATTTTATCGGGATCCATTGCAATGGTGCCGTTTCCAATAATATGCCCTAAGTACCCTACCTCTCTCATGCAAAACTTGCTTTTTTCCACGTTGATAGTAAGACCAGCGTGTTCTAAACATAAGGCTATGTCCTTTAGAACCGCCAGATGTCGTTCAAACGTGTCTGAAACTATCAAAAGATCGTCGAGGTAAATAAACACTTCATGTTTGAAGCAAGCAGGAATTGTACGGTCCATTAGCTTGGACATGGTCGAAGGAGCATTGGTGAGGCCAAAAGGCATTACTGTAAATTGGTAGAGTGGCCTACCAGGTACTGAGAACGCCGTTTTATCTCGGGACGAAGGATCGAGATGAATTTGCCAATAGGCATCTTTTAGGTCCAGGCTTGTTATATATTCGGCTTTTGGGAGACGACTCAACAGGCCATGAATAATTGGCATTGGATATGCATCCTTGCGCGTAATATTATTTACTTTTCGGCTATCAAGACACAGACGGACTTTTCCAGGTTTTCGTACTAATACCACTGGAGAAGACCATGAGCTATCAGACTCCTCTATAACTCCTAAAGCCAGCATTCGATCGAGTTCTTCGAACATCATCTGTTCAATCGCAGGTGACACTGGATAGTGTCTCTGCTTGATAGGCACAGCATCGCCAACATCGATCGAGTGGAACAGCAGAGTAGTCCTTCCTAAGCCTTTGTCCGTACAAGAAGGGAACATTTTTGTGGTGTCTTCTAGCGATTTCTGTTGATTTTCGGTTAACAAACAGAACACGTTGCGGTCAATTGTAGCAAGGTGCTCATTCTCACCATCTGTCCCTAAACCTTGAGGCAACAACTGAAATTCGGTCCAGAAATCGATTCCTAAATAAAGCGATTGCTTCAGTGAAGGCACAATAAAGAACGTGAACGGTTTGGTGTCTCCGTTATACTCAAGGGAGGTATTGAGTTTCCCCAGAATTTCTTGGGACTTGCCATCCGCCGTCTGAACGTTCGAAGTTATATGTTGGAAATGGATTTCTTCCTCTAGAATATCGGCCGCTAGCCTTCCGCCAATGCAGCTGATCGACGCACCAGTATCCATGAGACCTGATACTGATCGACCTAATACGGAGACTCTAGCGTACGGTCTTATATCAAGCGCTCCAATCCCCGCCAGATTGTTTTCAATCTGGATGTGATCATAATAGGTATTAAGGCGCTGAGCCGAACGAGATACCGTTTTAGAAGAAGAAAAATTAGTGGACGTAGCAATGGGCTGTGCTAAGGGAATGTGAGGTAAGTTAGTATAATCAGGTGGAGTTTGAGTAGAACACTCGGTTATTCGGTGTTGGTGGCCCTCGAAATCATCGGTTTGCGTGCTCCTTTCCAAGGTGCACGCGCTTGACCGTTTTTTGGAGTGCAACACTGAGGACAAGATGGCCGATACGTGTCTGCTTTGCCACAACCGTAGCAGAAAACTTTGCGCTCCGACACACAATCTTGGTAGCGGTGGCCAACTGTACCATAATTCCAGCAGGATATGTTAACGGCTGCTAACTCTGCTTCGTCTTCCTCTGACTCACTTTCGGCTGCCACTGCCACTTCATGCACCAGACGGCGCGGAGCCGGCTGAGGCTTTCGTAACCCAGGCCGTACAGTTTGCATAAAGGCTTCTCTGGTACGAATTATACGTCGAAGCTGAGGAACGGTGCTTATCACTTGATATAGCAACTCATGCTGTATCTCCGGTAATAGATTCAATCGAATCGATTCTAGTAACGCTGAATCGGATAATGGCACAGAGAGTTTATCGGAGAGCAAAACTACGCTTTCGTAAAACTCATCAAAAGATTCGCCTTCTTTTTGCTTCCTCCGATGTATTTCTGCTCTAATGCTTACATCAGAGCGTTCCTCTTTAAGCTGCGTACGCAATGCATCGCATAAGGCGGCCCAAGTGACACTAGGCATTCTCCTATGGTAACGCCAATACCAGTCACTGGTACAGCCTTCAAATAAGGTGTTTATGTGGCTCATCAATAGACCGAAATTTCCTTCTAAGGACTGGTTCGTCAATGCTTCCACCCGATAAAGGAAATCTTCGACGCTCAACCCAGATCTTCCTGAAAACTTCAGTTTCCAATTGCCTATTATTTGACTAACTCTATCCAGCCGAATAACGGAGTCTTTAGGAGAGATCCTCGCTTGACTAATTGGACTTCTAGTCAATTGAGGCGGTACTTCCACCGAAGGGGGCAAAGCTGGAGTGTCCAGCCTGAGGTTATTTGTCAAGGCTGTCACCATCCCTTGAATGCTACTTTGAAAAACAGCTGCCAACATCTCAGTTTGTCTCGCAGCTGATGCAGTTATGGCATCAATCAAAACTTGATGAGACGCATTTAAAGACACTGAGGCTCCAGCGGTTGGTTCTTCTTGAGCCATGTTGTCACTCTCTTGCTCATCTAGTCTTTGCTGATTACGAGTGCGTGGCATAGCAGCGTCAGGTAAACTTTGCGTAGACTGATGGGTGTCGGAGTTAACCGTTAAATTGAGCAGTGACGACTTCAATGAAGATTTACACACAGGACAACGTTCGCGGTTAGATACTTTGGTGTTAAAGCAAACCCAGTGAAAGGTGTGACCGCAACTAGTAGACAGCAGTTGACCTGTATATTCAATCTCCTTTAAGCAAATAAAGCACGTCACATCTACAATGTTTTCGGAGCTCCGACTCAAAAACATAATTTAAACGATTCGTAAAATGATACGCTCTTTGTAAGCGTGATTTAAGCGTAATATAAGAAAAGAATTGCAGCAGAATAAAAATAGTAAAGTAATCAAAAGAACAAAAAAAGTAACTCTAAGATATAATCATAAGAAAAAATTTCAGGAGTCATGAATTCCAGTTATGAGAGAGATGCAACAAGAATTGTTTAACCTTACGACCTATTTAAAACTCTCTTCTCTCCGTTATTTATAGGACATTGGGACAACAACACGAGCACAAAATAATTTCTTGATAAGCGGGCAAACCATATAGTAATTAACTTAGTTAATTGAACTATGGATAGGACTCCAACGCTTTAATTAATAATAATAAAAGGAATAAGAAGGGATTTTGAATTGTCCTGGAAGTGATATCGATTCAATCAATCACTTATCCAAAATGACATTTCAGAGAGACTTCACCAATACGCTAGATTAGTGGTTAGCTGTGCAATATACCCTTTGCTTTGCTAAATCCAACCAACCCTTTTTAAACATTTCAGTGTAATTTTTTTTTTTTCTTCAGTAGTGGCAAGTTATAGCTATAAACTCCAGCACACCAGATCCAACTACTAGAAATATATATAACACCTGAAAGTTTTTTACTGGTAGTTAATTTGAAAATTTCAAATATTTTTTTAACATATAGGGAAAATTTCAGATTCTATCGATGTCGCACTAGTCAAAGATTGAATCGACTATTTATTTTTATTTAATTCGGACCCTGCCGGATCAAGGCCCCTAAGTTGGGCGCCAATTTATTCATATTTATTATTAATCTGTAGCATACAACGTATAACGAGTGAGCCGATGGTATGTGGTTGACGGTACGTAAGCACGCGCTGGTCTCCGGCTCAAGTGTGTCGGCAATGGGGTGGGTAAATGAAACAACCGTTTCAACTCAGGCTCAAATAATAAGAATATAAATAAAAAAAATCGCGTGCTATATTGTCTTACGACGATCGCAAAATAGGATTAGGAATCGTGAACAGAATCGGTCGGAGGGAACAGGAACTCCAGTCGAAGGCGTGAACCCACTACCAAAGGGGAAGAGGAAGAGAGCAGTAGTTCGGACCTAATGAAACTTTACAGCAGCCTTTTGAGCACGCCTCGCTTACTGAAGTGGCTGTACCCCACCCTTCCATGATCGCCGGTTGCTAGACTTAAATATCGGCGATCCCTTTAGGCCACTATTTTTCAAGGCATAGTTGCCTCATATCCTTCCTCCATGACTTCCGAAAGCAATAGTTCTTTAAGCTAAATTCATTTCAAAACAATTTATTTCTTATAACATTAATGCTTCTACTAACCATCTCATTAACCTAGTATTTATTTCAGATATATTCGGGATAATTTTTATTAGTTCTTAACTTTTATTTATAACAAGCGGTATCCCCTTTCATTATTTATATATTCATTTCATTCGGTGGTCATTTGGTTGCGAATAGATATACATATATACATAGGCGCAGTTATAATATACGTATTAATGGTAGCTGTAAATCAAAGTTTTAAACTCATGCAAAATTAAATCGACCAAAGAAGGCAAATTATCCGAATAAACAAAAAAAATTTCGAACTAATATCCAATTAAAGCTTTAGCAATGATAGTACAAAGATTAAGAAATTAAATTCAAATCAAAATCAAAAATAAATAATTAAACTCAAAACATGAGAAAAAAAAAAATGAAAATGTGATTGAAATCAAAAATCATAAAACAAAAGTTAGATTTAGAAGAAATCTACTAGTGGCATAAATATCCAACAAAAATGAAAAGAAAAAAATAAAAAGAAGAGTCCATGCTGGAAGAGCAGTAACTCTCAAAATTAACCAAAGGTGAAACAAAACAAAATAAAGCAATAATGGTCAAACAAATAATTAATAAAAGAAATCACTCACTGTTTTGTTGTTGTTCCATCGACGAAAGATCTTCCGTGGTTTGGTATCATTATGTGTGTGTGTGTAAGGTTTACATTATATTGAGTTTATTTTGTTTGTCACTGATGATTGGCTTGTTGGCTTTTTGATTTCTTTAGCTCACGAGTGTCTTATTTTTTTTTTTTTTTTTTTTGAATTAACCTTTTATGGTCTTTTTCAAACAGTGCAAAAAAAAATTTACAAAAGAAAATTATTGGTAACTAGCTATTTTTATATATATGTATTGATTCGCACCATTGACCCTAGTATTTATCAATTAATTTGGAGACGTTTACACTATACTTTAGAACTTAGCACTTAGGGATTCTTTGCATCAGCCGAGTTTGAATGAGCTTAAAAGCCTGCAATCTACCACGTTTTTCCCCACACACTTTTGTAAGTCACACACTTCGTTTGGATCGCAATTTAAAGCGAATAACATTATCTGGTGATGGGATCTGGTTATATGCCGCTCACTGCACATTCACTATTCGCAAGTTGCTGTCTACAGTTTAGTAGAAGCAAAATGCGCTGCAATGTTTCCTCTTCGGCTATAGGGCTCCCCGGGCAAATCCGCTTGAAGACTGCGGTTATCCAAAATGTGGGGTAGCACGAGGTGAAGAAGGAGGTGCTCCAAACTTTGCGTAGCACCAGGTGAAGAAGGTGGTGCTCCAAACTTGGCGTAGCACAAGGTAACGCAAGGTAACGCAAGGTAACGCAATGTAACGCAAGGTAACGCAAGGTGCCAGAATCTGTATAAATATATTATTTATTAGACTCTGCAGGAGACTTAGTTGGTCTTCCAAAGTTACCTGAATCTGGCACCAGTTGGGTTTTCAGCCACTCCACGCGGTGGTCTTAATCTCCAAAAATCTCAGCAATCCTAAGGCATTGGAAAAATTCACCAATTAGAATTTTGTTAAACGCGGTTTGGCTGCACTACTCACTTATTATTTCTAGAATATTAACTATTATTATATTTAATAATTCCAACAAGAAAAATCTCTTAGTGGTTGGCACCAGGGAACAGAAATATTAGCCACGTCTGGGTTCTTCGGCCGCTCCAATGAAAAAGAACGAGCCGACCCAAGTCACCCTGCTAGATCGCTAGCCTTGACCTACTTAACGAAGCAACACTCATTGATGCATTTTGAGTGCACTCAGCTGAGCTCCAAAAGCTCGGTCACTGAGTCAATGCCGAAATGGTGCATACTTAAAGGGGTTACAAGGGAACGTTAGGCTCAAATGGGGGATTTATTAGAAACAACAAAAATCGACAACAACCAGTGACCAGCGCCACTTCACACTACCTTGGAAATTAAAACATTACTCCTAGATACATTAGCTCGTATTTAAGAATAGTTCTAATTATTATTATTAGTAGTAATAGTATTATTATTATTATTTTATTCTTTTTGTTAACACAATTTGGTTGTTTTGTCTGTGTTAATTGATCGCGACCTCCGTTCCCGCACGTTATGCGGTTGCTCCTGAGCTTGGCTTGAGCACAATTTTACTAAATGGACAAAAATATATTTGAAAATATACTAAAAAATATATAGTAAAAATATACCAAACATATATATATATGTATACCAAAATCAACTGTGTTATTGTTATTGAGCACCACTATTATGTCACTCAGTGACAGCAATTGAGCAGGCGCAGCTGCATCTGATTTTAACCAAATTTTCAGAGGTCATTATTGTGTTGAAAATAACGCCAACAATTTTGATTTTTTCATTGATTGTCATGCTGAAGTATTATACCATGTTAATGTTCCTTTAAATAAATGATGAAATGTAAAACAATTCGCAGAATTATCTAGAATTTGTCTTGTGCCGTTCGATGCCTGGGCCAACGGTTGTTTCTGTTTTGCGTAGCCTAGGCGCGAAATGTCTGTAAGAAGTGTGGCGCCGAGCTTTGAGCTTCGAGTAGCTGAATTCAAGTGAACTTCGGCGCCTGGTTTTGGCCTGAGAAAAATGCAAGAACATAGTCGCGTAGAGTTGAGGCGCCAGGGTTCGTTATCCTGATCTGACACAAACCTTTAAATACTGAGTTTAGTGTCGAAATAAGGACAGTCTTGATTTAAAAGTTCAGCATGTCATTACCTAGGAAACGTGCTGCCCGTGATGTCGACGGTATCGATGTAGTGAACGATGTAGTGAACGCTAATAATAATCTTGATCCGACATCAGAAGAGGGATCGCCTCCACACCAAGCCATCACCGAAGACCGTTTGTGTTCACTTTTGGAACTACATCATCGCAATCTGATTGAAGTCTTAACGGCAGTAAGAGGCGCGCAGTCAACACAGAATCCACCTAAAACTGTTGCCCTTCCCAAATTTAATCCCGACTCCGCTGGACTCTCGACTCTGCATCGTAGCTGAAAATCCTCTGGACGGCAGTGCTTTGCTAATAGCACTAAGCAGATCTTTGGAGGGTAGTGTTTCTAATTGGCTTTCACAAATATGATTTTCTGGAATAACATGGAGTGAGTTCTAAGAACTATTTCTGCAGCAATTTGAAGGCAACGAGACCCCATCATCAACATTGTTCAATGTCTTGAACGGTCGACCCAGTGACGGCGAATGCCTTTCTGTGTATGGCAACCGACTTATAACAACACTTATGGCCAAATGGAAGTCCATGACAAAAGAAGAAATTGCGGTATCAAATGTCCTGGCGCATGCAGCAATTGTTGATACAAGAATTCAACGCACGGTGTTCACAAATGCGTTTTCATTTGCTAGAAGAAGGGACCGATCTGTACCGGAAAATTCTGCAAGCAAGAAAGCGCGCTTACACATGCATGTGAAATGCCACTTTTGCGGAAAAACGGGCCACAAAATCGCCGAATGCCGTTCACGGAAAAATAACTCTAAACCCCAACATGCATCTAATCCAAATGCTGGGCGTCCATCTGATGGACAGAATGGAGCAATTTTGTGTTACAAGTGCGGAAAGTCTGGGCACATTTCACCAAATTGCCCTGCACGACAACTATCAACAACTCACAACAAAAACGAAGAGAAGCGTGTTAACTTGTGTCAAGTAGCAGAGCCAATTGGTACCCTAATCTCATCCGGTGAGTCGTACCCATTTTATTTCGATTCTGGAGCTCAGTGCTAGCTTGTGAAAGAATCTGCATCTTCCCAACTGGCGGGCACACGCATCAACAACATTGAAGTGTTTAGGGGCATTGGAAATAATACCGTAACTAGCACACTACAAATTCTATCAAAAGTCATTATTAGCGGATACCCGATTGAAGTCCTTTTCAATTTAGTCCTTAATAGTTACATTAATTATAATATTTAGTAACCGAGTAAAATAATACAGTTCCGTAGTTTTATTTAGTTTTCTATTTCTCCTTTTATTCTTCAGTCTGTCTAGTTTCACGAGCCCACAGCGAATACCTTGTTTGATCGCCAGACGCTTAAGTTGGCCTTGCCATCAGTTAAGCTTTTTAGAACAAAGCGTTGTCACTCTTGGTGTTTACAGTGGGTTGCGTTCTTAAATATATTATGTGTGTGTGTAAATGTACAATGTGTGTAGTGTATAGTGTGTATGTATATAATGTATGTATATGATGTATGTAGTAGGCTGCCACAATTCGGCCATCCTACTTTTAGATCTCCTGATCGTTTCATATTTTACAAGTTCTAATTTTGGTCTTAAACTATAAATTACAGATTTTCTTAATTTTAGAGTTGGACTATGTTTATACCCGCCTACCCAAAGGGTAGAAGGGTATTATGGTTTTGTTCCGACCGAAAATGTATGTAACAGGCAGAAGGAAGCATCTCCGACCCCATAAAGTATATATATTCTTGATCAGCGTCAACAGCCGAGACGATATAGCCATGTCCGTCTGTCCGTCTGTCCGTATGAACACCTAGATCTCAGAGACTATAAGAGATAGAGCAACAAATTTTTCGCGACAGTATGTCTTATTGTTGCACGCAGATCAAGTTTGTTTTTTGATTTTGGCCACGCCCCTCCCGCCCCTGTAAATCGAATAAAACCGAATTCCAAATTTTTGTACGCACAATACTAATCACCATTTTAATGATCTCTGCGAATTTGGTTACAATCGGATAAAAACACAGAAGTTATTAAGAAATTACTTTTATAAGGCGTTACCACGTGCAACTGCTAGTGCTGCCTAGTTAGTTGCTATGACACTCCGACTCCAACTAAAGTGTCGCCAAGCTAATAATTTCGAACAAAGAAAATGTTGATATATTATTTTGGTATTTTTTAATATATTTTTTTTAGTATTTTTTTTCAGTATATTTTGAAAAATATAATATTTGGATGCTAAAATTGGGTGGCGGGTATCTCACAATCGAGCACACTCGACTGTAGCTTTCTTACTTGTTTATATTATGTATTCCCCAGACACCTTGGTGTGGATTACTTGAAATTACTTGAAATCCCTCGACATCATTTAGAATAAATCTGTCGTTTTTTAAAATAATGTAAGGGCTTTTGTGCTTTGGTATAAGTTTTCTAGACACGCCAGTTGTACAGTCGAAAATTTTTACCATGACGTAGTCGCTTTCATTATACTTAGTAGGATTCTTTCTCTTTTTATCAACATAACTTTTATTGTAATTTTGCGCTTTTGTTTGGTTTTCTTTGGCTTTTTCTCTAATACTTTCTAAATTTCTGCCTATAAATGTTTCATCTAATTCTTGTAATCTTTCTCTTAACTCATCAACCTTTTGACCAGTTTGTTCAATCCCAAATAACATTTTGCTTGGTAGCTGTTTTATACTTCGGTGTATCGTATTATTTAGGGCATGTTCAACTTGTTCTATAACTAGATCCCAATGTACGCCTTTTTCAGGTTCTACTATCTTTGATATCATCGGTCCAAGGCTTCTTTTAACTCTTTCTGCCTGTCCGTTTGCCTTTATGTGTTTAATATTAGAATCAGTTGTAAAATCTTCAAAATCTTTAGAGGTGAAACGCGAGCCTCTATCGGAAACAATACATTTAGGTCTGCTGTATGTTCTGAAATAGTCTTTTAACGATTGAATGACTTCATTAGTATTTGTTGTTTTAGTCGTATATAGTCTTGTAAATTCGGTAAAACGGTTCTTTTGCTATAGGTATACTGTGCAATAGACCATCTACTTTTTCGGACTTAGGCGAAAACGGTACGCATTTCAAACAGTTTTCAATATGTCTAGAGCATTTTTCTTTGAGATTAGGGAACCAGTAGCTTTTTTTAATTGCATCTGTCATTTTATCTCTGCCAACATGTCCAAGTTCATCGTGATACTTATACATGACATGCTCTTCCATATCTACGGGAACGTAAAATAACAGTCTGTCGTCGTTTGATTTTTTACATACAATTCCATTGCGCATTTCGTACATTTTGTGTACCGATTTTTTAACATTATCATCTTTTGCTTGACATATAACTAAATTGTCTTCAAAACTATTTGACTGAACTATCATAATATTTGTACATCTACTAAGTGCGTCAACATGTTGCATGCGTTTGACAAGTCTATGGACTAGTTCGTAAGAATAATCTTGAAGCTCAAGCGCCCATCTTGCAATTCTAGGATTGAGTTCAATTTTATTAAGAGTGAGTGTTAACGAGTTGCAGTCTGTAATTATTTTAAAATCTTTGCCTTGAAGGTAAATTCTGAATCTACGTAATGCATAAATAACGGCTAAAGTTTCTAATTCAAAGCTATGGTACTTTGATTCAATGTCTGTTGTTCTTTTGGAAAAATAAACGATTAGATGAAATTTTTTACCCTCTTTCCTTTGCATTAACATCGCTCCAAATCCTAGGGAGCTGGCATCACAGTGTAATTCCGTTTCGTGTTTATGGTTGTATATAGAAATAACAGGAGCTTGTGTAAGTTTTTCTTTTAACATTTTAAAGCAATTCATTTCTCCTTCTTCAAATTTGAATAGTCTATCTTTTTTTAAAGTATCATATAAGGGTTTGGCTATTATTGAAAAGCCTTTAATAAATCTTCTGAAGTATGAACAGAGACCCAAGAAACTCTGAACAGCATGTACATTTGTTGACACAGGAAAATTTTGAACAGCTTCGATACCTTTATCATTTTCTCTTGTTCCGTCTTTATCTATTAAAAATCCTAAATATCTAACACTTGGTTGCATAAATTCGCATTTATCTATTCTTAATTAAAGTCTTGTAATATTTCTAAGTGTTCGTTTATATCCTTATTTGCTATCATAATATCGTCCATGTACACTACAACCTTGTTTTCTCTAATCATGTCTTTAAATATTTTGTTAACGAATCTTTGAAAAACCGACGGTGCTTTTTTTAAGCCAAAAGGCATTCGTAACCATTCGTATTGTCCTGGCGGTGTAACAAAGAAAGTGTATTTAACGGTCTCTTTATCGACAAATACATGAAAGAATCCATTTTTTAGATCGAGTTTTGTAAAGACAGTTTTGTCTAACAGTTTATCTAACAAGTCATCAATTAGTGGTAAGGGGTAATTGTCTTTTAACGTTGATTTATTTAATTTCCTAAAGTCAACACACATTCATAAATCGCCTATTTTTTCTTCCCTAAAACAATGGGTGAAGCATATTCCGAGTCACTCTGTCTTATAAATCCTTTTTCTAAATATTCGTCTAATAACTGTTGTAATTTGTCTTTTTCCATATATGACAATCTTCTTGGTGAACAACTGAATGGCTTTGTACTGTTTACATTTATCTTAATTTCACATTTGACTAGCGGTGTGGGTGGTTGTTTTCCATTTAAGTAGAAGTGTTCAAATATTTTAATGTAAAGTGTAGCTTATATTTTCACCTTTAATTCTTTGTCATCTACAAGGTTGATGTCGAACATGTTACTATCAAATTTATCTAACTATTGACTTTCAATTTTTGAACTTTGCATAACTGTGTTGTTTGTAATCGCAATTTCGGAGATCGTTTCCTTGTCCAATTTATCACTATCTGTTTTACCAACTGTATCATTAACTGTTGCACTAACTGTTTTATTAACTGTACCATTGACTGTTGCACTAATTGTTTTATTAACTGTATCATTTACTTTTGCGTTGACTGTTGTACTATCTAACAATTTACTTTTAAAAATTTTACTGTTAAATTTTGTCTTTTCATTTTTGGTGCTGTATAATAATTTTTATACCCGCCTACCCAAAGGGTAGAAGGGTATTATGGCTTTGTGCCGACCGAAAATGTATGTAACAGGCAGAAGGAAGCATCTCCGACCCCATAAAGTATATATATTCTTGATCAGCGTCAACAGCCGAGACGATATATATTTTTCGGGACAGTGTGTCTTATTGTTGCACGCAGATCAAGTTTGTTTTAGATTTTTGCCACGCCCCCTTCCGCCCACGTAAATCAAAAAAAAACTAATTTCAAGCGTAATTTTAAACCTAGAACGTTCAATTTTGGTACGCACAATACTAATCACTATCTTAATGATCTCTGCGAATTTGGTTACAATCGGATAAAAAACACAGAAGTTATTAAGATATTACTTTTATAAGGCGTTACCACGTGCAACTGCTAGTGCTGCCTAGCTAGTTGCTATGACACTCCGCGACATAATAATGGTGTTCAATAAACCAACTAAAGTGCCGCCAAGCTAATAACTTCGAACAAAGAAAATGTTGATATATTATTTTGGTATTTTTAGTATATTTTTTTTTAGTATATTTTCATACTATTATATAAATATAATATTTTGATGGTAAAATTGGGTGGCGGGTATCTCACAGTCGAGCAAACTCGACTGTAGCTTTCTTACTTGTTTTTAGTATATTTTTTTAAAGTATTTTTTCAGTATATTTTGAAAAATATAATATTTGGATGGTGAAATTGGGTGGCGGGTATCTCACAGTCGAGCAAACTCGACTGTAGCTTTCTTACTTGTTTTATTTATATTCTTATTATTTGAGCCTGAGTTGAAACGGTTGTTTCATTTACCCACCCCATTGCCGACACACTTGAGCCGGAGACCAGCGCGTGCTTACGTACCGTCAACCACATACCATCGGCTCACTCGTTATACGTTGTATGCTACAAAGCTTTGAGTAATGTATACGTTTATGAGGGACTGCTTTAAGAAAGGCATAATTGATTACTCTAGTGAAAGAGCCGATTAAATTATCAATATCCACAGTCGAAATCTGTGAGCTGTTGACAACTACCTCTTCAACCATCAGCCTTTCATTTATAATTCTCTTAAAAAGCGCCCAATTTGCCCTTCCCAAAATCGGATATGTTTTTACATTGCGCATAAAATTTGTAGAGTATTTTATAACCACTGGTAGGTGATCAGAGGAAAGCTCTTGCATTACTGCTGGATTAGCCAGCTGGTTAGGGATATTAGTGAGGCATAGGTCCAGTGTTGATGCTTTTGCTTTATGGTTATGCGGAATATATGTGGGTTGCGTAGGGTACAAAATACTGAATTTTCCTAGATCTGAAAGTTCATTGAGAATTTTGCCCCAGCCATTGGCTCGAGTACACTTCCATGCTCTGTGGCGCGAGTTGAAGTCCCCGCAAATTAGAAAATTTCCATTTATTTGTGAGATCTTAAGGAGATCAGATCTATACAAACTTTTTAAATGATTATGGTCCCAAGATAAATCACATGAACTAGGAATACATTTTGAAGTATTTCCAGCAATGTAAATAGAGTAAATTTTTAGACTGGAATTAGAGTAAGTGTTGATTTGTATACCTACATTTTCAATAACATGACTTTTAATGCAAGGTATTTGTTCATGTATCAATTTGTTACTAACTGCAATGGCAACGCCGCCTCCCCTACTTTCCTTCCTATCATTTCTGTAGATAGTGTATTCGGGTATATTAAAACGGTCACCATGAGTCAGCCACGTTTCATTTATAAGTGCTATGTGAATGTGATTATTTTCTAAGAACTTGATCAGTTCTGTACATTTGTTTCTAACGGCACGAGCATTCCATGCCATAATATTCAAATTATCAAGAAAATTATTTGTTTGTGTAAACATACTTAATCGCTAACTGAGAAATTACTTGAAATTGCTCTCCCTTTTTGGAGCATTCATTAAGTCTTTTATTAATTCAGACAATAGAGAATTTATCTCTTCACATGAAAAGAGATTAGTTTCATTTGTAATATTTGCTTTGGGATTTGACAAAATATGACTATTGGTGAATGCATTACTATAGCTACCAAAGTTGAGTTGTTGCACTCTCTTAGTTTGAGTAGACAATGAGATCTGGGGTTGATTTCCAAGGAGAGCAGATGGAGCGATGTGTTGATTTGAATTCCTCATTCCATGAACTTCCAAGTTGTTTCTTCCAAAGTTTCTTCCAAAGGAAAGTAAATTGAGATAAGAAATTCGGCATGGGCATGTCAGTTCTGCCTTTAAAGTTAGCGCATTTTTTCTTGTTTACGTCCATACATACGGCAGTCTGGTGTGATCCAGCACAATGGGCACATGATGTTTTAACTGAACAATTATTTGATCCATGTCCAAATAGTTGGCAGTTGTAGCATTGAGTAATTTTATTCTGCGATTTCAGATTTCCCAGCGTACTTTAGTGTGGTTGACATACATAAAGTTTTTGCGCAGTTCCTTTACTGTGATATTTTTGTTTACGAAATAAACAATGTACAGTAATAATTCATGATCGGACTTAGTTTTCTTTTCCACAATTTTTACTTCGGTGCATTGTAATCCTAGGTTTTGCAGCATGGATTTGACAGTTTCAATTGGTAGTTTATCCAGCCCGGATAAAATACCTTTGTATGGCTTGATTGATTTAGTATCGTACGTGTAGAACTCACAGTTATGTTCCTTGAGTTGGTTACAAGCTGTATTGAAGCAGTCCATATTTGGTAAAAAATATTTTAATTCCAATTGAGATGGTTTTAATAAAGTAATCATCAGTTTTAATTTTAGCCATTAGTTCGTGTACAAATTTTGTATTTTGTTTAATTAATGTTATAGGAGGTGGTTTGATTATAATTTCATCAAGTGTGTCCGTTTCAATAGGTATATCATCATTATCATCGTCTAGAGTTTGTAGTGGACGAAAATAATTTGCAAATTGCTTGGAGTTCTGTGTGTTCTGGTGCTCCACTAGTAGTTTATTCTTTTTAGTACGCATTTTCTCAACGGCAGATGCTTCAGCATCGCCAATTGCAGCACTTGAACGTTTTATTGTAGATATTAGAGTTTTTTTTAGTTTTAGAGTTAAATTAAATCGAAAGTAGTTTATATTAGCTTTTCTTTTTTTTCACACTTGTCAAGCACATTTAGTGTTGAACAACGATAAGGCCTTTTAATTTACTTATGAGCAGCAAGCGCAAACAGTTGTCGGTGACGTCATAAACGCGTGCGATGTTTTTGAATTGCACGATCCATGCGTTTGCACACAATTTGCCGTCATAGTCCATTACCATTTCCTTGGCTGAAGCAAAACTGCCTGAAGAGAATGATTTATTCTCTTTGTTCTCAATTTATTTTTGTGAAGAGAGAGGAGAATTGGTTGCAGCATTGTTAGCAGCATTGCCAACAGATTCTGCATGCCTTGCATACTCGAACAGACGAAGTTTTGTTGTTGCTGTTTCTAACTGAGCATGCAGCTGTGCTAGTTCATTTTGTTCGTCTTCTTTAAAATTGGCGTCGTCGCGACGCATTTCGTTGGTATACGCAATTTCCCTGTTATTGTTGTTTGACACGCTCGGTTGTAGCTGTTGTTGTTGCTCCTCGCTCGGTTGTGGTTGTTGTTGTGTGTCTGAATTTGCCGGGCGGCTGAGTGGAAAATTTTCTGCAAAAATTTGAGGCTCCTCTGGACACTGGCCACGAGCACCGCTATTGTACCGAGAACCAATTTTTAGTTGTGTAATTGTAAACTCACTCAAATTGTCGTTCATTGTGAGGCGCGGTGGATATTATCCCACTTCTGAATTTTAGTAACCGAGTAAAATAATTTTAGTTTTCTATTCTTCCTTTTATTCTTCAGTCTGTCTAGTTTCACGAGCCAACAGCGAATACCTTGATTGATCGCCAGACGCTTGAGTTGGCTAAGCTTTTTTAGATCAAAGCGTTGCCACTCTTGATGTTTACAATGGGTTGCGTTCTTAACCCTTTCGCGCCCAACTTTTTCCCCGTGAAGTTAAAATTTTTTTTTATCATTAATGTTTTTACATTTATTTTTAGAAAAATTTAGTAACAAATTTTAGTATGCCACGTCCATTAGTTTGGGCGGTAGCGAAAGTTTCTTGTGAGCAACGTTGGGCAGTAGTGGTGTGTAAGCATTGTTTTTTTTATAATTCACAGAATATGAAATATTTTTCTTTATAATGACAATTTAAGTGTGGTATGACAAAAAACAGTTTTTATTGTTATTGAAGCACAGATGGACTTAACATTTAAGGCATTTGGTCATCGGTGTTGCAGTTTTGCACAGTCTGCAACGTCCTCTTTCTCCAAAAACTACCCAATGTTCAACTTTATCATAAAGTTGTGACACTGAATGATTTGTCTGAAATTTGTACTTTGATTGATGCGAAGAAACACTGCTTGGGGATCCCAATTATAGCACTGAGCTTTCTCTTTCTGCATTTGTTGGTCGACCTCTCCTTTTTTGAAATGAAGTAGCGTCAGTGGAATGTAAAAGTTCATGGACAATTTCCGATTGAAATTTTATAAGGGGAATATGTTTTTTGTTTGGGTTTACCAAGTTCAATTGTTTCCTATACAGTAGCCAAGCATTTGTAACGGATGTTCCCAGGCACCAATAAAAAATTCTTATGTACCACTTTTTTGATCGGTGGTTAATTTTGTAGAGCTCCATCAGCATATCTGCCAAATCTACTCCACCCATACCTTTATTGTATGAAGCAACAATAGCTGGCCTTGAAATATCAATGTAAGCTTTTTCTTTTGGGCTCCAACGTTTGCATATTATTGAACAGGCTTATTGTCAAACCATTTTCAACACACAAGATTATGGTTCATTTCGCATTTTATATCAAAAGACCCCCTTCCGCGTTTTTTTAATTCCGCATCTTAGAGCAGTTTTCAATTTCTTATGCGATTTTTACGTACAGTACCTGTTGCAAAGATTCATATTTCCTTCAACGAAATCAGAAGGCTTACAGACGTAAACCAATTATCAAAATATAGTATAAAATTTTTGTCTTTGGGAAGACTTTTGCCAAATATAAGACAACATCAGAAGATATTCCCAAGCCATAAGAAGGACAAGTGCCTTCCCCAACATATAGCGTAAAATCATAAACTAATCCAGATATTCCAGCCCGCGTAAACATTTTAAGACCCCATTTATGAGGTTTAGCTGGATTATATTGCTTAAACGTGGATCGACCTGCAAAAAAAAGCAATTAATAAAAATAAAGCCAATTTAAAAGAAAATTAAAAACGTACCTTTGAATGCAATTATTTGCTCATCGACACTTTGATGCTCTTCCTGAGGTAGTTTTCCAAAATTTTCTTTGGGAATTCTGAGCAAAGGGCGGATCTTGTAGAGTTTATCATAGTTGGAATCTCCTTTTTTTAATTGTTTGGCGTTGTCGTTGAAATGTAAGCATTGTTTTATTTTTTCAAATCTCCTACGCGGCATTGAATCAGTTATTGCGGTAAGCTTTAAATCCTTTGACCATGCCATTCTAAGTTGCGGTAGTTTTAAAACATCCAAGTACAATAAAATGCCAATGTAGCGTTTGATTCCATCATCAGTACATTTAAGTTCAATACCGTGCTCCTGCAAACTATATATATCAGTTTGCCTTGCCATTAAATGAATTAGCTGAGTATCAAAAAATGTGTAGAAGAACTCCACTGGCGTCTTTATCTCCCCGACATCAAAAGTTTTGTCATCTTCCCAAATACTCTCTGGAGCTACAAACGGCCTTGTTCTCCACTTTAGCGTCTTTGGATCAATTTTCTCCAAGCAACTGTCAACAACAACGCAAGAATCAGGTTCACATCCTTCAATCACTGTATTTTCCAGAAGGTCAATCTCGATACTTTCTCCCCTTTCAAGAATTCCTTCTAAATTCTTCTCCAGTACCGTAGAAATGTCTTTCATCTCATCACCACTTTCTTCGTCAGTAGAAACATCCCAATCGAAGTTTCAATTCAATTCAATTTCTTCGTTAGACAACCTTTCACTTTCGGTCTCATATCTAAATGCAAACAAAAATGATTACCACGAATGCCCAAGGTTGCTCACAAGCACCTTAGCAACTTTGAAAATTATTTACTTACTTATTGTTCACTATTAACTAAGTTTGACTATATCACTGTCTAGTTAACTCTTTGCTAAATAATTATTTGTTTATACTTTAGGTTCTTTTTAAAGTATTATAAAAGTAAATTACTAATTTCAAAAGTTCCACCGAATATCGAAACAATAATTATTGTGATGCGCGTGCTGTTTATTGCAAATATTTTCTGCCACTAATCTCCAAATGCGTTTTTTGCCTTTCATATTTAGGAGTAGACACATAAAAGCACCGTTATCATAAAGAATGAGCAGATAAAACAAAAGGCACGCTTACAGTTAGCTCTGAAAACATAGAAATTGCTCACAAGCAACGTTGGGCGCGAAAGGGTTAAATATATTATGTGTGTGTGTATATGTACAATGTGTGTAGTGTATAGTGTGTATGTATATAATGTATGTATATGATGTATGTAGTAGGCTGCTATAAATATAATAATTGGGCGTGAGATTTTAAATCAGAATTTTGGAGCTACATTGATACCGAACTGTGCGGTGTGGATAAGTCAAATTTAGTAGACATTTTGATTGAATTTGCAGACTCATTTATTAGCGGATTTCCAAAAAAACGTGTTACAACCGGCGAGTTAGAGATACGCCTAATTGACCCTATCCAAGCTGTGCATAGGCGATCCTATCGACTTATAGAGGAAAAAGAAATTGTGAGAAACAAAATTAATGAATTGTTATCATCAAATATTATTCGTCTTAGCAGTTCTCCGTTTGCCAGTCCCGTACTACTAGTTAAAAAGAAAAACGGTTCTGATCGACTATGCGTGGATTACCTTGAATTAAATGCAATCACCATTGCCGAATATTACCCCTTGCCGCTAATAAGCGACCAAATATCTAGGCTACGCGGCGCTAGGTACTTTTCTTCTTTAGATATGGCTAGCGGTTTTCAACAGATCCCTATTCACCCAAATTCTATTGAACGTACAGCGTTCATTACTCCGGAGGGCCAATTGGAATTTTTAACCATGCCATTCGGGTTAAAAAAGGATCCATCCGTATTTCAACGTGCAGTAAGAAAAGCCTTGGGTGAACTTGCATTATTATTATTATTATTTGAGAAAGGGAGTCTCCCAATAGAGAAGGTGCGAGGCACTGCGACCATGGAGGTCTTTTGTGCCTGTAGGCTCTCCCTAGCTAGACAAAAGTTGCTCTGCTTCCCTAATGAAGCAGAGCAGATCTTTTGTCGAGGAGCGCACAATATGCTCGGGACCTGCGGTATCCACGTGCAGATGTTTCCTCCTAGTCCACACCAAGGCTGGACAGTCGCACAGAATGTGTTTGGTTGTCTCGTCGTCCTCTTTGCAAAGTCTGCACTCAGCATCAGAAGACAGACGCATTTTGGTGAGGTGATAGTTCACCGTATGATGGCCACTAAGATAGCCAACGAGGAGGTGAAGATCCCTCCTAGAGAGTAAGCTGGTTTTCCGGTCGACCACGGGATTGATAAGCTCCTTGGCGTGCCGCATCCCTGGTTGGACCGACCAGTAGCGATCAGTCAACCTAACAGCCCAGGTTTTAACAATAGCTGAGATGGTTGACCAACCCAAGCCACAAAAGGGCTCAGTGCCGGAAAAAGTAGCTGACGAACCGGCCCTAGCAAGTTCGTCCGCCAGCTCATTGCCCTGGATACCAGAGTGTCCAGGTACCCATAGAAGGGTGACGTTGTTAGTAAGAGACAGTCTCTGGAGGCAGTTCCAGCAATCGGCCACCAGTCGAGAGCTTACTCTTTTGGAGGAGAGGGCTAAGATGGCGGCGTGACTGTCAGAGAAGATATAGATGTTCGCTCCTCTAATCCCCTTCTCTAGGATCAGACGGCAGCAGAACTCGATGGCATGAACCTCAGATTGGAAGACTGTGGGCCATTTGCCCATAGCAATTGAGGTTTTAGAGTTGGGTCCAAAGATCCCAGCTCCAACCCCTGATCAGTTTTAGACCCGTCGGTATACCAGTGAATACCGTAGGGGTCGCTGATGGGGTTGCCAGTGTCCCAGTCCTTCCGGTCCGGGATGAGGGTTCTGAATTTAGCACCAAAGAACAGTTCCTTAGTCATAGTATCTGATCTAGTGCAGATATCTATGCCAGGAATATCTTTGATCAGGCTAGCATGTCCTGATTCGGTAGCTAGAAGCCCTGATTGGAGCTTGATTCTAAGAAGGCTCAAAGCAGCGACTTCTTTAATTTGGATGTGCAGCGGAGTCAGATTCAGTATCGATTCCATTGCTGCGGTGGGACAGGTACGAAGTGCACCTGTCAGTGAGAGGCACAGCAGCCTGTGCAATTTATTGTATTTGCTGATGGCAGTGACCTGCGTAACCTTTGGCCACCACACAATAGCAGCATAGGTGACGATCGGTCTGACCATCATGGCAAAAAGCCACCGGATGGTGCAGGATTTAAGACCCCAGATTCTACCAAAGAATCTCCTGCAGGCCCACATGGCATGGGTCGCCTTTGTGAGGGTGTTGCTGAGGTGGGAGTTCCAATTTAGTCTTTTATCGAGGGTCACCCCTAGATATTTGACTTCGTTGGATAGCCCCAGGGCTCCCCTAGGGGAGCCGCTGATATAAAGTTGACCAATGTCAACGGAATAGCGCCTAGTGAAAGGAACTATAATAGCTTTTTGTGGATTGATGCTAAGACCAACATCTGCGCACCATCTACTTACCGTGTTCAGAGCTGATTGCATCAACTCTGTCACGGTGCTGGTATAGTTCCCGGTCAC
This sequence comes from Drosophila pruinosa, assembly GCA_018150935.1. Taxonomy (NCBI): domain Eukaryota; kingdom Metazoa; phylum Arthropoda; class Insecta; order Diptera; family Drosophilidae; genus Drosophila; species Drosophila pruinosa. The sequence continues at coordinate 1,135,500 of JAECWR010000266.1, forward strand.
TATTAGAGCCAGATCGTCAGCATAGCCGATAGCTTCAACGCCCTGCTCGGAGAGTAAGACTAGTAGTTCGTCAACTACTAAGGACCAGAGTAGGGGGATAGAACCCTCCCTGGGGACAGCCTTTGACTGCATTAATGCATGCAGTCGTGGAGTCCAGGGTGGAAGTGATAATCCGGTGTTTGAGCATAGCTTCAATCCACCGGATCAAAGGACGGGCAGTTCCTCTACGTTCTAGAGCAGTAGAGATTGACCCGTAGCCGGTATTATCAAAAGCACCTTCTATATCCAGAAAAGAGCACAAAGCAATGTTCTTGGATACAAAGGCTCTTTCAATTTTTCCCACTAACCTGTGGAGAGCGACCTCCGTCGATCTGCCGGCTATGTACGCAAACTGCGTGGGATGCAGAGGTGTCGACGTCTGCAGAGAGCACCGAATGTGCATATCTATAAGTCTTTCCGCCGTTTTAAGCAGAAAGGAAGTAAGACTGATCGGCCGATAGGACTTAGGCTGGTCAAGCGGACGATTCCCTTGCTTGGGGATGAATACTACATTAACTCTCCTCCAAGAGATGGGTATGTATCCCCAAGTAAAACTAGCTCTAAGAAGGCCGACCAGTGGATCAAGAATAAGAGCCATGCTGTTTTGAATAAGGGCTGGGAAGATTTTGTCACCCCCTGGGGCTTTGAAAGGAGCAAAAGAATCTACAGCCCATTTGACCTTTTCGGGGTCGAAGATGGATCCAGATAGGCTGAATCCGCGTGAGTCCGGTGACAAAGTGGCGTCATCGCGACCGGAGAGATCTGGATTCGCCACAGAACCCGGGAAGTGGACTTGCAGCAGAAGCTCAAGTGTTTCCCTGCGATCTCGAGTGAAAGAGCCATCTGCTCTTTTTAAGAAGCCCTATTCCATTAGACGACCCTTTAGCCAATACTTTATGAAGCCTCGCTGCCTCTGGCAGCGATTCTAAGCTACCACAGTAGCTATGCCATGTATCGCGTTTAGCTCGTCTAATGCTTTTGTTGTAGTTGGTAAGAGCGTCCCTATAGACGTCCCAACTAGTACGGTTAGATTTAGCCTTATTAAAAAGGCTTCTAACCCTCCTTCTAAGGACAGCCAGTTCCTCATTCCACCACGGAATTTTCCGATTGACCCTTAGGGTCTTCTGGACTGAGCTGTCCTCGAAGGATGAGACAAGCACATCTTGGAGCAGATTGGCAGCCAGTTCTATCTCACTGATAGAGCTAGGATTGCTGACCAATAGGTCTGCTTTGAAAGCTACAGAGGCTTTAAAGAGCTCCCAATTTGTCTTTTTGGGACAGAAGGAGTTTTGGCGAATTTCGACTTGGCCAGGGAGGTCAAACCTGATGTGCTGATGGTCTGACATAGTGGCTTCGTCTGTGACTCGCCAATTAACAAGCGAACTTGCTATCGACGTGCTGATTAGAGTGAGATCTAAAACCTCTTCCCTAATAGCATTTATAAAAGTGGGTTTGCACTCTATATTAGCTACATCTAATTGACAACACAATAAGTAGTCTAAGAGGGACTCACCACGTTTGTTGATGTCGCTGCTCCCCCAGATCGTGTGATGTGCATTGGCATCACAGCCGATCACGAGCGGCTTGTTGTTGCGGCGACAGAATTCCACCAGCCGATGGACCTCTGCTGGGGTACATCATCCACATCGCCCGGGAAGTATGCGGAGGCGATCACAACTTCCCGGACACCGTCTGCAGTGGCTACCTCAATAGCCGTTGCTACTAGGTCTCTGTGGATGAAGTTAGTTAGTGGGAAATGTCTGACAATGTTATCCATAAGTATAGCAGTGCGCGGGGCACCTCCCATACGCTCATATAACAACTTACATGATCCACAAGAAAGTCCACGTATTTGGCCACCGATCAACCATGGTTCTTGGACGAGAGCCAGGTTGATTTGATCTTCACAGACGACCCTGCACAGTGTGGCCGACGCTCCTCTAGCGTGGTGCAGGGTCGCCTGGAGCACTTTAAGCTCGCTCATCTTCCCTCCTGATGGCGGTTGAGACAAGGCCACTTGCCTTGCCCCCCCGAGAGTCGTTTCCGCGAATGGCCTTCGGCGGTCGGGACGAGCCACTCGGGGGAGGTCGCCTTGCGACCCCGCTCGTGGGAGGTGCCCTTGCGGGTGGGTTGCGGCCTGAGGTGCTGGCAGTGGGCCTGGCCGAGGCACCTCTGACGGTTGACGGACGGTGACCACTTGTCACCCGTCTAGTTGGGCCCTTCGGGGCTGTGACCACAATGGCCGGTGGGGTGGGGGAAGGAACCTTGGGTACCAATACGGTCGCAGCGCTCGTGGAGGCCACAGGGTCAGCCAATGCTGAAATTCCTGAGGGAACCACTGGTGCCGTAGCCGGAGCGGCACTGGAAAGAGAGGGAGCGGGTGAGGATGTGGATGGAGCAGGGGTGGCGGAGGAGGCTTTGGGAGCTGAATTCTTTAGGATCAGTTTGACCCTGCCAAAGCAGAATTTCACCTTCCCTTGGCACTCCGTCAGAGCCCTGTACGACTCCTCGTCAACCATCATTGCGAGGTGAGTCGTTGTGCCGTTCAGGCTGCGCTGCACCACCCGCCACAGCTTCGTGGAGAAGCTGCTGGCGTTCTGGAGCCCAATGAATTCCAGGATGGTTGCAGGAGTGTACTCAGCACTACTGGGAATATAACCTCTGATGAGGTGAGCCTTGGGGAACTCCGTTTCCTCCAGCAATTTGACGTCGAGGGCGCTGATGGACCTGATGTGTCCAACAGCTCCCCTGACCCAATTGGCAGTGCTGTTATCCTCGCACACCAAAAGCAGCCACTCATTTCGGGGTATACAACCCTCGAAACCCGGACTAACCGTTGGTGAAGAGTGCAACAGCACCGCCTTTAGAATGCTGGATTTCAACGTAGCCAACTGCTCCGCTGAGAGGGGTTTGGTAGGATCAGCCGAAGTGAAGCCCAATTTCACGCTGCTAACCACTTGGCTGAAGAGTGGTTTCGTGGACTCCTTATGAGTCTTTTTGGACCTCTTTGAAGAGCTGGTGGGCTCGACGATGGTATCGTCAGCGCGCGTCCGTTTAGCCTTTGGTGTTAACGAGGGGCGCAGTGGCGATAGCCAGAGCCTCCTCTCTGTTAGAACCCTTTGCGAGTGCAGCTTTAAAAAGCGTCTTCTCGCGACTCTTCAATTTAATAAATTCGTCCTTAGATTCCAGCCGCAGCAACTGGATCTGAGAGCCTGCTTCCGTAAGGCCTGACCTCTGAGAGGTCACGGAAGCGTCGTCAGCAAAGCTGATTCGGTCGCAGTTAGCTTCCTCGTCCGAGGACAATACCTCGACGGGTTGCTGATGGACTAAACCGCTACTGGACGGAAGTTCAGCACTAGCGAACCCTGTGTCCAAGGGAGTTCGTGGCCTATCCGGGTCCCCTAGAATACTAGAGTCGAGACCCGTAGTATTGGGGGTGGAAGCCAGCAGCCCACTGGCTGCAGTGCTGGTATAGGGGTCGGCCGTGAAGGCATCGCCCGGAGATGATACTTTTAAAGCCGTATCAGACTTTTCTATTTTTAAAAATTGATCCATTATTAAGATCCCACGAGTGGGCGGGAAGGGAAGGTCATCCACGGCATAGCCCGCATACCGCGGAAAGTCTAAATGAAACTGGAGGACGACAGGTATCCAGAGTCCGCATACTAGAGACCGGGCTACCCCCGGCCATGCATCCATCAGCGTATGCTGTTCCACCTTGGATTGGGGTGATTTATAGATTCACGATCTTCGCCCGACTACAATTGGTCAGCACCTCTAGCAGAGACATGACCGTGCTAGGGGTCTGCTTCCAGCCGCCCTCCCGTGGAGAGTATAGTCGCACGTGCCCCAGCCAATACTGGGATTACATGTTGGTCCCCTTGCTTCCTCTGACGGCTGACGGCCTGGGTGAACTTGCATACTCATATGTTATTGTTTATATGGATGACATTATGATAGTATCACAAACTAAAAAAAAGATTAAGAACGATTTTAGGAAATGCTCGTTTCTAAGAAAATGTGTTGAAAATCTGGGTTTTCAAGTTAAGGAGGGTGAAATTCGACCCAATCCGCGTAAAATACAAGCATTAATTAAATTACCTCCTCCACAGTCAATTTCCCATGTAAAACAGTTTATTGGTCTCGCATCATATTTTCGGCAATTTGTGCCAAAATTTTCAGAGTTAATTCTCCATTTTAATAATTATCATCTTAATGATACTCCACTTGAGCGAATAGAGTCAGTAACTGATTTAGGTATCCTTCTTGATTCAAAGTTTAAGTTTGATAAGCATATTTTGGCTGCTTCTAATAGAGCCATGGGTGTCCTTGGATTTATTAAACACTTGTACATCTCACTGGTTTGTCCTATTCTTGAGTATGGATCTAATATCTGGTTTCCCAAGTATAGGGTTCATCAAGATAGGCTTGAATCAGTTCAGAAACAATTTCTTATTTTTGCTCTTCGTAGTATTAGCTGGAATCCCTTAATTAGATTGCCTTCGTGTCGTAGTAGACTTTTATTGCTAAGCCTTCCTTCTCTTTCTGACCGAAGAACTATGCTAGGTGTAGTGTTTCTACATAGACTAATCATTGGCGAAATTGACTCATTGCAGTTGACAAGCCAGATTAGCTTTGCCGTTCCGGTCAGAACGACTAGAAATTTCCTTCCCCACCCTCTTTCCCGTTGTAGTACTAACTATGCCAGTCACAATCCTTTTCATATTTTATGTGTAAATTATAATAAATTTTCTAATCTTGTTAATAATACTAACACAACCTTAGCAATAAAAACATTAATCCTACATATATTAGCTCGTATTTAAGAATAGTTCTAATTATTATTATTAGACCTTCGTTCGCGTTCCCGCACGTTGTGCAGTTGCCCCACGGTCGGACGGGCGGGTGGTCGTGTCTGCTTAGGTCCGCGCGTTAACAAGCCAGAGCTTGGTGTCGCTGGATTGTACTACCACTTGATTGTACTGCCGTTAGTACGTCAACGGCCAAGATCAAGGGACGGGCAGTTCGTCTTCACTCTATAGCAATCGAAATGGACCCGTAGCCGGTATTATCAAAAGCACCTTCCATATCCAAAAAAAGCATAAAGCAATATTCTTGGATTCAAAGGCTCTCCCAATTTTCCCCACTAACCTATGGAGAGCGGCCTCCGTCGATCAACCTTCTATTTACGCAAAATACGTGGGATGCAGAGATGTCGACGTCTGCAGAGAAGAATGTCCATATCTATCAGCCTTTCCGCAGTCTTAAGCAGAAATAAAGTAAGACTGATCGGGATATGCATCCCCAAGTAAAACAAGCTCTAAGAAAGTCGATCAGTGGATCAAGGGTATGAGCCAGGCTGTTTTGAACAAGGACTGAGAAGATTTTGTCACTCCCTGGGGCGATAGAATCCACGCACATTTGACCTTTTCCGAGGTCGCAAATGGATCCAGATAAGATGAACCCGCGTGAGTCCTATGACAAAATGGCTGCTCTTTTGAAAAACCCTATTCCATTAGACGAAAAAATTTTGCTCATTTTCTCTTCTAATGGCGGGAAGGATCCTTACGGTAAGCCACTGCTGTCACCCCGGAGGGAACCACTGGCGCCGTTACCGGAGGGGCATTGGCTGGAGAGGGTTTCGGGTGACGAAGGGGATGGAGCAGGGGGTGGCGGAGGTGACTTTGGGAGCTGAATTATTTAGGATCAATTTGACCCATACAAAGCAGAATTTCACCCTCCCTTGGCACTCGTGTCGTGGTCGTGGTGACGATCAGGCTATTTTGCACCACCCGCCACTGCTTCGTAGATAAGCTTTCTGGAGCCTAATGTATTCCAGGATATTCACGAGAGTGAACTACTGGGGAACCTTGGGAAATTCCGTTTCCTCCAGCAGTTTTACGTCAAGGGCGTTGATGAACCTGATGTGTCCAACAGCTCCCCTGACCTAATTAGCAGTGCTATTATCCTCGTACATCAGCAGCAGCCACTCGTTTCGGGGCATACAACCCTCAAAACCTGAGCTAACATCTAACTTCTGGTGTGGAGTGCAACAGCACCGCCTTTAAGATGCTGGATTTCAACAAAGCCAACTGCTCTGCTGATAAGGGTTTGGATGAATCAATTGAATCCCAATTTCACACTGCCTACCACTTGGCTGTAGAGTGGCTTTGTGGACTCCTTTTGAGTCTTTTTGGGCCTCTTTGAATAGCTAGTTGGCTCGGCGATGGTATCGTCAGCGCACGTCCGTTTTTGGTGTAAACGGGGAGCGCAGTGGCGATAACAAAAGCTTCCGCTCTGCTCGATCCCTTTGCAAGTGCGTCCTTCGACTCCAGCCGCAGCAACTGGATCTGAGAGCCTGCTCCCGTGAGGCCAGACCTCTGAGAGGCCACGGAAGCGTCGTCATCAAAGCTGATCCGGTCGCAGTCAGCTTCCGAGTCGGAGGACAATACCTCGACGGGTTGCTCCCGGGCTGAACCGCTATTAGATGAAAGGTCAGCACTAGCGAACCCTGTGTGAAACGGAGTTCGTGGCCTATCCAATTCCCCTAAGTTACTAGAGTCGAGACCCGTAGTTTTGGTGTGGAAGCCAGCAGCCCACTTGCTGCAGTGCTGGTGTTGGGGTCAGCCGTGAAGACATCGCCCATGGTTGATGCTATCGAAGTCGCATCAGTTTTTAATTGATCGATAAAATTGATACCACGAGTAGGCAGGAAGGAAAGGTCACACACTGCATAGGCCGCGTATCGTGGAGAGTCTAAATGAAACTGGAGGGCGACAGGTATCCAGAGTCCGCATACTAGAGACCGTGCTGTACCCCCTTGGATTGGGGTGATTTATAGATTCACAATCTTCGCCCGACTACAATTAGTCAGCACCCCTAGCAGAGACATGACCGTGCTAGGGGTCTGCTTGCAGCCGCTCTCGCGTGGAAGTATAGTCGCAGTTTCGACAGCAGGAGCAAGGATGGTACGTGTCCCAGCCAATACTGGGATTACATGTTGATCCCCTTGCTGCCTCTGACGGCTGACGGCCTAAATATCGATCTACTAATTGGAGCAAGTATATTTATTGATCGGTTTGTCGGTTAGACAAATTAAGTTGGGTTCGGGATTGCCGGTGCTCCACAAAAGGCATTTTGGTCGGATAGTATCCAGAGGCTGTCATCAGTCAAGTGGAGTGACAATGATTGCCACTCCTCGATCACTGAGGAGGAGGATCAAGGAAGAGGATATTGATTTTGTAAATCCCATTTTTCTCGTTTTATAATTTTTGTTTAGAATGCCTCTCAGAAGATGCGTGAATTGCTTGGGAGATTCATACACTCAGGCCTTTTGGCGCTTTCTTAATTTGGAGCGAGAGCTAGATAATCTGTCAAAGTTATGGGAACAATACTCGGCATTCATAAAGGAATACAAAGAATACGCTCACATGTCGTTGGTGAGTCAGTATTATTTGCTATCACATACACTGCATTGATGATATCTGTAAGAAATATAGATGTGTACGCATGTCTAATTTGGATAGCTACCTGCAATGCATTCTCTGGAGAGATTTTGTTACGTATGGAGCGAGACCAGCTGCATTTCTAGTGATTCGATTCGTCGAATCTCAAGTAATCGGCATTCCCGATCGGACCCGTTAAATCTAAAACGCTCATTTTTCTCGGCGACTTAATGAAGCAAACATCGGGATTAGCGGAAAAAACCAATTTTAAAATAAGAAAGTGGTGCTCCAATGTTTCAGAATTGTTAAACGGCATCATTAGTCAGGATAAGGAGAAGCTTTAGAAATTCGATGATGGAACAGACGTGACAAAGGCAATTGAGTTTTCATAGGATTCATCTTCAGATGAATTCATCTTATCCGTTTGGCCGTAGCAGTTTACTTACAAGACAACAAATCGCTCTTTGTCGTCGACAATTGTATGCTCCTATGATCCGATTAGGCTTACCTATCATAACCAAGCCGAAAATTGTTATTCAACTTTTTGGAAAGAACAGTTTTATGGGGATGAAAGCTTGCCAACCTCTCTTGCTTCTACTTCCACGTTTGACTCTATTTCAGATTCTGATATGGATGTCCATGGTTTCTGCGATGCCAGCATACACGCCTAAGGAACACGCTTGTCGTATTGAAATCTGATATGTTTACGATCTCGAGTTGCTTCGCTCAAGGCTCTCACAGTACCGGAGCTTGAACTTTGCGAAGCTAAGCTGCTCTCTCTCAACTCATCAGTGAGGTAGAAGGCATGCGATTGGTTATTAGGATGTTTTACTGTTGGTCGGCCTCAGAAACAGTTCTTTCGTGGCTTCGAAATAAACCTGCTCAATTCAACATTTTATTAGCGCATCGGTCAGCAACAGTTCATAAGCTGACTGAACCAGATAATAACGGCAAATAAGATCAAGTGGTCAAACACAAAGCTCTGGCTTGTTAACGTGCGGACCCAGGCAGACGCAACGACCCGCCCATCCAACTGTGGGGCACGCAGCCTAACGTGCATATATGGAGGTTGCAAAAATTAACACAGACAAAACAATAAAACTATAAAAATAATAATAATAATAATATAAACTATACTTACTATACTCCTATTCCATACCAAGGCTGGACATAGCAATTGAGGTTTTGGAATTGGGTCTAAAGATCCCAGCTCCAACCCCCTGATCAGTCTTTGACCCGTCGGTATACCAGTGAACACCGTGGGGGTCGCTGATGGGGTTGTCAGTGTCCCAGTTCTTCCGGTCCGGGATGAGGGTTCTAAATTTACATGGATTGGAGTTTGATTTTAAGAAGACTCATAGACTTCTTTAATTTGTATATGCAGCGGAGTCAGATTTAGTATCGATTCCATTGCTGCGGTCGGACAGGTACGAAGTGCACGTGTCAGTGAGAGGCACAGCAGCCTGTGCAATTTATTGCATTTGCTGATGGAAGTGATCAGCGTAACCTTTGGCCACCACACAATAGCAGCATAGGTGACGATCGGTCTGACCATCATGGCCCAGATTCTGCCAAAGAATCTCCTGCAGGCCCACATGGCATGGGTCGCCTTTGTGAGGGTGTTGCTGAGGTGGGAGTTCCAATTTAGTCTTTTATCGAGGGTCACCCCTAGATATTTGACTTCGTTGGATAGCCCCACAGGGGAGCCGCTGATATAAAGTTGACCAATGTCAACGGAATAGCGCCTAGTGAAAGGAACTATAATAGCTTTTTGTGGATTGATGCTAAGACCAACATCTGCGCACCATCTACTTACCGTGTTCAGAGCTGATTGCATCAATTCTATCACGGTGCTGGTATAGCTCCCGGTCACTATTAGAGCCAGGTCGTCAGCATAGCCGATCGCTTCAACGCCCTGCTCGAAGAGTAAGATGAGTAGTTCGTCAACTACTAGGGACTAGAGTAGGGGGATAGAACCCTTCCCTGATGACAGCCTTTGACTGTATTAATGCATGCAGTCGTGGAGTCCAGGGTGGAAGTGATTATCCGGTGCTTGAGCATAGCTTCAATCCACCGGATCAATGGACGGGCAGTTCCTCTACGTTCTAGAGCAGTAGAGATTGGCCCGTAGCCGGTATTATCAAAAGCACCTTCTATATCCAGAAAAGAGCACAAAGCAATGTTCTTGGATACAAAGGCTCTTTCAATTTTTCCCACTAACCTGTGGAGAGCGACCTCCGTCGATCTGCCGGCTATGTACGCAAACTGCGTGGGATGCAGAGGTGTCGACGTCTGCAGAGAGCACCGAATGTGCATATCTATGAGCCTTTCCGCCGTCTTAAGCAGAAAGGAGGTAAGACTGATCGGCCAATAGGACTTAGGCTGGTCAAGCGGACGATTCCCTTGCTTGGGGATGAATACCACATTTACTATCTACTCTCCACCAAGAGATGGGTATGTATCCCCAAGTAAAACTAGCTCTAAGAAGGCCGACCAGTGGATCAAGAATAAGAGCCATGCTGTTTTGAATAAGGGCTGGGAAGATTTTGTCACCCCCTGGGGCTTTGAAAGGAGCAAAAGAATCTACAGCCCATTTGACCTTTTCGGGGTCGAAGATGGATCCAGATAGGCTGAATCCGCGTGAGTCCGGTGACAAAGTGGCGTCATCGCGACCGGAGAGATCTGGATTCGCCACAGAACCCGGGAAGTGGACTTGTAGTAGAAGCTCAAGTGTTTCCCTGCGATCTTGAGTGAAAGAGCCATCTGCTGTTTTGTTTTGGCCAATACTGTGTGGAGTCTCGCTGCCTCTGGCAACCATTCGATGCTACCACAGTAACTGCGCCATGTGTCGCGTTTAGCCCGTCTAATCCTTTTTGTTGTAGTTGGTGATGGTGGTGTAATTGGCGTCCCTATAGACGCCCCAACTAGCACGATTACATTTAGCTTTATTAAATAGTACAGCCATTTCCTCATTTCACCATGGAATTTTGCGGTTGACCTTCATGGCCTTTCAGGCTGAGCTGTCCTCGAAGAATGAGATAAGCACATCTTGAAGCATATTGGCACCGAGTTCTATCTCAGTGATAGACTTAGAATTGCTGACCAATAAGTCTACTTTAAAAGCCAGAAACGCATTGAAAAGCTCCCAATTTGTCTTTTTGGGACAGAAGGAGATTTGGCGAATCCCGACTTGACCAGGAAGGTCAAATCTGATGTGCTAATGATCTGACAAGGTGGCTTCGTCTGTGACCCGCCAGTTGACAAGCGAACTCGCTATCGCTGATTAGGGTGAGATCTAAAACAGCTTCCCTAATAGCATTAGTAAAAGTCGGTTTACACCCTTTGTTAGCTACATCTAATTGACAGCGCAATAGAGGGACTTGTAACATGGATGGTGTTATTTTGACTAGAAGCAGCCCCTCTGTCCACTACGGTTCCGGCCGTGCTTAGGGAAAGTGGGGAGTTCGTTGGCGCTGCTAAAATCATTCGATATCAAGTCGAGATATAATGAAGAAATCGTAGACAGTGTAAGTATTATATAACTGGACAATAAAACTTAAATAATCGGACGAACTATTGTGATGTACGTAATAAATTAGAACCTAAGATGGAATAGTTCCTAAATCTATACCCTCCCAACCTGTAGAATACATGATTCTACCCTTGTGACCCAAGTTTGGGTGTGAGTTGCTAATCGGCGCCCAATAAGAAAAAGTTAATTGAATTGATTATAAATGGAAAATAGGTAAATTTATTATAAGGTGGCTATGCCATTCTTACGTGATTATTGACAGATACTTTAAAATTGATGAGTAAGTCCGGTGTCGACAGGCCTGAAGATTTCGGATGAACTGTTGAAACTTCCCAAATGAGGATTAGAATATGATATATAAATATATATATGTAAGAGCTAGAACTTCATTCGTTTACGTACCGTACCAGTTTAAATATTATACAAATGACTTGGTTACTCTACTTATTCATTTCATATAAACTTTCAATAAGAATTCAGAATGAAAAAGAAGAATGAAAAAGCATCCAGAGCGACACTTAGCAAGTTATCCATGTCAACTTGGAGGTTGGAATGAATTTTTTCAGGTGACGGTCAGTATGCCAGCTAACAATGCATAAGCAACGTTTATTACGATGTCCAAAAGATGCGCATTAGAACTTAATAGGTGGAATTAATCAATCCTATTGGGTGCCCATGTTTGCAGTGCTTAGTTAGTTGCGCTTGCTCGCGGCGCTATTGGCTATCTTAATATAGCGAGCGCATCACTCTACTGGTTCCTCCTCAGTGGCTCCGAGGCGCTGCAGAACCGCAGATCCGATGGCAGACGCCTTTTATAAGCAGGAGGGGACTCGATTCCTACATAACCTATATTATAATAAGCGAATCTTAAACGAATATAAATTTACCTTTGATCGATGGGAATATCCACAAGTAGTACTAAATACTAAAAATTATTAGTGCCAGTGCACTAGCCCGTACTTTGGAGGTGTTCACAATAACAGTTATAATAAAAATTATAACATAATTTGGGCAGATGCCAATTGATTATTTTTAATTTTAAGAATACTTTTTGGTCGCTGGTGGAAATAAAACTGAACGAGCAAAGATATTGGCTGCTATTAAACTTTTGCAAGGTTACCACTTAGTCAAAAAGGTCAGTTTTGGTAAGGTTGCTAATTAGATACTAGTTAGTTATTTCTAGTATATTACCTCCTGGAGAGTAAGCTAGTTCTTCGGTCAACCATAGGATTGATAATCCTACGCCACAGAAGGGCTCAGGGCCGGAAAAGCGTCTGACGAGCCGGCCCTCGCAAGTTCGTCGGCCAGCTGATTGCCATGGATACCAGAGTGTCCAGGTACCCATAGAAGGGTGTCGTTGTTAATATGAGACAGTCTCTGGAGGCAGTTCCAGCAATCGGCCACCAATAGAGAGCTTACTCATTGAGAAGAGAGGGTTAAGATGGCCGCTAGACTGTCAGAGAAGATGTAGCATCAGACGGCAGCAGAACTCGATGGCATGAACCTCAGATTGGAAGACTGTGGGCCATTTGCCAATAGCAACTGAGGTTTTGGAATTGGGTCCAAAGATCCCAGCTCCTACCCCCTGATCAGTTTTAGACCCGTCGGTATATCAGTGGATACCGTGGGAGTCGCTAATGGGGTTGCCAGTGTCCCAGTCCTTCCGGTCCGGGCTGAGGGTTCTGAATTTAGCCTCAAAGAAAAGTTCCTTTGTCATAGTATCTGATCTACTAGATATCTATGCCAGGAATGTCTTTGATTTTAATTCGATTTTATTAGATTTACGGGGGCAGAAGGGGGCGTGGACAAAATCAAAAACAAACTTGATCTGCGTGCAATTATTACACACACTATTCCGAAAATTTGTTTGCTCTATCTCTTATAGTCTCTGAGATCTAGGTGTTCATACGGACAGACGGACATGGCTATATCGTCTCGGCTGTTGACGCTGATCAAGAATATATATACTTTATGGGGTCGGAGATGTTTCCTTCTGCCTGTTACATACATTTTAGGTCAACACAAAGCCATAAAACCCTTCTACCCTCTGGGTAGGCGTGTATAAAAACATAATTTTTCAACTGATAATAAATTCTTTTTCATTGTATACTCTCTAGATTATTTTAGATATTATTTATGTCAATCCAAATTTCAAATTATAATTGACCATCAACAAATAAAATACATTAATGAAAAGTAGGAACGTTCTAAGTGAAGCATTGACCGTACGAGGTCATGGATTTAAGTGTACATGCGTAAGTTAGTGTATAAAAGCAGATGTTAATTAAACAAAAATTTTAAAAATTATTGGGTAATAAAAATTGATTTTTGACATCTCCCCGCTTGAGAATCGAACCCGTGGTCTACCGAACAGCGTATGGCAGAACTCCTCGCTGAATCACACAAATTGTGTTATCAAGTCAAAATGTCATATTCGTATGAAAAAACATAAAACATTTAAATGTTATGTTATTATGTGTTGTGCAACAACACATTTTAAAAATGTACATTTATGTACATTATACCACTAAGCAATGAACATAATAGAGTCGGCATAGCCCCCGAGGCAGAGGCGCAGTGCGAGAGCGCACGTTTGGCTCTCTCTTCGTAAGAAATTTGAAGAAGTGAACATAGAGAACTTGGGCATCAATTCAGTCGTAGAACGACGCTATCTTGATATGTGTGTTAAGCGCGTGTTAAGTGTGTTATATATATGAAGAAACATAATGTGTATGAGTCGCAGTTGCTGCTTGTCGGATTCAATTTTAATTTTTCAGATTTCAAAAGTGTTTTGGTTGGATATGGAAAAGTTAATACTCTTCTTAATGTCCATATATTGCTCTACCACTAATAAGGAATTCTAATCTGAGTCATTAACGGTGCGTGCATCACGAATTGAGTTGTTCGTTTCTGCCTGTGACGTTCTTGTTGTTCTCTTCAGTTCCGCTCGTTTGTTTCAATTTTTTTGTCGTCTTTGCTTTGATGTTGCTGCTTTTGATTTTTTGATCCACTTTTTATTATGTTATCATGTTTAAATATTAGCATTTTTTATTGCAAATTAATATTGACACAAATAATAAGAGGCATTGCAATTAAAATTTAAATTCCAGTATGTATGTATGTATGTATATGTATTAGTGTATAAAATAGGTAATGTTGTTGTTTTCAAAGCAACTGATTAGCACGAGTGCTTTGTTTTGTTTCTCTATGATCTTTTGTCTTGTTTTGATTTGGCAATTATCAATTGTTTTGTTTGGTCATGGATTTTAAAAAATTCATTACCTTTTGTGTTTGTCCGAATGTGCGTAACAGGCAGAAGGATGTGTCTACGACCCCATAAACTATATATATTCTTGATCAGAATTAACAGCCCACTGTCCGTTTGTCTGTATGAACATCGAGATCTCAGAGACTATAGAAGCTAAAGCTACCAAATGTGGAGACAACATGTAAAAACTTCGTAGGTAGATGAAGTTTAATTTAGATGTTGGCCACACTGTTCTAAAAAACTAACCACTAAAAACACATTTACAACCAAATTATAAACATAGAGCGGATGTTTAGTGAATATGTCATTAAGATCGGAAGATATAGAAGTAGTAATACAATGAGAAATAGTAATATACTAGCAAATATTCTAGAGTTCAAATACCGGACAGTTTAGCTAAGCCTTTTTTTGACAATTATTATTTTAATATTATATATTATTTCTCGTAATTAGAATTGTGTCATAATGCATTTTTAACCACGTTTATCAAAATGAGACAGTGGTTGAGTAGGGTAGACTTTATCGAATTTTATCGATTTGTATTTTTAATATAACATACCCGTAATTAGAATTGTATCATAGTGCATTTTTACCCGTGGTAAAATTGAGTGGCGGGTATCTCACAGTCGAGCAATCTCGACAGTAGCTTTCTGACTTGTTTATAATGGAGGTGGTCAAGCCAAAAGTCTATAGTGTGGGGTAACTTGTGTTATTAATTCATGCGATCGTAGTTATAGGAACAGTTCAGAGATATTTCCCGTCGGACTATTTCATTTTCTAAACAAGTAAGAAAGCTACTGTCGAGTTTGCTCGACTGTAAGATACCCGCCACCCAATTTTACCATGAAAATATTATATTTTTGAAAAATATATTGAAAAAAAACTAAAAAAAACAAGTATGAAAGCTACTGTCGAGTGTGCTCGACCGTGAGATACCCGCCGCCCAATTTTACCATCAAAATATTATACTTTTCAAAAATATACTGAAAAAATACTACAAAAAAATATACTAAAATTATACCAAAATAATATATCAACATTTTCTTTGTTCGAAATTATTATCTTGGCGGCACTTTAGTTGGTTTATTGAACACAATTATTATGTCACGGAGTGTCATAGCAACTAACTAGGGGCATCTGCACTTGGTAACGCCTTATAAAAGTAATATCTTAATAACTTCTGTGTTTTTTATCCGATTGTAACCAAATTCGCAGAGATCATTAAAATGGTGATTATTATTATGTATGTATGTAGTATTATATAGGTTTAAAAAGACGCTTGCAATTCAGTTTTTTCAATTTCCATGGGCGGAAGGGGGCGTGGCAAAAATCAAAAACAAACTTGATCGGCGTGCAACAATAAGACATACTGTCACGAAAAATTTGTTGGTCTTATTGTCTCTGAGATCTAGCTGTTCATACGGACAGCAGACGGACAGACGGATATGGCTTTATCGTCTCGGCTGTTGACGCTGATCAATAATATATATACTTTATGGGGTCGGAGATGCTTCCTTCTACCTGTTACATACATTTTCGGTCGGCACAAAGTTAAATTACCCTTCCACCCTTTGGGTAGGCGGGTATAAAAATTAAATTAGGCGTAGGAAATGGATCTCAAATTGTAAATTGCAAGGTGATGTCAATTTTGACAAGTCATTTATTTGCAATTTACATTTTGATTCAAAGTATTTGGGTAAAGAGAGTGGCTATCACGACTCTCCGTTTGGTAGAAGAGCCATATATATGACTAGTAAAAATGTTGATATGGCCTCATTCTATGATAAAATATTATAGATGAACAAATTTCAGTTTTTCAATCTATCCGTAAGCCCTTTGAACCAGCAAGCATAGAATATATGGATATTGATAATAAATGTGACAAAGAAATTAATGAAGATAAGTCCCATGACGGCTGTCAGCCGTCATAGGCAGCAAGGGGATCAACATGTAATCCCAGTATTGGCTGGGACACGTACCATCCTTGCTCCTACTGTCGGAAGTGCGACTATACTTCCACGCGAGAGCGGCTGGAAGCAGACCCCTAGCACGTTCATGTCTCTGCTAGGGGTGCTGACTAATTGTAGTCGAACGAAGATCGTGAATCAGACTCTCCACGATACGCGGGCTATGCCGTTGATGACCTTCCCTTCCTGCCTACTTGTGGGATCAATTTTATGGATCAATTAAAAAATGACGCGACTTCGATAGCATCATCCATGGGCAATGTCTTCACGGCTGACCCCAACACCAGCACTGCAGCCAGTGGTCTGCTTCCACACCAATAGTACGGGTCTCGACGCTAGTAACTTAGGGGACCTGGATAGGCCACCATTAAAACTCGTAAGCGTTGTCGATCCACTTCACGTATACATAAATTTTGGATAAGACGATATGCACTCAGAAAATCAACAATCGTGCACAAAACAAACGACATTCGTCCGTTTACTAAATTGTAAGGTGTGACCCCATAATACCTCACATGTCACTCTATAGGTTCCACCTCGGTATATGGAATGCCTATTCTATACTCTATCGAGATCCCCAGGATTGGGTACCTATTAGATCGTATAGATCGTATAGTATGCCTATTCTATGCACTCTTAGATTCCTATCGAACAAATGGTCATCGATAATGTAATTTGTGGCGGCCTGGTCGATTAAGCTCGATCGGTGTATCCTGTTTCCGATCACTTGCGCCTACCCTTTTGCAAAGTGAACACACGATCTCGGTCAGTCCATAATATTATCATAAAATAGTGCCATCGGCCTGCAAACCAATTGTGAAAATCATAAATAATCTAGTCCAAAGTCGCTAAGACCAATATTTAGTGCAAATAAACTCTATATTAGAGTCCAGCAACAACAGAATCTCCACATATTTAGTTGACCGAAAAGCATCTATAAAAAGGTATGTTCGCATCATTAGAGTGCTTAAGTGCCAACTAATTTGCCGTTCCTATGCAACCAACCAAACCAACCTATGAAACCAATTTGCTATATACATCCATACCAACGAGCGAAACCAGAGTTCACTATACTCTGGGACCCCATCTCCCGGATCAAATCCCATTGCTACCTCATGAGCAATCAACCAACTGAAACATCGCTGGAGTTCATACCCCAGTTTGCAGTATTACTTATATCTCATTCTTGTATAAAATAATTATAAGTACCTATGTAAATTGGCCAATGATCGAACATACATTAATAATCCATTGTCAATTAAATTAACGGGTGTGCGAAAGTTGATTGTTGCCAATATAAACTTCTTCTCAACAGCTTCATCAAACAACAGCCCTGCTGAAATCGGTGGATGCTAGAGTAAGTACGGCATAGCCGCAACCAACCAACTTCGTAGCCTTATAGTAGATTATAGTAAAACCCGATTTTGCCGTAATTTACGAATTTTGCGAGTAATTATTAATTAATGTCCCGATTGTCAAGAGTGCCAAAAATATTGAATCTTTCCTTATGCAAAGTATACTTATACCTTATACGTATACAAGGCTGTGAAACATAATGAAATATCTCACAGTCATAAACGAATATGAATAACAATAAAGAAATCTAAACCTTTACTTGGGCATCCTTGAATCTTACATCTCATCGCGTCGAAAATCTTACTGATGGTTTAACCTGAACTCCTATGAATTAGCCTATCGCGGCCTGTGAATCCATTTTATCCCGAATGCTCTGTCTCAATTTCATGTCAAGCTACGCAAACGGAGGAGTCCGAACCCACCCCCCTCATGCTCAAGAGCGAAAGGGCTCGCGAGGTACTCACCGACGTTACCTTCTATAAGCCGGATCTTATAGAATGGGATCCGAACGTGGGACCCGTCCGTGGTAGGTTAGCTTTTTGCAAGGCGAAGCTTACTTAATGGCGCCCAACGTGGGGCACGAACTATAAGTTCTCAATTACACAAAATATGAAAAAGTACCATATAAAATAAACGAAAGAAAATTTAATGATACCCCGTGATTTTCAAGTCTCTTAAAATTCCCTCCCCACAACCACTCAATTCTTTATCACTTTGCATAAAATTATCATTTGAACTATCCGATCTGGATATGCTGCTCTTCTTAAATTAAATCATGGAAAGTAGACCGACGGATGAGTCAAACGATGATAAATAGTAAAACACATCTAACAGAAATTTTGATCCGATTTAAAATCTATGTTTTGATAAATACCGAGTCGTCTTGGCCACATGTATCGTGTAGATGGTGCTAAACCAGACGAGGGACTTTATTAAGACATAACTGTAAGTTCTTTTAATTCGAATTCTGAGAATGTTCATGATGGAGTCAACATCGTCATGTCCCTCTTCGAATTTAGAAAACATTCAATTCAGACTTAGTTATTCTAATTCAAATTTTGAGATTGTTCATCATGGAGTCATCACCGTCATGTCCCTCTTCGAATTAGGAAAACATTCACTACAGACACAGTTATCTTAAATTGAATATTGAGATTGTTCATGATAGAGTCAACACTGTCATATCCCTCTTCAATTTTGGAAAACTTACCTATTGAAGCTGCTCCTTCTATTTGAATGTTAAGATTGCTCATGACGGACACGATATCGTTAAGTTCCTCTTCAAATTGAGAAAGCAAGTAATATACCTGCTCATGATGGAGTAACTACCATCATGTCCCTCTTCGAATTGAGCGTATAAATTAACGTAGCGTCAGTAAAACTTTAAAGAATTAGGTTTAATTCACGATCATAGGATAAGATGGATGTAAGAATCAAGGAGTAAGTCCCAATAATTTGTTATGAATTTATACCGTATACCGTAAATTACCTATATACCGCTACCGATTTGGTCAGTGTATCAGTATCGTTGGATCCGAATACATTGATTGATTGAATTTGTTATTTTTATCGAATATGCCATGGCTGTATGGTGGAGTCAAGAGAATTTAGACTTAAACCCACTTCCGTATAGGCCAATTAATTTCAAAGGCTTTTGAAGAGTAAAGGTCCACGATTTCGGAAGAACTAGGTACGGCTATCCGAAATCTAAATATTCAACCCCACAAATACCAGAAGTAGCCGAAGAACCACATTATGAATGGGAGAATGATCTGCCGCAGGTACCTCACCATAGATAGATAGGCCAGATATCCTCTCGAGCATAATATCCAATTGGAATATTACTTTCTCTGCGACAAGTGACAGCATACCTATAGAAGATTTCATCTACAGGGTTAATTGCCTAGCGTCCCAATGTCTAAATGGTAACTTTGATCGTCTATATCAGTTCGCCAACCTTTTATTTACTGGTCTTGCATTAGCATTGTTTTGGCGATTCCACCGAATGCCCGTAGGACAAAGCTGGTTTCACCTCTGTAACTACCTGACCGAACGATATAAGGACCAATGAACGAACGAAGACATCAAAGGCGAAGGCGCCAATGAAAGCTACGATGATTTCCTTGACGCAATTATGACAATTGCTGACAGACTGCACGAACCATTGACAGACTCAGAGCTAGTAACTCTGGTAAAACGAAATCTCAAAGCGGAACTGAAGATCAAATTGCTTCACATACCAACTCCAACCTTAGCTGCATTACGTCGCAAATGTCATAAACACGAAGATTTTCCCGCGAATGCTAATTTCAAATACCCCGCTCGCCCCTAAATTTACGACGCGCAGTAAATGAATTCACGCATATAGACTCAACGACAGACGACGACGAAGATGAGAGCACAGCTGACGTTAACGCGATTCATTCCATCGACAAATCTAAATGTTGGAACTGCGACGAAGAGGGTCATAGGTATCAGGACTGCCTAAAACCTAGACGTGTATTTTGTTATGGCTTCGGTCTTATCGACACCTACAAGCCGAATTGCGACCGATGCAAAGCAAAGTCGGAAAACTCGAAACAGCACGTTCGTCGAGCCCCGAAGGCGAATGTCCGCCAGCAGTCTCGGAACCGCAAGTAAACCTACCAGCCATGACTCCACATATCTCTGACGTGACCATAAACAAAACTAAAACCCTGGCATATATCCCTATGGCGTGGCAAAATTGTCTCCAATCGGTGCGATTTAAGTCCCCCATTCAACCCAAGAACCGTCTCCGATCAATTTCTCGTGTCCGCGAATTTTGGAGAAGAGAACATTCAGGAGAACATTCAGGAGAACTGTAATATCCTCAATTGTACACAAAACAAATGATATACGACCGTTTACTAAACTGTCCATCCTGGACAACGAATACTTAGCTTTGTTGGACAGCGGATCCAATAAAAGTGTGATAGGAGGCAGTTTAGCTAACCATATTCTTACAACTGACGCCAAATATAGTCGGTTAAAGGGAAAAGTGCGCACTGCGGATGGGCAGAAGCACCCTATAAATGGTACGATTTGTTTATCTATTACGTACGACCACAGTCCTTTTGAATTTCTTATTGTTTCAAAAATAAAACAAGATGTGATCTTTGGAATGGATTTTTGGGACCAATTCGGTATCACCTTATCACACTCGGACATGCTAAACGCCATTACGAAGGAAGATAGTGAAGACACCTTGGTAATGACCCAGATTCAACAAAACAAGTTACATGCCATCACAGACCTTTTTCCATCTTTCGAGAGAGATGATCTTGGAAAGACGACACTAGGATGAGAAACCCATTAAACAAAGGTTCTATCCATTGTCACCCGCTCGAGAGTCGCTTCTCTGTAAAGAGATATATCGTATGCTAGAGCTCGGAGTCATCGAGGAAGCTCCCGCCTCTGTATGGCCATCACCCTCTGTATTAATCGTCAAACCTGGTAAAGTTAGATTTTGTTTAGACTTCCGAAAAGTCAACGACGTGACATTGAAAGATGCATATTCTATTCCGAACCTGGAAGGACTCTTGAGTCGACTGCCGCCAGTATGATGCATATCAAAAATTGATTTGAAAGATGCATTCTGGCAAATCGGCTTAGAAGAATCCTCTAAAGCCAAAACTGCATTTACTATACCAAACAGGCCACTCTATCAATTTAATAGAATGCCATTTGTTCTTTGTAATGCGACCCAGACTATGTGTAGACTAATGGACCTGGCCATACCTTATCAACGTAAATGGCATGTCCTAGTCTATTTAGACGACCTATTAGTGTTGTCACCCTCATTCGATGATCATATGATCCATCTCGTTGAGGTTGCCACATTGTTGCGTAAGGCTGGACTAACTATAAATATAAAAGAAGCCAGTTCTGCCTGACGAAAGTGGAATACTTGGGATATATCTTGGGCGAAGGTACATTGCAAGTCAATCCAGATAAAGGCCGAGCCGTGTCCGAATTCCCAATTCCGAGTACCAAGCAACAATTAAAACTTGGAATGACCGGATAGTATAATCGATTCATTTCGCAATATTCGACCATCACGTTTCCGCTAACCGAATTATTGCGAGGAAAGACTTATGAGTGGAACAAGGAAGCTCAAGGAGCGTTTGAAGATATTAAATCAAAACTTTGTTCTGCCCCCTTTTTAATACAACCGGATTATACAAAGCCTTTCATAGTGCAGTGTGATGCATCTATGTATGGTGTTGGTGCTGTCTTAACACAATGCGACGACATGGGAAACGAACGTCCGATCGCCTACATGTCGAAAAAACTGAATAAAGCCCAGCGCAACTATTCGGCAACTGAACTTGAATGATTAGCCGTCGTTCTTTTTTTTTTTTTTTTTTTCTATTTTGCTTTTATTTATTGAATCTTCTCATCTTCGAGACTCACGATAAGTGTATCAAATCTTATACTATAACCTAGCTAACAGGCATGTAGACTGGAACATTAGAAATGGCCCTGACAAATTATGGCTGGGGTGGAAGGTCGGTACGTTGCAGGTGGGATCGGTTGGAAACCCGAGTCAAGACCCTTGCGAGGGGATTTAGGTGGACAGAGAGTTTTTCATTATAGGACGCTTTTTGCTTGTCTATTTCATCTTTTACTGCGAAAATGCCGAGGTCCCTGTGGATGTTTTAGTTTCGAATATACCATGGTGCCCCAGTTAAAGTTCGCAGGATCTTTGATTGAGCGCGCTGTATGATGTCTATGTTGGTTCTGCTCACGTTCCCTCAAAGCTGGGGGCCATACGTACAGATTGGCTTAAGAGTGGAGTTGTAGAGCAGGACCTTATAGTCCAGACACAAGAGCGTTCGGGCGTTAATAATCCAGTGGAGGTTGCTGGCTTTCAGCTTTAGGTGTAGTTGCTTGCATTCGATATGTCTACGCCATGTTAGACGTCTTTTGAGATGGGTGCCGAGAGTTGGGGGATCTGCGTGCTATTCAGGCAGAGCAGAGGGCAAGTTTACCTGTTAAGAGTAAACGTTATGTGTTTACACTTTTGTTCGTTTATTTTGATACGCCAGTCAGATAGCCACTTCTCGACTACCATGAGATGTTTGGCGAGTTGGGTTGTTGCACGGACTGGGCATCTAGAGCGGCTAAGGATCGCAGTGTCGTCAGCAAAGGTGGATGTTGTTAGTTTGTCACTTGTGGGTATGTCCGCTGTGTAGCGGACGAATAGAGTTGGCTTAAGTGCGCTGCCTTGTGGGACTCCAGCTTCAATAGTTGTCGGATATTGTTGTGTTGCACCTCACTGCGATGTCTCTGTTGTAGAGGTAAGATTAGAAGAGTTAATGAGTATAACCAGGCAAGTATGTTTTAATTTTATGCATAAGACCTTTGAGCCGGACGCGGTCAAATGCTTCAGATACATCGAGGAATATCGCGCTGCAGTATTCTCTAAGTTCGAAGGCTGTGCGAATCTCTGATGTTATTCTGTTAACTTGCTCGATAGTTCCGTGTTTTTCTCTGAAGTCAAATTGATGGGCTGGGATAATGTTGTGAGCTTCCATATATGGTATTATGCGCGTTAGAAGGCATTTTTCGAAAAGTTTGGAGAGGCATGATAATAAACTTATTGGTCTGTAAGATGACGGGATCGTGTGATCTTTTCCAGGCTTCGGTATCATTATTATAATTGATTTTTTCCATTTACTTGGGTAGTAGCCGAGACTTATGATACCATTGAAGAGCTTACAGATAACCTCAACAGCACACTGCGGAAGCTCCATTATCATTTTTGTAGTTATTAGGTCACCGCTTGGAGCCTTTTTTGGCGTTAATTCCGTTTCGGAGTGAATTTGCTGGAAGAGGCCTCTGAGATGTAAGGCAAATGTTTCGGGTCTGTCTTTGTCGCTGCGAGCCCAGCAACGTGAAGAATTTCTTATTGAGGTGACGGGTTCAGCTTAGATTTGGGTGAGCCCTCCACAAGGGATACTTTTTACTAGTTGGCGAGAGTTTTTCAATATATTTTTAAGTTCAGCATTTTCAGCATCTTGCTTCAGAGCCCGGTTTAGTATGCGGATGGCTTCATTAAGACGTTGATTTGAGCATGGTGACCTGCTGGTTTGCCACGCCCGTCCCAGACGCTTTATTTCCAGAACCAGCCTTTCAATTTGCAAGCTGGTTTTGAACGTCTTAATTTTCACATCCTTCCATTTTGGTGTTGAGATTCTGGCTGCTGTGATGAGTACCTCTTCCAGAACGGCGGTAGAGTAGTCGATGTCCGGTTCGATATTTAGTTGAGGAGTTAGCTCAATGTGGGAACTCACATACTTTCTGTATTTCATCCAGTTGGTGTTGTGCGACGTCAGCCTATGGGGGTGGTCCGTAATTTCTGGGCTTTGAAGAAGAGTTAACAACAAAGGCGAGTGGTCGGATGAGAGATCCGGCAGGGTCATGAGGCTTATTAGATCGCGTGGGATGTTTTTCGTCACCGCAAAATCAATTAGATCTGGGATCTTTCTGGGGTCTGCAGGCCAATATGTGGGGCTACCAGGAGAGACGTAGTCCAATTTAAGTGCGTTACATAGTTGCCTTCCCATGGGGGTCACGAGGCGTGATCCCCAGTGCGTATGTTTGGCATTGTAGTCTCCATCAATTGACCTTCAGAGATAGTAAATCGAGGTGGGCAGTAGACAGCGGCAATGCAAAGGTTGCCGTTTCCTGACTGCACATTTTGGACGTGGCTTGCAGGTAATATGTTGCAAACCTTTGGTGAAAGCGGTGTTTGATGTGTTCTCGGTAGAAGGTGTAACCTCTTATATGGAAGTTATATCTCCCTGTGAGGTGCGTTTCAACCAGCAGCATGGCGTCGATGTGATTTACATTTAGGAATTACGTTATTTCCAGTTTATGCCGTGAAATGCCGTTGGCATTCTAAATGGACTGTTAAGCTACAAGCAACTGAATCACCATGTTCTGATTGTGAACAAGGGTTTGCATAGTTGTTTTGATAAATGACATGAGTTCCACCATACTTTGTTGCATGGTATACATCATAATTTCCAAATTGCTTTGCGGCTGCATCGGGACCTGCTGAGTGTTTTCTGAGTGTGACTGAAGTGGATTTTCCATGCCTGTTCGTAGTGCTTCGGCGTAGGAGAAGCATTTAGTGGTATTTAGCGGACCGAATGATGATTTAGCTGCCTTGGCGAAAATACGTCTGGCGTACTTTTTGAGTTATAATACGCATTTTGCGTATTTTGTTGACGCGTAGTGTAGTGGCCAAATTTGTAGTAAATTATAATCATAACAAAACAGACATTCAAACTGTAGGATTGGTTTACTGCTCTTTAAACTGTAGCCGAAAGCTCAACTCAGTATAAGCTTTTGTCTAGGTAAGCTTATGCTCAAGCTTAACTTAGAAGCTCACTTTATTAAGATAATTGAGTGATTAGACGGTCAAAATCACGCCATTATCCCGTTGCATACTGGCGCATATGATTATCTTTGCGAAGAGTAAGCAGTACAAGACTATTAAAGCTTTTGAAAACGTGGTTCGAGCTTATAAGTCTTCACGTAGTTTAACTCCAATTATTCTAAGTGAAATGCTGAAAAAGTAAAGTCGCAAGTGCTCTAAAAGAAAACATAAGTGGTCGAATTATCACATGCAAATAAGTGTTATCCAAAAAGAGATAGACGTTTCTCTTAATTTAAGTGGAATTTTATTGAATTTATCTAAACCCTCCAAAAGGTTAGTAATAGTTAATTGAGTGCGATTTAAAAGTGCAAATCTTTAACCCGATCCTATCTTTCTGAAAGGGTACAGTCGGAGTGTATGAACCGTCACAGGTATAACCAGTGGTTAGCAGACGAAGAACAGCCAACCTGCTTGACATCATAGTTCACCGGCACGGCACTACCAAGGCCAGCGCTTTTGGAGAGATCTTCACAACCGGCCTTACGGCCGGAGCGGTCGTCACATCCCCATATATGCACCCATATTCATATATCTAATCATCCATATACATCATACATACGGGTATATACGTTACAGCGTTGGGTTATTTATTATCTTTAAATGAAACTAGTAACACAGTTCGATATTGCCGTCACAATTCGTTAAATTGAAATAGAAGTGCTACAGATAGTATGAATTGAATCGCTACGTTTCTTTGAGTACAAGTCATGGTAAAACTATCGCTACCAATGACATATTAAAAAGCGTGTGAGCCTTAGTTTAGTTTTAGTAATTATAAGTCTCGTGGCTTCCAAACTAAAAGTTCTGGAACACAGTAATTATATTTTAGTAATTAGAGTAAAAAATGATATCTCTTTGAATAATATTAGCTTTGTAATTCAGTTTATGTATTGTTAAAAGATTTGATAAGGTATGGGTATTGGAGATTAGTAAGATCATTTAACGAAAATTGAATAGATGTATGTACGATTCTTTCCACAGCATATATATATCATATATCAACGAACGTCGTCCATGAGCTCATCGACTGCGGAGTAAGCTGAAATACGCATGTAAGTGAACTAAATAGTCGTACACACAGAGATTGCGTACTTTGTAAATACCTTTGTCATGATTTAAAATATCTCGATTTTGAATTGAATATCATATATTTTATTTGATTAATATTGAAATACCCACGCGCATATCATAGTCTTTATTAAAAATCCTACATGAAAACGTTTGTTAGTAATATTAAGAATCTGCACGCCAACCGGACAATGCATCTAAGAACGAAATTATATAAGAACAAAGTCTTTATCGCGATCGAACACTAAAATGTTCGGAATTGTTCGCTCTTTTCCATCATTCAAGAAGAAAGAGAATAAACTTGTGAATTTATTTGAAACCAACATGTTATAAATCTTATCTTTCGTCCCGAGTAAAGCATAGGCAATGAAGAAGTAGGGTAGAAATGCTATAGAACGTTAAAAAGGGGTAATTTTGTTGTGAAGATCTCTCCAAAAGCGCTGGCCTTGGTAGTGCCGTGCCGGTGAACTATGATGTCAAGCAGGTTGGCTGTTCTTCGTCTGCTAACCACTGGTTATACCTGTGACGGTTCGTACACTCCGACTGTACCCTTTCAGAAAGATAGGATCGGGTTAAAGATTTGCACTTTTAAATCGCACTCAATTAACTATTACTAATTGTTCGTGCCGGTAGGGTGGGTAAAGAGAGAGGGACTCCAAGACACCAGAGTTCCCTAAAATCATAGCAACATATAACCTCATAGCATTCATTCTTATTTGTAATCTTCCTTAAATAAACTTCGCCACCACTAACTTCTTATAAGACTAGTTTTTTTTTATAAAGCATCGTGCACTTATATTTTTTTATGCCTGTATACGCAGGAGTTCGATTATTAGGAGGAAGTAGGAAGAACCCCGACACACCCCGGCGAGCTAGTAAGAGCATAGCTAGAAGTGCACAAATCGAAAACTCTTAGAACTCTAAAAAAAAAAAACAAGACCACCAATAGTGAGGCTATGTAAATAGTACCCAACACGTGGAAACTCGTAAATAGTAAAAATAGTAAAAAGTAACTTTCTTTGGGCTCCACGTGTTGGGCGCCATTTATGTAGTATACTACATAAATGGCGCCCAACACGTGGAGCCCAAAGAAAGTTACTTCGTATTTTAACATCAGAACAATGCTTCCAAAACAGCAGCATTTAACTTTCGGGTTATGTTCCATCATTGCTCATAGTATAAACAATAGAATATGTTTTATTTATAATGTGCTACTTTTTTCAAACTGGTAATCTCAATGGAAATTTTATTCGGAATATGCGACACTAAATCATTAAATGGTATAAATCGACCAATGAATATCCGTGATGGTCCACAGGGGAAAGAGGTAGGGCGTTATCCATATAGAAAAAGCTCAAAATCTACAGACTCAGTTCGTAGGATCGCAGTTGCATTATTATGTTGGAATAGCAATCGTTATTCATATGCGAGAGTAAACTGACCAAATAATGAGCAATCTAGCTAAACCTGATGTACTTTGAGAAAATTCTGTAATCAAAAAGTTGCTTAGAGTTGCAAATCAGATTTTTTTTTTTTTGGAATTTACAACCTGTTGCTTATTGAGAAGTAAAGATTGTCCATTATCAGACTGCACTCAAACACAACTTTCAATAGACCAATTAGAGTTTAAACCTTTGTATGTTGCTATGCAAATTATTTAGATATAGAATTATACTACTCTACTAACTTTCTTGCCATGCTTAAAAGGGATGGAATTTTTTTAATAGATAGAGATTTGATACAAGAGAATATTTGTTTCGAAAATATTAAATTTGGATTATATTACCATGCCAGTACAACATAGTAGCGAAAATTTAGCAGCTATAATGGATAGTAGCATAGAACCACTTTGTGGTATATGCCAAGAAATATTCAGACTTGACCAGCTCAAAGCTACAACCCCTTGTAGTCATAAATTCCATAGTGATTGTATAAAAAGACAGTTGCAAATTTGCCAGGTATGTCCAGTCTGTAAAGCGGAATGCGACTTAAACAGTCTTGAATATGAGAATAATACCTTAGCAGCTGAGATACAACAGGAGCTCGGCACTAATTCAGTAACACGGAGCGGAACGAACAATACCACTGTCGCCACCAATCTAGACCAAGGTCCGTCCACAAGTAGAGCTAGATATAACTCACCTGCTGATAAAAATTCAAAAGGGCCCAAGACAGGACGAGGAAGAGGAAAAGGAGCCATTCCAAAACAGGGCATGCAAACTCGATCGCAAGCTCGATTTAGACAAGAATATCCAGAGAGAAGAGTTTCCATCGAAAGTATAGGCAGTAGATCGCTTGGTCAGGAAACAAGTACCAGTATGACCCATTATATACAAAACCTTATGGAAGAGCAACAGAAGCATATATTTGAAGATATAATATCTTTTATTAAATCGAGTATAGAAGAGACTATGCAAACTCAATTAAATCACCTCAATCTAGGTAGATCGGGGTCATCAGTTAATCCTGAACTACATTCTAATGACCAACCAATACTAAACGGAACTTCTCACCGTATTATAAGCAGTCCTAGGACCAGCCAAGGTTCTGGAACTATACGTCCAGAGAAGGCAGCTAATATACTGTTAAGTTGGCGTATAAAGTTTGATGGTTCTATAGATTCAATGCATGTAGAAAAGTTTATTTATCGTTTACGTTCGTTAACTACACAAAATCTTTGTGGAGACTACCAGTTACTTTGTGACAACTTACATTTGCTCTTTCAAGGTAAAGCTTCTGATTGGTTTTGGAAATTCCATAAGAAAAATCATCATTTCTCTTGGCAGTCGTTTTGTACTGCGTTTCGTCAAAGGTTTGACGACGCAAAAGATGATTTTGATTTATGGGAACTCATTAGGAAACGCCAGCAAAAAGATAATGAATGCTTTGACGATTTCCAATCGGCTGTAGAAGACCTGGTAGGACGTCTCTCACACGAAGTTAGCGAAGCAAAGCTTATCGACATTTTAAAATGAAATGCTAATCGTACCCTTCGTTATGAGCTCCTACAT
This sequence comes from Drosophila pruinosa, assembly GCA_018150935.1. Classification (NCBI taxonomy): domain Eukaryota; kingdom Metazoa; phylum Arthropoda; class Insecta; order Diptera; family Drosophilidae; genus Drosophila; species Drosophila pruinosa. The sequence continues at coordinate 1,164,654 of JAECWR010000266.1, forward strand.
CTAAAGATAAATTCCAGAAACGAGCTTCAGGAAGAAGTTAGAAAACACGAAAATTACTATCGTGATAGTCACAATTTAGCCTTCAGACAGAGAACTAGTCGACACCAAGTTAATGAAATTCTTAGCGAAGGCGAGGAACCAGAAGGGCGAAGTATTTCAGAGATACAACGCCGAAAGATTGTTTGCTGGAACTGCGACAAGACAGGCCACAGATTCGACAATTGTATCGCCGATAGACAGGTATTTTGCTATGGTTGTGGAGCGAAAAATATTTTTAAGCCCAAGTGTATTAAATGCAATCCGTCGGAAAACTGCAAAAAGGATGTGACAAACAACACCAATTTGACGCATTCAAACAAAACAATGAATTAGATGTTAAGGCTAACAACAAGTTAGGTAGTAGTTCGCAACAAGACTCGCACATTCCTGTGTCGATATTAGAGCCGACTCAATCTAATTGTAATGTTAGTTTCCAAGTTCAACCTGAGTGTTCTTATACGTCCAGTGTTGAAAATTTTGATCTGATGGTACACATACCTTATAAATCAAAGCGCTCGACAATAAGACTTAAGAACTTTTGGCAAAATATTAAAAGAGCTCGTAAGATATTAGTTTCATCCATAATATTAAGTTCAGATCAGAGATTATATACAGAATTAACTATAGCAGGCCAGAAATATATGGCGTTATTAGATTCCGGTCCTACCATCAGTTACTTCGGAAAGGAAGCGGCAAAAACGTTTTTGAAACACCCCTTGACTCGTAAATGTTCTGGGAAAATCAAAACAGCTAGCAACGAATCATGTTCAGTCGTTGCCAAAATAAAGATTCCAATTACATTTCTTGAACTTACAAAAGAGGTCGAATTTTATATTATTCCTAGTCTTAAACAGAATATTTATTTGGGTATCGACTTCTGGAAAAGCTTTGGACTGTTAAATAATATAATAGAAGATAAAAGGGCTATCGGTGAGTTGGATGTTGGTAGTGATGTAGTACATGAAAACCTAGTACAAAAACACAACTTATCTGAAAAGCAACAAAGGAAGTTAGACATTGTAATTAATTCATTCCCATCGTTCGAACGTGAAGGCTTAGGGCGTACACATATCATTCAGCATTCAATTGAAATGCAATGTGCCAGTCCAGTAAAACAACGTTTTTGGCCGATATCACCGGCTAAAGAAAAGCTTATGTTCGACGAGGTCGAAAAGATGCTTGCCTTAGACGTGATCGAGGAATCAAACAGTTCCTGGAGTAGTAATTGTGTATTAGTCAAGAAAGGGACTAAGAATCGTCTTTGTTTGGATTCCAGAGAAATTAACAAGTATACGCGTAAAGATGCCTACCTGTTGCCTCATATTGATGGCATTCTTAGTAGGTTACCACCAGCACGATATATCACAGTACTAGATATGAAGCATGCGTATTGGCAAATTCCATTAGAGAAAAGTTCACGCCATTACACGGCTTTCACTATTCCGAACCGGCCGCTTTATCAATATAAAGTAATACCATTTGGTTTAACCAATGCCGCTCAGACTCTTTGTCGACTTATGGATCATGTCATACCCGCCAACTTGCGTAGTCGCGTCTTCGTCTATTTAGACGATTTATTGATTTTGTCAGAAGATTTCGATTCGCATATGTTGTTATTGCAAGAAGTTGCTTTGCACTTACGCAAAGCAAATCTGACCATCAACATTGCAAAATCACACTTTTGCATAACAGAAATTAAGTATTTAGGGTTCATTATTGGCGACGGTCAATTGAAAACTGATCCAAATAAGGTTAAAGCCATTAATGACTTTCCAGTACCATCTTCAGTTAAGCAACTTAGGCGATATCTCGGACTTTCCGGTTGGTATCGTCGCTTTATCGATAATTTCGCTACGGTTAGTTGTGCTTTGACTGAGTTGTTAAAAAACGTCATTCGTTTAGTGGGAATGTTTCAGCAGATGAAGCATTCAATAAGTTGAAGTCATGTTTAACTTCAGCACCAATCCTAACAACCCCAAACTTTAACAAACCGTTTATCTTAGTTTGTGATGCAAGTACTTATGGGGTAGGCTGCGTTTTGTCACAAGTAAACGAAAAAGGAGAAGAGTTGCCAATAGCGTTTATGTCTGAAAAGCTAAGCAAAGCTCAAAGAAACTACTCACTAACAGAGCTGGAATGTTTAGCAGTAATCAAAGGTATTAAAAAGTTTAGGGCATACATCGAAGGACAAGATTTCGAAGTGATCACGGATCACGCTTCATTGCAATGGTTAATGAAACAAAAAGATCTATCTGGAAGATTAGCTCGTTGGGCGATAAAACTCCAAGGGTTTTCTTTTAAAATTGCCCACCGTCCTGGCTCCCAAAACGTGGTATCAGACGCAATTTCTCGACAGGCGGATTTTAACGAAATAGACCGTGACGAACATGGACCTATAGTAGACTTGAATTCGGTCGAATTTAAATCGTTAGAATATCTAGATCTTTTAGACAAAATTCAGTTAAATAAACAAAAGTTGCCAGACCTTCGAATTGAAGGTGGATATATATATAAGAAGACAGAACCAATATCCGACCTTCATAATAAGGACAAGTCTGTATGGAAACTATGGATTCCTAATAGCCTCTCGGCTGAGGTAATTTCTAGAGCACATGACACGCCAAATGCAGCACACAGTGGAATTGGTAAAACAATCGATAGAATAAAGAAATATCTTTTTTGGCCAAAAATGGTCAAACAGATTCGAGAATATGTGTCCCAGTGTGATGTATGTCGTCAAACGAAAAGTCCAAACGTCGTATTGAAACCTCCCATGGGTAAACCAATGAGTTCCGAACGACCATTTCAAAAACTTTATATGGATATTTTAGGACCTTACCCACGATCTAAAACGGGAAATATAAGGTTACTAGTTATTGTCGACCACCACACCAAATTTCATTTTTTATGTCCATTAAAAAGGTTTACTTCTAACAAAATTTGTGAATTTTTAGAAAATATAATATTTTGTACATTCGGCGTGCCAGAAACAATTCTTACCGAAAACGGTTCACAATTTGTATCTGGTATGTTCAAATCATTTTTGACTAAGTATAGCGTGTCAAATATTTGAACCGCCATATATTCACCACAAGCTAATGCTAGCGAACGATTAAATCGTTCGATTTTAGCCGCCATAAGATCTTATATTGGAAGCGATCATACTAATTGGGATCAAAAGTTGGCCGAAATTAGCGCCGCGTTAAGATCAATTATTTATAGAAGTACCGGATGTTCTCCTTTTCTTTTAGTCTTCGGACAAAATATGATTTTAAATGGAAAGGATTATGAATTACTCAGACGTCTAGAACTGTTATCTGATGACACAAGGACTAATTCACAAGATGGTTTACAAGTTATCAGGCAAATAGCACAGGATAGAATTGCCAAGTCTCACGATCACAATGCTAAAATCTATAATCTACGTAGCCGTGTATTACAACTTAAAGTTGGTCAGCCAATTTTCGCAAGGAATTTCTGTCAGAGTAATGCCATAAAAAAATTCAGTGCAAAGCTTGCGCCGGTGTTCATTCCGGCATTTGTAACACGAAAGACAGGAGCATCTTATTATCAGTTAGAAGACGATAAAGGCAAAAACTTAGGAGTATACCATCTTAAAGATATACAATTAAAATCTAAATAGAAGTCCCAATCAGTCCTTAAATTGAATCTAAGGGCACAGTTTCCAAAGTGTTTAACTTATGGATATATAATATATGGTAATTAAATTCTTAAAATAATCGGTATCGCCTTCTTTAGATAAAGTCTTGTAAATATAATTCACCGTCTTTATCTATGTTGTAGTGGCCAAATTTGTAGTAAATTATAATCATAACAAAACAGACATTCAAACTGTAGGATTGGTTTACTGCTCTTTAAACTGTAGCCGAAAGCTCAACTCAGTCTAAGCTTTTGTCTAGGTAAGCTTATGCTCAAGCTTAACTTAGAAGCTCACTTTATTAAGATAATTGAGTGATTAGACGGTCAAAATCACGCCATTATCCCGTTGCATACTGGCGCATATGATTATCTTTGCGAAGAGTAAGCAGTACAAGACTATTAAAGCTTTTGAAAACGTGGTTCGAGCTTATAAGTCTTCACGTAGTTTAACTCCTATTATTCTAAGTGAAATGCTGAAAAAGTAAAGTCGCAAGTGCTCTAAAAGAAAACATAAGTGGTCGAATTATCACATGCAAATAAGTGTTATCCAAAAAGAGATAGACGTTTCTCTTAATTTAAGTGGAATTTTATTGAATTTATCTAAACCCCTCCAAAAGGTTAGTAATAGTTAATTGAGTGCGATTTAAAAGTGCAAATCTTTAACCCGATCTTATCTTTCTGAAAGGGTACAGTCGGAGTGTATGAACCATCACAGGTATAACCAGTGGTTAGCAGACGAAGAACAGCCAACCTGCTTGACATCATAGTTCACCGGCACGGCACTACCAAGGCCAGCGCTTTTGGAGAGATCTTCACAACCGGCCTTACGGCCGGAGCGGTCGTCACATCCCCATATATGCACCCATATTCATATATCTAATCATCCATATACATCATACATACGGGTATATACGTCACAGCGTTGGGTTATGTATTATCTTTAAATGAAACTAGTAACACAGTTCGATATTGCCGTCACAATTCGTTAAATTGAAATAGAAGTGCTACAGATAGTATGAATTGAATCGCTACGTTTCTTTGAGTACAAGTCATGGTAAAACTATCGCTACCAATGACATATTAAAAAGCGTGTGAGCCTTAGTTTAGTTTTAGTAATTATAAGTCTCGTGGCTTCCAAACTAAAAGTTCTGGAACACAGTAATTATATTTTAGTAATTAGAGTAAAAAATGATATCTCTTTGAATAATATTAGCTGTGTAATTCAGTTTATGTATTGTTAAAAGATTTGATAAGGTATGGGTATTGGAGATTAGTAAGATCATTTAACGAAAATTGAATAGATGTATGTACGATTCTTTCCACAGCATATATATATCATATATCAACGAACGTCGTCCATGAGCTCATCGACTGCGGAGTAAGCTGAAATACGCATGTAAGTGAACTAAATAGTCGTACACACAGAGATTGCGTACTTTGTAAATACCTTTGTCATGATTTAAAATATCTCGATTTTGAATTGAATATCATATATTTTATTTGATTAATATTGAAATACCCACGCGCATATCATAGTCTTTATTAAAAATCCTACATGAAAATGTTTGTTAGTAATATTAAGAATCTGCACGCCAACCGGACAATGCATCTAAGAACGAAATTATATAAGAACAAAGTCTTTATCGCGATCGAACACTAAAATGTTCGGAATTGTTCGCTCTTTTCCATCATTCAAGAAGAAAGAGAATAAACTTGTGAATTTATTTGAAACCAACATGTTATAAATCTTATCTTTCGTCCCGAGTAAAGCATAGGCAATGAAGAAGTAGGGTAGAAATGCTATAGAACGTTAAAAAGGGGTAATTTTGTTGTGAAGATCTCTCCAAAAGCGCTGGCCTTGGTAGTGCCGTGCCGGTGAACTATGATGTCAAGCAGGTTGGCTGTTCTTCGTCTGCTAACCACTGGTTATACCTGTGACGGTTCGTACACTCCGACTGTACCCTTTCAGAAAGATAGGATCGGGTTAAAGATTTGCACTTTTAAATCGCACTCAATTAACTATTACTAATTGTTCGTGCCGGTAGGGTGGGTAAAGAGAGAGGGACTCCAAGACACCAGAGTTCCCTCAAATCATAGCAACATATAACCTCATAGCATTCATTCTTATTTGTAATCTTCCTTAAATAAACTTCGCCACCACTAACTTCTTATAAGACTAGTTTTTTTTTATAAAGCATCGTGCACTTATATTTTTTTATGCCTGTATACGCAGGAGTTCGATTATTAGGAGGAAGTAGGAAGAACCCCGACACACCCCGGCGAGCTAGTAAGAGCATAGCTAGAAGTGCACAAATCGAAAACTCTTAGAACTCTAAAAAAAAAAAAACAAGACCACCAATAGTGAGGCTATGTAAATAGTACCCAACACGTGGAAACTCGTAAATAGTATACTACAGTAGCTGTCGCTCGTTGCATGCGACTCTTCAACTCCTTGTGGACCGCACAGCCTCTGTAGTTTGCCGTATGGTTTCCTCCACAGTTGCCACTTTTTTTCTTTAAGGGGTCTTCTTTGTTTGCGGGGCAGTTTACGGAGTTGTGGAAGTCTCCGCAGACTACGCAGATGGCCCGAAGTGTGCAGTATGTCTTTGTGTGCCCATACTCCCGGCAGTTTGTGCATTGTAAAGGGCCGTTGCGTTTGTGTGGTTCTTCCACGGTGATCCTTCGATTCACTAAGAGCTGCAGCTTGTAGATCGGGTGCACTTCTTTTTCTATAAGGCATTGCTATCTGGTTCGAGCTCGACCTTGAAGAGTGGTTGCGGCTTTTTATTCCTGTTGATAATGTTGCTGACATTTTTGGTACATAAGCCCTTGGCTTTAAGGGCTTCTTGAATAACAGAGGGGGCGACGTCGGGTTCGATTTTTTTAAGTACAACTTGCAGTGCCTTGCTGCTTTTTAGCTGGTAGGTGTAGAAGTTATTTTTAGTTTCCTCCAGGTACTTAGACACAGCTCGGAAGTGTTCTTCGGACTTCGTTTGAACTTTGATTTCCCTTTAATAAGCGGAACAACATGAAAATTATCGTTCCCGACCAACGCAACAATTTTGTTGACCAGTGCATTAGAGCTTTTTTCCCTTATGTAAATAGATGGGGGCTTTGGTTTCTTTTGGGTCTCCTGCCCCAGCTCTGCATGGTTGTTCTCCGCCTCTGCTAAGATGAAAAACGGTTATCATTGGAACTCCTAGTTTGGTCGTTGCTTTTATTGGTACGGTTGATCTTTGGTTTATTACCAATCGTGTTTAGTGGACTAAGCTTACGATTAATTTGGATGTAGCGATCCATACCGGTCTGTATAGCCGGGACCGCTTGTTGCTTATCAAAGCTTACGGTTTTTATTGATATTGCAATTTGCTCTGCGGCCGTTGGCCCCAAATTCGCAATATTGGTAGTTGGTTTTGTTGTTGGTGGTGCTTTTGCTGCGACTGCAGAAATTGTAGAGTTGGGGTGAGCAAGAGCTGTCTCTCTCTTGCTGTCAACGGTCATTAGAGCCGGGTTGCACTTTGTTGACTTGCTTTTTTCACGATATTACGTGTTGCGAAGTAAGAGTAACAAGCGTTATAAATATATATTTTTCTTTGGCGTTACTTCGCGCAAGCTGCCTGTCAATTGTTATTCATGTAGTTTAGACTACTGATTTTAAGTTCGTGACTTTTTCACCGACAAGAGGCGGAGAACACCGACCGACGAAGCCTCGCACTAAAAATCGCGTCCAACTCGTACAACGGCCCGATCGCAAAATCCAGCCGTTCTGGCCGTGAAAAGATTCCGAATGTATATCGAAGGTCACGAATTCAAAGTAGTCAGAGACCATTCAAGTCTGCGATGGTTGATGACCCAGACAGATCTCAGTGGCAGACTAGCACGCTGGTCCTTCAAGTTACAGGGATATCTCGCTTTACGATTGAACATCGCCGAGGAAGCCAAAACGTTGTGGCTGACGCGTTATCCCGCTCCTTTGAACCCATTGTAGAGCAAATCGATTTGCAAACCGTACCCGAGATAGACTTGTCTTCGGAGGCCTTCAAACCCGACGAATACCGTACACTGAAAGAGCAATATAAGGTATCCGCATTACCAGACTTCCGAGTCAAAGGTGACTATATCACCGAACTTCCAGAAATTTCGATGAGTCTGCTAATGTTTGGAAATTGTATGTACCTCGTGAGTTAAGAGAAGGCATAATTAAAGCATCTCATGACCAACCATCATCCGCTCACTGTGGCCGTAGCAAATGTATAGATCGCATACGACGAAAGTTCTGTTGGCCCAATATGATTATCGATGTGCGAGATTATATTCGCCAATGCGAGTTATATCTGACATCCAAAGTTCCTACTAAAGTTCTTCGACCCACCATGGGAAACCAAGTAGTCAGCGAACGACCATTTCAGCGTCTGTATATTGATTTTATTGCTCCGTTACCCCGTACAAAACAAGGTCACATAGGTCTGTTTATCATCTTAGGATCATTATACGAAGTTTACCTTCCTCCGACCCGTTCGACGATTCGTATCAAGTGTGGTTATAAAAATCTTCCAAGATGAAATTTTTAATTGCTATGGAGTACCCGAGACTATAGTTAGCGACAATGGTACGCAGTTCAAAAGTCGTGAGTTTACCTCATTGCTAACTAAGTACAATATAGGGCATATGCTCACTGGTGCTTATTCGCCACAGGCAAACGCTGCCGAACGAGTAAACCGTTCAATTAATGCCGCACTACGTGCTTATGTTCTGATCAACGCGATTGGGATCTATACATAAGCAGTATTAATAACGCCTTGCGTAACCATGTGCATCAATCCATTGGATTCTTCCCCTATTTTGCTGTCTTCGGTCAGCCGATGATCACGCATGGATCCGAGTAAGAAAACATAAGTGGTCGAATTATCACATGCAAATAAGTGTTATCCAAAAAGAGATAGACGTTTCTCTTAATTTAAGTGGAATTTTATTGAATTTATCTAAACCCCTCCAAAAGGTTAGTAATAGTTAATTGAGTGCGATTTAAAAGTGCAAATCTTTAACCCGATCTTATCTTTCTGAAAGGGTACAGTCGGAGTGTACGAACCATCACAGGTATAACCAGGGGTTAGCAGACGAAGAACAGCCAACCTGCTTGACATCATAGTTCACCGGCACGGCACTACCAAGGCCAGCGCTTTTGGAGAGATCTTCACAACCGGCCTTACGGCCGGAGCGGTCGTCACATCCCCATATATGCACCCATATTCATATATCTAATCATCCATATACATCATACATACGGGTATATACGTCACAGCGTTGGGTTATGTATTATCTTTAAATGAAACTAGTAACACAGTTCGATATTGCCGTCACAATTCGTTAAATTGAAATAGAAGTGCTACAGATAGTATGAATTGAATCGCTACGTTTCTTTGAGTACAAGTCATGGTAAAACTATCGCTACCAATGACATATTAAAAAGCGTGTGAGCCTTAGTTTAGTTTTAGTAATTATAAGTCTCGTGGCTTCCAAACTAAAAGTTCTGGAACACAGTAATTATATTTTAGTAATTAGAGTAAAAAATGATATTTCTTTGAATAATATTAGCTTTGTAATTCAGTTTATGTATTGTTAAAAGATTTGATAAGGTATGGGTATTGGAGATTAGTAAGATCATTTAACGAAAATTGAATAGATGTATGTACGATTCTTTCCACAGCATATATATATCATATATCAACGAACGTCGTCCATGAGCTCATCGACTGCGGAGTAAGCTGAAATACGCATGTAAGTGAACTAAATAGTCGTACACACAGAGATTGCGTACTTTGTAAATACCTTTGTCATGATTTAAAATATCTCGATTTTGAATTGAATATCATATATTTTATTTGATTAATATTGAAATACCCACGCGCATATCATAGTCTTTATTAAAAATCCTACATGAAAACGTTTGTTAGTAATATTAAGAATCTGCACGCCAACCGGACAATGCATCTAAGAACGAAATTATATAAGAACAAAGTCTTTATCGCTATCGAACACTAAAATGTTCGGAATTGTTCGCTCTTTTCCATCATTCAAGAAGAAAGAGAATAAACTTGTGAATTTATTTGAAACCAACATGTTATAAATCTTATCTTTCGTCCCGAGTAAAGCATAGGCAATGAAGAAGTAGGGTAGAAATGCTATAGAACGTTAAAAAGGGGTACGACAGTTCATCAGATTGTTCGTGCCGGTAGGGTGGGTAAAGAGAGAGGGACTCCAAGACACCAGAGTTCCCTAAAATCATAGCAACATATAACCTCATAGCATTCATTCTTATTTGTAATCTTCCTTAAATAAACTTCGCCACCACTAACTTCTAATAAGACTAGTTTTTTTTTATAAAGCATCGTGCACTTATATTTTTTTATGCCTGTATACGCAGGAGTTCGATTATTAGGAGGAAGTAAGAAAAACCCCGACACACCCCGGCGAGCTAGTAAGAGCATAGCTAGAAGTGCACAAATCGAAAACTCTTAGAACTCAAAAAAAAAAAACAAGACCACCAATAGTGAGGCTATGTAAATAGTACCCAACACGTGGAAACTCGTAAATAGTATACTACAGTAGCTGTCGCTCGTTGCATGCGACTCTTCAACTCCTTGTGGACCGACAGCCTCTGTAGTTTGCCGTATGGTTTCCTCCACAGTTGCCACTTTTTTCTTTAAGGGGTCTTCTTTGTTTGCGGGGCAGTTTACGGAGTTGTGGAAGTCTCCGCAGACTACGCAGATGGCCCGAAGTGTGCAGTATGTCTTTGTGTGCCCATACTCCCGGCAGTTTGTGCATTGTAAAGGGCCGTTGCGTTTGTGTGGTTCTTCCACGGTGATCCTTCGATTCACTAAGAGCTGCAGCTTGTAGATCGGGTGCACTTCTTTTTTCTATAAGGCATTGCTATCTGGTTCGAGCTCGACCTTGAAGAGTGGTTGCGGCTTTTTATTCCTGTTGATAATGTTGCTGACATTTTTGGTACATAAGCCCTTGGCTTTAAGGGCTTCTTGAATAACAGAGGGGGCGACGTCGGGTTCGATTTTTTTAAGTACAACTTGCAGTGCCTTGCTGCTTTTTAGCTGGTAGGTGTAGAAGTTATTTTTAGTTTCCTCCAGGTACTTAGACACAGCTCGGAAGTGTTCTTCGGACTTCGTTTGAACTTTGAATTCCCTTTAATAAGCGGAACAACATGAAAATTATCGTTCCCGACCAACGCAACAATTTTGTTGACCAGTGCATTAGAGCTTTTTTCCCTTATGTAAATAGATGGGGGCTTTGGTTTCTTTTGGGTCTCCTGCCCCAGCTCTGCATGGTTGTTCTCCGCCTCTGCTAAGATGAAAAACGGTTATCATTGGAACTCCTAGTTTGGTCGTTGCTTTTATTGGTACGGTTGATCTTTGGTTTATTACCAATCGTGTTTAGTGGACTAAGCTTACGATTAATTTGGATGTAGCGATCCATACCGGTCTGTATAGCCGGGACCGCTTGTTGCTTATCAAAGCTTACGGTTTTTATTGATATTGCAATTTGCTCTGCGGCCGTTGGCCCCAAATTCGCAATATTGGTAGTTGGTTTTGTTGTTGGTGGTGCTTTTGCTGCGACTGCAGAAATTGTAGAGTTGGGGTGAGCAAGAGCTGTCTCTCTCTTGCTGTCAACGGTCATTAGAGCCGGGTTGCACTTTGTTGACTTGCTTTTTTCACGATATCACGTGTTGCGAAGTAAGAGTAACAAGCGTTATAAATATATATTTTTCTTTGGCGTTACTTCGCGCAAGCTGCCTGTCAATTGTTATTCATGTAGTTTAGACTACTGATTTTAAGTTCGTGACTTTTTCACCGACAAGAGGCGGAGAACACCGACCGACGAAGCCTCGCACTAAAAATCGCGTCCAACTCGTACAACGGCCCGATCGCAAAATCCAGCCGTTCTGGCCGTGAAAAGATTCCGAATGTATATCGAAGGTCACGAATTCAAAGTAGTCAGAGACCATTCAAGTCTGCGATGGTTGATGACCCAGACAGATCTCAGTGGCAGACTAGCACGCTGGTCCTTCAAGTTACAGGGATATCTCGCTTTACGATTGAACATCGCCGAGGAAGCCAAAACGTTGTGGCTGACGCGTTATCCCGCTCCTTTGAACCCATTGTAGAGCAAATCGATTTGCAAACCGTACCCGAGATAGACTTGTCTTCGGAGGCCTTCAAACCCGACGAATACCGTACACTGAAAGAGCAATATAAGGTATCCGCATTACCAGACTTCCGAGTCAAAGGTGACTATATCACCGAACTTCCAGAAATTTCGATGAGTCTGCTAATGTTTGGAAATTGTATGTACCTCGTGAGTTAAGAGAAGGCATAATTAAAGCATCTCATGACCAACCATCATCCGCTCACTGTGGCCGTAGCAAATGTATAGATCGCATACGACGAAAGTTCTGTTGGCCCAATATGATTATCGATGTGCGAGATTATATTCGCCAATGCGAGTTATATCTGACATCCAAAGTTCCTACTAAAGTTCTTCGACCCACCATGGGAAACCAAGTAGTCAGCGAACGACCATTTCAGCGTCTGTATATTGATTTTATTGCTCCGTTACCCCGTACAAAACAAGGTCACATAGGTCTGTTTATCATCTTAGGATCATTATACGAAGTTTACCTTCATCCGACCCGTTCGACGATTCGTATCAAGTGTGGTTATAAAAAATCTTCCAAGATGAAATTTTTAATTGCTATGGAGTACCCGAGACTATAGTTAGCGACAATGGTACGCAGTTCAAAAGTCGTGAGTTTACCTCATTGCTAACTAAGTACAATATAGGGCATATGCTCACTGGTGCTTATTCGCCACAGGCAAACGCTGCCGAACGAGTAAACCGTTCAATTAATGCCGCACTACGTGCTTATGTTCTGATCAACGCGATTGGGATCTATACATAAGCAGTATTAATAACGCCTTGCGTAACCATGTGCATCAATCCATTGGATTCTTCCCCTATTTTGCTGTCTTCGGTCAGCCGATGATCACCTCCATCAGTTGAAAGAAGGCGAAACCGTTTTGCAGCGGAATGACGAATTCCAACAAATACGTGCAGACATACAGAAACATCTGAATAAGGCCTATACTGAAAATCGCCGCACATACGATCTGCGAACTCGCCCCAGAAAGTTTTCTGTAGGACAAGAAGTTGTTACACGAAACTTCACGCTTAGCAATCAGGCCGCAAATTATAACGCAAAACTTGCGCCAGTGGGAGTGAAATCTCGAGTAAAACAGATCATAGGCAATTCTCTATATGTGCTCGAAGGTATGAAAGGAAAATAACTAGGTACGGTTCATGCCATGGATATTTGGTAATAATGGCTCACACTTTTTTCAACTTTTATTGTAAGCCTTCGCTAAGCTTACAATCAAACTTATGGTGTAAGGTGTGACCCCATAATACTTCAGGTGCCACTTTATAGGTTCACACCTCGGTATGTGGAATGCCTATTCTATACTCTATCGACATCGCATAGATCGTATGGTATGGCTATTCTATGCGCTCTTAGATTTCTATCGAACAAATGGTTATCGATAATGTAATTGGTGGCGGCCTGGTCGAATAAGCTCGATCGGTGTATCCTGTTTCCGGTCCTACCCCTTTTGCAAAGTGAACACACGATTTCGGTCAGTCCATAATATTATCATAAAATCAGTGTCATCGGCCTGCAAACCAATTGTGAAAATCATAAATAATCTAGTGCAAAGTCGCTAAGACCAATATTTAGTGCAAATAGACTCTATATTAGAGTCCAGCAACAACAGAATCTCCACATATTTAGTTGACCGAAAAGCATCTATAAAAAGGTATATTGGCATCATTAGTGTTTAAGAGCCATCTAATTTGCCGTTCCTATGCAGACGTGAAGCTGCAGCAGATTCGTGCGCGGTGCGAAAGCATAGAACGCAATCTTACCGGCAGCATTTTGTCGACCTATAACAAGGTGCGACACACGCAACTGGCGTCAATCTCCATCGAGCGCCAACGCGTCCTACAAGCGCGGCAACATACTGCTTGCTCCTTGGACAGCTCGAGCGCATCGTAAACCGAGTAATAACAAATCAACCAAACCAACCTATGGAACCAATTTGCTATATACATCCATACCAACGAGCGTAACCAGAGTTCACTATACTCTGGGACCCCATCTCCCGGATCAAGTCCCATTGCTACCTCGTGAGCAATCAACCAACTTATAAAATAATTATAAGTAACATACATTAATATTCCATTGTCAATTAAATTAACGGGTGTGCGAAAGTTGATTGTTGCCAATATAAACTTCTTCCCCACAGCTTCATCGAACAACAGACCTGCTGAAATTGGTGGATGCTAGAGTAAGTACGGAATAGCAGCAACCAACCAACATCGTAGCCTTGATTATAGTAAATCCCGATTTTGCCGTAATTTACGAATTTTGCGAGTAATTATTAATTAATGTCGAATGAATGACACGTAATGAAATATCTCACAGTCATAAACGAATATGAATAACAATAAAGAAATGTAAACCTTAACTTGTTCATCCTTGAATCTTACATCTCATCGCGTCGAAAATCTTACTGATGGTCTAACCTGAACTTCTATGAATTAGCCTATCGTGGCCTGTGAATCCGTTTTATCTCGAATGTTCTGTCTCAATTTCATGTCAAGCTACGCAAACGCAGAAGGAGTCCGAACCCAAATAATAGTGTCATTGAAGGCAATTAAGCAAAATATTTTCTCACTACCGACACCAAATTTAGTCACTTAAATGGAGAAGTGCGAACTGCTGATGGGCAATAGCAAAAGGTTGATGGTACTATCTGTCTATCCATCACCTATAACTCAATCAACAAATCGTTCGAAATTCTGGAAGGTCTGTCCCAAATCTGGAAGGTCTGTTAAGTCGACTGCCACCGGTTCGATTCATATCCAAGATAGATTTGAAATATGCGTTTTGGCAAATTGGTCTAGGGAGTCGAAAGCCACGACTGCTTTTACCATACCAAACAGGCCTCTATCAATTTGCCAGAATGCCTTTTGGTCTTTGTAATGCGCCCCACACTATGTGCAGACTTATGGATTTGGTAATACCACTTCAACTTAAATGTGATATCCTAGTCTACTTAGACGACCTGATAGTTTTGTCACCATCCTTCGATACACATATGACCCATTTTGTAGAGGTTGCCACGTTGTTACGTCCGATGAAGGAAGCCAGAATGTTTTGGCATACACTTTATCCCGATCCTTTGAATATATTGTAGAGCAAGTCGATTTGCAGACTCTACCCGAGGTAGTTTTGTCCTCGGAAGCCTTAAAATCCGATGAATATCGTAGATTTAAAGATCAATTTAAGACATCCACTTTACCAGACTTCCAGGTCATAGGTGAATATATATATCACCGCGCCTCATTGCATCCAAGCAATTCCGAACAATCAAATAATGGTTGAAAGCTGTATGTACCGAGTTAGTTAAGAGCAGGCATAATAAGAGCTCATTGTCGCATAAGTAAATGTTTAAATCGTATACGATGAAAGTTTATGTTGCCTAATATGGTAACAGATGTAGGCGATTATATTCGCAACTGTGACGCACTAAACAAGACCACGCAGGATTGTTCATTATTCTGGCCCGTTACACCAAGTTCGCCATTCTCCGACCTGTACGACGATTCGCTTCAAGTGTAATTAACAAAATTTTGCACAGCGAAATTTTTTGATTGCTTTTGAGTACCCGAAACGATAGTTAGCGACAACGGTACACTGTTTAAAAGTCGAGAGATGGCCTTACTATTATCCAAATACGACATAGGACACATGTTCACTGGTGCTTATTCGCCAAAGGCAAACGATGCCAAACGTGTGAATCGTCGGTGTTCTTCGTCTTTTGTCGATGAAAAAAATAAATAAGAATTAACAAATCTAAAGTGGAGACAAATTAACGAATTTGAAATCAGTAGTCTAAACTACATGAATAACAAATGAAGGGCAGCTTGCGCAAAATAACGCCAAAGAAAAATATATATATAACTGTTGTTATGATAGTGCAAGTGCATATTTGACCTCAATTAATAAGTGCCGTGCGTAATAAGCTCGAAAAATGAGCAGCGATCCAAAGAATGAGCGTAGAAGCTCCATTAGTCCAAAAAACGCTTATTACTCTTACTTATAAACATGCGATATCGTTGAAGAAAGCAAGTCAACAAAGTGCAACCCGGCTCTACTGACCGTTGACAGCAAGAGAGCGAGCTCTTGATCACCCACTCTGCTTACCCCAACTACTACATTATGGAGCTACCAATGCCAAACCCCACCACCGCCGGCTTCTACGGAAGAAGCTCCCACAACTAGAAGCGCTACAATTTCTGCAGTCGCAGCAAAAGCCCAACCAACAATCATTAAGATCATGCAATGTTAACAAAAACAGTAAGCTTTGATAAGCAACAAGCGGTCCCGGCTATACAGACCGGTATGGATCGCTACATTCAGATTAAGCGAAAGCTTAGTTCACTAAACACGGTAGGTAATAAACAAAAGATCAACCGTACCAACAAAAGCAACGACCAAACTGGGAGTTCCAATGATAACCGTTTTTCATCTTAGCAGAGGCGGAGAACAACCAAGCAGAGCTGGGGCAGGAGACCCAAAAGAAACCAAAGCCCCCACCTATTTATATAAGGGAAAAAAGCTCTAATGCACTGGTCAACCAAATTGTTGCGCTGGTCGGGAACAATAATTTTCATGTTGTTCCGCTTTTTAAAGGGAAATCAAAGTTCAAACGAAGTCCGAAGAATACTTCCGAGCTGTGTCTAAGTACCTGGAGGAAACAAAAAAGAACTTCTGCATCTACCAACTAAAAAGCAGCAAGGGACTGCTAGTTGTACTAAAAGAAATCGTACCCGACGTCGCCCCCTCTGAGATTCAAGAAGCCCTTAAAGCCAAGGGCTTCTATTCCAAAAACATCAGCAACATTACCAACAGAAATAAAAACCCGCGAGCTCGAACTAGATATCAAGCCGTAAAGAAAAACGAAGTGCACCCGATCTACAAGCTCTACAAGATCACCGGGGAATAACCACACCAACGCAACGGCTCTTTACAATGCACAAACTGCCAGAAGTATGGACACACAAAGATATACTGCACACTTTGGGCAGTCGGCGGAGACTTCCATAATTCCGTAAACTGCCCACAATCAAAGAAGACCCATTAAAGAAAAAATGTGGCAACTGTGGAGGAAACCATATGGCAAACTACAGAGGTTGTGCGGTCTGCAAGGAGTTGAAGAGTTGCATGCAACGAGCGACAGCTACGCGTCAACAAAATACGCAAAATACGTATTATAACTCAAAAAGTACGCCAGACGTATTTTTCGCCAAGGCAGCTAAATCATCATTCGGTCCGCTAAATACCACTAAATGCTTCTCCTACGCGGAAGCACTACGAACAGGCATGGAAAATCCACTCCGGTCACACTCAGAAAACACTCAGCAGGTCCTGATGCAGCCGCAAAGCAATCTGGAAACTATGATGTTTACCATGCAACAAAGTATGATGGAACTCATGTTATTTATGAAAACAACTATTCAAACCCTTGTTCAGAACAAGAACATGGCGATTCAGTTGCTTGTATCATAACAGTTCAAAAAATAAATGTATAAGCTGCGTTTATCCATGTGGAATGCCAACGGTATTTCACGGCACAAATAGGAAATAACGCAATTCCTAAATGTAAATCACATCGACGCCATGCTGCTGGTTGAAACGCACCTCACAGGGAGATATAATTTCCATATAAGAGGTTATACCTTCTACCGCACAGATCATCCGGATGGCAAGCCCACGGCGGAACCGGCATCTTAATCAGAGAACGCATCAAACACCACTTTCGCCAAAAGTTTGCAACAAATTACTTGCAAGTCACGTCCATAAATGTGCACTCAGGGAACGGCAACCTTTGCAATGCCGCTGTCTACTGCCCACCTCGATTTACTATCTCTGAAGGTTAATTCATGGACTTCTACTATACACTGGGGCAAGAAAATAAGACTACGTCTTTCCTGGTATCCCCACGTACAGACCTGTAGACCCTAGAAAGATCCCAGATCTAATTGATTTCGCGGTGACAAAAAGCATCCCACGCGATCTAATAAGCGCCATGGATCTATCGTATCACTCATCTGACCTCTCGCCTTTGTTGTTAACCCTTCTTCAAAGCCCAGAAATTACTGACCACCCCTATAGTCTGACGTCGCACAACACTAACTGGATGAAATACAGAAAGTATGTGAGTTCCTACATTGAGCTAACTACGCAACTAAATATCGAATCGGACATCGACTACTCTACCGCCGTTCTGGAAGAGGTACTCATAACAGCAGCCAAGATCTCAACACCAAAACGGAAGGATGTGGAAATTAAGACGTTCAAAACCAGCCTGCAAATTGAACAGCTGGTTCTGGAAAAAAGGCGTATGCGACGGGCGTGGCAAACCAGCAGGTCACCATGCTCAAAGCAACATCTTACTGAAGCCACCCGCAAACTAAACCGGGCTCTCAAGCAAGATGCTGAAAATGCACAACTAAAATATATTGAAAAACTCTCGCCAACTAATACAAAGCATCCCTTGTGGAGAGCTCACCCAAATCTAAGCTCTCCGACTGAAACCGGCACCCCGATAAGAAATTCTTCAGGTGGATGGGCCCGCAGCGACAAAGACAGAGCCGAAACATTTGCCTTACATCTCAGAGGCGTCTTCCACCCGAACCCCATAGCAAATGCTTATGTTGTTATATTGCTTATGTTCTTCCGCAAATCCACTTAGAAAGGGAATCAACGCCAACTTCATTTCGGCCGAACGCGATTACAAAAGTCATTAGGGAGCTAAAACCAAAAAAGGCTCCAGGCGGTGACCTAATAACTACAAAAATGATAATGGAACTTCCGTAAGCTCTTCAATGGAATCATAAGTCCGGGCTACTACCCAAGTAAATGGAAAAAATCAATTATAATAATGATACTGAAGCCTGGAAAAGACCACATGATTCCGTTATCTTACAGACCAATAAGTTTATTATAATGCCCGTCCAAACTATTCGAAAAATGCTTTCTAACGTGCATAATACCATATATGGAAGCTCACAACATTATCCCAGCCCATCAATTTGGCTTCAGGGCAAAACTCGGAACTATCGAACAAGTTAACAGAATAACATAAGAGATTCGCACAGCCTTCGAACTTAGAGAATACTGCAGCGCGATATTCCTCGATGTATCTCAAGCTTTCGGCTGCGTCTGGCTCAAAGGTCTTATGCATAAAACTAAAACACACTTGCCTGGGTACACTCATTAACTCTTCTAATCTTACCTCTACAACAGAGCCTTCGCAGTGAGGTGCAACACAACAATATCCGACAACTATACTATCGAAGCTGGAGTCCAACAAGGTAGCGCACTTGAGCCAACTCTATCCATCCTTTACACAGCGGATATTCCCACGAGTGACCGACTAACAACATCCACCTTTTGCTGACGACACTGCGATCCTTAGCCGCTCCAGATGTCCAGTCCATGCAACAACCCAACTTGCCAAACACCTCATGGTAGACGAGAAGTGGGTATCTGACTGGCATATCAAAATAAACGAACAAAAGTGTAAACACATAACGTTTACTCTTAACAGACAAACTTGCCCTCCACTCTGCCTGAATAGCACGCAGATCCCCCAACTCAATGAAGTAACATATCTCGGCATCCACCTCGACAGACGACTAACATGGCGTAGACATATCGAATGCAAGAACTACACCTAAAGCTGAAAGCCAGCAGGCACCACTGGACTATAAACGCCCGATCGCTCTTGTGTCTGGACTACAAAGTCCTGCTTTATAACTCCACTCTTAAGCCAATCTGGCCGTGGCTCCCAGCTTTGGGGGAACGCGAGGAGAATAGACATCATACAGCGCGCTCAATCAAAGATCCTGCGAACTATCACTGGGACCATGGTGTCATGGTATATTCGGATCTAAAACATCCACAGGGACCTCGGCATTCTCGCAGTAAAAGATGAAATAGACAAGCAAAAGGCGTTCTATAATGAAAAACTCTCTGTCCACCCAAATCCACTCGCAAGGGTCTTGACTCGGGTTTCCAACCGATCCCACCTGCAACGTACCGACCTTCCACCCCAGCCATAATTTGTCAGGGCCATTTCTAATGTTCCAGTCTACATGACTGTCAGTTAGGTTATAGCATAAGATTTGATATAGTTATTGATAGTCTCGAAAATGAAAAAATTCAATATTCAGCGCAATGGACAACCGAGTATTCATTTTTTCAAGCTTTGGAGACTCGGTTAAAAGCTTCATTCCCTTAATTCCAGAGTTCAAAGTTGCGAAAATATCCGGAAGATTTTTAAAACCTGCGAATAGATTACCAAAGATTTGCTTTGTCTGACATATGAACCCCCGCAACATCCCTTTCAACATCCGTGCATGACACATGTCCATCTTAAGCCAGATTTGGAGCCAACATTTCTCATATGAAAAATTGTCACAAAGCCAGCAGCAAACGAAACTCATTTATCACATTTTTATTATAGTAGACGAGGTGTCCTCTACTTCGCTCCGCTACTGGGAGCTGCGTAGAGGGAACGCTCGCTTCGCTCGCTCACCTCTTCCGCCCGCGCCCCCTTATACCCGCTCCCTCCACGCCACTTGCGCTGGTCATTAGTGTAAAGCTTCCTCAAACACAATATTTTTTATAACTTTCTTTCAATTCAATTTTATTGCCTCCTCCATCTCCTCCTCCTCCATATCTTCCTTCCTCTTCATCTCCTCCTCCATCTGCTCATCCATCTCCATTTCCATCCTTTCCATCTGAATCTCCTCTATCTCCATCTCCTCCATCTCCATCTCCTCCATTTCCACCTCCTCCTCTTTCATCTCCTTCTCCTCCATATCCTCCTCTTCCATCTCCTCCACCATCTCCTTCTCCTCCTTCATCTCCATCTCCTCCATTTCCATCTGCATCTCCTCCATCTCCATCTCCTCTCCATCTACAATCCATCTCCCTCTCCACCTCTTCCTCCATCTCCTCCTCCTCCTCCATTTCCTCCTACTCCAACTATTTCCTCCTCTTCCTCCATCTTCTCCATATCCCCCATTTCCTCCATCTCCTCCTCCCTCCCCATTTCCCGGAGGAGGAGGATAATATATAATAGAGAGGTTAAAGGTTAAAGGTTAAAGGTTAAAGGTTAAAGGTCAATGGTCAAAGGTCAAAGGTCAAAGGTCAAAGGTCAAAGGTCAAAGGTCAAAGGTCAAAGGTCAAAGGTCAAAGGTCAAAGGTCAAAGGTCAAAGGTCAAAGGTCAAAGGTCAAAGGTCAAAGGTCAAAGGTCAAAGGTCAAAGGTCAAAGGTCAAAGGTCAAAGGTCAAAGGTCAAAGGTCAAAGGTCAAAGGTCAAAGGTCAAATGTCAAATGTCAAATGTCAAATGTCAAATGTCAAATGTCAAATGTCAAATGTCAAATGTCAAATGTCAAATGTCAAATGTCAAATGTCAAATGTCAAATGTCAAATGTCAAATGTCAAATGTCAAATGTCAAATGTCAAATGTCAAATGTCAAATGTCAAATGTCAAATGTCAAATGTCAAATGTCAAATGTCAAATGTCAAATGTCAAATGTCAAATGTCAAATGTCAAATGTCAAATGTCAAATGTCAAATGTCAAAGGTCAAAATGATTCCCGGTGGAGGAGGAGGAGGAGCAGAAAATTAATATATATAATACTGCAGGTTTTTGATGCAAATACAAATTTAATGAAACCAAAAATTAAAATAACTATAAAATTAGTGAAATACAGCGTATAAGCACGCTGATATTTAAATTATAGAAAAAAGGAAAGAATAACCAATACGTTTAACAACAAAACACAGCACATGACAGTTCGTGACAAGAGCACAAAGAGCATGAGAGCGGAAAGAGCGCGATACGTAATAATACACTAACAATTTGCTATGGCAGTCAAAAACAGAACACAAATTTACTGTAAGCTCCCGCAAACAGAAAGTTAAGCCTCAGTAATTGCTGATATATTTTATTAAAACAGCAGGTATTGTTAGTTTCCAAAAAAAATTGTTTATCACAAATGGAAGTTTGATAGCTAAAAAAAACGGCCGAATGCGAATGCGAAAACGAGCGAATTTAAAAGTTAATTTTTATATTCGCTTTCCAGAGAGAAAGAGCAAACGAAAACACAAATAATAAGAGCGTGATCGCGAGTGTATTGAAAACCACAACAACAGAGCAATAAAATGAAATGAGCATTAACAACTGACTTTGTATATACAAGATAATGTATTATTATACAATTTTGATTAATTATTTAGAAATAGACAATTAACAACCTTGATAAAACGAATCGGATTTTAAAACAAGTAAATCAAATATGTTTGAACAAAAACTCAATTCCGATTGAGAATACGAGACCAAGCGATGATGATTTTGCAGCAGCAACTTAACAATGTCGTGCAAGATAAATCTGTTCGGACACCCCAACTAACTTTATTGGCGCTAACAATGAAATGCAGAAATAACAACAACTATTTATGAATGAGAAACATCGGAAGACTGTCCAGGAATTTATTGTTGCGGACCAAATCGACTGATGGTGGCTTGTACGAGGCCGCTGTGAAAGCGGCCAAGCATCATTACTATTGTGCTGCTGCAAAATCTATTTTCAGCTATAATGACATACGCACTCTTGTTTATCACATTACCGCAACCATTAATTCTTGGTCATTGCTTCCAGTCACAGAGCACCCAGACTTTCAAATTCTTACGTCTTTCCAATTTCTAGCCACGGCAATTCCCAAAAGAATTGCAACTCCAGATATTACTAAATTAAACTTTAATCGACTTGATCGCTGGCAGTGAATATCCTGTATTCAGCAAATATTTTGGGCCAAATTGCGGAAGGAGTACTTGACTCTTCTGCTGGAGAGGTTGAAAAGGAAGCGCGATCAGCGTTGACTTCAAGTCGGCGACCTAGTGCTGAGCCCAAAACTCCCAACGGAATGATTACAAGAGCTATTGCTAAGTGGTGTCTGCTGCCAAAGAAGGATGTTGAAGCCCCTGAGCCTTCAATGGGGGAATATGTTTAGCCACATGCTCAGCTAGACAGCAAAACACAGCTGCTAGCTGTCTTGCCAATAAAGAACAATTTCTAAAAGCAAAGGGCAATTTGTCCATTTAGTCAAGGCTTAGGCTAAGGCAAAATTCTCGTTCTAGCTGCACGTCAACAAAATAACTTCAAACAACAATAAATAAATAATTCAAAATACCTCATTAGAAAATAAAGTAAACAACCTAATAATATTCTAAACCTTGTTTAAGCTCCTAAACGGCTATGTCAGTTTAGCAACACGGACCACGACAAAAGATAGAAGAAATCAGCAGCGGTCTCGCCATGCTCAACAACTTCAACGGGACTCCAGTATTCAATATGAATGCCTCATGAACTTTTGGATCGCATCCATATCAATCGACAATTAAATATTCGACAACATAGAAACTTTAATGATAACAAGCAAGAAAGATATTGTCACGACTGTGAGATAACCGCCTTCCAAAGTTACCATCAAAATATTTTTTTCAAAAATATACTTAAAAATATACCGAAAAATATACCTAAATTTTCGTTGTTCGAATTTTTACGCATGGCGGATACTTTATTAGGTTTATTGAACACAATTATTGTGTCCCTTAGGAGATAGCAACTAACCAGGTGCAGCTGCACCTGATTTGGCGTAATAAAAGCCATACTTTTATTACTTATGTGTTTTTTATTCCCGCTTACCCAAAGGGTAGAAGGGTATTATGGCTTTGTGCCGACCGAAAATGTATGTAACAGGCAGAAGGAAGCATCTCTGACCCCATAAAGTATATATATTCTTGATCAGCGTCAACAGCCGAGACGATATAGCCATGCCCGTCTGTCCGTCTGACCGTCCGTATGAACACCTAGATCTCAGAGACTACAAGAGCGATAGAGCAACAAATTTTTCGCGACAGTATGTCTTATTGTTGCACGCAGATCAAGTTTGTTTTTCATTTTGGCCACGCCCCCTTCCGCCCATGCAAATTGAAAAAACTGAATTGCAAGCGTCGTCTTAATCCTAGAACGTTCAGTTTTAATACGCACAATACTAATCACCGTCTTAATGATCTCTGCTACAAGCGGATAAAAAACACAGAAGTTATTAAGATATTACTTTTATAAGGTGTTTTCACGTGCAGCTGCACCTAGCTAGTTGCTATGACACTCTGCGACATAATAATGGTGTTCAATAAACCAACTAAAGTGCCGCCAAGCTAATAATTTCGAACAAAGAAAATTTTTATATATTTTTTTGGTGTAAATATAATATTTTGATGGTTAAATTGGGTGGCGGGTATCTCACAGTCGAGCTAACTCGACTGTAGATTTCTTACTTATTATCTGATTGTAACCAAATTTTCAGAGATCCATAAGTTAGTGATTAGTATTCTGTGTTCATTGGACGTTCTAGCTTTCAGATGACGCTGGCAATTCGTTTGTTTTTAATTGCGTGAGCGGAAGAGGGAGTGGCCACAAACAAAAACAAATTTGATCTTCGTGCAACAGTAAGACATACTATTTCAAAAAACTGATTGCTGTGTCTTTTATTTTCTCTTAGATTTAGGTGTTCATACTATATCTAAGTTAAGTGCCGCGACCAGGAGAAAACGCTCCTGGGCGACACCTCGTTAAACACCCTCAAAACAACCTCCAGATTCTGCAGCCAAACAACCACTGGCAACCATCGTTTTATTCAACTCCAACTGTCGTTCAGCTTGTCAGACCCAGTAGTTCATGTCAGTTCTTCCGCTTGTCAGACCCAGTAGTTCGTGTGGATTCTTAGGGTTCTTAGGTTGACGTCTCCAGGGAGAATGTTTCTTGGCTCACATGCCAAGAGCTGCGGAGCCCTCAGATCCACGGCAGAAGAGCTGATCCAGCGCAACGCGACTTCGGCCGTTGTTGTAGCGCCGTTAACGCTGACCCAGCACCTAGATGTAATGTTGGTGCTATTTCGCTGACAGGAAACGCTCCACCTACAGAGCGATGACCAGTTCGAGTACAGCTGAAGCTATGCTACAGGCGGAGCGGGGGGAACGTGTTGCTGGTGTTAACTCCTCCCCACCTCAAGATCTGCGTCCCGCAGATCAATGAGCCTTGGTTGGTTCGGGTTGATTCATTGTTTCCAGGTTTGTGGCAATGTCGCGGACATTGGGCATCCCAGTCGGCGTCAGGGGATCCAGCTATCCATTTCCATGCTGTTCCTATCCAATCCAGCGAACGAGGTTTGTGTACCGGTCGTCTAGAGAGTCTGTTGATTCCCTCCATGGCTGTGCTGAGGTAGTAGTCAATTAAGGCTTCAGCTCTCCTGTCCGCCAAAGCGATCGTTTTCCCGTGCGATTTCCTCCGCCAGCGTGTTCATTTTCTCTAGGTCGACGAGGTGCGCCAACTTTAAAAAACGCCGTTGATTCTCCATACATCGCCGCGCTGCAGAGGGATCGCCGGTCCTTCGGACTTGTAGACGTGGGCAGGACTTACTGCATATGTAGAAATCAAGCTTACGAAAAGACAATTGTGGAGATTCTTGTTTAATTTGTCCTTAAACTATGTGGGTAAGGTTGTGTTTTGTGTTTGTGAGGTGGGAATGTATAGTATCTTCTTTTGGTATGTTTATTTCAATAATCCGTTTTTTCTGTTTTTTTTTTCTTAATATTTCTATTTTTTTTATAATTTTGTATAATTTTTGTTTTGTTTTTTTTTTTTTTAAACATATGTGTTTTTTGATATGTTTTTTTTTTATTAGAGGTATACGAGTAGCTAAAATATTTCATTATCCTGCCATTATTTAAAATTATGTTTTTATTTTTTCTTGTATTTTCCTAGTGAAGCTATCTCTTAGTTCCTCAGGTCAGATTTATGAAAAATTTTCCCTGACCTAGTTTTAATTGTTACCTTGTTATCCTCTTGTACCTTTTCGCCTCTGAATCTCGGTTTTTCTTTTGTTTTTATTTGCTTATTAGCAACAAAAACCTCGTCCCCGGGTCGTAAGACTTAGGCTCGCTCCTGGTTCTATTTCGAGCCATGTTTGTTTTGCCCTGCTTGTGTTCGATTAAACCCCTTACATCTTCTAAAGTCCGTTGCCGGAAGTCTGTCAACCCTTGGTAGTTAATTCTGGATGAACGATCGAAAAAACATCGACCGGTTTCCGGTTCGTTACCGAGTGAACGGACGTGTTGTATCGGTCCACCGCTATCGGAACTAACTCAACGGGTTTGAAGGTGGGGTGTTCATTCTTGAGACAACGGTAGATTTCCAAGAACGTAGAATGAAATCTCTCGACTTGGCCGTTTACTTCGCTCTTTTGGGTTGGGGCATAGTAGAGGTCGATGTCTAGTGACCGAAGGTAATTGAGCACTGTTGGGCATAGTAACCCTCTCTCATTGTCGGAAACTAGCATCTTAGGGGCAGTGAAGTAGTGGAGAGCTTCTACCAGAGTTTCCCGCAGGTGCACGGACGCCTTTGATTGCAAGTGGAAGAGTTTGGCGAACTTGCTAAACTTGTCTATACAACTCAAGTAGAGCTTTTTTCGAGCGTGAAGATGTCGATGTGAAGTATCTCACAAGGGTAGCTGGGAACGGGTGTAGGTTGTAATTCCGGTTTATTAGGGTGTCTCTCGTATTTGTAGAGCTTGCAACATTGACACGAAGATATCTGCGACCGGATTGTACTGGACATCCGCGGAAAGTAATACCCTCTAGAAGCTGGAGGCGAATTTCTGTGACGCCCCTATGCGCTCTACGGTGTTCTTTCTCAATTATCTCGCAAATCTCTTCCGTGTCAACCACGTCTTCCACTAATCGTTGTGTTATCCGAATTTTGTATAAAGCAAAATTCGCTATGCAGGTAGATTGAAAAAGTTGCAAGTATGCTTCAGGGATTTTGACGCCATTAATTATCATGGGACGCAAATATGACCGTAACGAGCTGGTTAAGTCGTCTAGTGATCCATCTTTGAGCGGAATCAAATGGCGGGTATAGCCAGCGTATGGATTTTCGCATAGGTACTCTGACCTGCTTGTATCGAAAATCAGTTGATTCCTGAAGACGTTGATCGGGGATTCAACGTGGGGAATCAATTGCGAACTGTCCTGTAATGCGCTATGGGCCGTGGCCAAAGATTGTGTGTCGTCGGATTTGGCAGTTGAGTCAAATCTCAATTGATTAAGCTGGGGCGGAATGCGTGAAAGCGCATCAGCCACCACATTTGATTTCCCGGGCTTGTAGATGAGCTCGCAGTTGTATTCTTCTATTCGAGCTTTCCACCGCTTCAATTTCGCATTGAAATTTCTGCTTCCCAAGGCAAACGTGAGAGGTTGATGGTCAGTATAAACCCTAATAGAGCCTGCGCCATACAAATAGGACCGAAGGTTGTCTAATGCCCACACTATCGCGAGCATTTCTTTCTCAATCGTGGCGTAGTTCTCTTCTGTCCTATTTAACGAACGAGAAATGTACGCTATTGGCCTGTC
Source organism: Drosophila pruinosa (assembly GCA_018150935.1). Classification (NCBI taxonomy): domain Eukaryota; kingdom Metazoa; phylum Arthropoda; class Insecta; order Diptera; family Drosophilidae; genus Drosophila; species Drosophila pruinosa. The sequence continues at coordinate 1,192,035 of JAECWR010000266.1, forward strand.
TTTACCTTGATCGTCCTGTGAGAGGACAGCCCCGATGGCATAATTAGAGGCATCCGTGGTTAAATGAAAGGGCTTAGTAAAACAGGGAAATGCTAGTATCTCTGACGAAGCGAGAATTGACTTCAAGTCGTTAAAAGACTGTAGAGCCATTTCGTCCAACGTGATCGGAACTCTGCTCGACTGAGAAGATTTTACATTAGCATACAGTCCCCGCGTAAGGTTCGTGAGTGGCTTCGCTACTTTCGCGTAGTCCTGAATGAACTTGCTATAGTATGATGTCATGCCTAGAAACCTTTTTAATTCTTTGACGGAGGTTGGAGCTGGCATTTCGTTAATCGCCTTGACTTTCTTTGTGTCTGCCTTAATGCCGTCAGCTGTCACAACGTATCCCAAGAATTCAACCTGTGTGGCTAAGAATTTTGATTTCTCTAGATTAACTTGAAGGTTTGCTTTCAACAGGCTCGCAAATATCGCTCTAAGGTTTTTCCAATGTGTATCATAATCTTCGCTGAAGACTATGATATCGTCGATATAAACATAGCAAATCTTGCCAATATATTCACGCAAAACATCGTCAATCATCCGTTGGAAGATTGCCGGTGCATTCTTCAAACCGAACGGTAGACGGAGAAACTCGTACTTCCCATTCAGTGTAGAAAAAGCTGTTTTGGGAATGTCACTCTCTTTCATGTGGATTTGGTGAAACCCAGAAGTCAAATCTAGAGTGGTAAAGTATTTGGCATTGCCGAGGCTGGCTAGCGTGGCGTTTACATCGGGTATGGGATAGGTGTCAGATATAGTGACGGTATTTAACCGTTTGAAATCGACCACCATGCGATATTGTTTCTCCCCATTGGGTTTAGGTTTTTTGGAACTATCCAGATAGGGGAATTGTACGGACTATTGGAGGGGCGGATAATGCCATCTTGTAGAAGCTCACTAATTTGACGTTCGACTTCTCCGCGCATGTTGGCTGGGTACGGGTAACTCTTGGTTATATCGGGTCTTGCGTATTTGTGCGGATTTCGGCTTTGACGACCGTTTCCACTGACATTCCGAGTGAAGGAGGTTCGAAAATATGAGAGTACTCCTCAAGAAGGGAATTCAAGATCTCCTGAGTGCCATCCGGGTGTTCGGTGGCGAGTAGCGGGTTAACGTTCAATGACGCCCTGGCTAGAAGAGGGATTTTAACTCCTGGTGATATTATCAGGCAGTTATTCTTTCTGTCTACTATAGCTTTTAAGCCCTTAAGGGTGTCATCTCCGATGATACCATCGAAAGAACGTAGGTTCGGAAGAACAAAGAATGTAATATCGGAATCATTCCCTAGTGGCTCGAAAAATTTTCCGACCAGGCGGTGTGTTATTTTAATATTGCCTGCAGCAGACTGGACGAAGAAGGGTTTGTGAATTGTGGTACAACCGGCTGCAAGCTTGCGGCTAATAAAGTTTTTGTTCGCACCCGTGTCAATCAAAAACTGTAGCCTCTCCCCTTCTTCGTTGCATACTCTAAATATGGTACACTGGAGAGGCGTCGGTCATAAAATTCACCCCTGCCTCTACTTCAAGATTATTTGTAACGTCAATATTTCCTTCAGCTTCCTCATTCAGAGGATAGTCATTGGCTTCTTCAACGTGGTCATAGTAGACCTCGTGTGAAGGAGCTTGGTTATCGTCATTAGTCACCGGGGTTGGTGGAGGTGGTGCCAGTTCCATGTGGTACAACTTTTGCGCCTTCCGGAATGGATTGCCACCCTCTGAAGATCTTTTAATGCCGGAGTCTCCTCCCTGGCGATTACTATACCGTGACTGGTAGGATTGTCCTGACCGATTTGATTCCATCTTGATGGCCAGTCTAGGGCCCTGAGTTCTCTGGGAATTTTGTGAGAACCCGCCCGAAGCGGGAGTAAACGTGGGCCTAAATGGTGCTCTGGCCTGAGGCTGAAATGGAGCAGAGAATCTTGGAGCACCCAGCTGTTGATAAGTCGGAAGTGCGGGGTTTCTCGATATCACGTTCTGCAACTCGGTGCAAAAGGAGTACGCCTCGGGTAAATTCTTGGGGCTGCGGACAAGTAAGTGTTTAGCGCAATCGCCCCCTACTCCACGGATAAAGACATCCAAGGCCTTGTCCCTATAGGTCTCCATCAAAGCGGCAACTACTTCGCGGGGGTGGTTTCCGGACTTTAGGTTATTCAGGATTAGGGAGAGATGGCCGTTCACGTCCAAGTAAAATTTTTCTAACGGTCTATTTCCCTGTGCCATTTGACCAAGTTGATGCTCGAGTGTACGTATGTCGCGTTTATCTGCATAATGCAATGCCAAGACGCGCTGTACCTCTTCCCAGTCATCTTCTTGGACGCCGTAAGCTGACAAGGCCCTATCAGCGTGCCCTATTATTTTCCGCCTAATGTGCAGGATGATGGACCTATACAAGGGCCTATTTTTTATTATTTCATAGTCGACCAATATCGACTGGGCTCTATTCAGCCAAGGCATATAGTCTTCCCGTTGCCCATCGAACACCTGCAGTTCCTTGACACAGTCAGGGAGTTGTGATGCCTCTTTCAATTCTAACTCGGTGCGTGCGCGCACTAAGGGTTGAGGTCGAATGCCTACCGGGTTTGCATTCCCGGGATCCCCTTCTAGAGCGGCCACCCTATCATTAGTCTTTTAATGTCTTCCTTAAGGCTTGCCACTACGTTGGTCAGGGCATTGATAGAATCATTGAGTTTACGCAAGGTCTCCTCCATTTTAAACGTCAAGTTCAGATTGAAAAAAAGATGCAAGGGAGATTCTTGACAAGGTTCTTTATTATTTTTAATGAGAGTAGATGGTAGCTTCACTTATTTGCAAAAGTTTGTTTTATTATCTGGATTTTTTAGCTATATGGCAGACAGAATAAATATGAAATATTTCACTCACCCTTGTGTAGTCTTGTGTAGTCTTTATGTGTTTGTGTTGTTATCGTTCCTTTACAATATGAGAGCTCTGTTAGATGAGAAGAGAAAAGGGATTTTAGTATATTATAGAAATGTTGTGTGCATATTTTTATTGACGTTATTGAATTTAATTAACAATTCTCAGCATTTTATATAATATGTGAGCGTGCTATGCTTGTTTTATAATAGCTTCTTTTTTGTTTTGTTTTTTTTGTTTTTTTGTTAACATATTTGGTTGCGTGCATGCTGTTACATTTCTTATTGACCCCTCAAATTATTTCGGCACTGGGCGCGGTGGTTCCGTAGGATCCCTTTTGGCTATCGCCTACTAAGGTACGGTCGCCACACAACTCACTAGGCGGTTTTTTTGAGTGCATTCCACACCACTTAACGTATCTAGTAAGCTGCCACACACCACCTTATCGCTCTAGGCGTTCATGTTACTTTTAGTTGCCACTCGCAGATGAACTGCCGCAGTGGTTTTCTATATTATTTCTTTATCGCACACAATCTTTTGCACTCGCGAATTAGCACATAATATTTTATATGCCGTACCGCCGCAGTGGGTGGATTGTGTTTAAATTTGTTATAGGTAATCGTGCAACTTTTGCGCTCGGTTATGGACATAGCGTCCTCCGGTGGCGGGTCGTCGCTTTACTGTTTTATATCGCATTATAACTTCGCAACACAAGTTGCACATTTTTTGCTATTTTTTTTTACGCAACATTTTTGCGCTCCAGGATAGACGTGGCGTACCCCGGCAGCGGGTAATTGCTTTTTTTGTTTCATATTTCATATTATTTACAGCATGCGCAGCACTTTTTCTTTTTTTTTATGTACATTATTTTATTTTAATTGCACACGCACGGCACACTTGGTTTTGTAACAATTCTTACTTATATACAAATTCGACCATCCTTCTAGAAAGTCTCGACGCAAAAGGAAGCAAGGTGAAAGAGGAACCACGTGGCCTCAAAAAGCAATCCATTCTTTTGCAGGGTTGCTTTGTAATTAAGTGACGTGTTAACTCATACGACGTGCTAACCCATACGATGTGCTAACCCATACGATGTGTCAACTCATACGATGTGTCAACTCATACGATGTGTCAACCCATACGATGTGTCAACTCATACGATGTGTCAACTTGCACACAACACTTTTTATTATTTTACTTATAAGCCTAGTACTGTTTTACAACTTTTTTTTCTTTTGGCCTTAGCCATACTTATCCATACGACCGGATGTTGCGGTCCCTGCTCGGGCGCCAGTTAAGTGCCGCGACCAGGAGAAAACGCTCCTGGGCGACACCTCGTTAAACACCCTCAAAACAACCTCCAGATTCTGCAGCCAAACAACCACTGGCAACCATCGTTTTATTCAACTCCAACTGTCGTTCAGCTTGTCAGACCCAGTAGTTCATGTCAGTTCTTCCGCTTGTCAGACCCAGTAGTTCGTGTGGATTCTTAGGGTTCTTAGGTTGACGTCTCCAGGGAGAATGTTTCTTGGCTCACATGCCAAGAGCTGCGGAGCCCTCAGATCCACGGCAGAAGAGCTGATCCAGCGCAACGCGACTTCGGCCGTTGCGCTCAATTGTTGTAGCGCCGTTAACGCTGACCCAGCACCTAGATGTAATGTTGGTGCTATTTCGCTGACAGGAAACGCTCCACCTACAGAGCGATGACCAGTTCGAGTACAGCTGAAGCTATGCTACAGGCGGAGCGGGGGGGGAACGTGTTGCTGGTGTTAACTTCTATATCATATAGGCTATATCATATAGGCTGTTGACGCTGATCAAGAATATATATACTTTATGAGGTTGGAGATGCTTCAAGCGCAGACAGCAGGCGACTTAAAATATCATCTCCACAGGCTCTACAGGCATAAAAACCGGCAACAACGAACGGTTAGATAAGCTTCGCATAACAACGAACGGTGTCGGCGTCATAACTCTTTTCAGAATAAGTCTTATAATCATCTGTATGTTTTACTCTACAAGAAGAAACAACAAATAATTATATTTCAACTGGCACGTCCAAGCCCAAAACACAACCGGCAATATGAACGACATTACATTCTTCTAAAATCCTTCGAGGATAACCGCAAAACAAATGGGTAAGAACAAAAATTAAGAGCAAATTCCACAATATAACAAAAACCATTGAATATCATTTATTTGGATAACAGAACAAACCTGCAGATCGAGAGTTTGTTTGGCTTTCGCGGCGCACGCCCCGTTTTCATAAGAATGCTTTCTGCGCTCTGGCCGCTTCACCGGCGATTGCGTTCTGCTACCTCTCACAGGTTATTAAGGACGGCTCTAAACTTGTAAAATTAGTTTCAATCAAGTTTTGAAGTTTACTGCATATAGCCATATATCCTGATATGTCGGTATAAACACCTAGGGTAATGATTTCAGAAAATGTTAAAATTCATCATTTTTTTAGTTGCTTGTTATAAAAATGTGTGGAGTGCATCTCACTACTGAGCTGAAAAGTTCGCTATCCTTTTGAAATATTATTCAAAAATAGTTTGGGTGGACCGGTTTATTGCATAACATATATCAATACTCTGCCATCAAGGTTTTATTTTTAATACGTTTATTTCGGAATATAATTGTGGTTCATTTTTTGTAAAATTGTATTATACCCGCCAACCCAAAGGGTAGAAGGGTATTACATATATATATATGTATATATCTCAGGGATTATAAGAGCTAGAGCAATTTTTCGGGATAGTGTGTCTTATTGTTACCCACCCCCGAAAATCGAATAAATCCGAATTGGAAGCGTTATTTTAAAACTAGAAAATTTCATTTTGGTACGCACAATACTAATCACCATCTTAATAGTCATTTCGAATGTGGTTACAATCGGATAAAAAATACAGAAGTTGATAAAGAAGGCGTTATCAGGTGCAGATGCACCAGAAGGCAGAAGGAAGGATCTCTGAACCCATGATGTATACGGCGTAATCAGATGCAACTGCACCTGTTTAGCTTCATAAACAAAGTTAATTTCGGTATATTTTCAGTATATTTTTAGTATATTTTCAGTATATTTTTGTAAAATATAATATTTTAATGGTCGCTCTTATTTATTCTTTAATTCATTAGAATTGGGTGGCGGGTGTCTCACAGTAAAGCAAACTCGAAAATAACTTTCTTACTTATTTTGAGTTTTAAATTTAGAAATGTATATATATTGAAATTTATTACACAGATACAACTTGTTTGTAGCCGCTAATACTTGTTTCTTCTAGTTTTTTTGGTTTATATTTTCATTGTAATAGCATATGACCTTACAGACTTACAGAGAGCGCAAGGAGCTTGAATATACAGCCAGTACAGGATTCTTTATAGCAATTGTTGTAACACAATGGTGTGATTTAATTATTTGCAAGACACGTCGAAATTCTATTATACACCAAGGGATGAGAAACCACGTTCTAAATCTGTCTTTGTTCTTTGAAACAGTCATCGCATGCATATTATGTTACACTCCAGGAATGAAAAGAGCCCTTCATATGTATCCTGTGAGGTAAGTATGTGCAACCTAATTAGAGCAATGTTTATTTCAATAATTTTTTTTTTACAGATTCATTTGGTGGAGCTATGCGGTACCATTTGGGCTTCTGATTATTTTGTTTGATGAAGGACGACGTTACCTCATAAGGAACAGCCCAGATGGATGGGTGGAACAGGAAACTTACTACTAGACTACACCTGTAGTGCAAATTGGACTTTAATGTATATTTTTAATTTTCTTTTTGGGAACAAAAATTTAATAATTACTGAATTTTTCTATAGTGATTATCCGCCAAAACAGGGCAACTAGTAACACTATAAAGTATATTTATACTTGAAGTGAAATAAATAAATCTATAGTGTAGTATCCATTTTGATGAACGATTAGATCTCAATATATTATATAAGAGCTATGGCAATAGCATTCTGCTGCAATACTCGTATAATTGAAAATATTACGGCTGGATAAAAATTGTTTTTAGGATGGGTTAGCAATAAAAATTTTAGTTGTTTATAATTTATCTTTAAATTTAACGGTACATACTGGTCTGAAATTCGTAAAGAAAATCCCTTAATAAAATGTTTAAATTTAATTAAATGTAGGAAATGACAAATTAAACATTTTTATTCATGGGTTCAATTAGAATGTTTTCTTCGTAATAATTGTTATTAATTAAATTAATAGATTTGACCACTTCTTGTGCTTCGATAATACGATTTTAATTATGATCATTCTGTGCGATGACACACGCGTATTCGCTCAACTCTCGAATGCGACTGCCTGCTTAAAACTATTCTTCTCGTCCTCTTCATCTTGCTTCTATTATACCGAAATTATATTCAAAAGGAGACTTTGATAAAAAAACATAATGTAAACTTAAATTGATTGATGCAATCATTCTCGTTGTTGCGTAAGTAAGGGTACGCATTAACCTAACATTATTCCTAATCCTACATAAATAAATTTTAAAAATTGCAGAATCAAACCAACATTGAACTACCGACAATTGTAATACATACGAGGGTCGTTTGATAAGTCCGTGACTTTTTGAATAAAATATATTTTTTTCGTCAAAGAAGCGTTTTATTTCTCAACATAATCTCCTTTTAGCTCTATACATTTAGTCCAGCGTTTTTCCAATTTTTTTATTCCTTCCAAATAATAGGTTTTCTCAAGGCCCTCAAAATAGTCGTTTGTTTCTGTGATGACCTCTTCATTTGACCCGAATCTCTTACCGCCGAGCCATTTCTTCATGTTTGGAAACAAAAATAGTCACAGGGGGCTAAATCTGGAGAATATGCTGGATGGGGTAGCAGTTCGTAGCCCAATTTATGAAATTTTGCCATGCTGACTACACACGTGTGCACCCGTGCATTGTCCTGATGGAACAGCACTTTTTTTTCGCCAAATGCGGTCGTTTCTGCTTCAAATCAATATCGAATCTGTCCAAAAGCTCTGAATAATATTCGCCGGTGATCGTTTTACCCTTTTCAAGGTAATC